>VBSK01000056.1:0-1200000 GCA_006112555.1 Tuber indicum | reverse complement strand
CTTCATAGTGCTTATTCTGCCTACGTAGTGCCACACCGAGATTACCGACACTCGGTAGGGTATCTCGGCGATCCGGTCCGAGCGCCTTCTCTCTGCTTACCAGCGCACGCTGACACATAACTTCCGCTGCGCTGTAATTTTTTAGATCAAGTAGCGTCTCGCCTAACGTATTTACGCTGTTGAGAGGACCTCTGGATGGTCGGGCCCCAGAGCTTTATCCATAAGTTAGCCAGTAGCGAATGTCGATAGTGACCTCAGCTTTTTCGTACTTTATCTCAACAAGAGGTGTCACCGCTAGTCCAACAGCACAGAATAAGCCGTTTGGGTGATGTGGTCGAAGTGCGTTCTTCTTGCCATCTACTACAGGTCGATACATAACTTCAACTTCGTTGCTCTTCGCCTGACCACGCAGCACCGGACACAAATCATCCTCATCTACAAGGTTTACGGACAGTGGTTTGGGTACTTAATGTGGTGGTATAGTAAGAAAAATCGTGCAGTATAAAGATTTTTTTTTATATGAATATGCTAACTCGAGAAATATTCTCCCAAAGAAAAATAGGAAACGAAAAGGATGAATGACTCGATTGACCGACCGAGTACAGATGACTGAGGAGAGGAATGGAATAGAGAATGAATGAAAAAAAAATAACTAAATAAAACAGGCTGCCATTTATCCTCCCTGGATCACCTAGCCCCTTTCCCTGCATACTTCCAGAATATGCCAAATCCTTTACCACATTCCGCCCCACCAAGGTCCCATTTGCGGTGTGATTGTTGGTTCGTCTGAGTTCCTGCCGAGGTTGGGGGTGTATGACCGAGGGTATGCTAGACCAAGACATCTTCAAAATGGTACGGGTACTCTATTCGAAGGAGATGTCGGGTGTGTCGCAAGCAGTGTTCGATATGTAGAACTTGGTAGTCAACTATGCGGAATGGTAGTGTATGCATACAGCAGAGGTTAGAAAAACAGGCTGAAATCGTTTTGCGTGATAGGGTTGGGGTTGTTAAGCACGCGGTGCAGAGCGGAAATGAGGCGAGCAGCCAAACTGATCTCCGTCCAACAGATTAACGGCACTTGGTAAGCTATCATGATGATCTGGCTGGAGAGTGTTTTCTCGGCCCGCGAAGGTACGTGGATGCGTAATATTGGCTTCGTCATACTTTCCCTGACGATACAGCGACACTCCTAGATCCCTAAAACTCTGTAAGGTATCTCGATGGCCTAGCCCGAGCGTTTTCTCTCGGCCCGCCAATGCACGCCGATGCATGATCTCAGCTTCGTTGTACTTTCCTTGGCTCCGCAGAGTCCTGCCGAGATTGTTGACAATCCGTAAGGTATATTGATCATCCAACCCGAAAGTATTCTCTTCGCCCCCTAATACACGTCGAAAGGTGATCTCAGCTTCGTTGTACTTTCCTTGACTATGCAAAGTCACACCAAGGTTGTTGGCGCTCCGCAAGGTATCTTGATGATTCAGCCCGAGTGTTTTCTCTCTGCCCGCGAATGCGCGTTGATCCATGATCTCAGCTTCGTTGTACTTTCTTTGACTATGCAAAGTAGTGCCGAGATTAGCGACACTCCTTAAGGTATGCCGATGATCTACCCCGAGTGTTTTCTCTCTGCCCGCCAATGCACGTCGATGCATAACCTCGGCTTCGCTGTAGTTTCCTTGCCTGCGCAGAGTCATACCGAGATTATTCACACTAGATAATGTATCTTGGTGATCAAGCCCGAGTGTTTTCTCTCTGCCGGCCAATGCACGTCGATGCATAATCTCAGCCTCTGTGAACTTTTCTTGACAATAGAGACTTGTGCCGAGATTAAAGACACTGTCTAGGGTGCCTCGATGATCCGGTCCAAGCGTCTCCTCTCTGCCCGCCAACACACGTCGATGCGTGATCTCAGCCTCGTTATACTTTCCTTCCCTACGCAAAGTCGTACCGAGATTGTGGATACTCTGTAAGGTATGTCGGTGATCGAGCCCGAGCGTTTTCTCCCCGCCCGCCAATGCACGTCGATGCATAATCTCAGCTTCGTTGTACTTTCCTTGACTATGCAGAGTCCTATCGAGGTTATTGACACTAGATAATGTTTCTCGATGGTCAAGTCCCAGATTCTTTTCTCTACCCGCCAATGCACGTCGATGCATAAGCTCGGCCTTGTCATACTTTCCCTGCCCATGCAGAGCCACACCGAGATTGTCGACACTCCATAATGTTTCTCGATGATCAAGCCCTAGTACTTTCTCTCTGCCCGCTAATGCACGTCGATGCATAATCTTGGCTTCGTAGTACTTTCCCTGACAATTCAGCGCCGCACCAAGACTACTCATACTATCTAAGGTATCTCGATGATCTAACCCGAGGGTTCTCTTTCTACCCACCGATGCACGTCGATGCATAGCCTCGGCTTCGCTGTAGTTTCCTTGACTATGAAGAGTTGTACCAAGGTTGTGGACACTCTGTAAGGTATCCCGATTATCTGATCCGAGGGTCTTCTCCCTGCCCGCCAATGCACGTCGATGCATAATCTCGGCTTCGCCGTGCTTTCCCTTATTATGTAGTGCCACACCTTGGCTATTGATGTCTCTTAAGGTATACCGATGATTTGGACCCAGTATCCTCCTTACGGCTGCCCGAAGAAACCGACGCATAATTCCTAATCTGCTGTACGCCCTGACCTATTGCTTGGATAAGCGGGTATTGCGGCTCAAATATCCCCTCCGGTGCGACGAGTGGATTGAGCTTTCTGGATTGAGCTGAACCTGTTGTCGTAGTTGCCCCAAACGCGAATCTTCTCGTCTAGTAGGTTGGTCACTACTGGCTCGTTTGTAGAGCACTTGGGTAGACCGCGGGCACGATCGGGGATTATCCCGCTAGGACTCTGACGTTTCGTACTGTGAAGCGTTAGTTTTAGGGATTTCCCCCGAGAACACTACAGTAGCTAGAGTCCAAGATTATTCTCAGTCCAAGGGCTACACTTACTTCGCTCGCACACTTATTCTTTGAGTTGTACTGTTCTATTTCCTTAGCTTCTTCCCGATCTTCCTGATAGATTTTAGCTTGGATCAGATATAAGTGAGGTTTGCATCAATAGTGCGGATCAAACCCACAGTAGGATGTAAGGAAGAATCCGAGATATTTCGCATACAATAATAGATGGAGAGAGAATTCTAGTAAGGGCTCGAAGGATATGAAAATCGTCGTTGATTAGGATCAGGATGGAGTGTGCGGAACATGTGGGGCTACGGCTGAGAGGTCAATTAATCAGGTGATTCTACGCCCATTCTTCCGATTGGCTGCTAAAGTACTCGTACAAGGATAAGCCCCACCCTGTACGAGTACTTGTACCACAAAATCTCAGAGTTTACATGCATTCTAGGCGCCAATTGCTTATTCTAGGTGTCGCTGGACCTTTGCCCTCCATACTCGAGTACCGTACTCGAGTACTGACTTGTACAACAAAACGCCACAAACAGCGTTTGTTCTGGAGAAAATCTCCGTTCCCATACTTGTATATGGGTGTCGCTGGACTTAAGGCACCCCCCGAGTACAGAGTACTTGTAGCGCTCGTTCCACCCTCCGCAAGCTCTGGTGGAAGGACTCAATGCCTAGAATTATAGGACCACCTCTTGGAGAGAGGGTGATTTTTTTTACTAGTTGTAACATCGGCCACTATGACAGCGAGTATCCCTGGTTGGATTGAGAGTAATGAAGTTTGCGATCGGTCGGCGACCGATTGCACAATATATCATTATATATCAGACTTAATGTATAATACATTAATAAAATTTAATATCAATCTATCATAGGGAAAACATTTAAGCTCCCAAACAATGGCCCGGGATTGCGGGGCGGCTGGGCCATATCAAGTACTGCAGTGTACGATCTTGGTTACAAAATTCATTGACACTCCCCCCATTTTACACAAGAAAGGGACAATTCTAAACACTCTCAAGCCGATAAAAAGTATTGGGGAATTGACGAGATCGATTCCAAAGTGTATTCAAATACCCGGACTTTCCAGGTAGAAATTACCACAATTTTCCCACCCTACCATGAAGGTTGGAGTGTTGGAACTCAAGGATGCTGCTCGACATATTTGGAACTTGCTCGAAATTCTCGGGTTATTGTTTCGCTTGTTCGCATAAAGGTTTCGGAGATGCGCTTTGGATTAACGCATCTGCCGGAGGAAAATCATGCATCTGCCGGAAGCAAATCATGTATTCGTCGAAAAAATAAATCATGTACCCGGTGGAGGCGGTACGGAAGCGTCAAGGAACGGAGCGGTGGCTGTCGGGAGGTTGAGAACAGTGGAAGCATTTACGAGACCTGTCTCTCTTTTGTTAGCATGGTTGATATATTTTATTATGCTCGCTCTACCATGGGAGTATGCGGTGGACAGGAAGACTTGCGTAAACGAGCGCGGACGATGGTGGGTGTGTCTGGTGATCGGTGGAAGGGGAGCAGGATGTCTTTAACGCGAATTATATATACTCCTGTCTTTGCTGTCTAGTTAGTTAGTTGTGTGAGTGATAGTACGGAGAGAGTGTGGAACGAGAACGAGCTAACTTCCCCACTTTCCAAAGTTGTGCGCCGGCGATGAGAGTCTTGGCTCTGTTGCGTTACACCTGGAGGACAAAGGGTTGCACAAAAAAGATTCTCGAAAATCGGACTCCATCATAACTCAGCCATGAGCGACTCAATTTAAAAAATGAAGGGACATAAGAAAGTAAAAAGCATGTAGCCCTTTCCTAATATCATATTTGTCAAGATAATTAATCGAATTAGAGTCAAAAGATCCACAGAGAGGAAAGGATAGTGTGTTCAAGATTCCCAAGCGATGGCATTCTGTGGTTAAATCAGGGTAACCTTGGTTATGGTGGTTTGTTTATCGGGGGTTCATATGATACCGTATCCCAAAGGTTGTGTGCCCATCGACAACACCATACAGCCCACCCTGAAAGCCTTGGAGACACAGGTGCTGCAATTCAATACATACTACCCGGTTTTACTCTATCTTCACAAATTCGCAAATAAAATATAACCTACTGCATATCATAGCATCGTTGTTGAGTTTGGATATCGTAACATTTTCTTGAGGAAAACGAAAAAGGGCGTTGTTGCAAGTGGTAAAACTCATGCGCTTTTGACCCCCAGGTACGTATACTAATCGTCGTTTCGTCCTGTTCTCAATTGTGAGTTGGTTTCTGACTTATTTTTTAAAGAGGGGCTTCTCGATCATATCACCCCCCCGCAATCCCACCTATCCTCCCTGCCGCCCAAACCCTCATTGCGCAATCGCAATTAAACAGGTCTCGGATCACGAGCGCCACTACCGAGTGGCTATAGTGCACCAGCCATAAACATGTCTTAATAGCAAAAGAGAACAACATAGCCGTGAGCTCTCCGAATGAGCTCCGGTGATCGCACCCATAGCTTCTTGCTTTGTGCAGTTGTTAGAAATGGTGATTGCGGTCAATCACAAAATGTCCTTATTCCTCCCTTAAGTTTTCCTCCTGTGTTTGCTTCCGGTTTCTGTTACTTATGTTTCTCTTTACTCAATATAATTTATTTATCCTTGTTTCTCTTTATTCTTCCTCTTGCTTTCCGCTTCTTCTGGAGTAATGACGGTCAATCAACAACTTCTCCTCCACGTGCCCCTCACACTCAGCGATAATCCTAAGTCGGGAATGGCGGAGATGGAGGTGGGAGTTTTGGATGAAGGAAAGTTGTCCTATCATATCTCAGATATATCTCTTTGAGTAGGGAATGTGTACACAGAATGAGTATACCCTTCGGCGGCACGAGAGGTCTACTTGTAAGGGCTTCAATAGTGCAACTAGATTTCTCCCCTCTTGTTTTTTCCATTCTATCATATTTTTCCAAAATATGTGTGTCCTTTGTAGGAATTGATGTTGCACCCTTGCCCTATGGAAGTGCCTGGGCGCCTTTTAGTTTCAGTTGTGGATCATAATATTATAGAGTCCTGGACGAGGATTAATCTTTTTTATTTGTGTTATCTACACTTGCTCTTGACCCCCTAATATACTCTTCTAGAAGCTCTATTCCCTTTTGCGGCGTTGTAAGATGTAGCATATACCCGAGTCCGCCTCTCTCCGTAGCCCCGAGGGAACGCCGATACATGATCTCAGCTTCTTTGTACATTCTCTCAGCAAGAGGCATCACAACTAGTCCAACAACTTATGGTAAGACGCTTAGGTGATGTAGTCTAAGCGTGCTCTCATCGCCTTCTATTGTATGTCGATACATAGCTTCAACTTCGTTGTCCGTTTTCCAATCACGCAGCACCGCATCTGCATTATTTTCAGGAGCAAGGTTTACTGAGAACGGTTTAGGACTTAATTGGATGGTATGGAAAGAAGATTGTGTAGTATTATATAAAAAAACCCTATACGAATATCCGAACTGGAGAACTATTCTCGCGAAGAGGGATAGGGAACGAAAAGAAAGGATGACTTAATTAACCGAGTACTGTACAGATGATTCAGAGGAGAGAGACGGAATGGGAAATGGACGAAAACAAATAACAAAGGAAAAGAGACTGCCTTTTATCCTCCCTGCATCATCTAGATCTTTCTCCCGCATACTTCGAGCATATGCCAAATCCTTTATCACATTCCATTTCACCGATCTCCCTTCGCCTTGTGATTGTTGGTTTTTCTGGGTTCCTGCCGGGGGTGGATCTGACCGAGGGTGTGTCTGACCGAGGTTTATATAGATGGTTGGGTACTCTATTCAAAGGAGATGTCGGATGTACTGTCGCAAGTGGTGTTTGATAATATGTAAGCTAGGACGCATTGCTAGTCAAACATGGGGAATGGTATACAAAGTATCGTAGTATCGCTTGGTCGGAAAAACAAGGAGCAATGTAGGTAAGTGGGTTAGGGTTGCTGTTGCGCCTGTGGAGCGGAGTGGATATGCGGTGAACTAAAAAGATCCCCGCCCAACCGATTATTGGCACTTGGTAGCCTATCTCGATGATCGAGAGTGCCTTCTCGGCCCGCGAAAGCACGCCGATCCATAATCTCGGCTTCGTTGTACTTTCCTTGACTAAGCAGAGTCATACCGAGATTGTTGACACTCCGTAAGGTATCTTGATGATCTAGCCCGAGCGTTTTCTCTCTAGCGACGAATGCACGCCGGTGCAGAATCTCTGCCTCGTGGTGCTTTCCTTGACTGTACAGGGTCGTACCGAGATTGTTGATACTCTGTAAGGTAACTCTGTGATCTAGCCCGAGCGTTTTCTCCCTGCCTGACAATGCTCGCCGATGCATGATCTCAGCCTCGCTGTACTTTCCTTGAAGACGTAGAGTTCTACCGAGGTTATTGACGCTCGATAATGTCTCCCGATGATCAAGCCCCAGTGCTTTTTCCCTGCCCGTCAATGCTTGTCGATGCATGATCTCAGCTTCGTTGTATTTTCCTTGACGACGCAGAGTTCTACCGAGATTATTGACACTCTCCAATGTTTCTTGATGATCAAGCCCCAGTGTTTTTTCTCTGCCCGCCAATGCACGCAGATGCGTAATCTCGGCTCCATCGTACTTTCCTTGCCCATGCAGAGCCGCACCGAGATTATTGACACTGCACAATGTATCTCGGTGATAAACCCCCAGCGCTCTCTCCCTGCCCGCCAGCGCACGCCGGTGCATGATCTCGGCTTCGTTGTGCTTCCCTTGACTGTAAAGAGTCGTGCCGAGATTGCTGCAACTCACTATGGTATCTCGATGATCCAACCCGAGTGTCTTCTCTCTGCTCGCCAGTACACGTCGACCCAGAATCTCAGCTTCGCCGTAATGTTCCTGATAATGTAGCGCCGCAACGAGATTATCGACACTCCTCAAGGTATCCCGATGATCTCGCCCGAGAATTTTCTCTCTTACCGCCAATGCACGTCGATGCAAAATCTCAGCTTTGCTGTATTTTCCTTGACTACACAGAGTCATGCCGAGATTGTCCGCACTCTCCAAGGTATCCCGGTGATCTAATCCGAGGGTTTTCTCCCTCCCCACCAATGCACGTCCATGCATAATCTCAGCTTCACCGTACTTTTCCTGACAATACATCACCGCACCGAGATTATCCACACTACTCAAAGTATCTCGGTCATCTAGCCCGAGGGTTTTCTCTCTTCCCGCTAATGCACGTCGGTGCATCATCTCTGCTTCGTTGTAACTTCCTTGACGGCGCAGAGTTCTACCGAGATTATCGACACTCTCTAAGGTATCCCGATGATCTAGTCCGAGAGTCTTCTCCCTACCCGCCAATGCACACCGATGCATAACCTCGGCTTCCTCGTACTTTCCATGACGATCAAGTGCCACACCTTGGTTATTGATCTCCCTTAAGGTGTGCCGATTATCCGGGCCCAATATCTTCTGCATGCCTGCCCGTAGAAACCGACGCATAACTTCTGATATGCAGTACGCCCTCCGACCTATTATTTGGATATGGGGATTCTGCGGCTTAAACCTCCCCTCCGGTGCGACGAGCGAATTGAACTTCCGGCTTGGGCTGAACTTGTCGTCGCCGTCGTCGCGAAAGCGAATTTTCACGGCTATTGGGCGGGTCACCGTTGGCTCGTTCGTCTAAAGTAATCGGGTACGGCAGGCCTTGGGCACGATGGGGAATTATCCCGCTAGGACTGATGTTTCGTACTATAAAGCGTTAGTTGTATAGATCGCCCTCGAGAACACTAGCTTGAACCCAAAATTGTTCTCGGTGCAAGGGCTACACTTACTTCGTTCGCACACTTATTAACTTCCACTGTTCTGTTTTCTTAGCTTCTTTCTGCTCTTCCTGATAGTTTTTCGCTTGTGTCAGATATAAGTGGGATCTGGATCGATAGCGAGGATCAAATCTACGGTAGGATGTAAGGAAGAATCCGAGATATTTCACACACAATAATAAAGATGGAGAGAGTGTCCTGGTAGGCAGCTCAATGGATATGGGGATCGTCGTTTACTAGGATCAAGATAGAATGTGCTTGACACGTTGGGCTGGGGCTGTGAGGTGCAGTGCACCCACCAAAACCAACCAGGTGATTCCCCGCCCATGCTTCTGATTGGCTGCAAAGGTACAAGTAGTTAGGGATGAGCATAAGTGAGGCGAACAGGAGTTTAACCGGTCAAAAATTGGCGAGTGTAACTATCTAGGGCTAATCTTGGCCAATCTTGGCGCTCTTTCCGGAGGTGGGAAAAGGCTATACGGTACCGGTAGGCGAACGCAAAAAATTCCGACCCCAGAAGCCCCAATGAGATCCTGCCCCCTGGTTGGCCGAACGACCTGGGAGCCAATGAGAACCAGTTCTCCTCGCTTACCCTTGACCCCTGGTACTCGTACTCGTACACATTGCTTGCAGCGTTTGTTCCAGCCTCCGCAAGCTCTGGGAGAAGGATTCAATTCCTAGAGCGGTACAGCCGCCTCCTAGAGGAGTTAGATCTTTTTTTCACCACATCTAACACCATTCGACTGTGACTCCTAGTACCCCATAGCTGGGTTGTGGGTTACAAAGTCCGCAATCGGTCGGCGACCGATTCTACGATATTTTGACTCAATGTAAAATACGAGTATTCATACATTAATGGCAATCTGGGGAAAATGCTGGGTGCGCAAATGGCTTAAGCTTACAAGGTAACCGAGTCGGATCAAGTATGATATTGTTGCACGATCTCAACAAAATCCATCAGCACCCCCCCATTTTACACAAAAAATGGCCGATTTCTAAACCACTCTCAACCCATCTAAAAGCAACGGAGAATTAAAAAACCAATTCCCTGGTGTATGCAGTTACCCAGAATTTCTGGGTAGTATCATAATTACCACAATTTTCCCACCTAACCATGAGGGATGGGAGTGTTGGGAAACGTGGATGCCTCTACATGCTCGGAACATGCCCGACATGCTTAGGTTATCGTTTCGGTTGTTCGCATAAAGGTTTCGGAGATGCGCTTTGGATCAACGCATCCATATATCCGTCGTGAGGAAATCATGTATCCATCGGAAATGGTACGGAAGATTCAAGGAAAGGAGCGGTAACTGTCGGGAGGTTGCGGACAAGATGTGGGAGTCTTTATGAATCTTGTCTTTCTTTGTTAGCATAGTTGATATGTTTATACAGTATTATACTAGCTATACCGCACGGGAGTATGCGAAGGAAAGGAAGGCTTGCGCGAACCAGCGTGGGGGGGAGTGAGTGTGTCCTGAGATCGGTGGAACCTCTTTGTGGCGATTTAAATATACTCCAGTCTTTACCGGTGTGGAGGAGAGATTGAGTTGATAGAGTATTGTCTGTGAGCCATGAGGTTTTTACCCTATGGATTTTCCTGCCATTGTGCATGCCTTGGCATGAACACTTTCCTGTATTTAAACTAGGAGCGGGTCTTCTTAGTTGGACAAGCTCAACCTCCACTCAACAACAACCATTTGGATAGTGGTGCGTCCCTATCTAAATCAGGTTCACCTTCAACCTATTTGCTTTCTCTGTATTGGTCTATTTACTGTGATTGGATTCCAAGTCAACTTCCCTCCCACTATCTATCGGTTTATCAGTCAGGTCACAGAGCAATTGTAGCCACAAGGTGCATGCTTGGTCGACACACCATCCAACAAAGGGAAGGATTCATAAAACCTCCCACACCGGTTAGTTAGTTGTGTGGAGCGATGGTGTACGAGTACCGTAGAGAGTTGAACGAGAACTAATTAGCGAACTTCCCAAAGTTGTGGGCCGGGGATGTGAGAGTCTTGGCTCTGTTATGTTACTAATCATAGTTGAGTTTCGTGACCCCCCTCGCCTCCGCCCGGACCCCCATTCCGAAATCGCAACTAAGCAGGTCTCGGATCACGAACACTACTACAGAGTGGCTATGCAAGTACCAGCCACAAATATATGTTAAGCGCAAGTGAGACGACACAGCTAGTGAGTTCTCTGAGTCAGCTCTGGTGATCACACTAACGTCTCGTTTTGTGTATGCGCTAGAAAAGGCGATTGCGAGTCCAACAAAAAACGTCTTCCTTTGCTTGCTGTTATCTTTCTCTTTTCATTATTCCTCTTGCTTTCCGCTTCTCTGATGTAAGTAATAGCCATCAATCAACAACTTTCCTTCCACATGTTCCTCATGTGAAGCGACACTTCTAATAGTAGGGATGTGCGAAAGCGGGAGGTTTGGAGGGAGGAAACTATGTTATCGTATCCCAGAAATATCTGTCTCAGCAAGGAATGTTGTATATATATAGAAAGGGTACGACCTTCAGCGGCACGATGGGCCTAAGGGCTTGAAATAGTACAACCATATTTTTCATCCCACCTTGTTTTCTATTTTTCCTCGGGGGATGTCTATCGAACTGGGTAGATTCTGTTGGCTATTCCGGGGTATGGTGTCGTGGAGTATACTTGTAGAAGGCAGCGGGTATATTACTCTCGCACAGGGTGTCTTATATTATATATTAGCTTTACAATATGTGTCCTTCCTCGTAAGGATTCATGCTATGGCCTATGGAAGTACTTGACGCAGCTAGCTCGCCTTATTTGTGGATCATTTTGAAGGTCGGGCGGGTTTGGTGTTTTAATTGCGATATTTGCGCTCCCCCTCGATTCCCCGGAAGGCCCACCGGAAGGTATACCCCCCGGCCCCGCGGTAAGACGTAGCGTATACCACTCGGCAGTGTTCCCAACCATCCAGCCCCCCCGTTGTTCGGTCCGGACGGGACGAGCTACGGTGCATGGGGGCGTGCGCGGGGCTGGCGGGTGTCTCAAGGTGGGGAATACGCCAGATTCCTAGAGGTGACTGCAGGTAACGGCCGGGCCCTGGGAATGGCAGTCGGACTCTGCAGATGGCGACTAGGACCTGAGGATTACGGCCGGAATATCCCATTTGTACCGAGAGCGCAGGGTCTCGGCGCCAACCCCTAGGACCGCCGTCTTTATGGAAGAGGGAAGCCATACCCGACCATCCTTACCTACCCTGCCCGGGACGGTTGGGAACACCGGATAATACCAGTAGCGAGCCTATTTGAGGAACATTGGCTCTCGCAGATGGCTTATTTATATACCGGTATTTGGGTATGATTCATGACTGGGAGGGGAGCACGACTTTATCCATGCCCCTCGCAGCCTCTATCTTAATAGAATGAATGCCGCGAAAAGAAACCGTAGGAGCTATTAGCCCCAACTAGTCTGTTGGGTTCTAGGTGGGCGGGTCATAGTGAATAATATTCTTGATCCAATAGAAAAATAAATAACTCGATCCGTGATTACGAAGTTTACTTAACTCCAATATAAAAACTGTGAAGTATATATGGCAAAGATCGTGTTACCGGTATATTCACTTCTATCGAGGCGCAGCAACGAGATTGACAAAAGAGTGGATTGAGAGAATCTTGGAGAACAGAGAGACGCATATATGTGTGCCAGTGAGAATATTGAGCGAAAGGAAAGACAAAGTGAATGGTCTTTATAGAGAGAGAGTCGGCGAAAAACACATGTGCCGGTGAAAGAAAAGAATACCGAAATATCACAAGATGAAAAGAAATCCACCACACTCCCTAATCGTCAAACACTACTAACATGAATCCAGTGTAGATATCCAGTATCTACTCCTATTCGTTTCATCCCTAAACAATCTGTGTTTGCACTATACTAGGTCAAACGGATACATGTTTCCCAAACGCCGAAGGTTGCTGCTAAGGTCGTCGAAACACTAGGCCCAGCCATAGTATGTTTCAACATAAACAACCATTCAACACCTCCACCAAGAGCTAAGAAAGGAACCTGAAATTTATAACAGCCAGATATTTCGGGAGAAAGTAGGAGAGTTAAGATGAATAGAAAAATAGCCAACATGATTTCGTCTGAATAAACCCAAACCCTTCATCTTTTTCACGACTCCTCGTCCGAGGAGCTCATCGACCGGGTAGAGAGAAATATCGAGAGGTGGTTAGAAATTTTTAGAATCATAGGGTGGCCCGGCTCAAGAGTTCTCTCCGCCTCCATAGCTGCACGTCGATACATAGCCTCCGCTTCATCGTATTTTCTCATCTCGTACAGTACTGTGCCTAGATTAATAAGGCTACGAAGGGTGTGCCGATGACCTAGCCCTAGAATCTTTCGGCGTCCTTCCAGCGCACGCCGATGCATCATCTCCGCTTCGTTATACTTTCTCTGCTTGTGTAACGTCCCGGCCAGATTGTAGACGCACATTAGGGTATCTTGGTGGTCAAGTCCAAGCGTCTTCTCCGCACCCATGAGTGCACGTCGATAACTAATCTCCGCTTCGTGGTGCTTATTCTGGTTACGTAGTGCCAAGCCAAGATTATTGAAGCTTAGTAGGGTGTCGTGATGATCTGGTCCAAGGATCTTCTCTCTGCCTACTAGTGCACGTCGACACATAACTTCCGCCTCGCTATACTTTTTCAGGTCAAGCAGCGTCTCGCCTAACGTATTCGTGGTGTCGAGGACCTCTGGATGATCGGGCCCCAGAGCTTTCTCCATAGCCCCTAGGGCATGTCGACATATGATCTCAGCTTCTTCGTACTTCTTCCGATCAAGCAGGGTGACGCCTAGGCGAAGGGCACTCAGTAGGGTATCTGGGTGATAGAGTCCAAGCACTTTTTTTCTGCCCGCCTGCGTATATTGGAACATCATCTCTGCTTCTTCGTACTTTCTCTGATGATATAATGTCCGACCAAGGTTATCAGCGCTTTTTAGGGTATCTACATGATCTACCCCTAGAGTTTTCTCTCTGCCAGCGAGTGCATGTCGACACATACCCTCTGCTTCGTCGTACCTTTCGAGATCAAGCAGTTTTTCCCCGAGCATATTCATACTATTGAGAGCATCTGGATGGTCTGGTCCTAGAACCTTTTCCATGGCCCTTAGGGCATTTCGATACATGATCTCAGCTTCTTTGTACTTTCTCTCAGCAAGAAGCGTCAGAGCTAGTCCGACAACACCTGATAGGACGCGCGGGTGATGTGGTGCATGAGCGTTCTCCTCGTTCTCCCCATTTTCTACTGCATGTTGAGGTATACTTTCCACTTCGTTGTTTTTTCCCAGATCACTTAGCACCGTACTCGGGCTTTGGGCATTATATAAGGTATCTCGATGATCTACCGCAAGCGTTTTCTGTAGACCAGCAAAGGCACGTTGATGCATAACCTCTGCCTCGTCGTACTTCTCCTGACGATATAGCGCCACACAGAGATCCTTAACACTCTGTAAGGTGTCTGGATGATCTACCCCGAGCGTTTTCTCTCTGCCCGCCAATGCACGTTGGTACATAACCTCTGCTTCATTGTGCTTCGCTTGACTACGCAGAGTCGTACCGAGATCGTTGACACTTCGTAAGGTATCGCGATGATCTAGCCCGAGTTCTTTCTCTCTGCCCGCTAATGCACGTCGGTGCATAATCTCCGCTTCGTTGTTCTTTCCTTGACAACGCAACGCCGCACCGAGATTGTTCACACTGTTTAAGGTATCTCGATGATCGGGCCCAAGTATTTTCTCGACACCCCCCAATGCACGTCGATACATGGTCTCCGCTTCGTCATACTTTTCCAGACGATACAGCACCGCGCCTAGATCCCTAACACTCTGTAAGGTATGTCCATGGTCTAGCCCAAGAGTTTTCTCTCTGCCCGCCAATGCACGTCGGTGCATATTCTCAGCCTCGTCGTACTTTCCTTGAAAGTGTAGCGCATTGCCCAAATGACGAACGGTCTGTAGGGTATCTCGATGATCTAACCCGAGCGTTCTCTCCCCGCCCGCCAATGCACGGCGATGCATGATCACCGCTTCGTCGTACTTTCCTTGACTATGCAGAGTTGTACCGAGATTGCCGAAAACGGCCAAGGTATCTTGATGGTCTAGTCCGAGTGTTTTCTCTCCGTCCGCCAATGCACGTCGATGCATATCCTCGGCCTCCTCGTACCTTTCTAGACAGTGCAGCGCTGCGGCCAGATCACGAACACTCTGTAAGGTATCTCGATGATCTAGCCCAATTGTTTTCTCTCTGCCTGCCAATGCGCGTCGATGCATGATCTCAGCTTCGTTGTACTTTCCTTGACGACTAAGAGTGGTACCAAGGCTGTTGACACTCTGTAAGGTATCTTGGTGATCTAGCCCTAGCGTTTTCTCCTGGCCCGCCAATGCACGTCGATTCATATTTTCTGCCTCGTTGTACTTCCCTTGACAATGCAAAACAGCACCGAGGGCGTTCATGCTGTTCAGAGTATCTTGGTGATCTGGCCCGAACTCTTTCTCTCTGCCCTTCAATGCACGTTGAAGCATGATCTCAGCCTCGTTGGACTTTCCTTGACAATACAGGGTAGTACCGAGATTGTTGACACTCTGTAAGGTATCTCGATGTTCTAGCCCGAGCGTTCTCTCCCTACCCGCCAATGCACGTCGATCCATAAGCTCAGCTTCGTTGTACTTTCCTTGACAATGCAAAACCGCACCGAGGGTATTCACACTATTTAAGGTATCTTGGTGATCCAGCCCGAGCGTTTCCTCTCTGCCCGCCAATGCACGTCGAAGCATGATCTCAGCCTCGCCGTACTTTCCTTGACTATGCAGAGTCGTCCCGAGATTATTGATACTCTGTAGGGCATCTCGATGATCGAGCCCTAGCGTTGTCTCCCTGTCTGCCAGCGCACGCCGATCCATCATCTCTGCTTCGCTGTACCTTCCTTGACAGTGCAAAGCAACGCCGAGACTATTCACACTATTTAAGGTATCTTGGTGATATAGCCCGAGCGTTTTCTCCCTACCAGCCAATGCATATCGATGCATAATCTCGGCTTCGTTGTACCTTCCTTGACTATGCAGAGTCGTACCGAGATTATTAACAATCTGTAAGGTATCTCGATGGTAAGGCCCAAGGGCCTTCCCCCTCCCTTTCAACGCACGTCGGTGCATAACCTCCGCCTCGCTGTACTTTCCTTGGCTGTACAGAGTCGCACCGAGATTGTTGACACTCTGTAGGGAAATTACATGATCTAGCCCGTATATTTTCTCCCTGCCCGCCAATGCGCGTCGATGCAGTATCTCCGCTTCGTCGTACCTTTCTTGACCATGCAACGCCGCACCGAGATTATTCACACTCTTTAAGGTATCTCGATCGTCCAGCCCGATTGTTTTCTCCCTGCCCACCAGTGCACGTCTATGCATAATCTCGGCTTCCTTGTGCTTTCCTTGATAATGTAGCGTCATACCGAGACTATTCATACTCTTTAAAGTATCTTGATGATCTAGCCCGAGGGTTTTCTCCCTTCCCGCCAATGCACGTCGGTGCATGGTCTCAGCTTCGCTGTACTTTCCTTGAAAATACAAAGCCACGCCGAGACTATTCACACTATTTAAGGTCTCTTGGTGGTCAAGACAGAGAATTTTCTGCCTGCCCGCCAATGCACGTCGATGCAGAATCTCGGCTTCGTCGTACTTTTCTTGACCAAGTAGAGCCATTCCCAGATTATTGACACTCTGTAAGGTATCTGGATGATCTAGCCCGAGGGTTCTCTCCCTTCCCGCCAATGCACGTCGATGCATGGTCTCAGCTTCGTCGTACTTTCCTTGACTATGCAGAGTTGTACCGAGATTGTTGACACTGTGTAAGGTCTCTTGGTGATCTAGCCCGAGAGTTCTCTTTCTGCCAGCTAATGCACGTTGATCCATGATCTCAGCTTCGTTGTACTTTCCCTGACTATCCAGATTCGTACCGAGATTGTTAACAACCTCTAGGGTCTCTCGATGGTAAGGCCCGAGTGTTTTCTCTTTCCCCGCCAATGCACGTCGATACATGATCTCGGCCTCTTCGTACTTTCCTTGACTTTGCAGAGTCTTACCAACATTGTTGACACTCTGCAGGGAATCTCGATGATCTAGCCCGAGGGTTTTCTCCCTTCCCGCCAATGCACGTCGGTGCATGATCTCAGCTTCGTTGTACCTTCCTTGACTATGCAGAGTTGTACCGAGATTGTTGACACTTTGTAAGGTATCCCGATGTTCTAGCCCGAGCGCTTTCTCCCTATCCACCAATGCGCGTCGGTGCATGATCTCAGCTTGGTTGTACTTTTCTTGACTATGCAGAGTAGCACCGAGATTATTCACACTCTTTAAGGTGTCTCGATGATCTAGTCCGAGGGTATTCTCTCTGCCACCCAACGCACGTCGGTGCATGATTTCAGCTTCGTAGTACTTTCCCTGACAATGCAACGCCGCACCAAGACTGTTCACACTATTCAAGGTATCTCGATGCGCCAGCCCGAGGGTTTTCTCCCGCCCCGTCAACGCATGTCGATGCATACTTTGGGCTTCGTTGTACTTTTCTTGACAATGCAACGCGGCACCGAGATTATTCACACTCGTTAAGGTATCTCGATGATAAAGTCCGAGCGTTTTCTCTCTGCCCGCGCATGCATACCGATGCATGAACTCAGCTTCGTTGCACCTTCCTTGACTGTACAGAGCCGTACCCAGATTGTTGACACTCAGTAGAGTATCTCGATGGTTTAGCCCGAGAATTTCCTCTCTGCCCGCCAGTGCGTGCCGATGCATGGTCTCAGCTTCGTTGTACTTTCCTTGGCTGTACAGAGTCGCACCGAGATTGTCGACAACCCACAAGGTATCTGGGTGGTAAGGCCCGAGGGTATTATCTCTGCCCGCCAATGCGCGTCGATACAAAACCTCGGCTTCGTCGTGCTTTCCCTGGCTGTGTAGTGTCTTGCCGAGATTGTTGGCACTCTGTAGCGAATCTCGATGATCTAGCCCGAGAATTTTCTCTCTGCCTGCCAATGCGCGTCGATGCATAGTCTCAGCTTCCTTGTACTTTCCCTGACTACGCAGAGCTGTACCAAGATTATCGGCACTCGATAAGCTATCTTTATGATCCAGCCCCAGGACTTTCTCCCTGCCCGCCAATGCACGTCGGTGCATAATTTCCGCTTCGTGGAACCTTCCCACATGATGTAGTACCACACCTTCCAATTCGATGTTACTTAAGCTATTCGGATGATCCGGGCCCAGCAACTTCCGCACGCTGGTCTCTATAAACCGACGCATAATTTCTAATCTGCAGTACGCCCTCTGACCTAGGATTTTTGTATGCAGCTCAAGTCTCCCCTCTGGTGCGACGAGTGAACCGAACCCTTGGCCTGAGCCGAATTTGTCGTCGCGGTCGTTCCGAAAGCGAATTTCCTTCTCTATTAGTGGGGTCACTGTTGACTTGTTTCTCCCCAGTGCTTGAGCAGGCCGTGGGTACGATCCGGGTTACCGTTTCTAGAGCTTTGACGTTTGCTACTATAAAGCGTTAACTTTAGCTATTTCTTCTGAGAACACTAGCTAGAACCCAAGATTAATCTCTGTGCTAGGGTTACACTTACTCAGCTCGCACGCCTATTCTTTGATTCGTACTATTCCGTTTTCTTTCTCAACTTCTTTCCGACCTTCCTTATAGCTTTTCACACTAACCGGGTGTCTATAGTAATCGGTTTGCAATACACTAACACCTAGCGTCAGCCAGGAAAGGAATCTATGTCAATAGGGAGGATCACACCTACGGCAGGGTTTACAAAAAGCCTCAAAGATTGTTCCCATACAACAACAGTAGCGGTGAGAGTTCTGGTAAGAAGGTCAAGGGAAAGGAAAACCGTTGATTAGGGTCAAACCCTCTTGACACAGGCTGAGGCTGAGATACAAAGTGCATCCACCAAAACCAATCAGTTGATTCTCTACCTATTCTTCTGCTAGGCTGCTAAAGTATTTGTAGCACCCTATCCCCTCCGCAAGCTCTGGCAGAAGAGCTCAATGCCCAGAGCGATAGGACCGCTGCCCTTAGAGTGGGTTTTTATTTATTTATTACTTGTACCATCGACGGCTATGACTACTAATATCCCACAGCTGGATTGTGGATTATGGAGTTTGTTATCGGTCGACCCACCAATTCCAGATACCGGTATAGTATATCGGACTCAATCTAAAAAATGCATTAATAAATGACAATTAGTGGGAAAATTAGGTAGGATTGCAAAAAATGAGCCCAGGTTGCAAGGTAACTCAGCCATATCAAGAACACTGGACAGGCGAATTATGTCGCTCGAAACCCCTCCTTACTCGCCATTAGGTTGCTTGCTTTCAAACACGGCCAACCAGAATCCTCTAGTTGGATGGATACCAGTGACCCCGAGCGGAAGTACACTTTGATGAGTCGATTGTCGTTCTCAGCCTACAGCCTGTGCTTCATGAGAGCTATAATAAGAAATATCACAAAGCCGTGTTTTTCGCCGGGAGTTGATAACAGGGAAATGGCTTTACCCTTCGGCATACTGGACTTTCGACCGTTCCGATTTCGTTCTACCAACCAATCAGGAGATGTGAGGTATGCAGGGCAAACGCAGGAATATCGGTATATTCACTTCTATTCAGGAACAACCAAGAGACTGACAAAAGACAGAGTAGAGATAAACTTAAGGAGAAAATAAACGCACATGAGTGTGGGAATAATGAACGGAAAAGAAGGGCAAATTGCATGGCCCTTTATAGAGAGAAAGTCCGTGAAAAACTCATGTGCGTGCGAAAGAAAAAAAAACTCAAAACATCGTGAGACGAAAGAGATCTTCCACACTCCCTAAAGCTCAAACACTACTAACATATATTTGGCGTACATAGCCAATGTCTGATTCTAACTGATTCATCTCCAAACATACTGTGTTTGCACTACCCAAGTCAACGGAGGTTTTATGTTTTCCAAACACCAAACGATACTGATAAGGACGCCGAAACGGTATGTCCAGCCGTAGACCAATGCCCCAACAATAGTACGAGAAACCCTCGCCCTCCTGGTTGCTTACAGCTCAGCCCTCCACTTGGCCCCGGGTGGAGGTCCCCCCGCGGAAATCATGTTGAAATTGCCTTGCAATGTTTGCCAACAGTACGGTACACAGCGGAATAACTCTGAATAAGGCACATAGTCTGCCTAGTTGGTTTCACATTTGGTTAAGTTTTAACTTGAAGTCACTTGCAAAGTATATCTACCTTTAGCTGTTAAATTGCCGATAGAGTTAAAGTGCCGGCAGGTCAGACGGGTAAGTGGAGCAGCTAAAATCTACTAAAAAAGTAGGAGTCTCAACCATATTTGGAAGACAAAATACTAAGGTGTACTCGAGTAGGAGGTGCTATTATATTATACTAACAACGCATTATGTTAATAGTCACACCGTACTCTTCCACTAATTCTGTCCAAAGGGGAAAGCAACCAGGGTCCTAAAAATTGAGGATTTAGGAAAACTGTGTTCCCGCAAAATATCTCACCTGTTGTCCATCAACACTTTGCGACACTATCATCCTCATCAGCACTCTAACCTGTTGGCTTTATATTTCTTCTTCTGCACAAAATACTCCTGAGATGGTTTTGGCAATCTTGTGGTGTTGGGGGGTAGGGCGTGAAAGCCTGTGTGGTAATGGAGATCCTAACCGTAGCTTTTAGTTTTTTAACTTCACTCTTCGAGTTCACTGCATCGCTCTATCTGCAGCGGACAGAGGATTGTGGACTACAGACCCACAACTGGGGGGCGACAACCCCACTACCCCTCCGCATAGGTACTGGTGGTACCATTAATATACTTTAGCATGTCTTGCACAAATATTAAGAACACTTTTTTCAAGAGGCTGTAGGCTCCCACAAGGCAGTGGTAAAAAAACTCCTACAATGGGTGACCATTAGCACCAACGTGGCAAACACAAACCACAGTAAAATCCCACTCCCAAAGGCTGCAAAGCGCAGTCGTGGGGGGGTTGCGAGGTTGCTCACGAACGCCGAAGCCTCCAACCCCGGCGTGCTTGACATGGACGGGGCAGCACGGTTCATGCGGGCTAGACTATCGAGAGAGGTGGGGATGTCGTGCGGCTGATTCTTGGAATGCCAAGCCTGAATGGCGCAATTGGTCTAGCTTAACCCCTCTTCCACTGTGCCCGTAGCTTGGAGCTGAATCCGTAGTCAGCCTCCACGTCGCCTCGAAGACTTCAACCTTGAGGCGCTATCTGTCGTTGGTCAAAGGGCACTTTTTCTCAGGTTTGTGAAAGGAATTCAACTGTACTTCTCTCCTTTTCCTTTTTTTGATCCTTCCAATCCCGACTATGCACTTCCGCATTCTTCCTTGCAGTTAGCCTTGGAAATTTTGGGGCCTTTTTCCAGGTATGATATGATAAAACATAAACAGGTACTGATTAATCGCGGGATTAGGGCTGTGACATTTGCAAGATCGCGGGGGTGTTTTTTTTTGTAGTTTTCTAGGTTGCAATTGGCGCCCAATGTTCTATTCAAGGTGATATGGGGAAACACCTTTAACTGCTAGAATCTTTCGACGATTTCCGGAGGTGGTGAGCGCAGCGATCTAACTACAAATGGACCGCCGTCTTCATGTACTATCACTCGCTCAACAATTATCTGCTACTAGGGAATAAAAATAAGAAAGGTAGTCCCGTAAGTAAGAGGTTTTCAAAAGGAATCCTATATCTGTCTTCACTCGCTCACCTCCACGATTGCAGGTAGACTCCTATCCTATTTACCAAGCATTCCCATCTTTACAGATTTCGGTCCCAACTATTCCATTCCGTTCCATACTTTTCTTGCCATTCCAACTATTCTGGGCATTCTCGCCATTCCATTTTCCATTAAAGTTATCAGGAAGTATGGCAACCATTCCTCACAGCAACTGCTGTTACTATGCGCTAGTCTTCCGTTTCCTAGCCACTAGCTCAAGTTCTAGAAACAACGGTCCACAGTGGTCCGGGCGTGGAGGTGAAAGCTTCCCACCTCTGATGTTGGCAAGAGGCCTTATAATGGTTGCGTTCGCAGTCCCTCCCACGTAATAAGTCGATAAATTGATATTCCACTACAACAATCTATACCTGTTATGATCCAACGAATTCCATTCTGTAGCTACGAGCTCAAAATTAAATTTAGCTCAGCGCTATTGACTGAGAAGCCTTTCCATCGAATTTCCCAGCGAATGGCCCTGCCGCAAAGGGATATTGCCACTGCCTGATGTAACGGGCACATTGGGGTTATCTGGAATCCAAGGGGGTAGTTCTAGGTAACCGGGTTAGCAAATCATATTCACTAACTCAGTTGGGTGCCGGAATGGCTATTGGGGGAAGAGATAGGTAGAGCCCCAATCAAGTAGGTTCACAACCAGAATGGATATCTGGGGAATAAGTAAATATTATACGTGCTTGCTACAAGTGCGATGAGAGGGATAATATACCATGTTTTAGTCGTGTAACGTAAGGAGTGATCGGGGGCGGAGAGTCGTGGCGCCTAATTGGCGGAGGTTACCGCAACATTTGGGACGCCCTGGCCCCTTATCCTGTCTTGTCCATGGTCTGTTAGGTGAAGGGAGGCTGTGAGCCCCGAAAGAGGGGTAATTGCACATTGTGGTGGTACGGTATCGTATCATATCTGCTCGGGTATGACCAGAAAAGCCGAAAAAGGGGTAGCCGCGGGAACAATAATGGTACTAGTATCCAATCACGGATATAATTACCATGGCCAGCCATGGGAGCGATAATTCTATTCACCATATAGTTAAGAACATGCATCCAGTAGGAGGAGCGATCTTTGTGTTGGCTTCTTTATGTTGGCCTCTTATGAGAAAAAATCGCTTCAACACTTTGAGTCAATACTGGTTCTTCCAATTATGCTGGTGTTATAGGAGGAAAAACAAAATATGAGAGTTGAAATTATTGGTGTAGAGCAGCGACTTTGTCAAAGAAGTCAATTATTTTATCTCTGGACCAAAGCCACGGGTGTTGTCTCTCTTGTTATAGGTTTCCTCCTGCTGTTCATTGTGAAAACCCACTTCGGGGGTAGTGGAATGTGAATTGGCCTCTCCCGCCTGGGTGTGCAAGTCTTCGGTTTACTCCGGCAAGAGCTCCCTCTCTAGTCGAAATACCGGCACGCCGAGGAGAGCCAGAGAGCCTTGAGAGATGCCGGTAAATTATCAAAAAAGAATTATTTCAGCCACGAGGCTTATTGTTAAGATCCAGGTTTGTTGGTATGGTGAAGACCACCGCTCCTGTGGCTGGAGTACCAGCACTGCTCAACACCACTATCGCTTGCGCTGCCACATTCGACCATTGCGACCAATCTTCCTTTCCTTCCTTTCGCCTTCTTTCTCTTGAATGCGTGTTTTATTCACCACCCCACACACTCTATCATCTCTTACCTCCTATCGTCTACCTCTCCTCCGGTTTGACACTAGGCTTTGTGTATCATACTTCTCAGATTTCAAGTCCTCTCTCCCCTCTATTCCCCCTCACTACGTAAAAACCCCCTCTCCGATAACCACCTAAGTACCGTTTCACCCATATTTCTAACACCTTAGGCAAGGACTCATAATCCCTCTCTGTGTATGTGGTGCCTCACCCCATAGTACTGATACAGTAGCAACAAGAATGGTACAAGCTTCATAACTTTCGGAAAGCTTAGTGGGCCTTGCTTCGGTACCCATATACGTAGTCGTCTAACGTTAATAGGCGGGACTAGTGCTGCAGACCACCGAATTTTGCTCTTTCCACCCCAACCCGGGTGGTAACGGCCAGCAGTTAGGTTCACAAACCTCGTACCATCGCGAGTACTGTTTTCTCCTAAGCAACTAAAACCGTGAAAATTTGTGTCACCTCTCTCAGCATCTCAAATAGTGTTTAAGACAAGGTTAATGGGTAATGTGTGGATATCAAGGAACTGGGGAGGAGAGGCGCCAAATGCTATACTAGGCAGTTGGTTGGTGCGTTTACGAGAGCCTCTCCAAATTTTGCCGGAGAACAAGGGTCTCGTTTTTTTCCAAATCTAAGGAGAGAAAGTATTGTGAGATATGATCTACTTGTTCTTTCTGTTCTGTCAGTCTGAGAGTTTAATTCGTGATATGTCTCGTTACAAGTACCAGTTTCTTTTGTAGTATGATACTTTTTCACTTCTTACAAGCCTAATCGCCTTTGATATCACTCGGTATATTTTTCCTATGATCAGATATCTTAGTGTTGGACTGGGCGAGGACGCAACTCTTGATGCGCGAGCGCCTGGAGGTAGATATAACGGCGATTCCTGAGAATATATCAGGAATGTACATATGGTGCAATGATACCACCCCACATTATTCGCTAATAAATAAAGTATTCTGATATAGAGAAAATGACTTGGCGCTAAGGCGGGATCATTACCTGGTATAGCCGATACAGTTTAATCCCACCATGGGATCTCACGGCGGGAAAGGAGCCGCTAAAGTATGATATGGCCAGCGCCAAGCCAGCTCACTATATGACTATACTTTATGAATTGGCGAGCATCGGAGATGAGAGAAACTCAATGTGATGACGGATGGATTGGATTTGGGGATGCTTACGGTACGGCGGTGAAGCGGGTCTTTGGAGGCGCAAGAGGGGATAAATCAAGACTCGGGATGTCGGCTTTGATGTGGGTTAGCCGTGCAGAGCAGCCGTTGAGGCCAGATGAGCTATTCAAAGCCCTAGTGATCAAGAGAGACACTACGGATACAAGGAAGAATCCGAGACATCTTTCATATCATAAAACAATAGATAGGGAGAGTCCTGGTAAGGAGCTCAATAGATATGAAGATCGTCGTTGATTAAGATCAAGGTAAGGATAGAACGCTCTTGACCTGTTAGGCAGCGGCTGGGAGGTGGGGTGCACCCCCAAAAGTCAATCAGCTGATTCTTCACCCATTCTTCAGATTGGCTGTGAAAGTACTATACAAGTACTTGTAGCGCCCGTTCCCGCTTCTGCAAGCTCTGGCAGAAGGACTCACTTCCTAGAACGATAAGACCGCCCCTTGGAGAGAGTGATCTTTTAATCACTTGTAACACCGGCGACTATGACCCCCACTATCTCATAGTTGGACTGTGGGTTATGAAGTTTGCAATCGGTCGGCTACCTAATTCACAATATACCTCGGGGGCAAAAGGGATTGAGCTTTACCGCTTGAAACAGTACCCTTTTTGTTTTCTTCAAGAAAACGTTACATTACCCAAACTCAACAACAATGCTGTAAGGTGTTGAAGGTTCTAGATGGGTGTTGATTAATTGGGAGGCTTCGGGAGTCTGGCAGAAAGTTCAGAGGTTCAATGGATTAGTGTGGAGGTTCAGAGATTGACGGGAGATTCTCCGGACGTGTCTTCCCTTTGTTATCACAGGAGTGTATAGAGGAAATAGTAGCATAGTTAGAGAGAATACGGATAGGTGTAGTGATTCATAGAATGGTCAAGATACATTGCTTATATTTCACTAATACACCTGCCTTTACCGCTAGTTTAGGAAAAAACGAACCAAGTTGTTTTTCCTTACCTCCCACTCTGTCCACATTCTGTGACGATTCCTACATAGTCTTTTAGTTTTCTCTCTATCGCTGTGGGAGTCAATCATTGACTGCTATACCCACACATAAGATAACACACGTTATATTTGGCCCACGAAGATAGAGTAAAAAGATTAGTAGTATATATTAAATTGTACCGCCCTAGGTTTTTACTGTGAACTGTATTGCAGTGTCGATAAATACACGAGCGCCAAAATATGACCTCCGGAATATGACCCCCATAAACGAACAGGGATCTAGTCAAGGTTACCCTGATTTAAGCGCCGTCGCTTGGAAACTCCAATCTATCCCTGGATTATGATACCCCTCGATTAATTATCTTGGTAAGTGACGAGAGAGGGCCACATTTCCTCCGCCGCTTCCTTATAGTCCATTATTCTTCAGATTGAGTCGTTCGTGGTTGAGTGATGATAAAGTCTGATTTTTGGAAAGAATCCTTTTTTGTGCATCGTCACAAGGGAAAAAACTCAAGCACTTTTGTCCTCTAGGTGTATATCAGACCCAATGTAAAACAAATTGGCAATCTGGGGAAAATCTTGGGTATCGTTAACTGACCCAGGTATGATACTAGGATATGTAGTTACCACAATTTCCCCACCTTACCATGAGGGTTGGTAGTGCTGGAAATCGCGGATGCCTCTCTACATGCTCGGAATATGCACCACATGCTTAGCTTATTGTTTCGCTTATTCGCATAAAGGTTTTGGACATGCGTTTTGGATTAACGCATCCTTGAGTCTGTCGGGAGGTAATCATGTATCTAGCGGAAATAGTGTTGGGGATCCACGGGCTCACCGGAGCTAGAACTATGCCGCACGACGATAATGGAATGAAGCGGCGAGGACTAAATGCGCTGTAAACACTCTGCACAACTGAGGATGGGAAAGGTCACCAAAATCGCTCCGAAACATGCTCCATTCGTCGACTCTATCTCTCACTCCACGACTCTACTGATCCACGACTCATCAACTCTAAACTAATAGGAAAAGACAGGAGTATAAATAAACGACAACGATCACCAATCTTATCCCCCCTGCTATCACTTTCACACCAATATCTCTAACATCCCCCACACCCATCCCCCATATCCTCTGTGCGCTCCTGATGCCAACAAAAGAAAAAACAAACAAGAGACTCCCCAAAGACTCTCCAATATGCCTCCGGCGCTCCAATTTTCCTTCCGCACTCCCACTATCTTCCACACTCCCGTGCTAACAAAAGAAATACAGGAACAAAGACTCCCGACAGTCTAGAACTTCCTTGAAGTTCCTATCCTTCTCCACCGGAAGCACTTTTCCAAAGCGCATAGCAAGAACGTCCGCCACAACAAAGCAAGTGGCTGGAGGGGAACGAACAGGCGGGAACGGACCAACGGGCGGCACCGGGAATGCGCATTGAACATGCGAATGGGTAAACAAACGGGCGACAAAAGAACCGATGGCGGGTGGACGGACGGATAGTGGTGTAGACGGCCGGATATGCAGGAGGACGGATATGCCGGCGGGCAAGAGAACAAAGCCTTGAGCATGCCGAGCAGCATCCATGATTTCCAACAAATAGAACGGAAGCGTCAAGGAAGGGAGCAGTGGCTGTCGGGAGGTTGCAGACAGTGGGGGCCTTTATGAAGTCTGTCTTTCGTTGATAGCATGGTTGATATTTTTATACAGTATTATAGTACGGCAGCTTTACCGCACGGGAGTATGCGGAAGAAAGGGAGAGTTGCGCGAACCAGCGCGGGCAAGACTGGGTGTGGCTTGAGATCGGTGGAAGGATAGGACGACCATCTGTGGAAATGTAAATATACTCCTGTCTTTACCGGTCGGTCAGTAGTGTGCTGAGCGATAGTGTGGAGAGTTGGACAAGATCTTGCGAACTTCCCCACTTTCCAAAGTTGTACTCCGGCGATGGGAGTCTTGGCTACTAATTATGGTTGCGTTTCGTTCTGCCATCATCATCACTGATTCGCCGTTTCGTCGTTACGCCTTTTAAGAAGTAGTCGCTGTATAAGAGCACGGTTGGATGGACTCATTGACAGGAAATGGAAACTGACTATCAACTACTATTAGACCGCCAGCTCATTCTATTGGAAATCCACGGGCTCGCCGGAGCTGGAAGTATACCACACCACGATAACGGAGCGAAGCAGTGAGGACTAGATGCGCTGTAAATACACTGCTCAACTGAGGGCGGGAAAGGTCACCAAATCGCCCCGAAACTCTCTATTTATCGACTCTCTAACTATCGCTCCACAACTTTGCTAACCCACAACTCTGCTGATTCACACTTCTTCTAACTCTAAACTAACAGGAAAAGACAGGAGTATAAATAAACGACAAACGATCACCAATCCAATCCTTCCTGCTATCACTTTCGCACCAAAGTCTCCAACATCTTCCACATCCGTCTCCCATCTCCGCTGTGCTCTCCCCATGCTAACAAAAGAGAGAACAAACAATAGACACCCCAACGACTCTTCAATATGCCTCCCACGCTCCAATTTGCCTTCCGCGCTCCAATTTGCCTTCCGCGCTCCAATTTGCCTTCCGCGCTCCAATTTGCCTTCCGCGCTCCAATTTGCCTTCCGCGCTCCAATTTGCCTTCCGCGCTCCAATTTTCCTTCCGCACTCCCACTGTCTTTCACACTCCCGTGCTAGCAAAAGAAATACAGGAACAAAGACTCCCGACAGTCTAGAACTTCCGTGAAGTTCCTATCCTTCTCCGTCGGAAGCGCTTTTCCAAAGCGCATAGCAAGAACATCCGCCACAACAAAACAAGTGGCTGAAGGGGAACAAACAAGCAGGAACGGGCAAACAGCCGACTCCGGGAACATACTCCGAATAAGCGGACAGGCAGACAAAGGGGCGACAAAAGTACCGATGGCGGGTGGACAGGCGGGTAGTGGTGCTGGTGGACGGGTAGTGGTGTAGCCGGGCGGGTAGTGGTGTAGACGGCCGGATATGCCGGCGGGCAAGAGAACAGTAACAGTGAGCATGCCGAGCAGAATCCACTATTTCCAACACATTCCACCTTTTTATCCACTCCTGTGCCCTTTCTTTAGACCTTATATGGAATAGCTGCTAATTGAAGCCGCTCGGTTCTGACTTGATTTTCAACAATTTTTTAAGACGGTTTCTCGAGCGTTTCACTCTTCAACAATCCCGCCACCCCCTGCCGCAGCCCCTCGGACCAATCACAACCAAGCAGGTCTCGGACCGCGGACTCTACTCACGACGCCGATTTTTTCTGTCCGCTCCTGTAATGGCACCGCTCCTTCTCGGCTATTTTTACTTGAAAAATGCATAAGGTCGTAGGTCTACTACCGATATCCTCTTCTCATGAGAGCTGTGATTTCGGAACTTCATTTGGCATGCTGTGCTAAGCGTTCTTGCTATGGTTATATAGGTTAATATTAATAAAACAGCAGCAAGGAGGATTTCTAAACGAGCAAAGGTACTGTAGAAACACATCAGGGTCAGTTGAATCCAATTTAGATTTCTTGGTGTTATGTACACAGGACGAAGGAAAACAGTGATACAATTGGGTTTTAAAACAATCTCAGCATTCCCGCAACTATGGCTAATCCATATATTTTATTAACCAAAACACCCAATAATGAGTGATACCATTATAGGGGCGGACAGTACAAACCGGGGCGGTGAGTACCATAGAGTGGCTGTGCCAACCACAAATATATCTTAGGCGCAAGGGAGAATGACACAGCTAGTAAGCTCTCAGAACCAGCTCTAGTGATCACACCTATAACGTATCGTTTTGTGCATACATTAGAAAAGGCGATTGCGCGTCCAACAAAAAATGGCCTCTTTTGCTTGCTGTTATGTTTCTCTTTTCATTATTCCCTTTGCTTTCCGCTTCTTCTATAAGCAATAACCATCAATCAACAACTTTCCCTCCACATGTTCCTCATATGAAGCGACACTTCTAATAGTAGGGAATTGTGGAGGTGGGAGGTTTGGAGGTAGGGAAATATGTTATCCTATCCCAGAAACATCTGTCTGGGCAAGGAATATATATACAGAACGGATACGACATTCAGAGGCGCAATTGGCCTAAGAGATTGAATAGCGCGACTATATTTTTTCTTTCCATTTTGCGTTCTGTTTTTCACCAGAGGATATAAGGTTAGGATCGCAGGTCTATAGAACGGGGTAGTTTCTATTGGCGATCCCGGGGTATGGTGTCCTGAAGTATACTTGTAGAAGGCAACGAGTATATCACTCTCGGACAGGGTGTCTTGTGTTATGAGTTGGTTTTGCGGTGTGTGTCCTTCCTCGTAGGAATTCATGTTGTGCATGTGCTTGACTCCCCCGGCTCCAGCCGTGGATGCTCTAATTGCGATACCGGCGCATTCTCTTGGCCCGCCGGCACGATTTTTCCGGAAAGCTGTTCCGTTTTGTGGTAAGATGCAGCATATACGAGTACCGAGTCTATTTGAGGAATATGAAGCTAATGTAACTCCAATAAAAAATGAAACCATCCAACAACTCCACCAAGAACTAAGAAAGGATCCTAAAATCTAGAACAGCCAGATATTTCTGGGGAAAGTAGGAGAGTTAAGATGAATAGAAAAATAGCCAACATAGTTTCATTGCTGAGTAAACTTAAACCCTTTATCTCTTTCATAGCGCTTCGTCTAAGGAGCTCGTCGAACGGGTAGAGAGGAACATCGAGAGGTGGTTAGAAATTTTTAGAATAGTAGGATGGCCCCGCTCAAGAACTGTCTCCGCCTCCATAACTGCACGTCGATACATAGCCTCGGCTTCATCGTGTTTTCTCATCTCGTACAGCAGTGCACCTAGCTTAATAAGGCTACGAAGGGTATGTCGATGGCCTAGTCCTAGATTCTTTCCTCGGCCTTCCAGCGCACGCCGATGCATCATCTCCGCTTCGTCATACTTTCTCTGCTTGTGTAGCGTCCCGGCAAGATTGTAGACGCACATTAGGGTATCTTGGTGGTCAAGTCCAAGCGTCTTCTCCGTACCAATGAGTGCACGTCGATAACTAATCTCCGCTTCGTGGTGCTTATTCTGATTACGTAGTGCCACGCCAAGATTATTGAAGCTTAGTAGGGTATCGCGATGATCTGGTCCAAGTATCTTCTCTCTGCCTACTAGTGCACGTCGACACATAACTTCTGCTTCGCTGTACTTTTTCAGGTCAAGCAGCGTCTCGCCTAACGTATTCGTGGTGTTGAGGACCTCTGGATGATCAGGCCCCAGAGCTTTCTCCATAGCCCCTAGGGCATGTCGATACATGGTCTCAGCTTCTTCATACTTCTTCCGATCGATCAAGGTCACACCTAGGCGAAGGGTACTCAGTAGGGTATCTGGGTGATAGAGCCCAAGCACTTTTTTTCTACCCGCCTGTGTAGATTGAAACATCATCTCCGCTTCTTCGTACTTTTTCTGATGATATAATGTCCGACCAAGGTTATCAGCGCTTGTAAGGGTGTCTATATGATTTACCCCTAGAATCTTCTCTCTTCCCGCGAGTGCATGTCGACACATGCCCTCTGCTTCGTCGTACCTTTCGAGATCAATCAGATTTTCCCCGAGCCTATTCATACTACGGAGAGCATCTGGATGGTCTGGTCCTAGAACCTTTTCCATGGCCCCAAGGGCATGTCGGTACAGTACATGATCACAGCTTCTTCGTACTTTCTCTCAGCAAGAAGCGTCAGAGCTAGTCCAATAACACCTAGTAGGACATCCGGGTAATGTGCCGCACGCGCGCCCACCTCACTCTCCGGGATATCCTGATGCACAACTTCCACTTCGCTGTTTTTTTTTTGATCGCTTAGCACCGTACCCAGACTTTGGGCATCCTGTAAGATGTCACTGTGATTTACCCCGAGCGCTTTCTGTAGACCAGCAAAGGCACGTCGGTGCATAACCTCTGCTTCATCGTACTTCTCCTGACGGTATAGCGCTGCACCGAGATCCTTAACACTCTGTAAGGTGTCTGGATGATCTACCCCGAGCGTTTTCTCTCTGCCCGCCAATGCACGTTGGTACATAACCTCTGCTTCATTGTGCTTCGCTTGACTACGCAGAGCCGTACCGAGATTGTTGACACTTCGTAAGGTATCGCGATGATCTAGCCCGAGTTCTTTCTCTCTGCCCGCCAATGCACGTCGGTGCATGATCTCCGCTTCGTTGTAATTTCCTTGGCTGTGCAGAGTTGTACCGAGGTTATCGAAAATGTCTAAGGTATCTTGATGGTCTAGTCCGAGTGTTTTCCCTCTTCCCACTAATGCCCGTCGATGCATGTTCTCGGCCTCGTCGTACTTTTCCTGACATTGCAGCGCTGCTGCGAGGTCACAAACGCTCTCAAGAGTATCTCGATGATTTAGGCCCAGCGTTTTCTCTCTGCCCACCAATGCACGTCTGTGCATAATCTCGGCTTCGCCACACTTTGCTTGACAATGCAACGCTGCACCGAGATTGTTCATACTACTTAGGGTATCTCGATGATCCTGCCCAAGCATTTTCTCGACACCCCGCAATGCACGTCGGTGATGAAAATTAGGGTAGAATCTGATCTCGTATTGCCGCTTGCTAGCTCAAACATCTGGGGCCATGGCTGCCCTTAAGTACAAATATCCGTACTCGCTATCTGTGTCCTTTCCGATGCTATCACATCATGTCTACCTTTTTTACATAACTTCCACGCTGTCCTTTCCAGACCCTTACAACGTCTGCTACCGCAATCACATCACCGATACATAGTGCTTTCACCTTTGTCACTAGCCTGCGCACATTTCCTTTCCCTTTCCGGTGATGATGCCACGTTGCCACAATGCTCACTATTCCCGAATGACTAGATACGACTCCTTGAAAGAATACCTAGCCACAAACACTGTAGCCAGATCGTCAGTATGCACCGGTGATTAACAACACCACCTAACCCGAATTTTCCCTGTCTACCCGAAGATATACGCCTGTGCATAATCTCGGCTTCGTCATACCTTTCCCGGAAATACAGCGCCGTACCGAGATTATTGACACTCCATAAGGTGTCGTGATGATCTAGACCAAGTGTTTCTCTCTGCCCGCCAACGCGCGCCGATGTATAATCTCGGCCTCGTAGTACTTTCCTTGCCCTCTCAATGTTATAGCCAGATCATAAACGCTTCGCAAGGTATCGCGATGGTCTGGACCAAGTGTTTTCTCTCTTCCCGTCAATTCACCTCTATACGTAATCTCAGCCTCGTCGTACTTTTCCTGACAATGTAGTACTGCGCCGAGATTATTCACACTCTCTAAGGTATATCGATGATCCAGCACGAGCGTTTTCTCCTTGCCCGCCAGTGCGTGTCGATGCATAACCTCTACTTCCTCGTACTTTCCCCTATTATGCAGCGCCGCACCTTGGAGATTGATGCTCCTTAAGCTATTCGGATGATCTGGGCCCAGTATCTTCTGCACACCTGCCCTCACAAACCGACGCATAATTTCTAATCTGGATTGCGCCCTCCGACCTATTATTTGGATATGCGGATTTTTCGAACCAGGTCTCCCACTACCGTGACAAGTCAACCGATCTCCTGGCTTGAGCTAAACCTGTCGTCCAGGTGGTCCCATGAGCTTGTTTCTTCGTCTGTTGGTGGGGTCGCCGCCTACCCGCTTCCCAAAAACACTCGAGTTAGAGTTCGGCACGATCGAGAATTATCCCCGCAAAAGCTCTGACCTTTGGTACTATAGAGCGTTGATTTTGGGGATTGTCCCTGAGAACACTAGCTAGAACCCAAGAGCATTCTTGGTGCAAGGGCTACACTTACTTTGTTCGTGCACTTATTCTTTGATTGTATTATTCTGTTTTCTTAGCTTCTTTCCGATCATCCTAATAGTTTTTCGCTTGAATCGGAAGTCTAATTGGCTTGAAACGGGCCAAAACCTAGCGTCAGATATGAGTGGGGTCTGCATTAATAGCGAGGATCAAACCTACAGTATGATGTAAAGAAGAATCCGAGATTTTTCTCATACAATGATGGAAGGAGCGAGTGTTCTGGTAAGGGGCTCAATAGATATGAAAACTATTGATTGGGTTTCAAGATTGGATGTCCTTGACTGGCTAGGCAGCCACCGAGGGGAGGGGCGTACCGGTCAAGGTCGATCGGGCGGTTCTCCGCCTACTCCTCTCATATCTCACCCACCTACCGGCAAGTCTGCACCTGTAGCGGCGGTTTCAGCCTCGGAAAGCTCTAGAAGAAGGATCCAATACCCAGAGCGACAGGGCTACCCCTTGGGGCTGGAGGGGCCTTTCCACTAGTGAACATCGGCGAGTATGACTAGTAGTTTCCCACAGTCGCTTAAAAGGTTACGAAGTTTGCAACCGGTTAGCGACTGACTCTACTCGTAAATACTGGCATGATACAGTATATCAGACTTAATGTAAAATACATCCAATCCGCTCTTATCTCGTCTAAAACTGCCAAGATCCTGCCAAGTTATGCGAGGATAAGATATGAGGGCAGTCTTGACAAGAACTTTATGTTTCTGTGCGCGGCGTTTACCGAGGGAATCGGGTATGATTCCAATCCGATGCTGCTCAGTATCATACCGGTACCTACTCGAGTGGGGGGGTATTAATTGGCTAAAAGAGCAAAAAATGAAAAAAAAGAGGGAAAAATGTCTTTAATGTAAAAAAACACCCATCGATAGAAGATCCCAGCAACTGTTAGTCAACTAATCAGGACTGGTAAACAAAACTATGCCAAGACAATAATGCATAGTAGATCATTTCCTTACTTGACAGTTTTGGTTAAGATAAGATAAGATTGGTTACAAGGCACCGGTACTGGCCTTACAAGTATGGTAAGTACGGTAACTTATCGTAAAAGGCTAAATAAATTGGGGATCTGTCCCTAGGGGCGGCGCAGGAACGCCGGTTAAACAGAATCTCGGCTTTACCCGGGAAGTGGCATCCTTGACTTGGGTTGCACCAAGATTCAGCCAGGCGGCCGCCTAGGCACCCCCGGGTTTTGGCGACCGCGCATAACTTGGATAGGACTCCGATATTACGAGTAAACCTGGGCTTTTCGAAACCATTCCAGGACCAGTCGGACTGCCGACCAATGGTTCGGACTGGCGCCGCGGTCACTAGAATTTCAGGCCCAAGATTGCAAGGTAACTCAGCCATATCGAGTAAGCTAGACAGACGAATCGCTTCGCCCGCAACCCCTCACTCTCAATCTCATCGTTTGCTTCCGGGGCGCGGGCCGCTTACACCCCGCAGCTAGATGGGTAGTAGTAGTACTTGAGTGTAGATACGTTTATACTGTTCAATCGTCGTTCAGGACCGACAGCCGGTGCTTTATGAGAACAAAGAGCTATTATGTCACCCGGAGTTGAAAACTGGGCATAGGGCTTTGTCCGTCGTCATGCTAAATTTTGGACCAATCCGATTATATTCTCCCGGCCAATCAGACCAATCGGGAGCAAGAGAAGGCTTTTCTCCCCTAGTTACTTACTGTTTGACCCTCCACTCCGCTCCGGGCGGAGGTCCTTTCGCAGATTGTCCTGCCGAAATGGCCTTCCCATGTTCCCCAAAATCATGCAGCTGGAGCTCCTCTGATTGAGGTACTGTACATAACCTACCTGGTTGATTTTACGTTTGCTCAGGCTCTAACTTGAAACCACTGCATATCTACCTTTGGTTGTTAAAAGGTTCGCTCCCCGCCGTTAAAGTATTATACTAGACAGGGAGGCGGATCGGGCTGATAAGTGAATCGGTTAAATAAGTGGCAGAGTATCTGCTCTCTGACAATAACATGAATTCCCTCTCCGAAGTTAGCCTGGGTTGGGTATCGGGAGAGTTAATATTTTCGAAAAAAAGTATTGTGATTTATTTTTTATTGGAACATGCCAAAAAAAGCCACTAATTATTACTCACCGTATTTGATTATCGGATGGCCTAGAAGTGGTTTTGGTAATCTTGTGGTATCATCTGTGGAGGGATAAAGCCAACAACGGTAAACTCATAAAGCATAAAGTGACGGGAGTAAATCCAAGCAGCCTCCTATTCCGAGACGGTACAACCCTAGCTAACCGAGTCTCAGGCTCACTATAAAACCTCCTATCTAAACCCACTCAAAATAGTTTACGATAGAAACTCGGGAGATTCCTGATATTGAAACACATTACAATACTAACTCGAGGTCGCTCAGAAGTCACGGGCAGTGTTGTGTTGTCGGATTAGTCATACACCCCCCGTAAAGGATTGGGTATTTTGTGTTTCACAAGAAGCCTCATCTCCCCGCTTTCTTCAGCTGTGCTCACGGAATAATAGACTACCCCGATACCCCTGCAAATTATTTTGCCATTTCCACATTCAACCTACGCTCTTAGAAGAACACCATGTACCAGACTGCGCACGTCAAGATCGGCGACCGCAATGCTCACTGCGGGAACATAACTGGTAGTTTCAACATATCAAGTAGTTTCGACAAAACAGTATATATGTCCGACGAGGATGCGCAGATTATGCGTTGGCTGTCTCCACTGGAGCCGAATGACAGATATCAGGGCGTGCGAAACGAGCGGTTTGACGGCGTGGGGGATTGGATATTAGAAACAAGCGAGTTTCAGGAGTGGAAGGGCGGTGAGGGTAGAGCCCATAAGGCCGTCTTTTTTTGCAGCGGGAATCCAGGAGTGGGCAAGACGCATCTGAGGTAAATGGCTCTATCCTTTATGCAAAAGCGAAGGTTACTGACGATCGGAAATACTAGTTCTCTAGTGATTGACAGCCTATGCGATCAGGCAGTGAACGATATCGCCGTTGCAGGGTTGTACTGCGACTTCCTTGCACAGCAAGAGCAGACAATCGTCAACATGATGGGAGCTATCATGAAGCAGCTGGTAGGCAGAGGGGACATCCCGAGTTATCTGCGGGAGGCGTTTAATAAAGCGAAAAAAGAGTTTGGTGGCAGGGGGCCGCGACTTCGGGATCTGACGGGAATGCTGAGGATCGCGATTGCTTCACTACCCCAAGTTTTTATCTGCATTGATGCGCTAGGCGAATGCTTACCGAAGTATCTACCTAAGCTTCTGGAGTCGCTAAGGGATATTATCCGGGAGTCCCCTAGCACGCGAATATTCCTCACTGGGAGGCCGCATATCAGAGAGGATATTCAAAGATATTTTGGAAACGTGCTTGTGATACCCATTAGCCCCGCCATAGATGACATTAGGAGCTATCTAGAGATGAGGTTGGACGAAGACGCCGATCTAGAGGCAATGAACGATGATTTACGGGCCAATATTATTAGAGTTATCTTGGAAAGGATATTTGATATGTAGGCACATTAACCACCCCTACGCTATCATTGATCAATACTGACCTATGATTGTGTATAGATTCCTCCTCGTTTCGCTAAGCATCCACGCTATTCTGGGAGAGATGGCAATTCGTCAGAGAAGGAAAAAACTTGAAGAAATGACGAAAGGCAAAGGGCTGAGCGATGCCTACACGGCAACTCTAACCCGACTGAAGGCGCAGAAGGGAAGCAAACCGATACTTGGACTGAAGGTCCTGATGTGGGTATTGTATTCGGAACGGCCATTACGGGCCGAGGAGCTCTGTCATGCCTTGGGGGTGGTGGTGGGATCTATGGATCTGGATGTCGAAAATGTTCCCGTATTACCGACACTTGTGGCATCTTGCCCCTGACAGCCTGGGTCTTGTCACGGTCGAGGCGTCTTCGTCCAATGTCCGACTGGTGCACTATACTCTGCAAGAGCATCTCTCAAGTGATCCAACCCTATTCCATACCCCGACTCAGAAATTGCGGGTGTTTGCTTGACATATCTTAATTTTGAATGTGTCCGGGATCTCTCACCAGCACTTGACTCAGCCCCCGCCACAACGCCACTTCTAGAATATGCTTCTTGTTACTGGGAGGAGCACGCAAGAAGGGGGATGACGGAATATGTGAAAGCGCTTGCACTAAGGCTCCTGGATAGATTTGATGAGCATATATCTGCTCAAGTGGTGTTATTGAACTATAATCGTGATAAAAACTCAGGCCCCTACTTTGACACGGTAGGGGGACCCATCAGATTTACAGGCCTTCAGGGAACAGCATTTCTTGGGATCGCGGGAATAGCTCCTGCTATATTGAAGATGAAGGCATGGGATGATAATGCAACCGATGGCATAGGAAGTACAGCTCTCACATGGGCAGCTTTAAGAGGCAATGAGGAAATGATAAAGGTGCTGCTGGATCGCGAAGATGTCTACCCCGACCATGCAGACAGCAAATATGGCCGGACACCACTCTCGTGGGCAGCTGGGAGCGGGCATGAGGGGGTGGTAAAGCTCCTTTTGGAGAGAGGGGATGTCGATCCCGACGATGCAGACTCGGAGTACGGCCGGACGCCACTCTCGTGGGCCGCGGGGAACGGGCGCAAGGGTGTAATAAAGATGCTTTTGGAACGAGAGGATATCAATCCTGACCAGCTAGACACCGAATATGGCCGGACGCCACTCTCATGGGCCGCCAGTAGTGGGCACGGGGGGATAGTGGAGATGCTCTTGGAACGAGAGGATGTCATTCTCGACCGGGGAGACACCGAATATGGCCGGACACCACTCTCGTGGGCCGCTGGAAGTGGGCATGAGGGTGTAGTAAAGGTGCTTTTAGAACGCGGAGATGTCAATCCCGACCAGCTAGACACCGCATATGGCCGGACGCCACTCTCTTGGGCGGCCGGGAACGGGCATGAGGGGGTAGTAAAGATGCTTTTGAAACGAGGGGACGTCAATCCCGACCAGGCAGACACCAAATATGGTGCGACGCCACTCATGCGTGCAGCTTTATATGGGCGTGAGGGGGTAGTAAAAATGCTTTTGGGTCGCGAAGATGTCAATCCCGACCGTGCAGACATTGAATATGGCCAGACGCCACTCTCGTAGGCAGCTGGGAACGGGCGTGAGGGGGTAGTGATGATGCTTTTGTAACGAGAAGATGTCAATCCCGACCGGGCAGATACCAAATCTGGCCGGACGCCACTCTTGTGGGCTGCCGAGCGCGGGCATCAAGGTGTAGTAAAAATGCTTTTGGAACGGAAAGATGTCCGCACCACCGCTCCAGATCGTGCGATCCCAACACCACTGTCCAAACTTTCTCTAAATGACACGGTCGAGTCGTAAGGACGCCACCGCAACGGGTTAGTGTCGATTCCGACACAGCAAATTGCGTTTGCTGGGCGTCACTCCCGGCCTCCGCTAGGCATCCTGGCGAGTCTGGTAGCTCTGCTATTCAGAGGTGATAATCTCACTACGGATATCGTTAACAATAATGGCCAACAAGGAGCAGCTATCGGACCTCGAGTTCTTTCTTTCCAAGTCCGCAGGTAGTGACCTCCCCTTAGCCGAGCGGTCTAAGCTGCCCCAACCCCCTCCCATTCGGCCCCCCTGCTTCTGGCGCCTTCCCAAGAAAGCCATCACCCCTAACAAAGCTCGATGGATTCTCACTTACAGTGGCCCGACCTACATACCTGTATCTTACCATCGCCCCTTTCGTTCGTCTTTCGTCTTTTCCCGTTAATCTTCTTCCCTTTTCGCAGTGTGAAATGTCCCCGCCCCACAAACGATTGCCGAAAGATTTTAATAGACTTCGAAGGTGTTCTCCCCCGTGCGCGCGCAGCTCACCATTTTCCTTTGTTCTTTTTTATTTTCTCCCATTTTCCTTCCTCAGAGCTCCGATTAGACCTGGTCCATATCTTATTTCTTGTTCTTCATTCCTAATATTGCTATTTTATATTTCTGGGCGTTCCAGAGTGGTGGTTTATTGTACGGCCTACTACAGGTTATGGGTAGGAATGGGCACAAAGCTTTAACACACTCATCTTATATCTCAGCAAGCTATCAGCTATTCCCTACTAATTTCTTCCGATACCACCAAGTGATCGGCATCGGTTCCCCTTAAAGACCCTAATACTACGACGCCGTTGCCGGTCCCACTATCTCACATCACCGAGTTACCCAAATACTTGAAATAAAACCCGAGCCTTAGATTTCTCAATATGCGCGTTTTTAATCAATGCCGGTGAGTGATCATGCTTCTATCAATCAGGGAACGAGGGTGGGTCCAGTGTAGCTTGGTATATCGCGCGGTAAGTTCCAAATATCACAGACCATCGGAGACAGACATAGATTGCTCCACAACCCCGGATGATCCTATCTTATCACTCCACCCGTGGCTTCAGAAACTCCGTTGAGCTAAGGGAATTCCAAAAAATAGGGGAACACCTCTAGTGAGAGGGAGATAGTGTTGGAAATAGTGGATGCTTCTCGGCATGCTCATGGCTGCGTTTTCCCGTCCGCCGGCATATCCGTCCACCGGCACAACTACCCGTCCATCTGTCAGCACCATTACCCGTCCACCTACCCGCCATCGGTTCTTTTGTCGCCCGTTTGTTAGCCTATCCGCATATTTGATGTGCATTCCCAGGACCGACCGTTTATCCGTTCCCGCCTGTTCGTTCCCCTCCAGCCACTTGCTTTGTTGTGGCGGACGTTCTTGCTATGCGCTTTGGAAAAGCGCTTCCGGCGGAGAAGGATAGGAACTTCAAGGGAGTTCTAGACTGTCGGGAGTCTTTGTTCCTGTATTTCGTTTGTTAGCACGGGAGTGTAGAAGACAGTGGGAGTGCGGAAGGCAATTGGAGCTCGGAAGGCAATGGGAGCGCGGAAGGAAGGATATTGGAGGATCTTTGGTGGGTCTGTTGTTTGTCTTTCTTTCGTTAGCATCAGGAGCGCACGGAGGAGACGGGGGATAAGTTAGGTGTGGGAGATGTTAGATACATTGGTGTGAAAGTGATCGCAGGAAGGATAGGATTGGTGATCGTTTTTCGTTTATTTATACTCCTGTCTTTTCCTTTTAGTTTAGAGTTGAAGAAGAGTCGTGGATCAGCAGAGTTGTGGAGTGAGATAGAGTTATCGAATACACAGAATTGGGGAGCGATTTTGGTGACCTTTCACATCCTCAGTTGTGCAGAGTGTTTACAGTGCATTTAGTCCGCACCGCTTCGTTCTGTTATCGTCGTGCAGTATAGTTCTAGCTCCGGTGAGCCCGTGGATTTCCAATGGATAGGGGTTTACCCGAGTAAGTGAATAGAAAAGATAGGATAAACCTATTGAAGGTTCTAGATTGACGTTAGTCGATTGAGACAGATCGTGGAGGTTTCGAGAGTCTGGCGGAGAGTTCAGAGGTTCAATGGATTAGTAGGGAGGTTGAGAGATTGACAGGAGATTCTCCGGACATGTCTTTCCTTTGTTATCACGGGAGTGTATGGAGGAAAGGGTAGCATGCTTGGAGAGATACGGATAGGTGTGGTGATTCATGGAATGATGAGAATACATTGTTTACGTTTTACTTATACACCTGTCTTTACCGTTAGTTTAGAGAAGAACGAACGAAGTCGTTTTTTCCTTACCTTACGCTTTTGTGCACGTCCTACCACAGCCCCCACATAGTCCTTTAGTTTCTCTCTATCGCTGCACAAGTGAGTCATTGACTGATATACTCCTTTACAAGAAAACCCACACATAACTGCTCCCATTTCTTTTCTCTTCTTTATTTCTACTTTTGAGAACGAGATTGAGATCAACTACACAGGGAGGTCTGGTGAGGGTATTTGGTGAGGAGTGTATAGTCCCTCCTCAGAAGTGCCCCTGAGGCTGTTGAGTTAGTGCCTCTCGTGATTACTGTTTGAGTGCCTATAGGGCATGCGGTTAGGTTGTTATGGTTATGTGGTGTTCGAGTGAAGTTAGGTTTTTGGGTTGATGTTTGTTGCCGTTGTGCATCGGGTATTTGGTTTTCTTGGTGTTTCTTTCACATCATATGCCATTCGGCATATGGTAGCGAGCATAGGGCATGTGGCATAGGCTTTAGGATGTGTGGAGGATCATGGATTGTGGTGATGGTTCCAGATTGCTGAGGATGGCTGGAGATGTTTGTCTAGAGTGTTCGTTGAGTTTCTTTGAGGTTGCGGTGTTTGGGAGATATGTCTCCTGGTATGTTCTTAGCTAGTGGGAGAGCGAGCGTTTTCAGTCATCATTCTTCCTCCCATATTCTTTAGTTTTTCTGCTGCGTTTTTGAGTTGCGCTTTCAGGTTATGAGCCTTTGCGTGAGAGGCATTATTCGTTTGTGTAACGAGACTCCACTGAGTACTATTACAAGTAGCCAAACCTACACCCATACCGGAGTCAAGAGACTACCGCGGTAGGGCTGGCGGTAGACTTAGGTCTACCAGGTGGAGGTACCGGTGGTTAGGTACCTCAGTCGGGCATGCTAGGCCATACCAAAGGTACATAGGTCCTAGTAATGGTTGGGGGTTACCCTACTCTGTAGGGTAACCCAAGTAGTCAATTTGGGAGTTACCCTGAATTACTCGACGGAGAGTCCAGGTAAAGTTACCCTACTCTGTAGGGTAACTCGGGGTACAGTTACCCTACCTTTGGACTAGAGTTACCCTGCCATGGGCTAAGGGTTACCCTGCTATGGAGCCAAGTTACCCTACCTTGAAAGTAACTTGTTACGCAGGACTTCGGGGGAAGTTACTAGATTGTTTGTCATGCGAAACTACATAGGGTGTTCGAATCTCAGGTTGTGCGGATCACTCCGGCACAACCAGTTGAGCTCCGAACAAGCTGTAACTTGGAGGTGTGGTGGCTAACACCCCCCTCCGGCCCCGTTATAAGTCCCTAGCGTCATGGGCTACAGCCTGAAGAGTTGCTGTAAGCCTAGCAAAAGTCTCCCAGTGGAGATGTTGCCGTAACTCCGTATGCGCTCACGCCGTCCGTCCGACCGGAAGCTGTCCGCAGGATATATGAGGGGACAGAGGAGAACCTGGAGAATAGCCTCCAGGTGGTTTCGTGTAAAACGGACCAGAACTGACGGAGTAATACCACTTTGAAGTTAGAAGTAGTATGTGAGGTTACCGGAGGCCAGTAGGCGAGGTAACCGAAGTCCGTTGCCCCGAAAGTGTAATAGTATTGGAGAATCGTTAAGGACTCTAAGACACTAGTCTAAGGTCACGATAAGACTTACTTCTAGGAGGGTTGACTGTGGGTAGTGCCTATTGGTAGTCAACCTCCGAAGGGGTCTATCAGGGGAGCTACGTGGCTATCATCCGGAATGATATAGAAATGAGTAGAACCGGATAGATGTTCAGGGGCTGCGAATGCTTGTAGAAGACTAAGTGTATATGGGTAGAGAGTTCCATATTTGGTATAGTATCCGCACGGGCATGACAGCTCGCCACTGGCATGACCACGATATGAAGAGTTTTTACTCCTCCGGTTGCATTGGAGATGCAGCGGCTAAAACACTTCTATCGGGCAGATGTTAGAACACCACCGAGTGGTCTAGTTCGCTACGGAGGATCGTTGGTCCGACCCGTAGAGGTTGGCTAGACAGCCCACGGGAGTTGGGTGCTCGCGAACGCAGAGTAGTGATGGGGAGTAACTGGCAGCATACCAAACCGACTTAAGTATATGCGAGTTCTCCTCTACTCTGGCAATCAACTACCTCTCGAGATCAGGACTTAATTGAGTAAAGCTGTGGCTTAACGATATTAAGTTTTACCGTTTATTTTTTCAACTCTACTGTTGATTATCTTTATCTTTACTTCTGAAAGAATACTTCGGTGCGGTCGCAACCTCGGGATCCATCTTCCCAGAGGGAGCCCCCGTTACAGTTTGATCATAGCAGTTGAGCTATTGCGTTAACCCCTATCGAAAATAACACATCCGACCCCCCCCCCCCCTACTACAATCTACCTTTGTGCCAGTTTGTCACATTGCTGATACGATGGCGTCCACTATGATTAGCTTCGAAAAGCTTACGGAGTCCAACTACCAGAAATGGGTCGTGCAGATGAAGTCAACACTGCAACGGGATGGTGTTTGGAGGATTGTTGAGGGACAGGAAGTTAAGCCTAGTTCCCCGGTCCCTAGTGATGATGATAACACAAAACGTGCAATTGAGCGTGAGATTCGACGTTATTGGACATGGTATGACCGAGCGACCGGAACAATCCACGTTGGTATATCGGAGGACCTACCACTCGAATACCTGTCGATCGATGATCCTAAAGAGTTGTGGGATACGATTAGAGACAAATACAAAAACATGGTCAAAGAAAGAGGACGGAATATTCGTGGCCAGCTAGCCCGGGTATCGTTGAGAGATTCCGGGACGGTAAAGGACTATTTTCTACAAATACAGACCCTTTGTGCAGATTTGGCCGTCGTCCAAGGTACATCAGTCTCCGAAGAAGAGAAGATTACTGCTGCTATGCAGGGGGTCCCAGAAGAATGGAATCCGGTAAAGACTGTGATTCGAGGAAATGTTGACTACACATATGCAGACATGAAGCGTCAGTTAAAGGAATATGAATCCGATTTGCGGAACTCTCTTGGAGTTAGTACCAATGCCGCCCTCTACGTACACGGACAGCCAATTCGCCGGAACCACTACCTAGACTAACGTAGGGTACCAGTAGCTTTCAGTTTGTTGTCGGTAAAGACTACGGAAAAGAATGTAGGTGTTAGGGATAGTACAATGGAAGTAGGTAGAAGGAAGAGTGATAAGAAGACAGTACAGTGTTACAACTGTAATAAAAGAGGTCACAAAAAGTCAGAGTGTTGGTCAAGAGGTGGAGGAGCCTATAGGGGTCTCAGGATTATGCCGGAACAATCGGATATGCGGAGTTCTCGAGCCTCACATCACGAAACTGGAAACTCTGCTGTTACCGATGTACCCAATTCTATTACCTTCGATAGTCAATTGAGCGAGACAGCATAGGTTTCCAAGGAGAAGGTTGGTGACTTCCAGCCTGGACCAAGTACATCTATTCATGGCTGCTTTATTGATACTAGATGTTCACAGCATATGACCTGGAGCCGGAACCTGTTTGTGGAGTACACAAAGTTGGAACCGGGGGAGTGCCAAGTTGAGGTAGTGGATAATCGATCAGTCTTTGCGGAAGGCATTGGAAAGATAGTTCTACAGTTGTCAGTTTTTGGAGCTGTTATCCGAGCAACTGTTCGAAATGTGCTCCATGTTCCCTCCCTCGCAACAACCTTGATTTAGCATGCTCAGCTTGGAAAGGTTGGAATATATGTAGAGCATGTAAAGGATTATGGTTTCTATCTTCGAGAAGGTGGACCAGCTGGCAAGATAGTTGGGCTGGCACCAGAGGTGAACCACCTTTACCCCCTCCAGCAAGCTGATAATGTAGTTGGTAAGGAGGTACAGAAGCATTCGGAATGCGATTATAAGTTCTCCACAGCGTACCGAGCAGCTCCATCAAATTCCATTCACTTATGGCACCAGAGACTCGCTCATCTGGGTCTTGCGGCTACAAAATTACTTCCAAAATATAGTATGGGAATGCCAGACCAGCTTACCGGCAGCTGTGATTGTTTAGACTGCTTGTATGGAAAGCAGACACGGAGGCCCTTCGCACCCCTAACAGCTGCCTCACGAGCCACTAGACCAATGGAATTGGTACATTCTGACTTGTCTGGTCGACTGCCAACCCCCTCGCTTTCTGGAAGTGAATACTACATCATATTCATTGACGACTTTACCAGGCTTACGGTAGTCTATTTTCTGAAGAGGAAGTCTGAGGCTTTTCGGCCATTCTTGGACTATGAGACCGTAGTGGTAAAACATTAGACTATAAGAGCAGCAGATCCTATTGATCCTACTCCTTCCGACCTACTGCTTTTTATCTCCAAGCTCCGGACAGATGGCGGAGGTGAGTATACATCCCAGGAGTTTACCAGCTATCTCCGCAAGTGTGGAATTCAGGCTCAGACTACTACCCCCTATACACCCCAATCGAATGGCATTAGCGAAAGGGCAAATCGTACAATTGGAAGTAGAATAAGGAGTATGATGAGTTGGGCAGGTCTTCCGGGAGAGTTTTGGGCTGAGGCAGTCTCAACAGCAATATACCTTAAGAACCGGACTCCTACTCGAGGATACGAGGGATTGAAGCGCGAATTTTCTACTCCATTTGAGGGATGGTTTGGAAAAGTGCCTGCTTTAGGGCATTTGCGGGTATGGGGCTGTGTGGCGATGGCCCACATACCGGTGGAGAAGGTAAAGAAGTTGGATGAAAGAAGTGAGAAGTGTATCTTTATGGGCTATTGCTTGACGGAGAAGCAATATAAAGTATACAATCCTGTTACCAGGAAGATGTATACCTCCCGGGATGTGGTATTTAGAGAGCAGGAGAAGTTTGGACCACTTCCGGGAATGGTAAGTAAGGTGGATTTACAGATGTTCTCACATGAGTTTGAGGCATTTGCACAATCACCAGAGGAACTAGACATTAATCCATCGCATTCAAATCAATCAAGGCCTAGGGTTAACAGCTCTGAATTACAGGATTCTCTGCCACCAGGTTCACAAGATAGAAGGGACCCAAGTGTAGAAAGGGAGTCCACCGGTGAGGCAATAGTGGCCGGTAGTCCGGGGTCTATCACTCATCAGGATAGTCCTCTTGCTGATACTCCAGTTCATAGTCCTGAGTTGGAAGTGCCTGGAACTTCACTTCCGGTGGTCGCAACCAGAGGTCGGGGGAGTCGGGAGCTCAATGCTTTGCGGCAGAGTTCGGGATACGTGGCTCCAGATCCAGATGAGCCAAGGCGGATGCGAGCTCGGCAGAACCCTCCGGCACGTGGATTCCTCACTCGGGTGATCCTGGAGCCTAAGTCGTATGGCCAGGTTCTCCAGTCAGAAGAGAAGGATGCTTGGCTGAGTTCAATGCAGTTAGAGATAGATGCCGTCAACCACAATGTGATAGGGGAGCTGGTAGAAATTCCCGAAGAAAGAAAGGCCATCGGAAGCAAATAGGTCTACAGGATTAAGACTACTGCTTCGGGGGAGCTAGATAAGCTGAAGAGTCGTTTAGTTGCTTTAGGTAATCGTCAAATCTACGGTATTGACTACACGGATACATACGCTCCCGTCGCACGGCATGAGACAGTTAACCTTGTCTTAACTCTTATTGCGGGATTCAATTGGGAGGCTGAGTGCTTGGATGTGTGTAGCGCTTTTCTAGGGAGTCCATTGGAGGATGGATTGACAGTTTACTTGCGAATGCCTGATGGAGTTACTTTTGGTTTCAGGAGGAAGATTATAAGACTTGAGAAAGATGGTGAAGAAGAGGTAGTGAAGGAGAATAGGCGGAGGTGGGGATTGTTGTTGAAGAAGAGTATTTATGGGTTGAAGCAGTCCGCACGGCAGTGGTATAAGACTGTTACTTCATACCTTAATGCTTTGGGCTTTAAGGCTACATCTTTTAATGCTGGTCTTTTATACCAGCATGATGGTGATTCGGTCATGCTCATACTGTTGTTTGTTGATGACCTGCTACTGGCGAGTAGTAGTGTGTCACGTTTGGCAGTGGTCAAGTCTAAGTTTTGTGGCCACTTTAAGGTGACAGAAACAGGGGACTTGACAAGCTATATTGGGCTAAAGATTCAGCGGTATCGGACCAAGAGACTGATATCGGTTAGCCAGCGGTCGTATTTGGAGTCTATTCTTCAGCGATTTGGATTTCTTGAAAGCCATACAGTTTTTACTCCTATGGAGGCTGGGAGTGTCCTACGACTGATTGATCTCACAGCCAGTGAGAGTTCTTGTGATAAGCAGCTTTACCAGGAGGCTATTGGATCCTTGATGTATGCCACCACTACCACCCGACCGGACCTTGCCTATACAGTGGGCATATTAGCACGCTTTTCTCATACCCCCTCTCAACATCACTGGGCTGCGGTAAAGCGGGTATTTCGCTACGTAAAAGGTTTCTTGGATCTAGTTCTCGTGTTCGGGCGAGACCTTACACAGCTGCAGGGATATTCCGGTACTCAATTTCGCGGAGGTGTCTTGGTTGGATTTGCGGATTCGGATTGGGGTGGAGATCCCTCTACATTGAAGTCTACAAGTGGATTTGCTGCGAGGCTAGGTACGAAGGATATATACTCTTGGAGATCAATTCGCCAGCCAACATGTGCCCAGTCTACGGCAGAGGCTGAGTATATTGCTTGTGCACATGCTGCAACGCAATTGGAATGGACAAGAGGTTTGCTTCATGAGATTGGAATGGGGCACTTGAGTGGATCCCCGGCAATGTCACCCTCGAAACCAGTATGCGATATTCATTCCCGTTACTTCGACATAACACCTCCTAAGTACACAACCACTTTGTACTGTGATAACCGCGCCTGTATCACGAATGTTGGAGATGGAAGCATCAAGACTAGTCATAAGTCTATTGGTATCAAGTACCATGGGATACGGGATCATGTTGCAAGAGGAGAGATTGGTTTGGAGTACTGTGAGACAGGGAGGATGATAGCGGATGGATTTACGAAAGCTTTGGCAAGAGTTGGACATATCAGGTTTTTGGAGATGATCGGGATGGAACGGGAGGCTACGATATTGGAGGAATAGTTGATGTGTGTTTTTCCTTTGGTTCTTTTGGCATGCCCGTCGGCAGGGGGAGTGTTGGAGTGCCTATAGGGCATGCGGTTAGGTTGTTATGGTTATGTGGTGTTCGAGTGAAGTTAGGTTTTTGGGTTGATGTTTGTTGCCATTCTGCATCGGGTATTTGGTTTTCTTGGTGTTTCTTTCACATCATATGCCATTCGGCATATGGTAGCGAGCATAGGGCATGTGGCATAGGCTTTAGGATGTGTGGACGATCATGGATTGTGGTGATGGTTCCAGATTGCTGAGGATGGCCGGAGATGTTTGTCTAGAGTGTTCGTTGAGTTTCTTTGAGGTTGCGGTGTTTGGGAGATATGTCTCCTGGTATGTTCTTAGCTAGTGGGAGAGCGAGCATTTTCAGTCATGATTCTTCCTCCCATATTCTTTAGTTTTTCTGCTGCGTTTTTGAGTTGCGCTTTCAATTACTGTCGCGACTTTTGAGGATAACGAAGAGCATGGAAAGGGCCAACTACAAGTTAGGCCGACAGATATATCCGTCACGTGCCTTACTGTAGCAAGGTGGTTCCCCAAAATTTCCTTATTAGACTTCAAATGACGGATGTAGCAATCAGCCGCGCATGCAGACAAGTATGATATAATCAGGATAACGGCAATATAAAAGTCTCTAAAGAAGCTGAAAACTCACAAACTAGATAATATTAAGGAATTTCATTGTAATAAGGAATGGAGGAAAATATAATATTTCATATAGTCTACCACCCCTCTGCTTCTGCGATACCGCCAGCTCCGCTTGCCACTAGAAGCTACAATTTTTGGGATGATTCCGGACGAATCAGTCCCGTAGGAGTGAAACTCTCTTCGAGAAGTGTTTTTTTTTTTGGTTCCGGCATCCCGGCGGTGGATAAATGAGAGAGCGCACACTCTACTGCCCCACTGACTGTTGTAACTAATTAACTACGCCTACCGAGATGTCTCGGATTTCCACGGAGGTTTCCGGGTAAGAGTTTGGGTTTTGGCATAGTCCTATCTTTTCCGGATACGCCACCGTGAGCATAGCTACAAGCAACCGAGATCACCATTATTCTCTCCTTCGGCGCATCATCCATTTCGTCCGCATCCATCTGGTGCGCAGGATTAGGGTCACTGACGTTTCCCCGGCTTGCCCTATTGTTCTTAGAGAGGGCAATCAGAAAGAAGAATGATAATCTCAGTCCCCGGGCCGTGTGGGAAATCAAGATAAAGTAGTGGGCTGTTTGTGGTGGAGTGAGGTTAAATAGCTAGGCTTGATCCAAGGCTCTGGAATCGAAAGAGTGTCCGGCCGGATTATGCTTCCGCATGGCCAGTTAGGCCACTTGAGTTAATAGGAAGGAAGACTACTCGGCGTAGAAGCAGATTTAGATACTTATATCTCGTGAGCAGTGGGTGGACCGGAGAGGTTGGGAGAGATGTCTTTGTGAAGTATATAGGGAAATCGCCGGAATACCGGTATATTCACCTCTACTTAGGAGCGACAGGTAAGAGCAAGTAGAGAGAATCTTACCAAGTAAGGAAACGCATATGAGTATGGGAGTAATGAACGGAAAAGAAAGGTAAAGTACGTGGTCCTTTATAGAGAGAAAGTCAGCAAAGATATATGAGAGACTGAAGATGAAAAATACTTCAAACATTGTGAGACGAAAAGAGATCCACCATCCTTCCGAATCATCAAGCACTACTAACATCAATCGAGTATAGATATCTAGTATCTGTCCCCATCTGTTTCATATCTAAACGGGTTGTGTTTGCACTACTCGAACTGAAAACAAATTGTGTTTCCCAAACACGAAGGGTTGCTGGTGGGGTCTCCGAAACACTAGGTCCGGCCATCGTACGTTTCAATAATTTTATCCTTGGACACCTTGCTTGAGTTGAGCTCTGAGAACTTCATCGAGTGATAGACTATGATTCTTGATTGGCTTTCTACTCATTGAGTTTACCTTGCCAATTGGATCCAATGATCTGGTTCTAGTATAAGCTTATGAGCACACACGTGCATGATGGAAATTCAGCCTCACGTCTGGGATACGTGGCCGTCTCCAACGTATGGCATGCTCGCTCACCGCTGAACCTATCTTTTTTCATCCCCGATATCCTGGCCGTTTTTATCACTCGGGGTAAAAAGGGGTTGTGTTCTAGTCTGATATCGGAAATTACTGACTATAACTTCCCTTCTCTCCTATATTCGTTAGCTCCCTTTATGAGTCCAGCTTTTGATAATAATGCTATGATTAATCAGCCCCACTCAATAATTTTGTATGATAGCTCGAATTAGGCCTGCAATGGGGTCAAGGTTCGGACTCCGCAATGGCCATAGACTCAGTGTTGATGACATGTATCCCATGCCATGGCTACGGTGTGTCGTCGTCAACGATTTGTTGATTGTCTATCAGGGATTCCCTTTATACAGCTAGATCAAAGAATCTCAGGAGAGGAGGAGAGAAAGGGGCTCAGGGGAAAACCTCCGGGATCTAAGAGAAGGCACTAGAGTTGGGGGAAAGATTTTAGTGCTTGAAAAAGAGATTTCCAACCCTCTCTTTTTTATCTCAATTCCCTCCGTTTACTCTTGAGTTTAGCAAAGAAAACCTTAGTCAATTACCCATACCTTCCCATGTTCATTTGAGATCATTGCGAACAAGTCCTGAAACCACGAGAGCCACTCTCGCCAGGGATCCCGGGGGCGACTGCATCAGGTTTCGCAAGATACCGTCCCTTGTCCAATGCGGCTTATTAAGTGTGTCTTAATGCCGATACTCGACAGGAATGCCTTACACTCGGGAGGGGTTATAGCATCTGAGAAAGTAAGAGTTATTACGGAGGGAAGGAAGGATTGTCTTTTCTTCCCTAATTCGTAGTGGCAGCTCCAATATCTGGATGTCGTGAAGACCCCCTATTGTGATCAAGACTTAACAAGTCTGCGGGGGTAGCTACAAAACCAAAATACCCTCTTTCTGTTAACCTATCTGTAAGCTAAGTGTGTTTCCCCGAAAAAATCGCCTGGTTTTTATTAGCAAACAGGGGCAGGCATCTAGAAGCTCATTTCCTGAAATATATCTTTGCCCGTGGTATGATACCCGCCCATTGGAGGGTCCCCCCACTCACTTGTATAGAAGGTGTTGATGCCCGCCCCCCGCGTGCCAGTCCACAGTGTACCCGGCGAAATCTTCGTGAGTCCATATCTAGGAAACACACGAATCCTTCGAGCACCTTCGGTATGAGTATAGATTTTCCTTGCAATGCTGATATTTTTCTTCCCTGTTTTCTATAATTGCATAAATAGTCGCACTTTTACTACCGCAATACCCGGGCAGTGGCTAGTCAACTATTAATAGGCTTGGATAACGAGTCGCCTCAGGAGAGCATAGTATGTGAATTCTTATATGCAATAATGCGGGACACAATTTTGTGTCATCTCCAGATTCTCCAAAACTCAAAATCCAAGAAGTCGACGGCGGTGGCTACTGATTGACATGTGTTTATGATGTCGATAAAGGTTATGTGACCCCCAGAAAGTGCCTTTGAACATCCTTTTCCCCCCGTTCCACAATAATTTTTACAATAGAAACGGTGGCAAAAAAAGGAGCAGAACCGTTGCAAGGTACTCCACGCCTTAGTCTAGCGGCACCGAGATAACGATCCACTTACAAATTTGGGTGTGGTGATTGGTTGAACCTCGTCATTTGTATGGGCGAACAGAACGGAACCATCGTATCCGAACAGGCCCTTACTTCCAGATATACGGCAAAATACGGCAAGGAAGGAGATCTATTGCCGGTGGACACAGATCTCGAGAAATAAACCCCCAGCAAGATGTAGCCACTCAGCCGAGGTGTTCGTGAACCATGGTTCACATTCCCGAGCCGCCTTGCGAAAATCGTCCTAATTTTTTTCTTGACCCCCGGCAATAGTACCAAGTCCTAATTAATCGACATTTCACCCTCATTCTGTCTCTCAGTGATATAATAGTTAATGAATCTGAGAATATATGCTATGAAAAAACAAACTCCAAGGAAAAGAAACCCCAAAAGCCACGCGATTTCCATGTAGAAGGGGTTGATAAGTTCGCTTCCCTTCTTCCTCTGGGACGTTGCCTCAGTTGCTCAGATTATCGGTCGACCTTGGACACTAGTCAAAGATTTCTTGATCCGGGGATGTGAGAGCTTAGCACTTTATATTATTTTTCTTTTGAGAGATTACTCGTCTTTTTGGGACCCCCGACGGATACCGCTTGTGCAGCAGTACAGGTGAACAGGTTAATAAGAATTAATTATAGAGTAGCTATACGAAAGGTACGGTCGTAAACTTTGTTGCCTTGTTCGGCACTCTCTAAACTGGTGGCAAAGAAAGGGGCAGAACAAAATCCCAGCTCTTCGATGGATACCACTTATATCGCTTGACCCCCCTGTATATCTCAATTCATTCCCCCCTGCGATGACAAAAAAAGGAAAGGGGAGTCTAGACAGCACTCCCCACAAATCAAAGTAAGTTCACATGGAACCACCTACAACCTTCCAGGAACTATCACTACTAACTACGATTCGCAATCTTCTTTCAACTCTAAAATCCTCGGTGCGATCAGTAACATCGCACAGTTAGCTCATATTTTTTCCGTTAATTTCTATTTCTGTTATTCAACCACAACCCTTCTACGCTACCGTTCTAACGAGTTTTATCGTTCCCTGTTCTGGCGGGTTGGTCGTTGACAACTCTGAAGCCCTAGATCTCAGTTCACGAGAACATCTGCCGAGTTGGTGTAGTATCTGGGTTCTTCCCGCTCCTCGCACCCAGGTCAGCCCACCATTCCAATACCTGCCCCCCCAACCCAGCATACAGTGCAGGGATCAGCTAGGTTTAGGCTCCCATGATTCACCCACAAAGTATAACCGGGAGACTGGAAATCTAAGAATTTGAGTTGCACCAGGTATCAGGAGGAACATAAAGGCATACGGTAGGCAACAATGGTAAACCCACCGATCGTATACGAGTATTGATGGGAGTAACTCTGAGGCATCCCCCCTTCCAAAATAATATAGTACAGCCCCACCCAACTCAGTCCCCTGTTCGCCAGAAAATCTCGATAACCGCCTACCCAATCCTCAATATCAGATTTACGATAGGAAACTCGGGAGATTCCTGATATTGAAACACATTACCATGCTGGCGCTCGAGTGCCGAGGGAGATGTTGTCGTATAGGATAGGGATTGTTTTGCAGGTTTACCCACGAGTAAATTAACGGTGCGGAAAATTTATCCTGGCATTTCTACTCGAGTGCGGTCTCTCAATAACTTAGCAGTAACGTGTGAGGCGTTCTCATATTACCCTACCGGTAGTCATGCATCCTCGCAAAATGATCGGATATCAAGTGTTACACAAAAGGGGGCTCATCACCCCGCTTTCTTCAGCTGTTCTCTCTGAATTTTATAAACTCCGGCGATAGTTTACCCTACAAATTGTTTTACCATTTCTATACTCAATAGTTCTAAATTAAACCCACACTCTTGACAGAACATCATGGCCCAGACTACGGCGGACTATAGCGACCACAACCGCCACTACAACCAAATCTTAAAACTCAAAAATCTTAAAACTTAAAAAGTCCCTCAACCATCAGAACTCCACAAGCGATAAGTTTATTTATAATTATCATTGGGATCATTGGGTGTTAGCCGATGCTATGTTGTAGAATAATGGAAATGGAGGAATTGAAGCGAACTCAAAAAAAACAAAGTGGAAAAAGAAGCGTAAAACATTAATTACGTCAATCCTGACACAGCCGACAGATTTCGGCCTTTAATTAACGAAGCACCACTTTTTCGGGCTGCCCAGAATGGGTAAGAGGGAGTTGTGAGAATACTACTGGAATGGGACGATGTCAACCTTGACAGAGTTGACAACCTGGCCGAACACCGCTCTCGTGGGCCGCAGAGAATGGACATGAGGGAGCCGTGAGGATACAAGCAGAGCGGGACGGGGTCAATCCTGGCACAACTGATGTACATGGCCTGATGCCGCTCTGGTGGGCTGCGCAGAACGAGCATGAGATGATTGTGAGGCAACTGCTAGAATGGAAAGAAGTCAACTCAAACACACACGACTAGTACGCTTGTAGGCCGCGATGTATGAGCATGAGGGGATCGTGAATATACTGCTGGGTCGGGCTGGGGTTAATCCTGGCATATTGACGTACATGGCAAAATGCCACTCTGGTGGGCCGTCAAATAATAAGGATATGATAGGTAGAGAGTGTCTGCGATTCTTGTTCTTTCTATGCGGCCGGAGGTGTCCTATATATACACAAGCTGTTCCTTTGCAAATATCTTCCTCATCGCTCAACCTCGCAGAATTCCATACCACCTTTTTGTCGTGATGCCACACCATTCCTTTCACTCAACTCCTTCAAACATCCTCCAAAACGTTTCCCTTAAGCTATGGTTGTTCCAGAGAGTCCTACAAAGGGTTTGTTTGATTGAAGGTTGAGGGAAAGATTTTGTTTCCTGCACGACACGCAACGAGAACCTCCTCAACCTTTTCTTTTCTTTTCTGTCAACGAACAACCGAATAAGGACACGATATTTTTCCCTTCGAGTGAGCGAGAACACGACTGGAATGAAAGTGAAAACCGGTGGATTTACGACTACGTAAGGGGGAATCAGCCAAAGGACCGACCGTGCTATCCCTAATTATTCGAAGACCATCGTTCGCTTTTGCTTTTGGTTCTCTTTGTGATTATTTTTTTTCCTTCTTCGAATATCCTACGATTGCCGGCAATCACGATCCCTCCCGCGGACCCGAAATTGCTCTTTCAGCACCCATGGTTGTGGCCACTAGTCACAACCGTGGCACGAGTAGCGGTAGTATTAGTAGCTTATGTTGAAAAAAAAATGGATATTCAATATGAGAGGAGAGTTGATTTCTTTTTCTCTGTTTCTTCTAAACACCATCCACGGTCCCTACTCTTATATATACCGCTCACTCTGGCCACCTTTCCTATCTCGCTAAGCTTGTCCTAATCTGCTTTCACTACCGATATATGTGTCCATATCCAAGGCTATACCAAAAAGGCCCACTGCGTACCATGCCTAAGAAGTGGTAACTCAGAGTAGCTAAAAGTAGCTCAGACTAGCCTTCTCAAGTGCCGCATTAGGAAGTATTCTTCCAACAGCTTAAAAACTTGAATAGAGTATGATAACCGGAAGGTGCGCTATGTCGTCGGACTTTCCTCTCTCAGTAAGGTCAACAAGCTTTTGCTTTTTCATCTTGCCCCCTTTCCAAAGAAGGGAATTTTCGACTTCACAGCATTCCCGTCCGATTACTCGGGTTTTTACCGTGCCCGCGCTAATTAATTAATTCATATTTCGCCTCAATTCTTCCCCTTATCGTAAAAATGGATACAGGATCAGAAATGTATGCAACGAAAAAATAATCTCGAAAAAAAAAAAGACACCCAGAAGAGGAGTAACTTCCGGGGAGAAGAGTTTGGTATTTTCCTATCTCTTGTGCCTCTACTCGAGTGGGGTATTGCCTTAGTTGCACGAATTATCGGATCATCTTGGACAATAGTTGAGGGTTTCCTGGTCCGGGTATGTGAGCGCCTATCACTTGACAAGGTTGTTGTGCCCAGACGCCCCGCTCTCCTCTTGGTAGCCGGGACGGATGCCGGTTGCGCAGCAGTACTGTACAGGAAGTGGGATTGATTGAGAATTAATCGTAGAGTAGTATACGAAAGACGTGGTCATAGACTTCGTTGCACTGTCTGGCACTTCATTCTAGCTCTTCCATGGGTGTTACATATCCCGGTATCTCTTCCCTCCCTTTATATACCTCGAACTCCTCGCCCACCGCCACGACAAAGAAGAAAAGGAGGGTTCCATAGATCACAGTGAGTCCAAGACGCAAGGAGCTACCTACAACCTTCCTAGAACGCAACGACTGACTGACCACGACTCGCAACCTTCTTTCAACTCTATGATCTTATATGCGATCAGTAGCATCGCACAATTAGCTAGTATTCTTTCCTTTAAGTACGATTATTCAATTTTAGACTTTTCACTTTACCGTTCTAATAGGTTCATCATCCCCCCTTGTTCACACAGGTTGATCGTTGACACCTCTCGAGCCCAAGGTCTCCGATTACGAGCACTTCATCTGAGACGGCGTAGTACCTAAATTCTTCCCGCTCTCCGCACTCACGTCAGCTCACCATACCGGTACCAAATCCCGCCAACCCACTATGCAGCCCAGAAATCAGTCCAATTTTGGCTCTGACGACACACCTGCAAAGTGTAGCTTGCAGATTGGAGATATAAGAATATGAGCTGGGCCAGATATCAGGAGGAATATAAGCTATGGGTAGTAACGGTAAGCTCACGGAACGTATGTTGATTAGAGTAACCGTTGGGCATCCGTTCTCCCAAAGCCGTGTAGTACTCGTACAGGCCCCGCCCGACTTAGTCCTCTATTATTCAGAAAATCTCGATACCCCCCATCTGGCCCTCGATGTAAGATTTACGATAGAAAACCTGGGAGATTCCTGATAATGAAACACATTACAGCGCTAAGCTGAAGTTGCGGGAGAAATTTTTTTGTGCGAGTACAAGAGGGATTATTTTGCGGGTACGATAGAGGGGCTGGGTGGCAGGTGTTGGACATAGCCGCGGGATCAAAGCTGTGGAAGAACGGGAAGAAGGGATGAACTTGGTTAAGGGTTTCGTTTCCTCTGTGATGAGAACTAGGATATATTTTCTGGCGCAGTTTGAGGTTTTCCTTTTAAGAGAGTGTCCGGATTGGGATCATAACGTTTTTGTTGTTCGGTTCAGAGTTACGATTGGGTTTGTTACTTTTTTCCCCGTTATGGAAGGGGGTTGAAGTTTCTTTTGTGAATTGTGGTGTCCACATCGGGGTGAATTCCATGGATTTCCTGTATGATAAAAAATCCAAGGACTTATCATAATAATAATATTATTATTATGGTATAGTAACAAAAAAAATGGGTTTTCAAGTTCACCTAAATTAGCTGTGCGAAAACCTTATCCCGGCACTTCTCCAGTCACTCACCCAGTAGAGGCAAGAGATGTTCTCGTATTAGTCACGCAGCCCGCGAAAATGGTTGGATATTAAGTGTCTCACAACAAGCCTCATCTCCCCGCTTCCGGCTCTCTTCAAATTGTCTCTCAGAATTTTATAAACACCACCAATACCCACACAATGTCATATTGTTTTTCCATTTCTACATTTAGCATTCCTAGATTTAACACACACTCTGAACAGAACATCATGGCCCAGACAACATATAGGGTATCAGTCGACATGGGCGACAGCAATCCGAACCGCAGCAACACAACGAACGGCGGAAAAATAGCGGGTAGTTTTAACCAAACAGTCTTTAACAAAACAGTCTATAGGTCGGAAGAGGATGCGCAGATTATGCGGTGGCTCTCTCCACTGGAGCCTTTTGGAAAGAAGAGATGTCAATCCTAACCGGGAAGATACCGGGTGTGGCTCGCCACTCGCACTAGCCGCTGATAGTGTTGTTCACGAGCCGGCTCGAGCCGCCAAGAGGCTCGAGTGTACTAGCCGATATCATAGGTATCCGGACATCTTGGCGCCAAGCCTCATACAGAGTCGCGCCAAAGTGTCCGAATACTATTGAAATCGGCTAGTAGAGTCGCCACAATACCTCTACACACTACCCTTATAATTCAGCACCATCTTAACTACAGGTTTCCTCTACTTCTTCCCAAATTTCCACCTCCGCCAAGAGACTCGAGCAGGCTCGAGCCTAATGACCGCCTAGGCTCGAGTCCACTAGGCTCGAGTCGGCTCGGCTCGTGCACAACACTAGCCGCTGAGAAAGGACCTGAGGGGGTAGTAAACGTGCTTTTGGGGCGAGGGGATATCAATCCCAACCGTGCCGACACTGCATATGGCACGATCCCACTCTTGCGGGCCGCTGAGAGCGGGCATGAGGGGCTAGTAAAGATGCTCCTGAAGCGGAAAGATGCCACCATCTCTACGCCTGATAGCGCGAACCAAACGCCACTATCGAGGGCTCTCTCTAATAGACATTACCGCGTTGTAGAGATGCTCCTTGAATAGGACAGCCTCAATTCTTGTTGGAAATACGTTATCCACCCTATGAGTCACGAGTATGAGTCATGGAAATTGACTCATACATGTGATGAGATATGAAAAGGGGGTTTCCTTGGCAGGAGAACCATGTTATCACGTGATGGAATATGTCTATATAAGACCAAGTGTATTTCCCTCTGTTACCACGTACTTTGCTAGTGCAAGCGTGGAATCTTATCTTTATATCTAAACTATACTGCGTTCAACTCTCAGTGCCGCCTTAGTATCTAAGAGACAGCCTCAGAGACTGCAATATTTTCAGGTTATGAGCCCGGCTAGCAAGCCTTTCTGCTACCAAGTATCATATACCATATAGATAAAAGAAAGACACCTAAGCGAGACTGTAACCGGTACTGGTACTCGGTTAAGGATTTTGTTTTATGTTTTGTTTTAAGTATCGCTTTGATACTTGGTTTGTTTGAAGTATCGTTTTGATACTTAGTTTGTTTTATGTTTTGTTTTAAGTATCGCTTTGATACTTGGTTTGTTTGAAGTATCGTTTTGATACTTAGTTTGTTTTATGTTTTGTTTTAAGTATCGCTTTGATACTTGGTTTGTTTGAAGTATCGTTTTGATACTTAGTTTGTTTTATGTTTTGTTTTAAGTATCGTTTTGATACTTACTTGTTACTTATATTGTTTTACCAAAGAGTATCGCTTGATACGTTTGTTTAGTTTCGTTCATGCTAGACATGAACTGATTTGTGTATTTAAAGACCGTCCTATTCCACGATGGAAAGGACAGACTTCGACAGACAGTATTTCAATATACTTGGTTGAACGGTTACTCTTTAGTTTCTCCAGTACACCTCCGAAGCCTCCTTTAGTTCACACAGCTCTCGCCTCCTCTCTGGTAGAGCAGGCCACCTGTCAGCTATCGTACTTTACCTCGAAACGTGATTAGCACTTAGCGAACACGTTACATTTTTTTAACCCCAGCAAGTGGTTAAGAACCTGTCTCCGGATTTAGGCCTGATCAACCTATCGATATCCACCCTGGAACACTAGTGGAGTGAAGCGGCAGAATCTCAGTACATTCGGCTTCAGCTCAACCTCAATATAGAGTCATTGACAACTCGAAGTGGGAAGCGAATCCCACGAGAAGGCCTTACAAAGAAGAAGCAAGGCAAGCGTCCTGCAAAGGACTCTCAGGACAACACAACGGAGCCCCCACACCATCCGGAAGAAGTCCCCCCTACTCCCAGAAAGAAACCCGCAGTCGAGCCCCCTCAAGATCCGGATTCAAGCAGCGAGTCCGATATGGCCAGCACAGGTGGTGGACCTTCAAGGTCCCGCCCCGCAGATACACAAGAAGACGATATCCCGTTACCTGACATCAAAATCCACCTACCCGCAAAGTTCACAGGAGAAGGACAGGACCTTAAGCCCGAAGCCTTTGAGCGATGGGCAACTGAAGTTACACACTACCTCCTCCTGAAAAAGGTCGATATTGAAAAGGCAACTACCGGCCTTTGGATAGGATCGTTCTGCGAAGGAAAGGCAGTCGATGCATACCACCAATGCTATAAGGAAAACAGAGGAAACCCAAAGCTAAAAGGCTCCACAGTACTCGATTATCTCAGAGCCCGTTTCCAATCCTCTATCACAAACGATCTCCTGTTCAAACGTTTCAATGAACTTCACCAAGTCAACGGGTCCCACGTTAAAAGAATAACGAATGTGGCAACAGATCTCGTGATGCTTAAGAACAGGATGGCGGAAGACAGCATCTCAGACTACATCCTGAAACGAAGGTTCTACGATTGCATGCACCCTACTCTTCGACGCGAAGTGGAGCCGCTTCAGGACGAAGATGACGAGTTTGCAACCATCATAGCTAGAGCTGAACGAAAGGACGCCATCCTTCATGAAACCAAAGCCTACAAAACCCAAACATCCACCAGTAGCAATAAACAACCTAGACGAAATACCTCCAACAACTCAGAAGAAGAAACCCCCCGATCCTACAAGAAGAAAGGCAAATCCACTAAAGAATCGAGAAGGGAGAAAGGTGAATGTTTTGAGTGCGGTAAAACCGGACACATGGCAAGAAACTGTCCTACCAAGAAAGGCAAAGGAAAGGCAGTTAAAGTCAAGCAAGAAGCGTCAACAAACCACATTGAACTCAGTGATGATGGTGAGCAATCGAGCGAGTTTGAAGAAATTCACATCGGCTATATCGAAATAGAATGCAACAGCACCCGTCCACCGATGGCAAAGCCTTACCCAGCATTAGAAGGAACAATCTTAATCAATGGGAAACAGACACGGGTCCTTTTCGATACTGGCGCTATTGGACGAGACATAATCAGCAATACCTTCGTCTCCGCCTATGGTCTACCTACCGAAACCCTTAAACAACCATTAGCTGTCAATATGGCAGTTAAAGGATCCCGCTCCACTAGCCATAAGACATGCAAAACTATCGTCCAGCTAGGATCAGTCTCGCTACCTCCACAGACAATGCTTGTTGGGAACCTAGCGAAATACGATGCCCTCATTGGGATGCCCTTCCTAAAACGCTTTAATGCTACCATCAAGTGTGGAGACTCAGTTATCGAGTTCCCAAATCACAAAGTCAGGGTTATTTGCAAACCAACAAGTGGAGAACTCCGAGCCGCTGTCTGTGAGACTACAGCGCTAAGCCTATTGGATGAGTACTCCGATGTCTTCCCTGAACGAATCCCAGAAGAACTACCTCCTATGAGGGAAATAAACCACCATATCCGCCTGAAAGACCCCAATAATCTTAAGAATCAACCGACATACACCATTCCGGAAGCATACAAAAACCAACTCAATACCTGGGTAAATGAGAATCTCAGGCGAGGAGTCATCTACCGATCAGAAGCACCAGGTGCCGCACCTATGTTTGTCCAACTTAAGGCAGATGGAAAGAGAATCCGCCCCCTTGTCGATCTCAAACTACGAAATGACAATACAGTTATGGACAGTTCTGCGATCCCCAATCAAACTCAGATCCTGAATGCGGTTGGACGAGCTAGATTCCGAAGCAAGATAGATCTAAGCGATGCCTACTTCCAAACACGGTTAGACCCGGAAAGCGAACGAATTAACAGTTTCAAGACACCCTTCGGAAGTTTCGTTAGCCGAGTTATGTTGCAAGGTGACATGAATGCGCCCGCCACCTTCATGCGAATTATGGAAAATATGCTTGGCGAATACCTCCATCACTTTGTATGGATCTACATCGATGATATCCTCATCTTCTCCAATACTGAAGAAGAACACAAGCACCATATCGGCCTAGTTTGCGACAAGCTAAGAGAAAACAAATTCTATGCCAGCAGAAACAAATCCACCCTGTTTGCCGATAGTCTAGAAATACTCGGACATGTAATTGATGATCAAGGGATACATGCATCTCCTGGAAAGATATCCTGCCTGACGGAATGGACTACACCTGAGAATCAAAAAGAACTTATGCGGTTCCTTGGACTTGTCAATTACATCTCCCAGTTCCTCCCACATCACGCCACTGTCACGGCACCACTCACGGACCTCACCGGCAATGCTGAATTCGTTTGGACCCCTACCCATGAACGAGCCTTTAATAACATTAAGGAGTTAATTAAAGACGCAAATGTTATACGGCCTATTGACCTGTCCAAAGAAGAACCCATTTGGTTGATAACCGACTCTTCTGATGTTGGCGTAGGAGCTTGGGTTGGACAAGGACCCACCCATGAACAAGCGAGACCGGCAGCATTACACAGCAGGAAGTTCACTAATTCGCAAATGAACTATGGAACCACAGACAAGGAAGCACTTGCAGTGATCGATGCTCTTGCCGCTTTCAACCACCTCCTGATGGGAACTACCTTCACCATTGTTACCGACCATCAGCCCCTTACGAACCTGAAGACTGAAAAGGTTCCTGGACGAAGAAGAACCCGATGGATAGGAGAAATCAGCAAATACGACGCCAAAATAGTCTACACCCCAGGAAGAACCAACTATTTAGCTGACGCCCTCTCCCGCATCTATGAGAACCAATCATTCCAGAACCCTCCTCTTGTCCATGACCACACTAGACAAAGTGACGACAGTTCCGACAGCACAACCTACGAGGAAGAACCAGTCATGGCTTCCATCAACACAACCTCTCCATCCCCTCCTTTCTCCTATACTATGTACGCTGCGGCAGGAACAGAGCGAGGCCAACATCTTGAAGACGAATGGAAAGATGATTGCACCCTCCGCAGTACGCCACCTCAAGACCTTGAACAAAGCACGCTCCATTACTCCTACTGTTATGAAGATACATGTCCCTTTCACCAAACTGAGATTAAGTTCGGCAACAGACCTACAGGACCATGGACACCCCCAGCGATCCGATCATCTGCCCCTGTCGGTAATCCAGCCCCAAGAAGACATCAAGACTTAGAACAACTCGAAAGAACGGCACAACTAGAGGAAGCAGCAGCCATCCTGCATGCACCGCCATTTGCACCACCCTCTTCCACACCCCCGATAGACTCTCGTCCCCTTTATGGTGGATCCCTCCGAGTTTTCAATAATGAATCCATTATCTCAGTTATGCCTCCCACCATTCCTGAACACCGCCGCCAACTTTATGAAACCTTTGAGGAAGAAGAAGAAGCACCAATCGAGCCGTCTAGGGGATCACTTATCGAAGATGAACGCGATGTCAGAACCACCACAGATGAGCTCACCACCGCCTTCCGGAGTCAAATGATCAAGGGATACCGCCATGATCCAATCTACTTCAAAGCACTAGACAGTACCAAGCATGGAGATCTTGCAACCTACCAGGTATCTGATGGAATGGTCTATACCGCTACTCGGTACGGCTACCAATGCCTATACATACCGAAGGGCCACATGTTCAATGGCACGACAATCAGAGAATATGTCATTTCCGAAATCCACAACAAAGGACACCATAGTGCAGATCGAAACCTCCGCTATGCCTGTGAATATATTTATTGGCCAGAAATGCGACAAGACTTCCGAGATTTCGTTAAACAATGTGAACTCTGCCAGGCGAATAAGGAACGTACTCAGTTACCTGAAGGAAGAGCTCAAACCCTCCAACTACCCTCCGATGTTTTTGAGTCCTTTGCTATTGACTTTGCAGGACCATTCAACAAATCCGCCGGGTATGATACCATTCTGGTAGCTGTTGACCGATTCTCTGGATATACATGGCTTCAGCCTATGAAGACTACCGACACCTCCAAGGATACATGGAACATCCTCCAACGAAACCTCTTTACACCCCATGGATACCCTCTGTCTATTGTCAGCGATGCTGACTCCCGCTTTACCTCTCGATTCTGGAAGCAGACCCTCACCTCTCTTGGAATCAACCACATCATGGCCGCTCCTGGACACCATGAAACTAATGGTCAAGCTGAACGCAAGATCAGGGAAGTGAAAACCGGAATCCGGAACCTCATCAATGAACGACAGACCAATTGGGAACCCGCCCTTGTTGAGCTTGCGGCATACCTCAACGCCGGATATTCCGATACCCTTGGTATGTCACCATCCAAAGCAGTCTTTGGCCGACAATACCCCCTCCTACCTACCACTCTCTTCAAGAACTCCTCAATCCCCGACTCAGATGATCACCTCAACCGGCACCAGGTAATACGCAATGACGCTTTCCAAGCTATTAAGGCTGCGCGATTCCGAAGCACCACTACTGCCCAGAAGCGAAGACGCAAACACGTGCCTGTCCCTGTTGGCGATATGCTTATGGTCAATGGGAGCATGTTCATCACCACCCCTGGACGAAGCAAGAAGCTTCAGCCTCGCTGGAGAGGACCCTTTAAGGTCTTAGCCTTCGATGAGTACACCGAAAACTATACTGTCCAGATGGATGGACGCATGTACCGCAACCCCACTGCCACCTTCCATGCCTCCTCTGTTAAACGATTCTACCTTAATGACGACACTAAGTTCCCTGGACGAACCCACTCTCGCCCCGCTCCCATCACCGTTGACAAGAAAGAGGAATGGGAAGTTGAAGAAATCCGAGACCACCGTCTTTGGCATGGAAATGATCAGTTCCTTGTCAAATGGAAAGGATACCCCACAAGTGAGAACAGCTGGGAACCGTTAGAAGGACTGGAGCATGCTATGGAGATGGTGAATGAATGGTGGGAAGCCAACATGCCTGACAATTCCCTACCACCGACCATCAACTATATCACCATGTGCTGGTCACCAACTGTGCCGGAAACAGAGCGATGGCATAAGGAACTCGAGGCCCGAGATGGATTCTGGGCCCCACACTTTGAGTCCGATTTTGAAAGCAGCGATGAAGAGAACCAAACCATGGAGCAGGCTCTTGATGACTTCGTCTGAATCGCCACCATCCGAATACCTTAACGATGTCAAACTATGAGGAGATCAATGTGAGGCAGCGACGACAGCTTGTTGGACTGTTGTTGAACCGCGATGTTATCCAACCTGAAGATTATTTCGCTATCCTTTGGGTAGACTACTGTCCTGATTGCAATGAAGCGTGGGTGGAAGCTGACCGCGAATCTGGTATTCGTGACTATTGTGATTTATCTTTCTTTGAGTCCCGCTGTTATATTAAGGCTTTTACTTGTGTTTGGTGTCTCAATGCCGATAATTGGATGTTAGCAGAAAGCGAGTTTTTCGAGCCTTCTGAAGACTCTAATTTTCAGGACTATTGAAACTTGATTTTGTTTAAACAAGTTGTTTTGTTTTGGGGAATGTAACCGGTACTGGTACTCGGTTAAGGATTTTGTTTTATGTTTTGTTTTAAGTATCGCTTTGATACTTGGTTTGTTTGAAGTATCGTTTTGATACTTAGTTTGTTTTATGTTTTGTTTTAAGTATCGCTTTGATACTTGGTTTGTTTGAAGTATCGTTTTGATACTTAGTTTGTTTTATGTTTTGTTTTAAGTATCGTTTTGATACTTACTTGTTACTTATATTGTTTTACCAAAGAGTATCGCTTGATACCTTTGTTTAATTTCGTTCATGCTAGACATGAACTGATTTGTATATTTAAAGACCGTCCTATTCCACGATGGAAAGGACAGACTTCGACAGACAGTATTTCAATATACTTGGTTGAACGGTTACTCTTTAGTTTCTCCAGTACACCTCCGAAGCCTCCTTTAGTTCATACAGCTCTCGCCTCCTCTCTGGTAGAGCAGGCCACCTGTCAGCTATCGTACTTTACCTCTCGAAACGTGATTAGCACCTAGCAAACACGTTACAGAGACGCTACGACCGTTCCCTCTTCCACTCTTCCATCCCTCCTATCTGACCACACGGTCAACGAATACCTCTATACAAAACCATCTATCCCACTACATCACCATACATGCCACGCACATACCACGACGCCCTTGAGTACACTATCGAAGAAACCATCATCAGAGTCAATCAAACCATCGCTCATAAGAACCTCGAAATTATCAACTATAACGATCGCCTTCAAGCCATTCAGAAGAAGTACGGAGAACAACTGGATACACCATTGGAACCCACCATACCAGAACTGACTCTCGCCGACTTCGAACACCTACAATACGATCGCGAAAACGATAGCTACCGAGGTTACTTCGATCCAGAAACTCTGATCAAGTGTACCGGCTGTTTCAGGTTGAGACCCTTTCCCATCTTCTCCGGAAACGTACCGAAACCCTGTTGCGAGTCATTTGAAACCAAAACTAGGGATTTCGCACTTCTGAAGTTACGGGAAACAAGACGTGTCGCATACTGGAAACCTCTGTCAATTGGTAATACCAAACTACGACAACTCCAGTAAACATGTCAGATTCCACATCACCTGAACAACCCTTCGGCAAGTTGTCCTTGTCCTTCAACAAATATCCCACGCTACAAGGACAACAAAATTATCGATCATGGGCAACAATGTGGAAAACAGCCTTTAGGGTCTGTGGTGTATGGGAATACGTAGACGGAACAACACAACAACCAGTCACATCGGATGAAGGCTCCTCCTCTCAATCAACAGCAGTCACGGAATGGGAAACAAAGAACGAACAAGCAAAGTTCCTTCTGTTCCAAGCAGTAGGCGATCACTATGAAACCGTCACATGCTACCCCGCCGTTAGCGATGCTTGGAAAGCCCTCAAAGACAAATTCGACAAAGAGACACCCTCAACAAACCTAGTCCTACTTGAAGATATATTCAAGAAACTTCCTCCCAATAAAAACATTACCGAACACGTCACGAGTTTCGAAAAAAAAAAATTCATGGAACCGACTCTCCCAAAGATGCGCGAACGCGAAAGGTAAGACAAATGACGACTTCCTATCAACAATGAAGCTGGTCACGCAATCCGAAGCTGTCAAAGGAGCCTTCTTCATGTTGTCTATAAAGGAACAACATAAAGACCTTTGTGATATACTCGCGGCAAGAGGAGACGACCAGTACGCCGATATAAGAGAATTCTTCATCAGTCGAGCTGCAGAAAAGTCAGAAACAGAGGAAAAGGTACTGTTCGTACCAAAGAAAAAGGACATGAAGGAATGTTCCTGGTGCAAAAGCAAAGGGAACAAAGGGTTTAAGAGTCATCACGTCAAAGATTGTCGAGGCCTGAAGAGAGAAAAGGAGAAACGAAACAGGGAAAATCCGAAGGGACAAAGGACCGCCAACCTCACCGATGCCACTGTAACTGTGCTTATGACGAAAACCAAACCGAATGAGGAAAGATCAATAGACTGGTTATGTGACTCTGGGGCGTCAGACCACATATCACCAAACATAGGTGACTTCCTCAACCTCCTACCAGACAATACAAGCATAGTAACGGCAGACGGCAGAAAACATCACGCAACAGGAACTGGAGATGTGCAGATCCCTGTGCGGTTGTTGGACGGATCCCATCATACGATTCAGCTCAGACGAGTACTGTATGTCCTGACATTTAGGTACTCCTTGGTGTCCGAATCAAGACTGGATGATGTCGGAATTAGGATAGAAATTGAGAAAGGAAGGAGAGAATACAAAAAAGGAGGAAGAGAGATCATGATTGCAGATAAGAAAGACGGTCTGTGGTATGTTAGGACAAACAAAACAAGAATACTTGTATCCACCTACGAAGAGAGACACCAAGCACTTGGACATCCGAGCGTGATCAAGGACTGTTATCAATATGCAAAACCAATACCCCGTCCAAACGACTTCAGTTGTGAAACATGTAGATTACAAAAGTCTACACACCATGTTCCCTTAGGAAAAGAAATAGAGACAAGGAAACCGTTCGACAAGATCCATTCCGACTTAAGCGGACGTATCTCTACGCCAACACTGGGTAAAAACGAATACTATATGACATTCGTTGATGACTACACCAGATACTGTTGGTTATACCTACTGAAAACGAAAGACGGAGCAGAAACAGCGATTAAGAACTTCTGGGAACTCGTTCTCACCCAACATGAAGCCAAGATCAAACGCCTTCATAGTGATAATGGAACCGAGTACATCAACCAAGAAGTATCCAAATTCCTGAAAGATAAAGGTGCTCTTCATACCACATCACCAGCCTACAATCCTGAATCAAACGGTGTTGCCGAAAGGATGAACCGTACCTTAACCACCATGGTATGATGCATGTTACCGACCGACAAGAAGTTTCTATGGGGAGAAGCCTATGCGACAGCAGCCTACCTATACAACAGACGTTGGCAGTCAACAATAAAAACAACACCTTTCGAGCAACTACATGGAACGAAACCCACTATCAACCATCTACGACCTTGGTTCACGAATACAATTGTGCACATACCTTCGGAAAAGAGAGGCAAACTTGACCCTACAGCCGAAGAAGGCCACCTAGTAGGATACACTTCCAGTCCTACAGTATATCGTATATACATACCCAAACGACATACAGTGACAGAAGCAAGAGACGTAAGATTTGGTACAATAGAAGGAGTATCGTTCGAATATCATCTAGACCAACCAGCAATACGAACCGAAAAACAGAATATACCACCCCTACCCGAAGACATTCCATTACCTGAAGAATCAGAAGAAGAAGAATCTGAAGTAGTACCCGGCACGTTTCCAGTATCACCTGAGCAGACTAAACCAACGAGAAGGTCAACTCGTCAAAGAAAACACACCGAGAAAGGAGCTGGTTACCGAAAAGACCTAGCTCAGTCGAAGCTTAAAGATCTCAATAATAAGCTAAGACAAGAGAACGAAGCCTTCAGAACCTACATGAGAGGGGAAAGTGGATCCGGCAGTGTACAACAAGTTGGTTTACAACATCAGCTACGTATCGAGGAACTTCAGGAAAAGATTCGCAGACAACAGGCAACCATTGACAAGGAATCCTTTGTTGGATTATCCTACCACATACGAGATCCTGAAAGCTATCAAGAAGCTATAGAATCATCCGAACGTGACGAATGGCAAGTGGCAATGGATGAAGAGATGAAAGTCCTAAACAAACACGGAGTAGGGGAAGTGGTTGACAAACCACAAGGTAGAAAAGTTCTGAGAGGACGATGGGTGTTCAAGGCAAAAGTGAAGAAAGATGGTACGTTGGAAAGGAGAAAAGCAAGATATTGCGCAAAGGGTTTCAGTCAAATCCCAGGGGTGGACTTTGAAGAAGGATACGCACCGGTAGCACGACTAGAGTCACTTCGAGTACTGCTGAGCATCTCAGTCATCCGCGGCTACGCTATGCGACAACTCGACATTAAAAGTGCATTCCTATATGGCGATATAGACTACGAATCCTACTTAGAAATGCCAGAAGGTTACCGGAAACCAGGCAAAGTATGGAAACTACGAAAAGCCATTTACGGACTACGACAGTCACCTCTCCTATGGTACAAACATCTCACAAATACCCTCGAAGACATTAGTTTCAGCGAAGGAACCTTCGACCCATGCATCCTCGTTGCGAAAGACCTGTATTGCTGCATATATGTCGATGATATCTTAATAACAGGCAGACGACACTTAGTGAATAAGTGCGTCAAACAACTCAAATCCCATTTCCAATGCACAGATTCAGGGGAACCATCTCTCCTACTTGGCATGCAGTTAGAAAGAACTGAGGATGGACTTCGAATTAATCAACAAAGATACATCACGGAGAAACTTGCGAAATACAAACTCGAAAATGCCAATGAAGCAAAAACCCCTATCGAAGCTCACTCACCACTCGTCATAGCTACAGACACTGAGACAATGTGCGATCAGAAATTGTATCAGTCTATACTAGGTTCTCTCATGTATGCAGCTTGTGCAACAAGACCTGATATAGCACATACGGTCACCTTCCTCAGTCAGTTCTCAGCTAGACCTACCGAAACCCATCTATCAGTAGCCAAAAGAGTACTCCGATACCTTAAAGGAACAAAGACTATGGGACTCATCTACCGATCAGATACAGAAAAGACGCCGATAGAAGCCTTTAGCGATAGCTCCTATGCATCCAACCTTACTGATAGGAAGTCCTTCTCCGGTATCATACTCCAAACTTATGGTAATACAGTACTCTGGCGCTCCCGAAAACAACGTACTGTAGCTCAGTCCACAACCGAAGCAGAATATGTGGCACTAGGATTTGCAGCAAATCAAGGAGTTTGGGTTAGCAGAGGACTCAAGCAAATGGACATCACAACAACACCGGTTGTATACTGTGATAATACCGCTGCAGTCAGCCTAACCGAAAACCACGGTGTATCCGATAGGACCAAACACATCGATGTGCGATATCACTACGTGAGAGAGTTGCGGGCAAAGGGAGAGATAGAAATCAAGCGAGTCGAGTCGGAAAAGAACCTAGCGGACATATGTACAAAGGGATTAGTTAGAGTTACGTTTGAGAAACTGCTATGTTACATCGGGATGGAAACGTAGGGGAAGTGTTGGAAATACGTTATCCACCCTATGAGTCACGAGTATGAGTCATGGAAATTGACTCATACATGTTATGAGATATGAAAAGGGGGTTTCCTTGGCAGGAGAACCATGTTATCACGTGATGGAATATGTCTATATAAGACCAAGTGTATTTCCCTCTGTTACCACGTACTTTGCTAGTGCAAGCGTGGAATCTTATCTTTATATCTAAACTATACTGCGTTCAACTCTCAGTGCCACCTTAGTATCTAAGAGACAGCCTCAGAGACTGCAATATTTTCAATTCTGACCCAGCAGATCGCGTTGGCTAGACATCACACCCCTGCCTCCGCAGCCATGATGGCGACTGTAGCAGGTATACCATTTATTGATGGTGGTCTTAACACCAACACCGCAGGCATTAGTGGCTAACCCACACTCCTATCAGTAGGCCCAACGAGCGGGAACCAGTATCTTGCCTCAAAGACCCCCTTACCCACTCCGAGACATAACGACCTCCCCTCAACTGAGCAGTCAATGCTACCTCGGCCATCTCCCATGGGGCCCGTAAACCTGTGGCACCTTCTCCGAAATGCTGAAACCGCCCCAAAAACACGACCAACTCTCTCGCTCATCTTCAACCTGCGGACCTATAGAATAAACAGACTGATAAGAGCGGAGGAATTATGTAAAGAGATAGATAGAGTGAGATTCAAGTTCTTAGGATATTCGCAGACTGTCCGGTTCGCATAACTTTCTAACTACATGATCAGTTCCTTCTTAATAGGATCTGTTTCCCTCCAATATCAAGTCCGTGTGGGTGAAAATTTTCATCTCCAAGTAAGGGAGAGAAATATTTTCTCCCGCTAAAGAAAAGAGTTTTCACCAGTAAGGGGTGAAGAGTTTCAAAGAAACAAATGAAACAAATAGCTTGGAGATATCCCGATCTCCTAACTTCGCAATATTGAAACAAGCAAGGAGACTACCAAGTGTTTGAAGGAAAACTCAAGTGACGGGGACCAATAATCCAACAGGACCGACGTTCTACCATCGCGGCCCTCGCCCGCCTTTGGCTTTTCCCGTTTCCATTCCCCCTTCCCCGTTACCTGAATCATTCCCGCTCCATAAACCATTGCCGCGCGGTGTTTTTCCTACCCCAGCTCGCCATTTGATATCCATCTACTCTTCTTTTTCCCTTCTCTCACCTTTTCCTTTCTTGGAGTTCCGCTTAGTAGACTTGGTCCATATCTTCTTTTTCGTTTGTTTTTATTCCCATTATTCGTTGATATCTGTGTTATACGTTTAAGTGTGGCGGTCTACGGTAATGCGCGATATAGGCAATGGGTAGAGTTAGGCACTAACATTTAGGACGCTCATGTTATATATTCCAAAAATGCCAGTTCATCTCCCGGTAATTTCTCTCGGCACCACCAAGTGATTACCGTTGGGTTACCTATAGGGCATGCGGTTTGGTGGATGTGGTTCGGGCATGCGATTGGGCGGATCAGAGATTATCGGGCATGAGGTATGAGACCGTTTCTTTCGCATCCTATGCCACTAGGCATAGGATATAGGGTTTTGGCTTTTGTCGTTTCTTTCACACTCTATGCTATTAGGCATAGGGTAGTTCGTATGGGGCAGAGGCTTGAGGGATCATAGTGGATCATGAGATATCAGGATGGTTCTAGATTGTTTGAGATCATGGTGCATTAGCTAGGTGTGTTTCTTTGGAGTTCGTTGAGTTTTCGGGAGTTTGGGAGATATATCGCCGGCCCTGTCCTTAGCTAGGAGGTTGGTTGTCAGTCAGAGTTTTTCCCTCCTTCCGTGTTCATCTCCACTTATGATCTATCGTGATTCCACCCTCGCCACTTCGTTCTTTCGTGCTTCCTTTAGGTTTCATCAATTACCATCGGTTTCTTTTACACACCACCCATCGTGCTACTGCGCCACCACCAGCCCTGCTAGATCTCACCACTGGGATTCCCGGGGGCCGTGGGATAAAACCCAACCCCAGATTTCTCAACACGCCCGCTTGTGGTCAATAAATCACCCACTTCTAGCCATGGCTGTATCTGCCAGGAGGGGAGGACCAGTCAGGTGTGGTCTGGTCTATCGCGCTATAAGCACACCAGCTATCCCGAATCTACCCCATTCCAAGATGACACAAGACCCCAGAGCAAGACATATATTACTCTCCAACCGTAGAGGACTCCACGAGTTGTTGCCCCACCAAGTATTCAGCAACTCCGGGAAGAGAGCCCCGTAAGGCCCGAGCATGGCTCCCGCGAGCAGGAGGTGGGAGTTCCATCCGGTTAGGCCAATAGAAAGGGTAGGATAAACCTACACACAACAGCTCCCATTTTTTTTATCCCAGAGAATGAGGTCGGCGCCAGCGACCCTGGAAGGTCTGTGAGGGGATTTTGTGCGGAGTGTGGGGTACTGTACGAGGTGCTGTTACTTTGTCTACATTCTACACACCCCCGCCCGGAGCACGGAGACGGAAGGTGAAGTAAAGGTTCTCTGTGTGTGCTTGATTAGCCCTGATACTCTTTCCTTTTCTCTTCCTTTTTTTTCCGATAGGGTTAGCAGGAAAATGGATTGTTATTGCTTGGACACTCTGGAGTTCACTTACAACCCTCCCTTCGCCTCCGCCCTCATTTCTTTACCTTCACTACCATAAATGCCATGTCCAACGTCAAAGGGAAACAGCGCGGATAAACATAGCTCCGTGCTTAATTAACTGTGGCATGGGTTGTTTTGTCCGCTGCGTCTGTGTGGTGGATGGGAACGGAAATACCGTTCTCGGCTTCAGCGCTCCCGGAGGGGGATCCGGTGGTGGGGCCGTAACCTTTGATAACTTTGGGGTCAAGCTTTTCAACCGGCATGGCAGAAGCTAACTGAGGTGGAATGGGGGTGGTTGGGATGAATGACGTGGCGGTTTACCGTACTGCAAATTGCAACACTACTAACTTAGAGGGTCACATACATGATATCCACTGTGAGAGATATTATACGAGATCGCGGAGGAATGAGGCTAATTTTTATGGCTGACCGCATCACATTCTACACGAGGGTCCACGGCCCGTCCAACTTCCGGCCCGTCAGGCATGGGACATTCGGTTGCCTGAAAATGATAGATTATGGACCACAGTACCTTGTCCCACCTCCAAGATCAAGGGGTCTCACTCTTGGGCATTCTGGACCACCCTTCCTGCACTATCCTGAATATCAGAGGATACTGTACCCGGGTGGTCGGGTCATTCGGCTAAAGATCTGGGACTATCTGCAAAACTAACAAAATATTTCCCACCCGTGAGGCCTGCAAGGGCTTCTGATGGTGTACCGGTACTGTACGAGGCGCCATACTCGTGTAGCACTGCACGCTCTCGTCCAGAGAGCAGAGGCAAAAGGTGAGTGACAGGGGCTCTGTATTGGATTCTTGGTCCCCGTCACCTCAGTTATCTTTCAAACACTTGGTAGTCTCCTTGCTTGTTTCATTATTGCGAAGTTAGGAGATCAGGATATCTCCAAGCTATTGTTTCATTCATTCCTTTGAAACTCTCTACCCCTTACTGGTGAAACTCTTTTCTTTTAGCGGGAGAAAATATTTCTCTCCCTTTCTTGGGGATGAAAATTTTCACCCACACGGACTTGATATTGGAGGAAACAGATCCTATTAAGAAGGACCTGGTCATGTAGTTAGAAAGATGCGAACCTGAACAATCAATCTTCTGCCTTCGTGAATAGCCCAGAACTTGAATCTCACTCTATTTATCACTTTACACAATTTCCTCCTCTCTTATCAGTCTGTTATTCTCACACTCTGAATGTGGGCGATTGGCTTTTCCACTCTTTTCTTATCTTCCCTCCCTTCCGAAAAGCTCCGGAAGAGGGTGAATGGTTATCGCTTGGAGAATCTTGATTAGGTTGGTGAGGGTCATAAATTTTGTATGTTCCATACGCCTGGGGTGTTGCACATTCTCCCTGTGGAACATACAAAACCTATGAGCTATGTCGTACGGTACAGTTACCCCCCACATACTGCACAGTACCGGCAGTACCCAGCGCTGCTAATTGTACCCACCACACATTCTAGCCCAATCAGTGATACACATACATCCACTAACTAAATACAACCTAACACCCCAACTCAGAGCTGACAGCCACCGAACAACCCGGCAATAGCAACCGAGCAAAGTTGCAAACGATCACCAGAGGAGTTCTCATCATTTTCCTTTCATTCTTTGGCGTCCCACGAGTGATTATGAATGATTTACGAACCGCCAGAACCATTCGGGAACACAGCTACTCAGTAGAAGTGTCCGTGACACATGCATCAGATTCTTATGCTTCCCCTCCCGAATCTTTGACTCACAAAATTAACTGCGATTTTTTTCTTTACACCCACTAGAACTAGTGCCTCTATCAAAGCTATATGATCCACATTTCACCCTTGCTCTTGCTATCAGTGATGGGTAGTGGATGTGTAAACGTATGCAAGGGAAAATGGACTCCGGAAACATGAAGAGTCCGGACTGCCGCCGATGAGAGTTTGAAAATTTCCCGTTTCTCCCACCCCCTGAAAGTTTCCCCAGTTGCTCGACACTTCCACCGAGCACTGTAGTAGGGTATCGAAATCGTTCTTGCTTCGTGCACCTACATTGCTATCCCGTCGGTCTACCATGCCATGCCCCCCCTGCACTCCGGGATTAAACCTAGAGACCATAGGTATTTGGACCCCAACGCCTCACCTCGCCTACAACACCTATCAACCAGGAAACTAGGGATATAAATTCCACCGAGATATCAGGAGGAACATTAGATCAACAACAGTAAAGTCACAGAATGTAATGTGGGGAGTAAATCCGAAGCCTCGGTGATTCCAAAACAGTACAACCCCACCGAACACAGTCGTCCGTTCACACAATCTCAATAGCCTCTTATCTAACCCTCTATTGGAATTTACGATAGAAAATTCGGGATATTCCTGATATTGAACCCCATTACAATGCTTACAGTCGCTCAGCTGTAACCTTCTGGCATTAGTCATGTACTGTCCAAAATGATTGGGCATTAGGAATTGATTTAAGTGACACAACAAGCCTCATCTCCCCGCTTTCTTCAGCTGAGCTCAACAAATTTATCAACTCCCCCGATACCCCTACAAATCATTTTACCATTACTACATTCAAACTTAAACTCTTGACGGGATATAATGGCCTACACTACAAACATCAATATCGGCGACGGCAACGCCAACGCCGGCAACATAATTGGTAGTTTCAACATTTCTAAATCCGACGAAGATATACAAATTCTGCGCTGGCTCTCTCCACTGGAGCCAAACAACAGACACGAAGGCGTTCGCGCCGACCGATTTGCCGGTGTCGGCAATTGGCTTTTGGAAACACCCGAGTCCCGGGCGTGGAGAGGTCGTGAGGGTGGGGTCGATAAGGCTGTCTTGTTCTGCAGCGGGAATCCAGGAGTAGGCAAGACATACCTAAGGTAAGTAGTGAGATTCTCTAAAAGAAAACGAAAATTTCTGACGATCGGAAATCCTAGCTCCCTGGTTATCGACAGCCTGTGCGATCAGGCAGGAAAGGAGAATATCGCCGTTGCAGCCTTATACTGCGACTTCCTGGCTCAACAAGAGCAGACGATAGCCAACATGATGGGAGCTATCTTGAAACAGCTGGCCGGCAGAGGGGAAATACCAAAGTATCTCCGCGAGGCATTTCAGAAAGGAAAAACGGAAATCGGCGGAAGAAAGCTGCTGCTTCCGGATCTGATGAAAATGCTGAAGACTGCGATCGCTTCGCTACCCCCAGTATTCATCTGTATTGATGCGCTAGACGAATTCTTACCGAAGCATCTGCCGGAACTTCTAAAGTTGCTGGGAGATATTGTTCGGGAGTCCCCTACGACGCGAATATTCCTCACGGGAAGGCCTCATATCAGGGAAGACATTCAAAGATATTTTAGCAAGGCGGTTGTCATACCCATCAGTCCTAACACGGATGACATTAGGAGTTATCTGGAGATGAGGCTGGCTGGGGACACCGATCCGGAGGCCATGAGCGATGATCTACGAGCGGATATTATTCGAGTTATCCTCGAAAAGATATCAGATATGTAAGAAAATTTACCATTCCAGCTCCATCATTAATCAATACTCACCCGCAATGTTGTGTAGATTCCTCCTTGTTTCACTAAACATGGACGCTATTCTCGGAGAGGTGACAATTCGTAAAAGAAGGAAAAAGTTGGAAGCTATGGCGAAGGGCAATGGACTTAGCGATGCCTACACGGCAACTCTCACGCGACTGAAAGCCCAGAAGGGGGACAAATCAATAATGGGACTACAGGTCCTGATGTGGGTGTTATATTCGGAACGGCCTTTACAGGCCAAGGAGTTGTGTCATGCCCTGGGAGTGGAGACGGGATCAGCAGATCTGGATGTCGAAAACGTCCCTGCATTACGGGCGCTCCTTGCATCGTGTCTGGGTCTCGTCACAGTCGAGGCGTCTTCTTCCACGGTCCGACTTGTCCACTATACTTTACAAGAGCATCTCTCAAATGATCCAACACTATTCCATAGCCCACACTCAACGATTGCAGAGGTTTGCTTGACATACCTCAATTTTAAATGTGTTCGGGATATCTCGCCAACACATTACTGCGCTCCTGCAGAAATGTCACTTCTAGACTATGCTTCATGTTACTGGGGGGAGCACGGGAAAAGGGGAATGACGGAAAATGGGAAAACACTTGCGCTGAGACTTCTGGAAAGATTTGATAAGCATATATCTGCTCATCTAATGTTATTGGAGTGTAATGGCGAGGAAGGCTTTAGTCCTTGGTATGACTGGGAGGAAGAGCGAAGCGGATTCACAGGACTCCATGGAGCAGCATTTGTCGGGATCGTGGAGATAGTTGCAGCTACATTAAAGACAAAAGAATGGGATGTGAATGAAACTGATAGCTCAGGAAATACAGCTCTCATATGGGCAGCTGCAAGAGGCCATGAAGAGGTGGTAAATGTGCTATTGAACCAACGGGATATCGATCCAGACCAACCAGACACCTTGTATGGCCGGACGCCACTCTCGTGGGCAGCTGAGAACGGGCATGAGGGAATAGTAAAGATGCTTTTGGAACGAGATGTCAATCCCGACCAGCCAGACACCCAATATGGCCGGACGCCACTCTCGTGGGCCGCTGAGAACGGGCATGAGGGAATAGTAAAGATGCTTTTGGAACGAGATGTCAATCCCGACCAACCGGACACCTGCTTTAGAAGGACGCCATTCTCGTGGGCCGCTGAGAGCGGGCATGAGGGAATAGTCAAGATGCTTTTGGAACGAGATGTCAATCCCGACCAACTAGATACAGGATTGGGCCGGACGCCACTCTCGTGGGCCGCTGAGAACGGGCATGAGGGAATAGTAAAGATACTGTTGGAACAAGATGTCAATTCCGACCAGCCAGACACCTTGTGTGGCCAGACGCCACTCTCATTGGCCGCTAGGAACGGGCATGAGGGAATTGTAAAGATACTTTTGGAACTAGATGTCAATCCCGACCAGCCAGACACCCAATATGGCCGGACGCCACTCTCGTGGGCCGCTGAGAACGGGCATGAGGGAATAGTAAAGATGCTTTTGGAACGAGATGTCAATCCCGACCAGCCAGACACCCAATATGGCCGGACGCCACTCTCGTGGGCCGCTGAGAACGGGCATGAGGGAATAGTAAAGATACTTTTGGAACGAGATGTCAATCCCGACCAGCCAGACACCGAATATGGCCGGACGCCACTCTGGTGGGCCGCTAGGAACGGGCATGAGGGAATAGTAAAGATGCTTTTGGAACGAGGTGTCAATCCCGACCAGCCAGACACCGAATATGGCCGGACGCCACTCTCGTGGGCCGCTGGGAATGGGCATCAGGGAATAGTAAAGATGCTTTTGGAACGAGGTGTCAATCCCGACCAGCCAGACACCGAATATGGCCGGACGCCACTCTCGTGGGCCGCGGAGCTCGGGTGTGAGGGAACAGTAAAGATACTTTTGGAACTAGATGTCAATCCCGACCAGCCAGACACCAAATATGGTCGGACGCCACTCTCGTGGGCCACTGAGAACGGGCATGAGGGAATAGTCAAGATGCTTTTGGAACGAGATGTCAATCTCGACCAGCCAGACACCAAATATGGCCGGACGCCACTCTCGTGGGCCGCTAAGACTGGGCATGAGGGAATAGTAAAGATACTTTTGGAACGAGATGTCAATCCCGACCAACCGGACACCCGCTTTAGCAGGACGCCATTCTCGTGGGCCGCTGAGAGCGGGCATGAGGGAATAGTCAAGATGCTTTTGGAACGAGATGTCAATCCCGACCAACTAGACACAGGATTGGGCCGGACGCCACTCTCGTGGGCCGCTGAGAATGGCCATGAGGGAATAGTAAAGATACTTTTGGAACGAGATGTCAATCCCGACCAGCCAGACACCTAATATGGCCGGACGCCACTCTCGTGGGCCGCTGGGAATGGGCGTGAGAGAATAGTAAAGATGCTTTTGGAACGAGATGTCAATCCCGACCAGCCAGACACCGAATATGGCCGGACGCCACTCTCGTGGGCCGCTGAGAACGGGCATGAGGGAATAGTAAAGATACTTTTGGAACGAGATGTCAATCCCGACCATCCAGACACCGAATATGGCCAGACGCCACTCTCGTGGGCCGCTGGGAACGGGCATGAGGGAATAGTAAAGATGCTTTTGGAACGAGATGTCAATCCCGACCAGCCAGACACCAAATATGGCCGGACGCCACTCTCGTGGGCTGCTGAGAACGGGGATGAGGGAATTGTAAGGATACTTTTGGAACGAGATGTCAATCCCGACCAACTAGACACAGGATTGGGCCGGACGCCACTCTCGTGGGCCGCCGAGAATGGCCATGAGGGAATAGTAAAGATACTTTTGGAACGAGATGTCAATCCCGACCAGCCAGACACCAAATATGGCCGGACGCCACTCTCGTGGGCCGCTGAGAATGGGCGTGAGGGAATAGTAAAGATGCTTTTGGAACGAGATGTCAATCCCGACCAGCCAGACACCAAATATGGCCGGACGCCACTCTCGTGGGCCGCTGAGAGCGGGCATGAGGGAATAGTAAAGATACTTTTGGAACGAGATGTCAATCCCGACCTTCCAGACACCAAATATGGCCGGACGCCACTCTCGTGGGCAGCTGGGGATGGGCGTGAGAGAATAGTAAGGATGCTCTTGCTACGAGATGTCAACCCCGACCAGCCAGACACCAAATATGGCCCGACGCCACTCTCGTGGGCCGCTGGGAATGGACGTGAGAGAATAGTAAGGATGCTTTTGGAACGCGATGTCAACCCCGACCAGCCAGACACCAAATATGGCCGGACGCCACTGTCATGGGCCGCTGGGAACTGGCATGAAGGAATAGTAAAGATACTTTTGGAATTAGATGTCAATCCCGACCGGCCAGACACCAAATATGGCCGGACGCCACTCTCGTGGGCTGCTGGGAATGGGTGTGAGGGAATAGTAAGGATACTTTTGGAACGAGGTGTCAATCCCGACCAGCCAGATACCGAATATGGCCGGACGCCACTCTCGTGGGCTGCTGAGAACGGGGATGAGGGAATTGTAAGGATACTTTTGGAACGAGATGTCAATCCCGACCATCCAGACACCAAATATGGCCGGACGCCACTCTCGTGGGCTGCTGGGAATGGGTGTGAGGGAATAGTAAGGATACTTTTGGAACGAGGTGTCAATCCCGACCAGCCAGATACCGAATATGGCCGGACGCCACTCTCGTGGGCTGCTGAGAACGGGGATGAGGGAATTGTAAGGATACTTTTGGAACGAGATGTCAATCCCGACCATCCAGACACCAAATATGGCCGGACGCCACTCTCGTGGGCTGCTGGGAATGGGTGTGAGGGAATAGTAAGGATACTTTTGGAACGAGGTGTCAATCCCGACCGGCCAGACACCGAATATGGCCGGACGCCACTCTCGTGGGCTGCTGAGAACGGACATGAGGGAGTAGTAAAGATGCTATTGGACGAAGCTGTTAATCCCGACTAGCTAGACACCAAATATGGCTGGACGCCACTCTCGTGGTCCGCTAGGAATGGACATTAGGCAATAGTAAAGATGCTTTTGGAACTAGATGTCAATCTCAACCAGCCAGACACCAAATATGGTCGGACGCCACTCTCGTGGGCTGCTGAGAACGGGCATGAGGGAATAGTAAAGATGCTTTTGGAATGAGACGTCAACCCCGACCAACCAGACACCAAGTATGGCCCGACGCCACTCTCGTTGGATGCAATGAAAGGGCATCACCCCGTAGTCAAGATGCTTTTGGAACGAGACGATGTCAATCCCAACTTAACAGACCCCGAATATGGCCGGACGCCATTCTCATTGGCCGCCACGCCCGGGTACGAATATGTAGTAAGATGCTTTTAGAACGGAAAGATGTCTACACCGCTACTCTAGATAGGGCGAACCAAACACCACTCTCGCTAGCCCGCGCTGAAGGACATGACCGAATTGTAAAATGCTACTTGATTGGGACAGCGTCAGTTCTCACACAGCAGACCACCCGCTGAGGCATCCCTCCCCGCCTCCCCTTGCCATTGAGACGATTGCTGCTGATATGCCAATCAGTGGTGGTGATCCTAGCACTGATATCATAGACATTGAGTACTTGGCTAACATAAACTATCACCCGCAGACCCCAATGAGCCGGAACCAGTATCCGACCCTAAAGGCTCTCCTTTCGATCCCGCAAATTGCTACCTCCTCTCAACCGATCACCCCAGCCTGCATCAACCCCCTCCCATACCGCTCCCATGAAATCTGACACCCGCCCAAACGGCCGTCGGTCCATTCTCTCCTACGCTCGACCGTTAGACGGGTATTTTACAATTGGCTGCTTCGGTTGTCTTTTGGCGTTTCTCGTTTATATCGTTTCTTCTTCGTTCCCTGAGGTCTTCTGCGTGCATAAATAATTCCCAAGTGGTGTTCACAGACTTTCATAGGATTGCCTTCTTATTTCCGCTTGCCATTTGATATCCATCTAGACCACTTTTGTTCCTTTTTTCCTTTCTTTAATCCTTTCCTTTCTTGGAGTTCTGGTTAGACTTGGTTCATATCTTGTTTCTTGCCGTTTTTCATCCTACTGTTGCTATTTTATTTGCATTTGTCTTACAGGTATATTTTTTCTTCCTGGCGCTGGAAAGTACCTTACAACACAGGCTGTGGATAGGAATAGACACTACGCAGTAACCTTCAAGACGCTCTCTTATATATTCGCAAGCCGTCAGTTCATCTCCCACTAATCCACCTTAATCCCACCCAGTGATCACCATCGGGTTCTTTTACAAAACCGACCACCTATCACACCACACTATCACCATACCCGCTATATCCCTCCTCGCGAGTTGCCCAAATCCCTTAATAAACCCCTAACCCTAGCTTCCCGAATATGCCTATCTTTTTCATTATCAAGCAAGTGAATAGTTATGCCCGGATCAAGGATGAGTGTGACGCTATCTAGCAGGTTCTGCGGTAAGGATGATACTGTGGCCACCGAATTTATTCCCCATTCCGAAATGCCGCAAGATCCGCTACGACCCATCACCCCACCCCGCTTTCACCAACTCCAGCGGGAGAGCCCCATAATACCAGATTACAGGAGTTTATCCCAGTAACACAGTACAAATGTACCAGAAACCCACACATACCGACTCCCATTTTTTCCACTCCCGAGAACGGGGGCGGTACAAGCGGCCCAGGAAATTCTGTGAGGGATATTGGTGCGGAATGCACTTCTCCCCATCTGAGAGCACAGAGACATAAGAAGGGACAAGTTCCCCTGAGGTTTGTGATTGGCTTTGTGCTCCTTTTTGTTTTTTCTTTCCTTTTTTTTTACTTCTGAGGATTCCGACGAGAGCAAATGGTAATAGCTTGGCAATTCTCGGGCCGGACACCACCCTTCACTTCCGCCCACCTCCCACACCTTTCACTACGATAGTTTAAGTGCCATGTCTAATATCGAACGGAACAGCGCTGATAAACTTGGCTCCGTGCGAAACCTTGTGATGGGTTTTCTTGTCTACCACGCTAGTGCGGCCGGTGGGAACTTAATTACCCTGCTCCGCTTCGGCTCACCCGGGGTGGGGATCCGGTGGGGCGAAGGAAATCCTTGTTAATTTCTGAATCAATTTTATCAATCGGCATGCCAGAACCTGATAGTGGGAGTGAAAGTCGTCTGGACGAATGAGGCCGTAGTAAACCGTACCGAAAATTACTACACTACTAGATGACCACATACATGATATCCACTGTGAGAGATATATTTTGGTTGATTAATATACAAGAGGGCGGAGGAAGGAGGCCAATTTCCATGGCTAGCCGGATCAAATTCTGCGCGTGCCGCCGGTCTGTCGGCATTGGGCACTCGGGCTAAAAGAAGGATATCGGGTCGGATCAGTAATGCGAAATGGTAGTCGATTGATGAATATTGGAACAGAGAAGTAGACAAACGAACAAGGGAAGGTGTAAAATCAAACATTGGACCACGATTATTTGGAAAAGCATTGTCCTTTGGCTTATTCCCACGTTCGCAATCACAGAGTTGTTTGAATTTACTTTCAGTTCACTCGCATACGTGCACTTGCTCGTTTTCGATGTCTCCAGATTGGTCGTTGTAGTTTGTTTGTATGCTCGTTGTTTTTCGCGGTTGAGAATAAAAGAAAAGAAAGGTGGGAGAAATGCCCTAAGTACAACAAGAAAAATTTCCCTCTCAACTCCAAAGCCAGCCCTTCCATCGTGAACAAAACCCTGAAAACCTCTACCATGACACAAACAGAGCTATCGTATCTAAATCAGACAAGACACGAATCGGAATTCCCCCCATGACAGTCTTTGGGTTAGAGTTGCCGAGTTCCGGTGGGGGCGGGTATGTGGTGTGCAGCCGAAAAGATTTCCGCCCAACAGGGATGAGGTTGATATCAGCGACCCAAGAAGGTGCAGGGTGTGGCGTACGATACGGCGAATATCTATGGCTTGGAGATCCCTGACTACACCTACCCCCCCCACCCCACCTACGATATTCACTCAATAGCCTCTCCCCATTACGCACTCCAACCCAATCGACGATATACTGTACATGGCGCTCACCCATCAAACGCAAGCTTGTCACTCCAATTCTGTGCAGACACCACACACAGGAATTCAGCCACCCTACGAACAACTTGGCGATAACAAGCGGAACGAGTATGATACCTAGGTGGCTCCCCCTTTCCATTCTTTCATTCTCGTTTTGGTAGCGTACGGACGATACTGTGCTTTACCGTGAATTACACTAGAAGGATAAAACCACGGGAAAATGTCATCTTCCCGCCTCAAATTTTGATACCAATTGATCCCATTCTCCATCCTATATACAGCCACATGCCGCTCGAGCACCCCCATCTGGACACATTCTGTCTTGTTGGTTTCTACGATCCAAGGAAACCACCTACTAATCTATTCGCTTGCAACACTGTATTCACCAGTTTAATCCACCGCCTCGGATCAGACTCGGATCCTCCTAATCGGAGCCAAAGCGCTCTATAAACGAATAGTGTTATCAAAATAGACTATAGTTTAGGGGGCCTCAGCATACTGAGCCTCATTAACTGGTTTCCGTAATTGTCAACTTGCTCTGTGAAACATATTGTAATTTAGATAACGATTTCTGTCAAGATTCCCGATCGTGGTTTTAACAAGTATATACTGAGTTTTATTAGGTTTGTGGCATGTAGCTTTCCTATTCAAGTTTTGCTATTTGAGAGAGGAGGATGTCCAGGTCGCTCGTTGTCCGGTCTATGGGTTCACGTCAACGATTCTTCACAAAGCTGTGTGAAATGCTAAAACACAATCCCCTCTCAAGGTGGCCGGCTGACGACGCCTGGTGAGTTTGCGGTATGGCGCTCTGACCTGGGGACGGTCATGGCGTTCCCCATTACAACAAAATTTCATGCTCTGCATACTGAAGGTATTAAGTGGATCTTCACCATGTATTGGCCCCCCGCTTTCTGCCGCACCTTATCAGAGCAATGCCACTCTCGCCAGCTCACACAAGTGGCCTCCCACAGTGCTGTACGGTGCCAAACGGTAACATAAGTTACCCTCCACTACCATTCGAACCCAGCGCGTAATGACCCCATTGCCGAATTTTTTTGCTATTCAGCTGAAATGTTCGCGAAATATTTCCCACCTTGCTAACGTAATCCGGCTGGCAAGGAAAAATCCCCACTCAAGATTTTGATCCTAATTCTTTCTTCACACCCTCTCTACTCGAGCCGCAACCCCTAGTTGCTCGCTTGCTCGAAACCATGGGCGCTCCTGAGTTCCTGCCAGCTCAACGTAACATTCTGGCTCAACATCACTCTTTGTGGCTCAGTCATTTTGTGGCTCAATTTCGGTTTGTGGCATGCCAATACGTGGCTCAATGCCACCTTGTATGATAGCTTAATGATATTTGTAACTTTATCTAGGTAGCATTAGTAAAGTGGAGCGAAACCCATTTTATCTTCATCAAGTATAATTAACTTTTTTACAATAACATGCCGCCTGCACCATCTTTTATACTCGACAGTCCGCAGGTAGAGCCAGATGCCGATATTGAAACCCGCATTCAGGTATCAAGGGACATGCCAAGTTGAGGAAATAGGCATTGAAGTAAATTAAAATAAGATAGATACCTGTCCTCCCATCTTTTGCTGGACCGCAAAGTGACAGTTGGGGGGATTTCATGCTCAATGTATTGTCTGACGTGGGCAACTTCATTCGCTTTCCGATGGGAATTTTCAACTTATGGTTCAGGTTCATTCTTCTGCAAAGGGTTTGTTTGATTGAAGGTTGAGGGAAAGATATTGTTTCCTGCACGACACGCAACGAGGACCTCCTCGACCTTTTCCTTTCCTTTCTTTTCTGCCAACGAACAACCGAATAAGAACACGAGATTTTCCTACGAGTGACCAAGAACAAAACTGAATTGAAAGCGAGAACCGGTGGGTTTACGACTACGTAAGGGGGAATTAGCCAAAGGACCGTGCTATCACTAATTATTCGAGGACCATCGTTCGCTTTTGCTTTTGGTTCTCTTTGTGTGATTCTTTTTTTTCCTTCTTCGAATCTCCTATGATACAATTGCCGGGAATCGCGATCCCTCCCGCGGACCCGAAATTGCTCTTTCAGTACCCATGGTTGTGGCCACTAGTCACAACCGTGGCACGAGTAGCCGAGTAGCGGTAGCATTAGTACCATAAAAACTTGAATAGAGTATGATAACCGGAAGGTGCGCTATGTCGTCGGACTTTCCTCTCTCAGTAAGGTCAACAAGCTTTTGCCTTTTCATCTTGCCCCCTTTGCAAAGAAGGGAATTTTCGACTTTATAGGATTACCGTCCACTTACTCGGGTTTTTGGCGTGCCCACGCTGATTAATCTTTCGCCTCAATTCTTCCCCTTATCGTAGAAATAGATGCGGGATCAGAAATGTATGCGGCGAAAAAATAATAATCTCGAAAAAAAAAAAAAAAAAAACACCCATAAGAGGAGTAGCTTCCGCCGTGAAGAGTTTGATCTTTTCCTACCTCTTGTGCTTTTACTCGAGTGAAGCATTGGCTTAGTCGCACGAATTATCGGATGATCTTGGACAATGATTAAGGATTTCCTAGTCCGGGTATGTGAGAGCCTATCACTTGACAAAGTTGTTGTGCCCAGACTCCCCGCTCTCCTTTTGGTACCCGGGACGGATGCCGGTTGCGCAGCAGTACTATACAGTACAAAAAGTGGGATTGAATAAGAATTAACTATAGAGTAGCTATACGAAGGTATGGTCATAGACTTCGTTGCCCTGTCTGGCGCTTCATTCTAGCTCTTCCATGGGTGTTACATATCCCGGTATCTATTCCCTCCCTTCGTACACCTCGAATTCCTTGCCCACTGCCATGACAAAAAAGAAAAGAAGGGTCCCATAGATCACAGTGAGTCCAAGACACAAGGAGCTACCTAGAGTGCCTCGTCAGAAGTGTTCGTGAAACGCTTACTAAGCAACCTCGCCAAAAATGCTACTTGGTACAAAGTTGACTGCGATAACTATTCACAACTACAATAAAAAATTGAATAATTCGACAATACATTCAAGCATATAATTGAAATTTCCTAGGTAATGTTTAGAATTTTTTACTTTTTTTCTGGTTCTGTATCAATTTATAGTACCAGATCAAGATGTTATATCTAATACTCTTTCCACCCTAAAAGTATTCACCTTCACCACGGTTTCTTACAGTATATGTTTTTCAGATCCTACAATAATTTGAAAGTGGATTAACAAGTTTGTAGATAATACAGAGGATGTTACCAAATTTCTAAATATTATAAAGCACTAGTGAAAGTACTATCTTAATATGAGATATTAGTTGTTATAAATTTTAAATCTGTCTAGACTACCTGAGCAATCTCTCTTATCAGGACAGTAAAATACTGGAAAATTTTCTAGTGTTTATATAAATGAACTCTAGTAGCTGTTCTGATCACTACTCAATTCCTGATGCAAACCTATAAATGAGCATCGGTTAGGCGGTAGCCGAGGTCAATTTATCGGTCAGACTAGGGCCTGAATCTTTGATCGGAGATTGTCTAGGAAGACTCGTAAAGTAGTTTAAAGAATAAAAGAATAAAGATTCGTAGTTGTAAACTTATTATATTGTTAAGGTCTCTTCTCCATTGTGTGATTCCTCTAACTAACCTGGAGACCTTAAACCTATTTATACTAATCTACCAGTACTTAGTATTCCTATACTAACTTGTACCTAGGAGCTTTTAACTTTAGTTCCTACTAAGTGCGAACACCGTTTGACCCTGAAAGTTCGTACACCACTTCAACCTTAATTGAGACGAGATATTTATCTTGAAGAGATAGCGTCCTATCTTCCAATGATCTCTTTCCGATCTCTAGGCTTGAATGGACTAAGTATGTAAATATAGTCTGAATGGCTATCATTCCAATCGTCCCTTCTGATCAAGAACTAGCTAGGTTCATTGTCAGGAACTGGTGCATAATTAATATATGCATGTAGGAGTCTCGATACACCAGTATCATAGAAAGTGTTAGGCGGAGACAGCCGGTATAGACTTAAGGTTGTCCATGCCAATCGAGATTCGTTCGTAAAGACGGAGATTTGTCTAGGAAGGCTCGGAAGCAACTCGTTTCGTTTATGACTACTAAGAATGCGCAACATCGAGTTCTCCATAAAGGTGCAAACACCGGGAGACCCTGAAAACCACCACACCATCTTTAGTAATTACTATTTCCTGCCTGGAAGACATACTTGTTACCAGTAGTAATTATCCGATCCTCAGAGTTTATGGACCTGTAGCCGAGTTCTCAAGTCAAACTATGTTGGCTCCAATAGTCCTTCCCATTATCAAGAGGATCAGTCTTGATACGGAGTTGCCTCTGCATATATGCCAGAGTCGATGACTTCTAGTTGTGATAACTCAACAACTAACCAGTAGAATTCGTTCCGATGACTCTCTTCTCGTAGAGGAGAGGTCATTCTATTGAACAGTCTCATAATTCCTTGGTCGGCAACTCCTGGTTGTTCTATGTAGAGGGGGTGGACCTTCGTGTTGTGTTGGTCGTAAACCCTGCAACTGCGGTACACCCCATATCATAGTTGCAACACTCCTCGGAGCTCGCTGGCTTCTTGGGTAGTGTTTCCAGGAGTTCTAAACTCTTTCTAATTGTCGGAGGGTGGTTGTGAATGCATTGGTTCATTACCCCGAACATCCTAACATTCATATCACAACCTTGTGCGAAACGTCCCGTTACTTACGGCCTGTACCAGAGATGTCTCATCTTTGAAGCCTAGTAACTCCCTGAGTAGTTGACGGATTGACTTCATTCCACTTCTCAGGTCTTGCCAGAGGTCCCCTCTTTTTTATCCTGTGAACAGCTTTCGGTCAGACGGATGGCAGTGACGTATACACTCTTATTCTGACACCTTTAATTCTGTGACCATGTAGCCACAGGACGCAACAAAGATTGATGTATATGATGACGTGCGGGCCCAGTAAGGGGGCCGGAGGGGGGTGTTGGAGACTAAGATTCTCGAACTCGGGTAACGTTACCCTACCTAGGGTACTCCTAGGTTATCGGAATCAGGTACTCCTAACAGAAAGACTCGAACATCTCGAGTCTTCCAATTCAAGTATGGTTACCCTTGGACCTCCTGCCTCTAAGAGGGACTCCTATTGGAGCCGTCCGACATACACCTAATCTTGAACGGGTATTGGTTATTTCTGAAGTAGTTTGATAGTGCCAGAGGTCTTGTATCTATTTGATAGAAAATCCCTCGGTCGGCTATTCAGTAATGCGAGTGGTCTTATATGGTTTGCGGTCAGGGAGTTATGAATTAGAAATTATTATTTTAATTCCTATATAGCTTTGCCGCAACCATCTTATCGAGTCACTTGACCTCTATGGTCAGGTACGTGACATTACCACTATGCTAGGTCTTATATGCCTAACAGCATCTGTCAGAGTAGAGAGCCTGAGAGTATTTGTATGGCATCAGACTTCTTTACAATACCTAAAGTTTTTGTAATATCATACCCTACCTATGATCTACAAACTTGCTAATCTACTTTCAAATTCTAGTAAATTCTGAAAGGCATTATCCTGTTAGAAATAGTGGTGAAAATTGATATATTTAATAGAAGGAGCATTGGATAAAACATTTTGATCTAGTCCTATAAATTGGTACAGAACCAGATATTTTTTTAGAAATTCTAAACCATACTAAGGGGAGTTCAATGATATACTTGACCAATTATTCAAGTTTTTACTGTGGTTGTGGCTGGTCATTGCACCCAACTTGTATGATACTCCAGTAAGCATTTTGACGAGGTTGCTTAGTAAGCGTTTCACGAACACTTCTGACTCGGGACTGTACCAACTTCCTAGAACCACGACTAACTGGCCACGACTCGCAACCTTCTCTCAACTCTATGATCTTATATGCGATCAGTAGCATCGGACAATTAACCAGCATTCTTTCCTTTAATTCCGATTATTCAATTTTAGACTTTTCACTTTACCGTTCTAATAGGTTCATCATTCCCCCTTGTTCTCACAGGTTGATGGTTGACGCTTCTCTAGCCCAAGGTCTATGATTACGAGCGCTTCATCTGATCTCGCGTAGTATCTAAATTCTTCCCGCTGTCCGCACTCACGCCAGCTCACCATACCGGTATCATACCATATCCCACCAACCCGGTATGTAGCCCAGAAATCTGCCCCACTTAGGCTCTGATGACTCACCTGCAAAGTGTAGCATGCAGAATGGAGATATAAGAATTTGAGCTGCGCTATATATTAGGAGGAATATAAGCTATGGGTAGCAGCGATAAGGTCAGAGAACGTATGTTGATTGGAGTAACTCTTTGGCATCCATTCTTCCAAAGTCGTGTAGTACAGGCCCCGCCCGACTTAGTCTCCTATTCTTCAGAAAATCTCGATACCCCCCTGATAATGAAACACATTACAGCGCTAACGCAGAAGTGCCGGGGGAGACTGTTTTGTGCGAGTACAAGAGGGATTATTGTGCGGGTACGATAGAGGGGCTGGGTGGCAGGTGTTGGACATAGCCGCGGGATCAAAGCTGTGGAAGAACGGGAATAAGGGATGAACTTGGTTAAGGGTTTCGTTTCCTCTGTGATGAGAACTTGGATATATTTTCTGGCGCAGTTTGAGGTTTTCCATTTGAGAGAATGTCCAGATTGGGATCATAACGATTTTGTTGCTCGGTTGAGAGTTACACAATAAAAAATCCAAGGACTTATCATAATATTACAGTATAGTAACAAAAAAAAAATTGGTTTTCAAGTTCACCTAAATTAGCTGTGCGAAAACCTTATCCCGGCACTTCTCCAGTCACTCACCCAGTAGAGGCAAGAGATGTTCTCGTATTAGTCACGCAGCCCGCGAAAATGGTTGGATATTAAGTGTCTCACAACAAGCCTCATCTCCCCGCTTCCGGCTCTCTTCAAATTGTCTCTCAGAATTTTATAAACACCACCAATACCCACACAATGTCATATTGTTTTTCCATTTCTACATTTAGCATTCCTAGATTTAACACACACTCTGAACAGAACACCATGGTCTAGACGGTATATAGGGTATCAGTCGACATGGGCGACAGCAATCCGAACCGCAGCAACACAACAAACAGCGGAAAAATAACGGGTAGTTTCAACCAAACAGTCTTTAACAAAACAGTCTATAGGTCGGAAGAGGATGCGCAGATTATGCGGTGGCTCTCTCCACTGGAGCCTTTTCGAAAGAAGAGATGTCAATCCTAACCGGGAAGATACCGGGTATGGGTCGAGGCTACTCTCACTAGCCGCTGAGAAAGGACCTGAGGGGGTAGAAAACATGCTTTTAGAACGAGGGGGTGTCAATCCCAACCGTGCCGACACTGCATATGGCACGATCCCACTGTTGCGGGGCGCTGAGAGCGGGCATGAGGGGGTAAGTAAAGATGTTCCTGAAGCGGCAAGATACCCGCACCTCTACCCCTGATAGCGCGAACCAAACGCCACTGTCGAGGACTCTCTCTAATGGATATTACCGCGTCGCAAAGATGCTTCTTGAACGGGACAGTCTCAATTCTGACCCAGCAGATCGCGTTGGCTAGACATCACACCACTGCCTCCGCAGCCAGGATGGCGATTGTAGTAGGTATACTATTTATTGATGGTGGTCTTAACACCAATATCTTAGGTATTAATGGCTAACGTACACTCCTATCGGTAGACCCCAACGAGCGGGAACTAGTATCTTGCCTCAAAGACTCCCTTACCCACTCCGCGCATAACGACCTCTCCTCAACTGAGAAGTCAATGCTACCTCGATCATCTCCCATGCGCCCTGTAAACTTCTGGCACCTTCTCCGGAATGCTGAAACCACCCCAGCAACACGACCAACTCTCTCACTCACGTTCAACCAGCGGACCGACGTTCTACCATTGCCGCCCTCTCCCTCCTTTGGCTTTTCCTGTTTCCATTCCCCCTTCCCCGTTACCTGAATCAGGCCCGCTCAATAAACCATTGCCGCAAGGTGTTTTTCCTACCCCAACTCTCAGTTTGATATCCATCTACTCTTCTTTTTCCCTTCTCTCACCTTTTCCTTTCTTGGAGTTCCGCTTAGTAGACTTGGTCCATATCTTCTTTCTTGTTTGTCTTTCTTCCCATTATTCGTTGACATCTGTGTTATACGTTTAAGTGTGACGGTCTACGGTAATGCGCAATATAGGCAATGGGTAGAGGTAGGCACTAAAATTTAGGACGCTCATGTTATATATTCCAAAAATGCCAGTTCATCTCCCGGTAATTTCTCTCGGCACCACCAAGTGATTACTGTTGGATTACCTATAGGGCATGGGGTTTGGTGGATGTGGTTCGGGCATGCGATTAGGCGGATCAGAGGTTATCGGGCATGAGGTATGAGACCGTTTCTTTCGCATCCTATGCCACTAGGCATAGGATATAGGGTTTTGGCTTTTGTCGTTTCTTTCACACTCTATGCTATTAGGCATAGGGTAGTTCGTATGGGGCAGAGGCTTGAGGGATCATAGTGGATCATGAGATATCAGGATGGTTCTAGATTGTTTGAGATCATGGTGCATTAGCTAGGTGTGTTTCTTTGGAGTTCGTTGAGTTTTCGGGAGTTTGGGAGATATATCGCCGGCCCTGTCCTTAGCTAGGAGGTTGGTTGTCAGTCAGAGTTTTTCCCTCCTTTCGTGTTCATCTCCACTTATGATCTATCGTGATTCCACCCTCACCACTTCGTTCTTTCGTGCTTCCTTTAGGTTTCTTTAATTACCATCAGTTTCCTTTACACACCACCCATCGTGCTACGGCGCCACCACCAGTCCTGCTACATCTCATCATTGGGATTCCCGGATCCATGGGATAAAACCCAACCCCAGATTTCTCAACACGCGCGCTTGTGGTCAATAAATCACCCACTTCTAGCCAGGGCTGTATCTGCCAGGAGGGGAGGACCAGTCGGGTATGGTGTGGTCTATCGCGTCATAATCACACCAGCTATCCCGAATCTACCCCATTCCAAGATGACACAAGACCCCCGGGGCGGGACATAGATTACTCTATAACCGTAGAGGACTCCACGAGTCGTTGCCCCACCAAGTATTCAGCAACTCCTGCAAGAGAGCCCCGTAAGGCCCGAGCATGGCTCCCGTGAGCAGGAGGTGGGAGTTCCATCCGGGTAGGCCAATAGAAAAGGTAGGATAAACCTACACACAACAACTGCCATTTTTTTACCCCAGAGAATGAGGTCGGCGCCAGCGACCCTGGAAGGTCTGTGAGGGGATTTTATGCAGAGTGTGGGGTACCGTACGAAGTTCTGTTACCTTGTCTACATTCTACACTCTCTTGCCCGGAGCGCGGAGATGGAAGGTGAGGTAAAGGTTCTCTGTGTGTGCGCGATTGGTCCTGATACTCTTTCCTTTTCTCTCCCTTTTTTTTTCCGATGGGGTTCGCAGGAGAATGGATTGTTATAGAATGGATTGTTGTTGCTTGGACGCTCAGGAGTTCACTTACAACCCCCCCTTCACCTCCGCCCTCCTTCTTTACCTTCACTACCATAAATGCCATGTCCAACGTCAAGCGGAACAGCGCGGATAAACATAGCTCCGCGCAAAATTAACTGTGACATGGCTTGTTTTGTCCGCTGCGTCTGTGTGGTGAATGGGAACGGAAATACCGTTCTCGGCTTCAGCGCTCCCGGAGGGGGGATCCGGTGGTGGGGCCGGAATCTTTGACAATTTCGGTGTCAAGCCTTTCAACCGGCATGGCAGACGCTAACTTAGCTGGAATGGGAGTCGTTGGGATGAATGACGTGGCGGTTTACCGTACTGCAAATTGCAACACTACTAACTTAGAGGGTCACATACATGATATCCACTGTGAGAGATATTATACGAGATCGCGGAGGAATGAGGCTAATTTTTATGGCTGACCGCATCACATTCTACACGAGGGTCCACGGCCCGTCCAACTTCCGGCCCGTCAGGCATGGGACATTCGGTTGCCTGAAAATGATAGATTATGGACCACAGTGCCTTGTCCGACCTCCGAGATCAAGGGGTCTCACTCTTGGGCATTCTGGGCCACCCTTCCTGCACTATCCTGAATAATAGAGGATACTGTACCCGGGTGGTTAGGTCATTCGGCTAAGGATCTGGGACTATCTGCAAAACCAACAAAATATTTCCCACCTCCTTGAGGCCTGCAGGGGCTTCTGATGGTGTACAGGTACTGTACTATGCGAGGTGCTATACGTGTACAGCACTGCACGCTCTCGTCCGGAGAACAGAGGCAAAAGGAGAGTGACAGGTTCTCTGAATGTGGGCGATTGGCTTTTCCACTCTTTTCTTATCTTCCCTCCCTTCCGAAAAGCTCTGGAGGAGGGTGAATGGTTATCGCTTGGAGAATCTTGATTAGGTTGGTGCAGGTCATAAATGTTGTGTGTTCCGCAGACCTGGAGTGTTGCACATTCTCTATGCGGAACATACAAAACCTTTGAGCTATGTCGTACGGTACCTTTACCCCCCCCCTAAGCGACATACCGGTACTGCACAGTATCGGCAGTACCCAGCGCTGCTAATTGTACCCACCACACATTCTAGCCTAATCAGTGATACACATAGCATCCACTAACTAAATACATCCTAACACCCCAACTCAGAGCTGACAGCCACCGAATAACCCGGCAATAGCAACCGAGCAAAGTTGCAAACGATCACCGGGGGAGTTCTCATCATTTTCCTTTTATTCTTGGCGTCCCACGAGTGATTATGAATGATTTATGAACCGCCAAAACCATTGGGGAACAGAGCCACTCAGCAGAAGTGTACGTGACACATGCATCACATCCTTATGCTTCCCCTCCCGAATCACTGACTCACAAAATTAACTGCGATTTTGTTCTTTACACTCAATAGAACTAGTGCCTCTATTAAAGCTACATGATCCACATTTCACGCTCGATCTTGCTATAAGTAATGGGTAATGGATGTGTAAATGTATGCAAGAGAAAATGGACTCCGGAAACACGAAGAGTCCTGACTGCCACCGATGAGAGTTTCAAAATTTCCCGTTCCTCCCACCCCCGGAAAGTTTCCCCAGTTGCTCGACACTTCCACCGAGCACTGTAGTAGGGTATCTAAATCGTTCTTGCTTCGTGTCAAATAATAAGGCTATGATAGGTAGAGAGTGTCTGCGATTCTTGTTCGTTCTATGCTGCCGGAGGTGTCCTATATATACACGAGCTGTTCCTTTGCAAACATATTCTTCGTCCATCTGCCTCGCAGAATTCCACACCACCTTCTTTTCTTCAAGATGCCTCACCGTGCCATCCACACAGCTCCTTCAAACATCCTCCAAAACGTTTCTCCTAGGCTATCGCTGTTCCAGACGGTCCCGATACCTTCGTGTTTCTTCTCCTGTTTCCTATCTCCTATAGTCCGACATTTGGTTGTCGACTAGACCTCCGGAACGTAACCCGTTACTTCCGGCATCCCTAGTGCTAACTCCAAAACATCCCAAACACTTCTCCTTGCACTAACGCTAGTTCCTACATACTCTTACTTACCCGTTGACTCTTTCGTTGACTCTTTCCTTTAGTCTGTTCCACCATTGTGTTTCTAAACCATTGGCCAAACAACCATCGCCTCATACTCCAAACAGTGGAAGCTTCGTGATTTTCAACATCGTGCACCTACTTTACTATCCCATCGGTCTACCAAGCCATACCCCCCTCCACTCTGGGATTAAACCCAGAGACCATGGGTGTTTGGACTCTAAGGCCTCGCCTAGAACAGCGGGTAACCAGGAAACAAGGGATATAAAATCCACCTAGATGTCGTGAGGAACATTAGATCAACAACAGTAAAGTCACAGAATGTAATGTGGGGAGTAAATCCGAAGCGTCGGTGATTCCAAAACAGTACAACCCCACCGAACACAGTCGTCCGTTCACACAATCTCAATAGCCTCTTATCTAACCCTCTATTGGGATTTACGATAGAAAATTCGGGAGATTCCTGGTATTGAAACATATTACAACGGGTAAAGTCTCTCAGCTGTAACCTTCTAACATTAGTCATGCACCCTTCCAAAATGATTGGGTATTAAGAGTTGAGTTACACAACAAGCCTCATCTCCCCGCTTTCTTCAGCTGAGCTCAACAAATTTATAAACTCCCCTGATACCCCTACAAATCATTTTACCATTCCTACATTCAACATAAACTCTTGACGGAACATAATGGCCCACACTACAAATATCAATATCGGCGACGGCAACGCCAACGCCGGTAACATAACAAATAGTTTCAACATTTATAAATCCGACGAAGATGTACAAATTCTGCGGTGGCTCTCTCCACTGGAGCCAAACAACAGACACGAAGGCGTTCGTGCCGAGCGATTTGCAGGTGTCGGCGATTGGTTTTTGGAAACACCGGAGTTTCGGGTATGGAGAAGTTGTGAGAGTGGAGTCGATAAAGCTGTCTTGTTCTGCAGCGGGAATCCAGGAGTGGGCAAGACGTACCTAAGGTAAGTGGTGAGATTCATTAAAAGAAAACGAAAATTACTGACCGTCGGAAATCCTAGCTCCCTGGTAATCGACAGCCTGTGTGATCAGGCAGGAAATGAGAATATCGCCGTTGCAGCCTTATATTGCGACTTCCTGGCTCAACAAGAGCAGACGATAGCCAACATGATGGGAGCTATCTTGAAACAGCTGGCCGGCAGAAGGGAAATACCAAAGTATCTCCGCGAGGCATTTCAGAGAGGAAAAACAGAAATCGGCGGAAGAAAGCTGCTGCTTCTGGATCTGATGAAAATGCTGAAGACTGCGATCGCTTCGCTACCCCCAGTATTCATCTGTATTGATGCGCTGGACGAATTCTTACCGAAGCATCTGCCGGAACTTCTGAAGCTGCTGGGAGATATTGTTCGGGAGTCCCCTACGACGCGAATATTCCTCACGGGAAGGCCTCATATCAGGGAAGACATTCAAAGATATTTTAGCAAGGTGGTTGTCATATCCATCAGTCCTAACACGGATGACATTAGGAGTTATCTGGAGATGAGGCTGGCTGGGGATACCGATTCGGATGCCATGAGCGATGATCTACGAGCGGATATTATTCGAGTTATCCTCGAAAAGATATCAGATATGTAAGAAAATTTACCATTCCCGCTCCATCATTAATCAATACTCACCCGTAATTTTGTGTAGATTCCTCCTTGTTTCACTAAACATGGACGCTATTCTCGGAGAGGTGACAATTCGTAAAAGAAGGAAAAAGTTGGAAGCTATGGCGAAGGGCAATGGACTTAGCGATGCCTACACGGCAACTCTCACGCGACTGAAAGCCCAGAAGGGGGACAAATCGATAATGGGACTACAGGTCCTGATGTGGGTGTTATATTCGGAACGGCCTTTACAGGCCAAGGAGCTGTGTCATGCCCTGGGAGTGGAGGTGGGATCAACAGATCTGGATGTCGAAAACGTTCCTCCACTACGGACACTCCTAGCATCGTGTCTGGGTCTCGTCACAGTCGAGGCGTCTTCTTCCACCGTCCGGCTTGTCCACTACACTCTGCAAGAGCATCTCTCAAGTGATCCAACGCTATTCCATAATCCCCACTCAATAATTTCGGAGGTTTGCTTGACATACCTCAATTTTAAATGTGTTCGGGATATCTCGCCAATACTTGACAGGGCTCCCGCAGAAATGCCACTTCTAGACTATGCTTCGTGTTACTGGGGGGAGCACATGAGAAGGGGAATGACGGAAAATGGGAAAACACTTGCGCTGAGACTTCTGGAAAGATTTGATGAGCATATATCTGCTCAGCTAATGTTATTGGAGAATAATAGAAAGGGAGGCTTTGGTTTTTGGATTTACCGGCTGAAAGGACCTGTCGGATTTACAGGACTCCACGGAGCAGCATTTGTCGGGATCGTGGGAATCGTTGCTGCTATATTCAAGATAAAAAAATGGGATGTTAATGCAATTGATAGCGCAGGGAGTACAGCTCTCATATGGGCAGCTGCAAGAGGCCATGAAGAGGTGGTAAAGGTGCTGTTGAATCAACAGGATGTCAATCCCGAGCAGCCAGACACCAAATATGGCAGGACGCCACTCTCGTGGGCCGCTGGGAATGGCCATGAGGGGATAGTAAAGATACTTTTGGAACGAGATGTCAATCCCGACCAGCCAGACACCGAATATGGCCGGACGCCACTCTCGTGGGCCGCTAGGAATGGGCATGAGGGAATAGTAAAGATGCTTTTGGAACGAGATGTCAATCCCGACCAGCCAGACACCGAATATGGCCGGACGCCACTCTCGTGGGCCGCTATGAATGGGCATGAGGGAATAGTAAAGATGCTTTTGGAACGAGATGTCAATCCCGACCAGCCAGACACCGAATATGGCCGGACGCCACTCTCGTGGGCCGCTGTGAAGGGGCATGAGGGAATAGTAAAGATACTTTTGGAACGAGATGTCAATCCCGACCAGCCAGACACCTTTTATGGCCAGACGCCACTCTCGTGGGCCGCTAAGAATGGGCATGAGGGAATAGTAAAGATGCTTTTGGAACGAGATGTCAATCCCGACCAGCCAGACACCTTATATGGCCGGACGCCACTCTCGTGGGCCGCTGTGAATGGGCATGAGGGAATAGTAAAGATGCTTTTGGAACGAGATGTCAATCCCGACCAGCCAGACACCAGATATGGCCGGACACCACTCTCGTGGGCCGCTCGGGAGGGGTATGAGGGTGTAGTAAAGATACTTTTGGAACGAAATGTCAATCCCGACCAGCTAGACACCACATATGGCCGGCCGCCACTCTCGTTCGCCATCGAGAAAGAGCATGAAGGAATAGTAAAGATGCTTTTGGAACGAGATGTCAATCCCGACCAGCCAGACACCTTTTATGGTCAGACGCCACTCTCGAGGGCCGCTGAGCTCGGGCGTGAGGGAATAGTAAAGATCCTTTTGGAACGAGATGTCAATCCCGACCAGCCAGACACCTTTTATGGTCAGACGCCACTCTCGAGGGCAGCTGAGAATGGGCATGAGGGAATAGTAAAGATGCTTTTGGAACGAGATGTCAATCCCGACCAGCCAGACACCAGATATGGCCAGACACCACTCTCGTGGGCCGCTTGCTACGGGCGTGAAGGTGTAGTAAAGATGCTTCTAGAACGGAAAGATGTCCACATCGATACGCCAGATAGCGCGAACCACACACCACTGTCGCGTGCCCGCGCTGCAGGACATGACCGAATCGTAAATATGCTACATGAACGGGACAGCGTCAATTCTCACTCAGCAGATCGCCCGGCTAGACATCCCTCTCCGCCTCTCCTTGCCTTGGAGGCTAGTGCAACAGATATGCCAATCAGAGGTGGTGATCCTAGCACTAATATTGTTGACATTGAGTTCATGGCTAACGTAAACTATAGTATCACCCGCAGACCCCAATGAGCCGGACCCGGTATCCGACCTCGTGGGCCCTCTCCCCAAGCCCTCCGACGGCGACCCCCCGCTAACCGAGCAGCCCCTACCTCAACCCGGCATCCACTCTAACCACCCTCCATCAATTCCTCCCTACCCCCAACCGGTAGACACCCGTCCTAACGACCCTCGGTGGATTCTCGCTTACGCTCCACCGGTAGACCGGTATTTTACCGTCGCCTGTTTTGTTTGTCTTTTGGCTCTTCTCGTTTATATTCTTCCTTCTTCGTTACCTGAAATCTTCCGGTTGAATAAATAATTTCCGTGATGTTAATAGACTTTGATAGAGCTAGCTTTTTCCTATTTCGGCTTGCCATTTGCTATCCATCTAGAGTACTTTTGTTCCTTTTCTTCCTTTCCTCCATCCATTCCTTTTTTGGAGTTACGATTAGACTTAGTTCATATCTTCTTTCTTGGCGTTTTTCATCCTACTATTTGTGTTCGTCGTATATTTTTTCTGGCTAGCGGTGTATTGTACTGTGCAACACATGCAATGGGTAAGAATCGACACTAAGCTTCAAGACACTATTATATATCCGCAACCCGGCCGTTCATCCCCCACTAATCTCTCTTAATCCCACCCAGTGACCGCCACCGGTTTCCTTTACAAACCGACCTCCTATCATACTACCGCACTACCAACTTGCCCGCTACATTCCACCTCCCCAGGTGCCCAAATCCCAGAATAAACCCTTAACCCTATCTTCCGGAATATGCCTATCTCACTCATTATCATGCCAGCGAATAGTCATGCTCGCATCAATGGATCAAGGATGTGTGTGTCGCTATCCAGATCTAGCCAATTCTGCGGCAAGTATGATACGGCCGCCACCAAAAGTATTCCCCGTTCCACAATACCACAAAATCTCCTTAGAGCCATCACCCTACCCCACCTTCACTAACTCCAGCAGGAGAACCCCATGCTACCGGACCATAGGAGTTTATCACAGTAACAGAGTATACGGAGGTACCAGAAACCCACACTACCGACCCCCTTTTTTCCACTCCTGAGAACGAGATTGGTACCAGCGAGCCAGGAAAGTCTGTGAACGATATTGGTGAGGAGTGTACTGCACACCCCCATCTAAGAGCACAGAGACAATGGAAGGGACAAGTTCCCAGGATGTTTGTGATTGGCTTTTGTACTCCTTTTCTTTTTCTCTTTCCTCTTTTTTATTTGAAAGGATTCCGAGGAGAGTGAATGGTAATGGCTTGGCACCTTCTGTGGCCAGACGCCCCCTCGCGGATCGCTGATAGCGGGCGTGAAGGGATACACCCCCCTTCACTTCCGCCCGCCTCCCGCGCCTTTCACCGCGATAGCTTAAGTGTTATGCCTAATGTCGAACAGAAAAGCCCTGATAAACCTGGCTCCGGGCGAAACCTTAGGATGGGTTTTCTTGTCCCGCCCGCTAGAGCCGTCGGGAACTTAATTAAGCTTCGGCTCTCCCAGGCGGGGGATCCGGTGGTGGGGAGGAAACCCTTCACAATTTGTGAAACAATTTTTCAATCGGCATAGTAGAACCCGATGGTGTGGGTGAAAGTCGTCGGGATGATTGAGGCCGTAGTAAAGCGTACCGAAAATTACTACACTACTAGATGGTAACATACATGATATGCACTGTGAGATATATAATATATGGGTGATTTTACGGGAAAAGGGGTACAATGGCTTTTTTGTAGTTTTGAGTTAAATTCATTTCTAGATTGCGTAGCAACCACAGCCATGTTGAGAAAAGGGCAAAAAGTGAAAATTTGTATACAAGTTCACCTGGAAATAGACTATCTTTCTATGAAGAAAGTTTTTTTTTAGTAAAATTTGAAAATTCATCTCTATAGGTCCATTTCCACTCCAAATTTTCAATTCAAATATATTTCAAAGAAACCACAGGATACTCTATCAGGTACCGGAGGCTCAGAACTATTCAATGTGATTTGCGGTTGTGGGAGATTGTCACCCATTTTGGTAAAAACACACATATTTTGATTGATTAATGTACAAGACGGCGGAGGAAGGAGGCCAATTGCCATTGCTGGCCGTCTCACATTCTGCAAGTGCCTCCGGCCTGTCGGGCATGGGGCACGGGGCATTCGGGTACCTAAAAATGATAGATTATGGGCCATAGTGCTTTGTCCTACCTCCAAGATCAAGGGGCCACACTGTTGGGCGTGCTGTGCCACCCTTCCTGCACGATCCCGAATACCAGGGGCTTGGTGTTCAGGTCATTCGTCTAAATATCTGTGGCTGTCTGCAAACCAACTAATTGTTTTCCACACCCTTGAGGTCCTGAAGGGTTTCTACTTGTGTACCTTGCGGTGTGCTGACGCGTACAGCACCACACGCTCTCGCCCAGGGAACAGGGGCAAAGGGAGAGCGACAGGTTCTCTGAATGTGGGTGATTGGCTTTTCCCCTCTTTTCTTCCCTTCCTTTTTTCTTGGATATTTTTGATCACTTACGTGTAGCTCATAAGCTTTGTATGTTACCCAAACCTCTGGTGTTGCACTCCCTACCTGTGGAACCTACAGTACAAAGCTTGTGAACCCTACCTCCGTACGGTACACTTTCCTCCCTCCGAACCTACCGTACTGTTCGGGGTAATTTTGAGTTCATGTATTGCCTGATGTGGACAACTCTGTTATGTCATGGTGGAATGTTTTAAGGTTTGTTAGGTTTCTTTTTCAGAAGGGTTTGTGTCATTCCTTCGGTACTCGCCGCCGCTCCCCCACCACCCATTCCAGTCAAATCTGTGATATCATACACATAGCACTCACAAACCAAATAAAACCTCACACCCTAAGTCAGCGCTGACACCCCGTCCAGGAATCCAGCGACAGTATTCCAACAACCCGGCAATAGCAACCGATACCGAGCAAAATTTCAAACGATCACCGAAGCGGTTGCCGCCATTTTCCTTTCACTCTTTTCCGCCCCATGACGAGTGATTATCAATGATTTATATGTCGGTAGCACCGTTCGGCAGCAGAGCTATCATACTCATCAGAAGTGTTCATAATATGATACACGCATCACATCCCTAAGCTCCCCCACGTAAATCTCCGACTCATGAAATTAGCAGCGATTTCTCTCCTTGTACCCTCGAGAACCAGTGCCTCTATCAAACCTAATTAATCCACATTTCACCCTCGCTCTTCCTCTCGGTGGGCAGTGGACCCGCAAATGTACGCGGGGGAAAAATCAACTCCAAAAACATCTAGCAGGGCATGATAACCACTAGGTGGAGTTTGGCAGTTTTCCTTTTTCCTCTACCTCCGGATGATTTCCCAGTTGCTCGAATTATTGGATGGCCCCGGACAACGGTTGAATATCCCCAGCCCAGCCGCGAAAGAGTCTATCACTTTATAATGCTCCTGTTACTGCACACTACTCCCCCCCCCGGTGCCCCTAACAAATACCGATAGTGCGCCAGGGCAGTCAGAGGAAGGGTGTGTAAAATGAACAATATAGAGTAACTATACGAAAGACATGGCGGAAACTCCCGCTCCATCGTCCTGAACTCCCAAAACCAACAGTAAAGACAGGAGCGTATATAAAACATATAAAAATCATTCTAATTCTTCCATGTATAGTTACTAGTTATATCACTTTCCTCCATACAGATCCACATGCTCCATACATACCCCCCCTTCCTTGCCGACTCGGAGGAAAGGCCGGTCCGGAGAGCTCCCTCCATAATTGAAATTGAAATTAATTCAGGAATAAAGGAAATCACCTATCGTAGCTACCCCAAATCTACCCATTCAAGACAGCCGGTGTAAGACATCGATTGCTCTGCAACCCCGGGCGGCCCTACGAGCTATCACCCCACCCGGGGTTTCCCCGCCTCTGGAAAAAGAACCTCGTAAGGCCCTCACTTGGCTCCCGGGAACAGGAGACAAGAGTTTATTATTCTTTTAAGAAAATAAAGCTAGGAGAAACCCACATATAACACGTCGCACCTTTTTTTTTAACTCCAGAATAAGGTTGATACCAACGGCCAAGGAAGATCGGCAAAGGCTTTTGGTGCGGATCGCACCGTACGAGGTGCCGTACATTACTACGGACTCATCCGGAGTATTGTGGTGCAGGGAGGGATAGGTCCGTTGGATGTGGGTGAATGGCCTTTTGTTTCTTCAACAATATTGTTTACGGAGAGCGGTCTGGACACTTGGCCGGGTCATATGGCAAGAGAATTGTGCAGATGAAAATCGAATTTGAATACTCTAACTAGAGGAGTATTCTCGCAAAGAATAATAGCAAAAGGAAAAAGAACGAATGGCTGTTCAACCAAACACGGGTAACGAAGGAGAGAGAGACAAATTGCATGATTAAAGAAATCAAAGGGAAAGGTGACTGCCTTTTATCCTCTCTGGATCGTCCGGATCCCTTCCTGCATACTTCCAGTGTACGCCGGGTCCTCCGTCACATTCGACCTCACCGGTTCCTATTTGTTGTTCCCGCTGAGGGTGGGAGGATTTACCGGGGGCATGATCTGACTGAGGATATGAGTATAGGGCTGCTGCCTTCAAAAAGGAGATGTCGGAAGTGTTGTCGCAAGTGGTATTTGATGTGCAGGAGTATCATAGTCGAAAATACAGAAGTTTGCTCAAGAGGTTGTATGTGTGTCGAGAGGGTTAGGGTTTGCTTAGTCAGGATAGACAGACCTTCAGCTCGGCGTGTTTTGGTCAGGGTTGTTGAGAGTTCCGGTGGGAGCGGATATTTGGTGAGCAGCCAACAAGATTTCCGTACAACATAAAAGAGGTTAATATCAGAGATCCAGGAAAGTGCGAGGTACGTAGTGTACTGTACGGTACAGGATGCCGTGAATTACTGCGCACTCTGGTCCAGGTCATGCAGGCGATGGGGGGGGAACAGGTTCTTTGCATATTGGTGATTGGGGTTTGCAGGCTTTACTTTCTTCCGTTTTTTCCCCCGAAAGACTTTAGAGGATAGTGAATAGTTATGGCTTGGAGACCCCAGATTACACCTACCCCCCCGCTATAGCGCCCACCCGCCAAACAGTGGCAAACACAACCTCGACACTCCAATTCTACGCCGACACCCTGCACAGGAATTCAGCCACCGTACGAACCCGGCGATGAAAAACAAAATGATGATTCTAGTTTTAGGGCCCCCTCCCCCTTTTTTCTCTCTCATTCCAGTTTTAGTAGCGTACGGATGATACTGTGCTTTACCGTAAATTACACTAGAAAGGTACTAGAAAATAGCATCTTCCAGCTTTGATATCAATTAATCCTGTTTTCCATCCTATATGCAGCCACATATGATACCGCTCGGACACCCCCACTCAGACACATTCTGACTCGCTTGTCTCTATGATACAAGGAAATCACCCACTAATATCTTCGCTTGCAACACTATATTTACTAGTCAAATCCACCGTCTCAGATCAAACTCGGATCCCCCTAATCTGAGCCAAAGCGCTCTATGAACGAACAGTGTTATCCAAGTTGAGTATAAATTAGGGAGACTAAGCATACCGGACCCGGCCAACTGGTATTCATTATTTTGTCAACTCGCTCTGTTAAACCTGCTACGATTTAGGTAGCGATTTCCGTCGAGATTCCCGGTGGTGGATCAAACAATCATATACAATATGATACCTTATCGAGCTTACCGCAGGGAGCTTTCTTTCCTCTCGCATAACGGAGGCATTGAATGGGTCATCACCATGTGTTTAAGCATTCTGGTTTCTACCGCACAGTATCAGAAAAACACCCCCTACACCAGCTCACACAAGAGGCCTCCCACAGCGCCGTATCGTGCCAAACGTCAACTTACCCTATCATACATCACCATGCAGCCCTTCTTGTGACGAGTGATGTTCGGTGATTTGAGTTGCTAGCCCCATTGCCGAACTCCTCTACTCGACCCAAGTGTTCTCGTTCGCGAAACATGCCCCACCTTGCTAAGCCACCCCAACTCCAAGATTTTGATCGTTATTTCTTCTCCACACCCTCTAGCAGTAAGTGCTAGTACGATACCGTAAAAACTATGATAGAATAATTGGACGGTGTGTTATGTCGTCGGACTTTCCTTTCTCGGTAAGGTCAACAAATCTTTACTTTTTTTATCCGTCCCGGAAGGGGAAAGGTGCCGTTGTTTTACCCTTTTTTTTTGCGCCCTTTCCAAAGAAGGGAATGTTCGACTTCATAGCACACCTCGTCCAATTGTTTAGGTTTTTACCGTGTCCGAGCAAATTAAAATATTTCACCTCATTCTTCCTCTTAGAAATAGATAAAGGATCTGGAAATTTATGCAACGAGAGGGAAAAAATACACTCTAAAAGCACCCAGAAGAGGGGTACCCTCCGTGGAGGAGATTTTGATAATCCCCTATCTCTTCTGGCCCTACTCGAGTGGGACATCGGCTTAGTTGCACAAATTATCGGATGACCTTGGACAATGATTGAGGATTTCCTAGTCCGGGTATGTGAGCGCCTATCACTTTACAAGGTTGTTCTGCCTAGACATCCCGCTCTTCTTTTTTGGACCCAGGACTGAAATACCGGTTGCACAGCAGTGCTGTACAGTACAGGGAGCGGAATTGAATAAGAATTAATTATAGGCTTTCTATGTGAAAGGTATGGTCATAAAATTCGTTGCCTTGTTCGGCACTTCGTCCTAGCTTCCATCGGTACTGCTTATCTCCCCCCCCCCCGTGTATATCCCCAATTCCTTGCCCGCTGCCATGAAGGCGGGTCCCATAGATCGCAGTGAGTCCAAAACACAAGGAACTACCTACAACCTTCTTGGAACCAGCACAACTGACTACGACTTGCAAGCTTCTTTCAACTCTATGATCTTATATGCGATCAGTAGCATCGCACAATTAGCTAGTATTTTTTTCTTTAATTTTGATTATTCCATTTTAGGCCTTTCACTTTACGGTCCTAATAGGTTCATCATTCACCCTTGTTCTCACAGGTTGATCGTTCGCGCCTCTCGAGCCCAAGGTCTCCGATTACGAGCACTTCATCTGATCCCGAGTAGTATCTAAATTCTTCCCACTCTCCGCACTCACGTCAGCCCACCGTACCGGTACCATATCCCGTTAACCCGGTATGTAGCCCAGAAATCTGCTCCATTTAGGCTTTGATGACTCACCTGCATAGTGTAGCTTGGAAAGTGGAGAATTAAGAATATGAACTGCGCTAGAAATTAGAGGAATATAAAGCTAAAAGTGTATAGGCGAAAACGGTAAGCTCACCGAACGTGTGTTGATTAGAGTAACTCTTAGGCATCGGTTCTTCCAAAGCCGTGTAGTACAGGCCCCGCCCGACTTAGTCCCCTAATCGTCAGAAAATCTCGATACCCCCCATCTGACCCTCGATGTAAGATTTACGATAGAAAACCTGGGAGATTCCTGATAATGAAACACATTACAGCGCTAAGCTGAAGTTGCGGGAGAAATTTTTTTGTGCGAGTACAAGAGGGATTATTTTGCGGGTACGATAGAGGGGCTGGGTGGCAGGTGTTGGACATAGCCGCGGGATCAAAGCTGTGGAAGAACGGGAAGAAGGGATGAACTTGGTTAAGGGTTTCGTTTCCTCTGTGATGAGAACTAGGATATATTTCTGGCACAGTTTGAGGTTTTCCATTTAAGAGAATGTCCAGATTGGGATCGTAACGTTTTTGTTGCTCGGTTGAGAGTTACAATTGTATTTTTTACTTGTTTGTTTGTTATGGAAGGGGGTTGAAGTTTCTTTTGTGAATTGTGGTGTTAGGTCATACATCGGGGTGAATGCCATGGATTTCCTGTATGACAAAGAATCCAAGGACATATTATCATAATAATATTATTACGGTATAGTACCAAAAAATAAAAAGGTTTTCCAGGTTCACCTAAATTAGCTATGCGAAAATCTTATCCCGGCACTTCTCCAGTCACTCACACAGCATAGGCGGGAGGCGTTCTTGTATTAGCCACGCAGCCTGCGAAAATGGTTGGATATTAAGTGTCACACAACAAGCCTCATCCCCCCGCCTTCCGCTCTCTTCAAATTGTCTCTCAGAATATTATAAACACCACCAATACCCACACAGTGTCATATTGTTTTGCCAATTCAACATTCAGCATTCCTAGATTTAACACACACTCTGAACAGAACATCATGGCCCAGACAACATATAGGGTATCAGTCGACATGGGCGACAGCAATCCGAACCGCAGCAACACAACGAACGGCGGAAAAATAGCGGGTAGTTTTAACCAAACCGTCTTTAACAAAACAGTCTATAGGTCGGAGGAGGATGCGCAGATTATGCGGTGGCTCTCTCCACTGGAGCTTTTTGGAAAGAAGAGATGTCAATCCTAACCGGGAAGATACCAGGTATGGCTCGACGCCACTCTCACTCGCCGCTGAGAAAGGACCTGAAGGGGTAGTAAACATGCTTTTAGAACGAGGGGATGTCAATCCCAACCGTGCCGACACTGCATATGGCACGATCCCACTCTTGCGGGCCGCTGAGAGCGGGCATGAGGGGCTAGTAAAGATGCTCCTGAAGCGGAAAGATGCCACCATCTCTACCCCTGATAGTGAGAACCAAACGCCACTATCGAGGGCTCTCTCTAATGGACATTACCGCGTCGTAGAGATGCTCCTTGAACAGGACAGTCTCAACCCCGACCCAGCAGACCGCGTCGGCCAGACATCACACCCCTGCCTCCGCAGCCATGATGGCGATTGTAGCGAGGTATACCATTTATTGATGGTGGTTTTAACACCAATATCCCAGGCATTAGTGGCTAACGTTCACTCCCATCGGTAGACACAACGAGCGGGAACCAGTATCTTGCCTCAAATACTCCCTTACTCACTCCGCGCATAACGACCTCCCCTCAACTCAGCAGTCAATGCTACCTCGGCCATCTCCCATGGGGCCAGTAAACCTCTGGCAGCCTCTCCGGAATGCTGAAACCACCCCAGCAACACGACCAACTCTCTCGCTCACGTTCAACCGGCGGACTGATGTTCTACCATCGCCGCCCTCGCCCGCCTTTTGGCTTTTCCCGTTTCCATTCCCCCTTCCCGTTACCTGAATCATTCCCGCTCCATAAACCATTGCCGCGCGGTGTTTTTCCTACCCCAGCTCGCCATTTGATATCCATCTACTCTTCTTTTTCCCTTCTCTCACCTTTTCCTTTCTTGGAGTTCCGCTTAGTAGACTTGGTCCATATCTTCTTTTTCGTTTGTTTTTATTCCCATTATTCGTTGATATCTGTGTTATACGTTTAAGTGTGGCGGTCTGCGGTAATGCGCAATATAGGCAATGGGTAGAGGTAGGCACTAACATTCAGGATGCCCGTCTTATATATTCTCAAAATGCCAGTTCATCTCCCGGTAATTTCTCTCGGCACCACCAAGTGATTACCATCAGTTTCCTTTACACACCACCCATCGTGCTCCGGCGCCACCACCAGTCCTGCTACATCCCGTCACCGGGGTTCCCGGGCCCATGGGATAAAACCCAACCCCAGCTTTCTCAACACGCCCGCTTGTGGTCAATAAATCACCCGCTTCTAGCCATGCCTATATCTGTCAGGAGGGGAGGACCAGTCAGGTATGGTGTGGTCTATCGCGCTATAAGCACACCAGCTATCCCGAATCAAACCCATTCCAAGATGGCACAAGTCCCCCAGAGCAAGACACAGATTATTCTACAACCGTAGAGGACCCCACGAGTCATTTCCCCACCAAGTGTTCAGCAACTCCGGCAAGAGATCCCGGTAAGGTCAGAGCATGGCTCCCGTGAGCAGGAGGTGGGAATTCCACCCGGGTAGGCCAACAGAAAAGGTAGGATAAACCTACACACAACAGCTTCCATTTTTTTACCCCAGAGAATGAGGTCGGCGCCAATGACCCTGGAAGGTCTGTGAGGGGATTTTGTGCGGAGTGTGGGGTAACTTACTGTACAAAGTGCTGTTACTTTGTCTACATTCTACACACTCTCGCCCGGAGCACGGAGAGGGAAGGGGAGGTAAAGGTTCTCTGTGTGTGCGCGATTGGCCCTCGTACTCTTTCTTTCTCTCTTCCTTTTTTTTCCGATAGGGTTCGCAGGAGAATGGATTGTTATTGCTTGGACACTCTGGAGTTCACTTACAACCCCCCCTTCACCTCCGCCCTCCTTCTTTACCTTCACTACCATAAATGCCATGTCCAACGTCAAGCGGAACAGCGCGGATAAACATAGCTCCGCGCAAAATTAACTGTGACATGGCTTGTTTTGTCCGCTGCATCTGTGTGGTAGATGGGAACGAAATTACCGTTCTCGGCTTCAGCTCTCCCGAAGGGGGGATCCGGTGGTGGGACTCCAACCTTTGACAATTTCGGTGCCAAGTCCCCCAACCGGCATGGCAGAAGCTACAATAACTTACCATAGCTGGAATCGGGGTCGTTGGGATGAATGACGTGGCGGTTAACCGTTCCGCAAATTACAACACTACTAACTTAGAGGGTCACATACATGATATCCACTGTGAGAGATATTATACAAAATCACGGAGGAATGAGGCTAGTTTCCATGGCTGACCGCATCATTCTACACGGGTCTACGGCCCGTCCAACTTCCGGCCCGTCAGGCATGGGACATTCGGTTACCTGAAAATGATAGATTATGGACCACAGTGCCTTGTTCCACCTCCAAGATCAAGGGGTCTCACTCTTGGGCATTCCGGGCCACCCTTCCTGCACTATCCTCAATATTAGAGGATACTGTACCCGGGTGGTCAAGTCATTCGGCTAAGGATCTGGGACTATCTGCAAAACTAACAAAATAATTCCCAACCACTTGAGGTCTGCAGGGGCTTCTGGTGGTGTACTATACTGTGCGAGGCGCTGTACTCGTGTAGCACCGCATGCTCTCGTTCAGAGAACAAAGGCAAAAGGAGTGACAAGTTCTCTGAATTTGGGCGATTGTCGTTTCCACTCTTGTCCGCTCTTCCCTCCCTTCCGAAAAGCTCCGGAGGAGGGTGAATGGTTATCGCTTGGAGACTCTTGATTAGGTTGTGCAGGTCATAAATTTTGTATGTTCCACAAGCCTAGAGTGTTGCACATTCTCCCTGTGGAACATGCAAAACCTATGAGCTACAAGTACTAGTACTGTACTCGTATCTCCATACGGTACACTTACCCCACCTAAGCAACATACAGTAGTACTCAGCGCTGCTGCCCACCACACATTCCAGCCAAATCAGTGATACACATAGCGCCCACTAACTAAATACAACCAGACACCCCAACTCAGAGCTGACCGCCACCGAACAACCCGGCAATAGCAACCGAGAAAAATTGCAAACGATCACCGATGGAGTTCTCATCATTTTCCTTTCATTATTTTGCGGCCCACGAGTGATTATCAATGATTTGTGAGTCGCCAGTGGCTTTCGGGAATAGAGTTACTCAACAGGAGTGTCCACGGCACATGCATCACATTCTTATGCTTCCCCTCCTAAATCTCCAACTCACGAAATTAAGCGCGATTTTTTTCTTTACACCCGCTAGAACTAGTGCCTCTATCAAAGCTACATAATCCACATTTCACCCTTGCTCTTGCTATCAGTGATGGGTAGTGGATGTGTAAACGTATGCAAGGGAAAATGGACTCCGGAAACATGAAGAATCCTGATGAGGGCTTCAAAATTTCCCGTTTCTCCCACGCCCAGAAATTTTCCCCAGTTGCTCGACACTTCCACCGAGCACTGTAGTAGGGTATCTAAACCGTTCTCGCTTCGTGCATATACTTTGCTATCCCGTCGGTCTACCATGCCATACCCCTCCTCCACTCCGGGATTAAACCTAGAGACCATGGGTATTTGGACTCTAAGGTCTCGCCTACAACAGCGGGTAACCAGGAAACTAGGGATATAAAATCCACCTAGATGTCGGGAGGAACATTAGATCAACAACAGTAAAGTCACAGAATGTAATGTGGGGAGTAAATCCGAAGCGTCGGTGATTCCAAAACAGTACAACCCCACCGAACACAGTCGTCCGTTCACACAATCTCAATAGCCTCTTATCTAACCCTCTATTGGGATTTACGATAGAAAATTCGGGAGATTCCTGATATTGAAACACATTACAATGCTTACAGTCGCTCAGCTGTAACCTTCTGACATTAGTCATACACCCGTCCAAAATGATTGGGTCTTATGAGTTGAGTTACACAACAAGCCTCATCTCCCCGCTTTCTTCAGCTGAGCTCAACAAATTTATAAACTCCCCCGATACCCCTACAAATCATTTTACCATTCCTACATTCAACATAAACTCTTGACGGAACATAATGGCCCACACTACAAATATCAATATCGGCGACGGCAACGCCAACGCCGGTAACATAACAGGTAGTTTCAACGTTTATAAATCCGACGAAGATAGTCGAATTCTGCTCTGGCTCTCTCCACTGGAGCCAAACAAAAGACACGAAGGAGTTCGTGCCGAGCGATTTGACGGTGTCGGCGATTGGCTTTTGGAAACACCGGAGTTTCGGGTATGGAGAAGCTGTGAGGGTGGAGTCGATAAGGCTGTCTTGTTCTGCAGCGGGAATCCGGGAGTGGGAAAGACGTACCTAAGGTAGGTCGTGAGATTCTTTAAAATAAAACAAAAGTTGCTGATGGTCGGAAATCCTAGCTCCCTGGTTATCGACAGCCTGTGCGATCAGGCAGGGAAGGGGAATATCGCCGTCGCAGGCTTGTACTGCGACTTCCTAGCTCAGCAAGAACAGACAATTACCAACGTGATGGGAGCTATCTTCAAGCTGCTGGTCGCCAGAGGGGACATCCCGAATGATCTGCGGGAGGCATTTGAGAAAGCGAAAAAGGGATTTGGTGGCAGAAGGCTGCTACTTCCGGATCTGATGAAAATGCTGAGGACTGCGATCGCTTCGCTACCCCCAGTATTCATCTGTATTGATGCACTAGACGAATTTTCACCAAAGCATCTGCCGGAACTTCTAAAGTTGCTTGGAGATCTTGTGCGGGAGTCCCCTACTACGCGACTATTCCTCACGGGCAGGCCTCATATAAGGGAAGACATCCAAAGACATTTCAGAAATCCGGTTGTCATACCCATAAGCCCTAACACCGATGACATTAGGAATTATCTGGAGATGAGGCTGGCCAGGGACACCGATCCAGAGGCCATGAGCGATGATCTACGAGCGGATATAATTCGAGTTGTCCTGGAAAAGATATCAGATATGTAAGAGAATTTACCATTCCCGCTCCATCATTAACCAATACTCACCGGCAGTGTTGTGTAGATTCCTCCTTGTTTCACTAAACATGGACACTATTCTCGAAGCGGCGACAATTCGTAAAAGAAGGAAAAAGCTGGAAGGTATGGCGAAGGGCAACGGACTTAGCGATGCCTACACGGCAACTCTCAGCCGACTGAAGGCCCAGAAGGGGGACAAATCAATAATGGGACTACAGGTCCTAATGTGGGTGTTATACTCCGAACGGCCTTTACAGGCCAAGGAGCTGTGTCATGCCCTAGGAGCGGAGGTGGGATCAACAGATCTGGATGTCGAAAACGTTCCTCCACTACGGACACTCCTAGCATCGTGTCTGGGTCTCGTCACAGTCGAGGCGTCTTCTTCCACCGTCCGGCTTGTCCACTACACTCTGCAAGAGCATCTCTCGAGTGATCCAACGCTATTCCATAGCCCCCACTCAATAATTTCGGAGGTTTGCTTGACATACCTCAACTTTGAATGTGTTCGGGATATCTCGCCAATACTTCGCTCAGCTCCCGCAGCAATGCCATTCCTAGACTATGCTTCACGTTACTGGGGGGAGCACACGAGAAGGGGAATGACGGAAAATGGGAAAGCACTTGCTTTGAGACTTCTGGAAAGGTTTGATAAACATATATCAGCTCAGCTACTGTTATTGGGGAATAATAGACGAGAAAGCTTCGGTATTTTTTTTTATGGGCAGAAAGGACCTGCCGGATTTACAGGACTCCACGGAGCAGCGTTTTTCGGGATCGTGGGGATAGTTGTTGATATATTCCAGTTAAAAGAATGGGATGTTAATGCAACTGATATCACAGGGAATACAGCTCTCATATGGGCAGCTGCAAGAGGGCATGAAGAGGTGGTACAGGTGCTATTGAATCACAAGGATGTCAATCCCAACCAGCCAGACACCAATCTTCGCTTCACGCCACTCTGGTGGGCCGCTAGGAACGGGCATGAGGGAATAGTAAAGATGCTTTTGGAACAAGGTGTGGATCCCGACCAGCCAGACATCGGCTATGGCCAAACGCCACTCTCGTGTGCCGCTGAGAGCGGGCATGAGAGAGTAGTAAAGATACTTTTGGAACAAGATGTCGATCCCGACCAATCAGACACCGGCTATGGCCAAACGCCACTCTGGTGGGCCGCCAGGCACGGGCATGAGGGAGTAGTAAAGATGCTTTTGGAACATGATGTCAACCCAGACCAGCCATGCACCGAATCTAGCCGGACGCCACTCTCGTGTGCCGCAGAGAACGGGCATGAGGGAATAGTAGGGGTGCTTTTGGAACGAGATGTCAATCCCGACCAGCCAGACACCGAATCTGGCAGGACGCCACTCTCCTGGGCCGCTGGGAACGGGCATGAGAGAATAGTAGGGGTGCTTTTGGAACGAGATGTTAATCCCGACCACCCAGACACCGACTGTGGCCGGACGCCACTCTCATGGGCCACTGACAAGGGGCATGAGGGAATAGTAAAGATGCTTTTGGAACGAGATGTCAATCCCGACCTGCCAGACACCAAATATGGCCGGACGCCACTCTCGTGGGCCGCTGGGAGCGGGCATGAGGGAATAGTAAAGATGCTTTTGGAACGAGATGTCAATCCCGACCAGCCAGACACCGAATATGGCCGGACGCCACTCTCGTGGGCCGCTGAGAACGGGCATGAGGGAATAGTAAAGATGCTTTTGGAACGAGATGTCAATCCCGACCAGCCAGACACCAAATATGGCCGGACGCCACTCTCGTGGGCCGCTGGGAACGGGCATGAGGGAATAGTAAAGATACTTTTGGAACGAGATGTCAATCCCGACCAGCCAGACACCGAATATGGCCGGACGCCACTCTCGTGGGCCGCTGAGAACGGGCATGAGGGAATAGTAAAGATGCTTTTGGAACGAGATGTCAATCCCGACCAGCCAGACACCAAATATGGCCGGACGCCACTCTCGTGGGCCGCTGGGAACGGGCATGAGGGAATAGTAAAGATACTTTTGGAACGAGATGTCAATCCCGACCAGCCAGACACCGAATATGGCCGGACGCCACTCTCGTGGGCCGCTGAGAATGGGCATGAGGGAATAGTAAAGATGCTTTTGGAACGAGATGTCAATCCCGACCAGCCAGACACCAAATATGGCCGGACGCCACTCTCGTGGGCCGCTGAGAACGGGCATGAGGGAATAGTAGGGGCGCTTTTGGAACGAGATGTCAATCCCGACCAGCCAGACACCGAATGTGGCCGGACGCCACTCTCGTGGGCCGCTGGGAAGGGGCATGAGGGAATATTAAAGATGCTTTTGCAACGAGATGTCAACCCCGACAAGCCAGACACCAAATCTGGCCGGACGCCCCTCTCGTGGGCGGCTGGGAACGGGCATGAGGGAACATTCGGGATGCTTTTGGGACAAGATGTCAATCCCGACCACCCAGACACCGAATGTGGCCGGACGCCACTCTCATGGGCCGCTGAGAAGGGGCATGAGGGAATAGTAAAGATGCTTTTGGAACGAGATGTCAATCCCGACCAACCAAACACCGAATATATACGGACGCTACTCCCGTGGGCCGCTAGGAAGGGGCATGAGGGAATAGTAGAGATGCTTTTGGAACAATATCTCAATCCCGACCGCCGAGACACCAAATATATGCGGAGGTCACTCTGGTGGGCCGCTAGGAACGGGCATGAGGGAATAGTAAAGATGCTTTTGGAACGAGATGTCAATCCCGACAAACCAGACACCAAATATGGCCGGACGCCACTCTCATGGGCCGCTGAGAACGGGCATGAGGGAATAGTAAAGATGCTTTTGGAACGAGATGTTAACCCCGACCAGCCAGACACCGTATATGGCCGGACACCGCTCTCGTTGGCTGCTAAGAATGGCCATCAGTTGGTTGTAAAGATGCTTTTGGAACGAGATGCCAATCCCGACCAGCCAGACACCGAATATGGCGAGACGCCACTCACTTTTGCCGCTGCGAAGGGGCATGAGGGAATAGTAAAGATACTTTTGGAACGAGATGTCAATCCCGACCAGCCAGACACCGAATATGGCCGGACGCCGCTCTCATTGGCTGCTAAGAATGGGCATGATCGAATAGTAAAGATGTTTTTGGAACGAGATGTTAACCCCGACCAGCCAGACACCAAATATGGCCGGACACCGCTCTCGTTGGCTGCTAAGAATGGCCATCAGTTGGTAGTAAAGATACTTTTGGAACGAGATGTCAATCCCGACCAGCCAGACACCAAATATGGCCGGACGCCACTCTCGTGGGCCGCTGCGAATGGGCATGAGGGAATAGTAAAGATACTTTTGGAACGAGATGTCAATCCCGACCAGCCAGACACCAAATCTGGCCGGACGCCGCTCTCATTGGCTGCTAAGAACGGGCATGAGCGAATAGTGAAAATGCTTTTGGAACGAGATGTTAACCCCGACCAGCCAGACACCAAATCCGGCCGGACACCGCTCTCATTGGCTGCTAAGAAAGGCCATCAGTTGGTAGTAAAGATGCTTTTGGAACGAGGCGATGTCAATCCCAACTTGGCGGACACCAAATATGGCCGGACACCACTCTCGTGGGCCGCTCACTGCGTGCGTGAAGGTGTAGTGAAGATGCTTCTAGAACGAAAAGATGTCCACACCATTACGCTTGATAGCGCGCTCCCAACAATATGGTGGATGCATGCTAGAGCACGTGACCGAATCGTTGATATGCTCCATCAATGGGATAGTGTCAATTCTCACCCACCAGATCGCCCGGCTAGGTATCCCTCTCCCCCTCCCCTCGTCATGAAATCGAGTGCGGCAGATACGCCAATCAGAGGTAGTGATCCAAGCACTGATGTCGCAAACATTAAGTTCACGGCTAACATAAACTATCACCCGCAGACCCCAATGAGCCGGACCCAGTGTCCGACCCCAAAGACTCTCTTTCCGATCCCGCAAATTGTCACCTCCCTTCCAACCGTGCAGCCCAGCCTGCATCAACCCCCTCCCATACCGCCCCCATGAAATCCGACACCCGCCCTAACGGCCCTCGGTCGACTCTCGCCTACGCTCGACCGGCAGACCGGTATTTTACCGTTGCCTGTTTCGTTTATCTTTCGGTTTTTCTCGTTTATATTATTCCTTCCTCCTTACCTGAGATCTTCCGCCCGCATAAATTATTGCCAAGTTGTGTTCATAAACTTCCATTGAGGTTGCTTTCTTATTTCCGCTTGCCATTTGATACCCATCTAGAACACTTTTGTTCCTTTTTTCCCTTTCCCCCATCCTTCCTTTCTTGGAGTTCCGGTTAGACTTGGTTCATGTCTTCTCTCTTGCTGTTTTTCATTCCTACTATTTGTATTCGTCTTATATTTTTTCTTGCTGGCGGTGTAAAATACGGTACGGTGCAATTCAAGCAATGGGTAGAAATAGACACTAAGCTTCAAGACAATTCCCTTTTGTATTCGCAAGCCGTTAGTTCATCTCCCACTAATTCCTCTTAATACCACCAAGTGATGGCCATCAGGTTCCTTTACAAACCGACCATCTATCACACTACCTCCATGCCCGCTACATCCCACCCCCCGAAGTACCCAAATCCCTCAATAAACCCCTAACCCTAACTTCCCCAATATGCCTATTTTTTTCGTTATCATGCCAGCGAATAGTCATGCCCGGATCAAGGGATCAAGGATGGGTGTGACTATATCTAGCCAATTCTGCGGTAGTATGATACGACAGCCACCGAAAATATTCCCCTTTCCAAGATACCGCAAAATCCCATACGAGCCATCACCCCATCTCGCTTTCACCAACTCCGGTAAGAGAACCCCGTGATACCAGAGCACGTCTCCCTCCAGCAGGAGATAAGGGTTTATCCCAGTAAGCAAGCACCAAAGTGCAAAAAACCCATACATACCGACTCCCGCTTCTTTCCACTCCCGAGAACGAGGTTGGCACCAGCGACCCAGGAACGTCAGTGTACGCGTTTGGTGGGGAGTGTACCGCACACCCAAGAGCACAGGGACGAAGGGAGAAGTTCTCCTGATGTTTGTAATTTGCTTTTGTAATCTTTTATTTTAAAGGATTCCGAAGAGAGTGAATAGTGGTGGCTTGGTTACTTACTACCCCCTTCACGTCCGCCCGCCTCCAGCACCTTTCACCGCGATAGTCTAAATGCCATGTGTAATGTCGAACGGAACAGCGCGGACAAACCTGGCTCCGTGCGAAACCTTGGGATGCGTTTTCTTGTCCGCCCCGCCGGTGCGGTTGGTGGGAACCCAAATACCCCGCTCGGCCTCGCCTCCCCCAGGGGGGGATCCGGTAGTGGGGATAGAATCCTTGACAATTTCGGAATCAAGTCTCCAATCGGCATGACAGCCCCTATCATGGTGGGGGTGAAAGTCGTCGGGATGAATAATACGGTGGCTCACTCGATCACAAATTCCAACACCACTACATAGTTACATACGTCATATCTACTGTGAGAGATATATCCCGGTTGAGAAATATACAAAGAGCACGGAGGAAGGAGGGCAATTGCCATGGCTGACCGAATCACATTTTGCACGTGTTTCCATGGCCTGTCCAGTCTGCTGCCCGTCAGGCGTGGGTGGGGCATTCGGGTACCTAAAAACGATAGGCTATGGACAATAGTGCTTCGTCCCACCTCCAAGATCAAGGGACCTCATAGTTGGGCACGCTAGACCACACTTCCTGCACGATCCTGAGTATTAGAGGCTGGGTGTTCACGTCGTTCGACTAAAGATCTGGGACAAGCTGCAAAACTAACAAATTATTTCCCACCCGCTCGAGACCCTGAGGGGCTTCTGCTAGTGCACTGTGCGAGGTGCTGCACTTGTATAGCAGTGCACGCTCTTGTACGGAGAACAGAAGCAAAAGGAGAATGACAGGTTCTCTGGATGCGAGTGATTGGCTTTCCTACCCTTCTCTTCTCTTCCTTTTTCCTCCCAAAAGCTTCGGAGGACAATGAATTGTTATAGCTTGGAGACCCTTGATTACACTTAGGGCCTGTTCGGCGGAAACAGAAAGCAGGTCGACCGTTCCGTTCACACATATCATACAAAACAACCATTTCGAAAAGGAAGGACGACCATTTTTTTATGGGGAACGGTCGCAAACTGAACGGAACAGTCGTTGCCGAACAAGCCTTACCCATTCCAGCCCAACCAGTGATACACATAGCACCCCCCAACACAATACAACCTAAGGTCCTAACTCAACGCCTACACCTCACACAGTGTTGGACGGAAATGTTTCTTGGCTGCTCACCGCATATTTTTCTTGTGGCAACGACCCACAACCCTAACCCTCTTGGCATATCAAACATATCCAACGCCTCTATGTTTGACTACCGGTTAGCTCTACACATCAAACACCACATGCGACGATATCTGCGACGATATCTGCGACGATACCTGCGACGACTCCTTATGCAGGTCCTACCCCTATCATATGGGATAACCGAATACCCTCGGCCGAATTGTGTTATCCTCGGCCGAAGTAGCAAGATAGGCGGAAATAAAGGTGAACGTGATGGAAAACACGGCACACGCCGGAAGTGTGTGGAAGTGGATCAGCATGATCCAAGGAAGGATAAAAGGCAGCTTGTTTTCCCTTTGTTAAGTAGTTTTCGTTCACTATCTGAATCAATTGTCTCTCTTTCCTCCTTTACGAGTATTTGGGTCTTTACAGTCTTTCCCGTATATTTATTCCCTATTGTTATCGCGAGAATATTTCTCTGTTTAGGATACTTGAATTCTATCTCTCTATCTTTGCCTAGTTATTCTATTTGAATCCCAAAAAGTCAACCATATCCAAGTCCGGAATCGCTGCCGTATACCTTGTTGTTTAAAACACAGTAATCCAGCCCCAGTACAAACAACCCAGGAATATCATAGCAACCGATACCGAGCAAAGTCGTAAACGGCCACCGAAGCAGTTCTCGTCATTTTCTTTTCATTCTTTTCCGTCCCACGAGTGATTATCAATGATTTATGAGGTGCTTGCGCAGTTAGGGAACTCTGCGGAAGTGTCCGCGACATATGCATCAGATTCCTATGCTTCCCTGCGCAAATCTCCAATTCATCAAATTAACCGCGATTTCTTTCTTTACCCCTAACTCTAAAACTTGTGCCTCTATCAAAGATAATTAATCCACATTTCACCCTCGCCCTTCCTCTCAATGATAGGCAGTGGATGTGTAAATGTGTGCCAGGGAAAAATGAACTCCAAAAACATCAAGAATAGGCATGACTGTCACCAAGCAGAGTTTGATAATTTTCTTTTTCTTCTACCTTCAGAAAACTTCCGCAACTGCTTGAATTATTGGTCAACCTTGAACATTAGTCGAAAATCCCCTGCTCGAGCGTGCGAGAGCCTATCACTTGATAGTGCTCTTCTTCCCGGGCACCCGGCTCTCCCCCCGGGGCCCCTGACAAATACCCATAGTTCAGCAGTATAGTGAACAGAACGGGATGGCAATTGGTCATTATTGTTGAAAATCATGGATGCTGCTCGGCATGCTCATGGCTTTGTTCTCTTGTCCATTGACATATCTGTCCGTCGGCATCTCTACCCGTCCGTCTATTACTCGTCCGTCTATCCGCCGTACATTCCCGGAGCCGTTTGCTTGTTCATTCCCACCCATCCACTTGTCCGTTCCCGCCCGTTCATTCCGGCCCATCCGTCCCCCACCACTCGTTTGTTGTTTTGGCGCATTCGCTTTGTTGGGACGGAGGTTTTGGTTGTGGGCTTTGGCAAAGCGAATCCGACGGTGAAGGATGAGAATGGCAGAGGGAGTTATAGTCCGTCGGGAGTCTTTGTTCCCGTATATCTTTTGTTAGCACGGGAGCTTAGAAAGCAGTGGAAGCAAGGAAGTCAATAGGAGAACGGAAGAAAATTGCAAAGTCTTTGTGGTGTTTATCGTTCGTTCTTTCTTTTGTTAGTATGATTGTACGGCGGACTATAGCGACCACAACCGCCACCACCCGCACATCTTCAAAATCAAAACTTGAAAATAGAAGAAAAAGTTAAAATATCCCTGAACCACCAGAATTTTGTAAGCAATAAATCTAATTATCATTGCACTGTATTAAGTACTGATCAATAGCATACCCCCCCCCCCCAAAAAAAAAAAAAAAACTCCCCCATTAATGAATTTAAAGTTGAAAAAAATATGACAAAGAAAAAAGACCTCTCCCGTGCAGAAGAAGTGAAGATTAGATCCTCCCTCTACTAGCTAAGGATAGGCCAGGAGATATCTCACGCAGACTAACTAACTCCAAAACCCTCCCGGAACTCAACAGACCCTAATCCATGGTCCTCTATTATCCTTGAAGCCCATACCCTCTGAGTGTGCTAGTTTATGTATTCCTAGTAGTGTGGGGTGTGAATGATATATCATGAAAAATAATACTCAGTATCAAATACCCTTGACCAGTATTCTCAAGTCTGCAGTTCCTCCGCCTTTGGATTAGAACATGACTGACTATGGCTAATAGCCTCTCTTTTTTCCTGGCCCAAAGACAGACTACTCCAGGGAAGGTAAAAGTGGGATAGACCATGGGGGACCAAATTCATCAGCCATGTTGGGACTGACATCCTCCCTTTCCAATAGCGTCCTCACGACTCCCTCATGCCCATTCTCTCAGGCCCACGAGAGCGGTGACCCACCATCTTGGTCAGTTGTGTTGGGATCGACGTCGTCCTGTTCCAGTAGAATCCTCACAATCCCCTCTTGCCCATATCCTGCAGCCCGAGAGAGCGATGTTTGGTCAACTTGGTCAGCTGTGTCGAGATTGACCCTGTTCCGTCCGAGTAGTATTCTCACGGTCCCCTCACACCTGAACTGTACAGCCTGAGGGAGCGGCGTTTGGCCAAATATATTAGCTCTGTCGGGATTGAGGTCGTCCCGTTCCAGTAGTATCCTCACGACCATCTCATGCCCATTCTGAGCAGCCCCAAAGAGTGGTGTTTCGCCATCTTCGTCAACTGTGTCAGGATTGACGTCGTCTCTTTCCAGTAGAATCCTTATGAGACCCTCATGTCCATACTGTGCGGTCTGTTGAAAGTCACGAAGCGTCCATGGTTTGGAGGATGAGGCGAAGGTTGTTTGGCAATGGTTTGGAAATGCAATGGTGGAACAAGCTAAGGAAAGGGTCTGCGTGTCGGTAAGAGTGTGTGAGAACTAGCGATTAGTGCAAGGAGAAGTGTTTGGGATGTTTTAGGAATTAGCACTAGGGATACCGGAAGTAACAGGTTACGCTCCGGAGGTCTAGAAGACAACTAGGTGTCGCACTATAAGAGTTAGGAAACCGGAGAAGAAGCACGAAGGTATCAGGACTGTCTGGAACAGCTATAGCTTAAGGGAAACGTTTTGGAGGATGTTTGAAGGAGTTGAGTGAAAGGAACGATGTGGCATCACGACAAAAGTGTGGTATGGAATTCTGCGAGGTTGATGGACGAGGAAGATATTTGCAAAGGAACAGCTTGTGTATATATAGGACACCTCCGGCAGCATAGAAAGAACAAGAATCGCAGACACTCTCTACCTATCATATCCTTATTGTTTGGCGGCCCACCAGAGCAGCGTTTTGCCATGTACGTCAATATGCCAGGATTAACCCCAGCCCGACCCAGCAGTATATTCACGATCCCCTCATGCTCATACATCGCGGCCTACAAGCGTACTCGTCGCGTGTGTTTGAGTTGACTTCTTTCCATTCTAGCAGTTGCCTCACAATCATCTCATGCTCCTTCTGCGTAGCCCACCAGAGCGGCATCAGGCCATGTACCTCGGTTGTGCCAGGATTGACCCCGTCCCGCTCTGCTTGTGTCCTCACGGCTCCCTTATGTCCATTCTCTGCGGCCCACGAGAGGGGTGTTCGGCCAAGGTTGTCAACTCTGTCAAGGTTGACATCGTCCCGTTCCAGTAGTATTCTCACGACTCCCTCTTGCCCATTCAGGGCAGCCCGAAAAAGTGGCCTTCGTTAATTAAGGGCCGAAATCTGTCGGCTGTGTCAGGATTGACGTAATTAATGTTTTACTGCTTCTTTTTCCACTTTGTTTTTTTTGAGTTCGCTTCAATTCCTCCATTTCCATTATTCTAGAACATAGCATCGGCTAACACCCAATGATCCCAATGATAATTATAAATAAACTTATCGCTTGTGGAGTTCTGATGGTTGAGGGACTTTTTAAGTTTTAAGATTTTTAAGTTTTAAGATTTGGTTGTAGTGGCGGTTGTGGTCGCTATAGTCCGCCGTAATGATTGATAGCATGAAAGCGAACAGAGGAAATGGAGATGAATGTGGGAGGTGTTAGAGATACCTGTATGTGGTGATCGCAGGAAGGATAGGATAGGTGATCTATGGAATTAAATACCCCTCTTTTGACTGCCGCCTGAAAACCTTGGTGTTGTAATATGACTTCCAAATATTCATCCGTTGTGTCATTGACTACGATAGAATGTTTTTGATATGAGCCCATTACACGGTTGACTATGATAGAGCTTCCTCGTATCTTAGTACTTGTTTGGTTTCCCCGCTCGCGTTTCCTTCTCTTTCCTACTACGTTGTATAGTATCGTTGTCGTTGATTTTTCTCTTTCTCTTGCACAACCACACATCATGGACGATTGTAGCGCCCTCTTCTGTAGCATAAAGAGGGCCCAATAGCCTCCCGGTAGAGCTTCAATCAAGCAAGAAGTACAACTTCAAACCAGAATTACAACACTTGGCGTGTCGTTTCAACCGAGTGATAATCTGTGATCGCCTCCCCCCCCCAGTTATCGTTGATTTTGCCGCTCTGGAAAGTTATCCTCGTTTAATAAGGTTCCTAAAATCCCGGGAGGGGTGGCAACTTATAGGATCGTCTGGAATCGTAGATTAATCTATCATACAGTATGCCATACTCTGATGGTCTTCTGATATTCTGGAACTGGGCAGATTTGGGTATCTACGTGCCTGCAGCGCAGTAGACCAGACCACACCGGATCCGTCCTCGCCCCCACCCCCTTGATGATACCAGCGAGACCGTTCGTTGGTATTGATTGAGGACGGCGCATTCAGGAAGCTAGGGTTAGGGTTTTATTTCACGGATTTGGGCACCTCCGGCCGTGGGATGCAGCGGGACCGACAGCGATGTCCTGGCATGATCGGTAGTTTGGAGAGGAAACAAGTGGCGATCGCTTGGCGGTGTTGAGGGAAATTAGTGGGAGGAGGCGGTTGGAAGCCCCCAGATATATAGCACGAGTGTATTAAATCTTAGTGTTTATTCCCGCCGATTGCTTGTATTGGGCCGTACTATTCACCTCCACCTGAGGAATATGAGATTAAATATTAATGAATAGAATAAACAGCAAAAAAATGGGAGATAAGGACTAGGTCTAACTAGAACTCCGATAAAGGGAAAAGTGAAGGAAAGATCCCAAGAACAAAAGTGGAGAGAAAAATGGCGAGCAGGAACAGAAAAAATAAATAAAAGGAACACTATCCATCAGAATCTCTTATCATTCGGAAATCAATTATGGAGCAGGAATATGATATATCATGTTACGAAGAAGGGAGAATGTAAGTGAGAAAGGCCAATATAAAACCGGAAGAGACAAAGGTGAAATGCCGGTCCACCGGTCGACCGTAAGCGAGAAAGTTGATCGAGTGTTGTTGGGATGGATGTCAGCTTTTCTGGAAAGGTGCCAGAAGCTTAGGGGCCGCCTTAAAGGGGGCTGGGGCAGCCTGGACTGCTCAGCTGATGGGAGGTCACTAGCTGCAGACCTGGAATGAAAGCCCTTGAGGTCTGATAGCCATTCCTTGTTTGCTGGTAGTGTCTAAGGTATCGGTTTTAACAACGCCAGCTCTAAATGGCATCCCTACCACACACTCCGACGCCCAGCGGAGGCCAGGAGGGATGCCTAGACTACGCGATCTGCTCTGTCAGAATTGACGTTATCCCGTTCACGTAGCATCCTTACGACTCGACAATGCCCCCAGAAGAGCCCTCGATAGTTATGTTTCGTTCGCGCTGTCTAGTGTGGTGGTGCGGACATTTTTCTGCTCTAAAAGCATTTTCACTATCCCTCCATACCCGCCCTCAGCGGCCCACGAGAGTGGTGTCTGGCCATATTCGGTGTCTGTCTGGTCAGGATTGACATCTCCTCGCTCCAAAAGCATCTTTACTATCCCCTCATGCCCGCCCCCAGCGGCCAACGAGAGTGGTTTCCGGCCACACTGGGTGCCTAAATGGTCAGGGTTGACATCCCCTCTCTCCAAAAGCATCTTTGCTGCCTGCTCAAGCCCGCGGTCGGCGGCCCACGAGAGTGGCGTCCGGCCATAGAAAGTGTCTGTCTGGTTAGGACCGACATCCTCTCGATCTAAAAGCATATTTACTACCCCCTCATGCCTTTTATCAGCGGCCCAAAAGAGTGGTGTCTGGCCATATCGGGTGTCTGCCTGGTCGGGGTTGACATTCCCTTGTTCTAAAAGCATTTGGACTACCACCTCATGCCCTGTCTCAGCGGCCCACGAGAGCGGCGTCCGGCCATATTTGGTATCTGCCTGGTTGGGATTGACATCCTCTCGTTGCAAAAGCATCTTCACAACCCCTTCATGTCCATTCCCAGCAGCCCACCAGAGTGGCGTTTGGCCATATTTGTCGTCTGCTTCGTCAGGATTGACACCCTCTCGATCCAACAGCACCTTTACCACCTCCTCATGTCCTCCAGAAGCTGCCCATGCGAGAGCTGTACACCCGCTACTATCGGTTGAATTAATATCACACTCCTTCATCTCCAATATGGCAGCAACTATCTCCGCGATACCGAGAAATGCTGCTCTGTGGAGTCCCGTAAATCCGCTACGCCCCCCCACCCTGCCTAAATAAGGGAGCGAGCCCCCTGACAACCTATACCGCATGAGCATTAGTCCACCAGATATATGCTCATCGAATATATTCAGCAGTTTCAGCGCAAGCGCCTTCACATTCTTTGTCATTCCCCTTCTTGTGTGCTCTCCCCAGTAAAAAGAAGCATATGGTAGAAATGGTGTTGTTGCGTGATTCCAGTCAAGCCTTGGCGGAAGATCTCGGACAGAATCAGAATTGAGGTATGCCAAGCAAACCTCCGCAATTTCTGAGTGGGGGTTATGTACAAGGGTCGAATCGCTCGAGAGATGCGCTTTCAGGGTATAGTGGAGCAGTCGGATAGCGGACGAAGACGCCTCGACCATGACAAGACCCAGACAAGATGCCAGGAGTGTCCTTAGTGCAGGAATATTTTCCACATCCAAATCCGTAGATCCACCTCCACTCCCAGGGCATGACAGAGCCCTTTGGCCCGTAATGGAATTTCTGAATACAGCACCCACATCAGAACCTTCAGTCCTAGTATCGATTTGATTCCTTTTTGCGCCTTTATTCGGGTTAGGGTTGCTGCGTATGCATCACCAAGTCCATTTCCCTTTACCATCTCTTCAAGCTTTTTCCTTCTCTGACGAACTGTCACCTCTCCCAGAATAGTGTCGATATTTAGAGAAACCAGGAGAAATCTACACACAATCGTGGGTTAGTAATGACGAATGATAAGGTGGGAATGGTAAATGCTCTCACATATCAGACACCTTTTCCAGGATAACTCTAATAATATCCGCCCGTAAATCATCGTTCATAGCCTCCGGATCGGTGTCCTCATCCAGTCTCATCTCTAGATAACTCCTGACGTCATCTGTGGCAGGGCTGATGGGTACTACAACCGCCTTGCTAAAATATCTTTCAATGTCTTCTCCGAGATGGGGTCTCCCGGTGAGGAATATTCGCGTACTAGGGGACTCCCGAATAATATCTCTCAGCGATTCCAGTAGCTTCGGCAGATGCTTCGGGAAGCATTCATCAAGCGCATCAATACAGATGAAAACTTGGGTAGCGAAACAATAATGGTCCTTAGCATTCTCATCATATCTGGAAGTCGCAGCCCTCTGCCACCAAACTCCTTTTTCGCTTTATGAAACTCCCCCCGCACATAATCCGGGATGTCTCCCCTACCTGCCAGCTGCTTCAAGATGGCTCCCATTATGTTGGTGATTGACTGCTCCCGCTGTGCGACGAACTCGCAGTATCATACAAGCCTGTAATGATGATACCCTCCCCCGCCTGATCGCATAGGCTGTCAATTACGAGTGAGCTAGCATTTCCGATCGTCAAAATTTTCGCTTTCTTTTTCAGAACCCCCCCACTTACCTCAGATATGTCTTGCCCACTCCCGGGTTCCCGCTGCAAAACAAGACGGCCCCATCAGCTCCACCCTCACTATCCTTCCACTCCCGAAACTCTCTACCCTCCAATAGCCAATCCCCTACACCGTCAAAACGCTCGCTGCGCAGGCCTTGATGCCTGTTATTCGGCTCTAGTGGAGAGAGCCAACGCAAAATCTTTGCATCCTCGTCAGACGTGTGGACCGTTTTGTTGAAAATGCTTGTTATATTTCCGCAGTGGGCATTGCTGTTGCCGATCGTGACTTGTGTAGTCTGGGCCATGATATTCTGTCAAGAGTGTAGGTTGAACGTAGAAATAATAAAATAATTTGCGCAGGTATCGGAGAAGTTGTTAAAATTCTGCGAGCGGAGCTGGGGGAAGCGGGGAGATGAGGCCTATAGTGCGACACCTAATATCCAATCATTTTGGGAAACTAAATGACTAATATGAACCATGTCTCGAGAAGTCTGCTTCTGGTCGACTAGAAGTTAAAGTCGTAATGTGTCCCAGTATCAGGAACCCCCCGAAGTTTTATATTGTGAATCTCGTATTGAGCGGGTTAGGTTAAAGGTTATTGAAACATTCCAGTGACCAGGGGGCTAGGCTGTGCAGCCGAACGGTTTTGGAATAACAGACGCAGAGGATTTGCTCCCGTCACTATATACACCACGGGTCTACCATTGTTTCCAATACGCTTATATTTTCCTGATATTATTTAATAAGTCTCACATCACCAGTCCTCTAGCTATATACTGTTGCAGGCGAAGCTGTTGGAGTCTAAATGGAGATTGTTTCTGGGTGGTTGACCGGGCTATGGGTGGTATGGTAGGCAGACTGAATAAGGTGCGAGAAATGAAAACAATTTAGATACTACATCGACTCGGCAGAAGTGCTCTTGATCTGAGACCTTTTGATTGCGCAATAGGGCCCCCCGCCGGAGGGAGGAGGATAGTGGGATTTCAGGCCTGCCGTAGCAACGGAGAATAATAAATTTATTAGCGCGCTAAAGTAGTGAGACCAAGATCAGATAGCAGAAAGTAGAACCTAATGAAACCAATAACTTACTAGCTGATTGGGTGATGTTATTGATCGCTTGGAAGATCCTAGAGTTGAAGAAAACATAGTGAGCCGTGATCGCCGGTGGTGTTTATAGGGGTGTTCTAGATGGCTCCGTTTGTTCTAGGGTTGCCACGACCCACGGGGAGGGTTCCCCGGACCTATCTCCCCTTTGCTATCATAGAAGTTGGTAAGGAAATGAGGGCATGACTGGAGGAAAAAAGGTATCCCGTAGTTGTATCCATAGTTGTATCCATTGGAGGACCAGGATCACTTTATTATGTTCGATTTTTCTGCTCCTGTATTTACTGTTGATTTAGAGAGTGCCAAACAATGGAACAAAATCTGTGACTATACGAGTACCGTTCCTATAGCTACCCTATCATGACTAATTCCCATTCAATTCCACCTACTGTGCTGCTGGGCTACCGATATTTGTCAAGGGCCCAGAAGGAAACGTGGCGTGACCATGAACCGGGACAATATAAAGCGATAGGCGCTCACATCCGGAACTAAAAAAAATATTTACTTATTGCCCGAGGGCGCCCAATAACTCGAGCAAGGCATGCTCTCGAGGTAGAAGATAACGAAAATTAACAAATTCTTTTCAGTGGTAGCCAATCTCTTCTAGATGCCCCTGGAGTTCATTTCCCGCTACATACGTTTCCAAATCAACTAACCATGGCTGAGAGGAAGAGCGGGGGCGAAATCTAACTTGGACACTGACGCTATTGCTATTGTGTAAAAAAAAACACAATTAATTTTGCGAGTTGAGGATTTTCACGAGGGAGCATGGGAACGACGTGTTTCAGAACACTTCGGCCGAGTGGTTGCACTGTATAGGGGGCTAAGGATAAGTGAGGCGAAGGGGGGTACGATTGGCTCCTAGGCCACTTAACCAATGAGAAAACGGGTACGATATTTGATGAAGTTCGTTGCTCTCGGAGTGTGTACCTCAGTGTTCGCCAGACTTTTTTCTCCAAAATAAGTGCCAAGATTCCCTAAAAGGGGCCAAGATTGACAGTTCCCTTGGTTACCCTCACCAAATTTTGACACCCCTTCGCCTCACTTATGCTCACACCCTATGTACGATCCTGGTGACAGAATTCGTGGCCCTTTTACCATTTCACACCAAAAATGGCCGATTTCAATCACCTACAACATATCTGAAAGCAAGGTAGGATTAACAAAATTAATGATGTAATGTAGGTAATTATCTAGACTCTCTGGGTAAAAATTATGAGAATTTTCCCACTCCACCGTGATGGCTAAGAGCTTAGGGTCTAGATTGGACACTGTTCCGATGTACTATTTGCATGGCAAACTCATACAAAATTGTTAAGTACCATTTACCTATCCTCATTATTTCTGGTATTGCACCATGGATATTTACCAAGAGAGCTTGTCACTAATGGGCAATAATATCTAGATGACCCTAACGGCTCCAGCAATTTTTTTCCGCTTTTTGTAGGATGGTGGGGTTGAGGTTCTGCAATGTGAAAATACCTATTTCTGGTGTAAAATGGGAGGGGGGCTACGAATTCTGTCACCAAGCTCGTACGTACTGTACTCTATGGAACGGCGCTCTAGGCTTAAATCATCGATAGTCACTCGTGAGAATTGAACCCCAGAAGGAAAGTGGCGAAAACCGTTTAGGTATGATAATAATTTGCAGCTTTGTTCGGTATTGATCACTACCGCCAAGCTGTTCGTACGTTAGCCGAATTCCCGAGAGGGGAACCGGTGGCGTGTTGGTGTGTCTGAAGGTGTTTGGTTCCTGGGCTCAGTGTGTATTGTCGGTTGTGCTGGATCGTGCAGTGGGGAGGAGATGGTGAAGTGAGTAAAGTTAGGTGGGAGGGGGGGGGGCGGAGAGCATCTTCCTTTCAATTTATACCCTCTCTTTAGTCATATTCTCATTACCGCGTAGCCTCGTAGCCAGACATTACTAGTGATGGTCTAGTTGCGCTCCTGTAGGTGCCAGGATACTAGGTGCAAGGGTAGCCAATGGGGATGAGCTGGTGGAGGGGGGGCATAGCGACGGACAGGATTATGATACTAGCGATACTGAGGTCCGTTGGGGGGGGGTAAGTGTTACCCAGGGTCTCCAACCCATAACCATTCATACTCCTCGAACACCTTTCAATGGAGAGGGGAGAGGAAGGGAGAGAAAAAGGTACGAAAACCAATCACCCACAATTAGAGAACTTGTCCCTCCCTTCGCCTGGGTGCTCCGGAGGAGAGTGTACAGCACTCTACAGCACCTCGTACAGCACACTCCGCACTTCCCTAGCCCGCTGATACCAACCCCCTCCTCGAGAGTAAAAAAAAAAATGGAATGGAATGAGAGCCGTTATTTGAGTTTCTCCTATCCCCTTTTACTCACTTATGATGCTCCCGTACGATCTGCCATCCCCTGCTCACGGAAGCCATGCTCTGGTCTTACGCAATTCCTCTACTAAAATCCTAGGTGGGATGGTAACTTGTAGGATCGTCCGGAGTTGTAGAGTAAGGAATATATGTGTTACTCTGATAGTCTTGCGACATTTTGTAACGAAGCAGATTTCGGGTGGCTAATGTACCATCCCTACCGTAGAATAGACCAAACCGCATCGGGTCCGTCCGCCCCCTTGCCGATACAGGCATGACGATTCACCGGTATTAGTTAAAAACAGGCAGATTCGGAAATCTAGGGTTAGAGTTTTATTTCACGGATATTGACACTTCTAGCGGTAGGATGTAGCGGGAATGGAGGTAATGTCGTAGTATGATCTATGGTCTGTAAAAAGAACTGATGGCGATCACGTGGTGTCGAGAGAAATTTGTGGGAGATTAACTGACAACTTGCGGAAGGAAGAGAAGCGCCCTGAGGTTTAGTTCCTATTCTTATCAATTGCCTGTATTGGGCGGTGCTATATGCCACCACCCAGAAAATATAATATAAGTACAAGTATGAACGAATAGTAAAGATGAAGAATAGGAAAGAAGACAGGGGCCAAGCCTAACCAGAACCCTGAAAAAAGGAGGAGGGGAAAGGAAGAGAGAGAAAAGGTATACGGATAGAAAATAGCGAGCTGAGGTAGGAAGAACACTTTCTAACAGAATCTATTAACACACACCACTCGGCAATCACTTATGGGGTTGGAATAATGGGGCGGGAATATGTAAGGGAGCAAATAGGGAAGAACATAAACGAGAAAAGCGGAGAAAAAAAACAAATGAGGCGATGTTGAAATTCCGGTCCAAGTGAGAGAACCGATCAAGTGTTGTTGGGATGGGTGAAGGTACCAACGGCACAGGGGCCGCATAGCAGGGGGTCGAAGCAACCCGGACTGTTTGGCTGAGGGGAGGTGGCTATCGGCGGGCATGGAAAGAGACATTTTGAGGTTCGATACTGGTTCCTTATGGCCATGGAGATGTCTGCGATATCGGTGTTAAGATCAGCATCACTGGATGGCACACCTACCACACCCGCCCAGATGGCCAGCGGAGGCCGGTTTTCAACAAGGCTTACGGCAGCAATTTGGACACCGTTGACTCCAATTGAATGGCTAGACAATAATACAAAGATCGTATTGAATATCCTAACCGGAGAAATATTCTCACGAATAGGTAATGAAAAGAAAGGAAAGATTGATTTGACCCAAATATAGGTGACGGAGGAAAGAGAGAAAGACACAAATTGGATAATGAACGAAAACAACAAAGGGAAAACAGGCTGCCTTTACCCTTCTCTGGATCATCCTGATTCATTTCCACATACTTCTAGCATATGCCGTGTTCTTCATCATGCTCAATCCCACTGCCGTCCATCTCACCATTTCGGTCGAGGATGACCAGATTTGACCGAGAGTACGTTCTGACCGAGGATAATATTTGAAGTATGACCGAGGATATTCGGTATTTCCGCATGATAGGAGTAAGGGCTTCAAATAGTGTTGTCGCAGGTGTCGTCGCAAGTGTTGTTTGATGTGTAGGACTAACCGGTGGTCAAACACAAAGGCGTCGGAGTAGTTGATAAAGGTTAAGAGGGTTAGGGTTGTTAAGTGTTTCCGTAAGGGAAATATGCGGTGAGCAGCCAAGAAAAATTTCAGTCCAACAGCCGGGAAGGTCCGGAAAAACGCTTAAATAACGCGATCTTCTCTATCAGAATTGACACTGTCCCGTTCAAGTAGAGTCTTTACAATTTGATCGTGTCCTTTAGAGAGAGCCCTCGACAGGGGTGTTTGGTTCGCATTATCTGGCGTAGTGGTGCTAACATCTTTCCGTCCTAAGAGCATCTTTACTACCCCCTCATGTCCTTGATCAGCGGCCCATGAGAGTGGCGTCCGGCAATATCTGGAGTCTGCCTGGTCGGGGTTGACATCTCCTCGTTCCAAAAGCATCTTTACTACCCCTTCATGCCCGTTCCCAGCAGCCCACGAGAGTGGAGTCCGATCATAGAAGATGTCTGCCTGGTTGGGACTAACATCCCCTTGTTCCAAAAGCATCTTTACTACCCTTTCATCCCCGTTCCCAGAGGCCCACGAGAGTGGCGTCCGATCATATTCGGTGTCTGCTTGGTCGGGATTGACGCCCCCTCGCTCCAAAAACACCTCTACTACCCCCTCATGCCCCGCCCTAGCAGCCAGCAAGAGCGGCGTCGCGCCATACTCGTTGTCTGTCTGGTCGGGATTGACACCCCCGAGCTCCAAAAGCAACTTTACTACCCCCGTATGCCCGCTCTCAGCGGCCAACGAGAGTGGAGTCCCACAACCCCCGGTGTCTGCCTGGTTGGGATTGACGTCACCTCGCTCCAAAAGCATCACCACCACCCCCTCATGCCCATTCTCTGAGGCCCACGAGAGTGGAGTCCGGCCATGTTTAGGGTCTGTCTGACCGGGATCGACATCTCTTCGTTCCAAAAGCACCTTCACTACTCCCTCATGCCCGCCCCAAGCGGCCCACGAGAGTGGCGTCCTGCAATATTCGGTGTCTGCCTGGTTGGGATTGACATCCCCTCGCTCCAAAAGCATCTTTACTACTCCCTCATGTCCGGCCCCGGCAGCCAACAAGAGCGGCGACGTGCCATATTCGGTGTCTGGCTTGTCTGGACTGACATCCCCTCGCTGCAAAAGCATCCTTACTACCCCCATATGGCCGCTCACAGCGGCCCATGAGAGTGGTGTCCAGGTGTCTCCGTGGTTGGGATTGACATCCCCTCGCTCCAAAAGCATCTTTACTACCCCCTCATACCCTTTCTCAGCGGCCAACGAGAGTGGCGTCCGGTTATATTTGGTATCTGCCTGGTTGGGATTGACATCCCCTCGTGCCAAAAGCAGCTTTACTATGCCTTCATTCCCGCTCCATGTGGCCCACGAGAGTGGCGTCCGGCCACGCCTGGTATCTGCCTGGTCGGAATTGACATCCCCTCGCTCCAAAAGCACCTTTACTACCCTTTCATACCCGTTCCAAGTGGCCCACAAGAGTGGCGTCCGGCCATATTGGGTGTCTACCCGATTGGGATTGACATCCCCGTGCTCCAAAAGCATCTTTACTACCCCTTCATGCCCATTCCTAGCGGCCCATAAGAGTGGTGTCCGGGTAAATTCGGTGTCCTCCTGGTCAGGATTGACATCTCGTTGCAAAAGCATCTTTACTACCCCCTCATGCCCGTTCCCAGCAGCCCACGAGAGTGCCGTCCGGCCATACCAGTCATCCGCCTGGTTGGGGTTGACATCCTCTCGATCTAACAGCATCTTTACCACCTCCCCATGTCCTCTTACAGCTGCCCATGTGAGAGCTGCGCACCCGCTGAAATCGGTTACGTTGATATCCCATTCCTTGACATTCAATATAGCAGCAACTATCCTCACGATCCCGAGAAATGCCGCTCCGTGGAGTCCTGTAAATCCGATAGGTCCGCAAAAATTAGGGCAAGAGTCCTCACCCTCATCTCTTCTATAACGCAATAATATTAATTGGGCAGATATATGATCGTCAAATCTATCCAGAAGTTTCAGCGCAAGCGCTTCCACATTTTCCGTCATTCCCCTTCTTGTGTGTTCGCCCCAGTAATATGAAGCATATTCTAGAAGCGGTGTTGTCGCAGGAACCGGGTAAAGGGTGGGCCACAGATCCCGGACGCATTTGAAATTGAGGTATGTCAAGCAAACCTCCGCAATTGTTGAGTGGGGAGTATGGAATAGGGTCAGATCGCTTGAGAGATACTCTTTCAGAGTATTGTGGACCAGTCGGACAGTGGAGGAAGACGCCTCGAGCGTGACAAGGCCCAGACAAGATGCTAGGAGTGTCCGTAAGGCAGGAACGTTTTCGAAATCTAGATCCGGAGATCCCACCTCCACTCCCAAGGCATGACAGAGCTCCTGGGCCAGCAATGGCCGTTCCGAATATAACACCCACATCAGGGTCTTCATTCCGAGTATTGATTTATTTCCCTTCTGCGCCTTCAGACGGGTTAGAGTTGCTGTGTAAGCATCGCTCAGTCCATTTCCCTTTGTCATCTCTTGAAGTTTCTTCCTTCTCTGACGAATTGTCACCTCCCCCAGAATAGCGTCCATGTTTAACGAAACAAGGAGGAATCTACACACAATTGTGGATTAGTATTGACCAATAGAGAGGGAATGATAAATGCTCGTACATATCAGATATCTTTTCCAGGATAACTCTAATAATATCCGCCCGTAAATCATCATTCATCGCTTCGGGATCGGCGTCTTCGTCCAACCTCATCTCCACATAACTCTTAATGTCATCCTTATTAGGACTCGTGGGTATCACAACTAGGTTGCCGAAATATTTTTGAATATCTTCCCTGACGTGGGGTCTCCCGGTAAGGAATATTCGGGTCCGAGGGGACTCCCGAACAATACCCCTCAGCGACTCCAGCAGCTTTGGTAGATGTTTCGGCAAGCATTCATCCAGCGCATCAATACAGATGAAAACTTTGGGTAGCGAAGCAATAGCGATCCCCAGCAATCCCATCAGATCTGGAAGTCGCAGCCCTCTGCCACCAAACTCCTTTTTCGCTTTCTGAAACGCTTCTTGTACATAATCTGGGATGTCACCTCTACCTACCAGCTGCTTCAAGATGGCTCCCATCACGTTGAGGCTTGTCTGCTCCTGCTGTGCAAGAAAGTCGCAGTACAAGCCGGCAACAACGATACCCTCCCCCGCCTGATCGCATAGGTTGTCGATTACCAGGGAACTAGTGTGTCCGATCGTTAGTAGTTTTCGCTTTTGTTTAACAAATTCCACCAGTTACCTCAGATACGTCTTGCCCACCCCTGGATTCCCGCTACAAAACAAGACCGCCCCATCCGCCTCACTCTCACTATCCTTCCACCCCCGAAACTCGCTTGTTTCCAACAGCCAATCCCCAACACCGTCAAAGCGCTCGTTGCGCACGCCTTGGTGCCTGTTATTTGGCTCCAGTGGAGAGAGCCAACGCATGATCTGTACATCCCCGTCGGACGTATAGACGGTTTTATTGAAGCTACCCGTTATGTTGCCGCAATGGGCATTGCCGTCGCCGACGTGGACTGATTGTATGTGTGTGGCTTGGGCCATTGTATTCCGTCAAAAGTGTATGCTGAATGTTGAAATGGTAAAATAATTTGTAGGGACATCGGGGAAGTTTATAGTTTCCAGTCGGCCCAGCTGAAGAAAGCGGGGAGATGAGGCTTCTTGTGTGACACTTGATCAATCATTCGGGAGGTCACATGACTAAGAAGAGCTGTTTACCTAGCCGCCGGCGTCTAACACTTGATCGATAAAACTTCGTCGATAAAACCACCAGAGCACGAGTACTAGTGGCTGTCGTCTACGCCAACGTCACGTTGCAAGAGACGGTTCAAAAATGCCTACTCAATTTTCCACCGTCTAAAAATCTTGGTGCTAGACGGTCAAACCAGAGGCGCCGTTCCAACCTCCGTCTCGCTAGATAGCAGATCCGACACGAGATTTTTCTCCCCTGGCGGTGCATTACCGGTAGGTACTCGTGCCACGGTTGTGGCTGGTCGCCGCAACCGGGGTCACTCTTCCAGCCTGACAGCTCAACACAACTTTACGGCTCAATACAACTTTGTGGCTCACCATAGAAACTGAGTGGCTCAACACAACTCTCTGGCTCAGCACAACTTTGTGGCTGAACACAACCCCAGATATTGTCATGACTTTGCAGTTTAATTGTAGTAGTACTTATAGAATAGATCAACCTCTACATATTATATTATTTCTCCCTATCACCACAAATCAGTGTTCCCAACGGGCCAGGTAGGCCAGGCCGAAGGAAAGCCGGTCCTGGCTTACGAGAATTCCTAAGGATCTAGCCTGGCCGGAGCCTATAGGCCTCAAAGTAACTGAGCCGGGCCCGGCCCAGACTACCTATATAGGCTGTATAGGCTTTGTACTACCTGCCTTTTGGAGCTCGCTTAGCCAGATGTTTGCTTCCCTTTTGTTTTGAACTTCCGTTCAACATGACTTGCGTTCTCCCAAGCTTTCTATGCATTACTACTCGGTCCAGTAGTAGCACCAGTTCCAAATGATTTATTTCTAGTGGAAAGGACAAGTTAAAACCCCTGGCAAATTATAGATAGTCAGACAAATTGTCGTGAGTGAACCAAATCTAAACCTCTTACAAGGCTCCCCAATTGGAGGAAGAAAAAAACAATGAAAAATGAAAGAAACCAAATGCGAAATGTTTGGAACCTTTTTTCCAAATTTGACACCATGGTTTCCATGACAACAGTTTTTCAATTCCAAGGGTCCAGCCTATAGGCACCCACAAGGCCTGATAGGCTTCCGTAGGCTGATGGAATTTGGCCTGCGAGCGGCCTGGCCCGTTGTGAACACTGCTACAAATTATGCTCCCTGCACCAGCCTTCGTTTTGCCAAGCCAGTGCATCGAACCTTATGAAGATATTGAGATTCAAATAAAACCTTTCTTGGCAAGATAGAGGCAAATGCAGAGGTCAGGTATGTTAGGCAAGCACATAAAAAAAAGTATTACCGATCGATAGTGATGGAAATTAAACAACGAGCGGAATTGCAGAAATTAACGGACCCTAATACCGGAATTCTACCCCCGAGTGACTATAAATTAGTATTATAATGTGTTTCAATATCAGGAATTTCCCTGGCTTTTTATTGTAAATCTCAGAGGGCTAGATGTGAGGTCATTGAGATTTTGTGTTGAACAGGGGACTTGGTTAGGTCACATTGTACTTTTCCGAACCAGCAGATGCCTAGGGCTCACTTCCGTCACCATACGTCCCGTAGATTTGCCGTTGTTGCCTATGCGCTTATGCTCCTCCGTCCATCTGGCAGATCTTACATGTCTAGTTTCCCAGCTATACACTTTTCGGGTGAGTAGTTGGTGTTCAAACAGAGATGAATTCTAGACAGCATGCCTGGCTGGGGGGGGGGGTATGGTTTGTCAGCCGACGGAATAGCAAAGTAACTGCGAGAAACGAGAGGGATTTAGACACTAAAGTACAGTATATACCTTACAATTATTATTCGCAACCAATTTCGTGGAGATCCACGGTACTCAAATTTTTTCAAGTTGGCCTGGAATTGGTTTGTTTTCCTCATGATAGGTCATACTATAATAAATATTATGTATGATATCTGCAATATTCACCAACCGTTGGGGTTAGGGCACTACGTAGACGATGCGATAGCCTGTATAGCGGGATGAAGTGTAATCATTTTAGAAGGTGGAACTCGATTAAATGTGTTCGGCAACGGGTATTTAGACAGACAGCAAGAGAAATGCAAAGAACTGCAAAGAACTGCAAATTGGCCAGCTCTCAGTGAGCACATAGCCGAGGTCCAAGCTCTCCGCCCACGCCTTGGAAACCCATGCACAGTTATCCATAAATATCCGGGCAACGGTTGGTGAAGGAACGATGTGTGAAATGAGAAGTGCGATAACTACCCAGCGTGCAGCTTGGACCATCAGCTCATAGGTTCCGGTAGTGAGGGCCGATAGTCCACAACGACCTCCTAGCATTGGAAGAGGCAGGGTTGCCCGAAAGAAAGCATTATGACATTGTTCTCTCTATAATAACATACAAATTTCACCGGTCCACGCCCCGTTGGAGCCGTCTCGCCACTGGTTCACTTGTTCATGTTCCCCGCGGGTCCCGTGGATTTTACGCCTGTTTTTTGTTTTCACGCTACCAGTTTCGCTTTACCGGGCCACGTCTGATCATTTTCACTTGCGTCAATCATATACAGCAAGCCTCCATTCCCTATTATTGGTTCACATTTTTTGTGGCGCTGCTTTTAAAAAATGCCTTTGTTTCCCCTCCTCCTGCCCGACAGTAACCTTTCCCGGGGAGTCCTTCCTTCATTTCCCTTCCTAAGGGGGATTAAGAACCGCAAGGAAAATTTTATCGTATCTAGTTTGACCTCTATGTTCGCTCAGGGTTTGAACTCCATTATCACGAAACTTAGCTCCAACGGGTTACTGCTCAAAGCAGCGCGGTCAGCTTCTAGGACGTGGCCCATGGCGGCGAAGGCAAGGGGAAGTTAGCATGATGTAATTTTTGTCCTTTTAGAAGACACGAGCTATAAGCAGAAGGGTAGCATTGAAGGTATAAAACAAGGCCGGGAAAGGGAAAAAACATCAGCCAACCCTCCTAACCGGCAGATATCAATCGGAAACGCACGAAATCGACCCCTCATACACGAGTGGAGAAAGAATAGGAGAAACAAAATTAGCCGTCCCCCTAGTTTTTCTGTTCGCTCTGCTATGTCCTTGGGATATTCCGTTGTCGAGATCGTCCGTCCCTAGCTGCGCACGCGCGAGATAAGCGTGAAGAAAAGGTAGTTTTACAAGTCATTACCACCTCCGAGGAACCTGCTCACCCTCACGGTAGACACCAAATCCACCAGCGCTATGTAAACCTAACCAGATATAAGAACACAAGGAGAGTGTTGCATGGATATGACAGTGGACATTTTTTTAGTAACCAGCAAATTCAGAGAGTACTAGCATAAAAACGTCATATCTCCCGCGCCCAGGCCAATGAAACACGAGAGCACCCCCACAAAAGTAATTTGACAAAGAGAAGAACGAGTTTGTGGGATAAAAAATTCAAACTGTGCAGCCCCACCTTCCGCCACTACCAAGTGCGATACTGTATCACACCATACCTGAGTGTACGACACTCCCTAATATCATAGTTTATCACTCGATTACCTTTAATATTCAGATTGATTTAGTCCCTATTCAAACAACCCCCCTTCACACCAGCTCCATCCATCCCAGCGATGGATTTGAGGAATGATGATGCGACCTTATCCCACGAGAACAGTGTTTCACCCTCCGGTTACACCACTTTACAGGATCCGCACCTGAAAGGGCCAGCCCCGTGGAGCAATAAGTGCGAATATACCGAGGGATATAGTTCTGGAAGACCAGTTACCCCAGAGTTTATTCAAAACTCAAAGTGTGCTCGCCCATTCCCTCCCAACACACTATTGCTCGAAAACACCTTACGTCCTCGTATAAACCATTGTATTCCAATCTCCTATAATACTGTAATACCCCCCCCCCAAAAAAAAAACTCCTTCCTTCACCTGTCGGTTTGAGAAGTGGGAGGACAAGTACTTCACTTCATCTACGGACCGCGCACGTGGAGAGAAACAGTGATTGCTGTATTGCCGATTCACGCAGTGGGAGAGGTCAGGACGAGCCGGTTCGCGACGTGCACTCCATGGAGAAGTAAGGTGGTGGGTCATTGGGTAGTGGTGGGATTATCGTTGGGCTACTTTGATGGCGGTGATGATGGGGGATGCTGAGCAGGGAGCAGGGATTGATAGATAAATGGATGGTCAAGTTATTGGTTTGATGCAAGGTCCTGACACGTGCAGTAGTGTGGCACCCCATTAGGAGTGGGGGTGAATTATATAATATCATAACTGTGAAATTCTTGCAACGTTTGGCGTTGGCCCACTACTCGTGCCACGGTTGTGGCTGGCCGCCACAACACAAGTGCAAGACCTCACCGAGTAGGACTGTGTATCTACACCTCTAAACTGGAAGCTATTTGGTAGAAAATCACACAAGACGGGTCAAGTTCTATCAGCGCATTGATGGTTTACTTATTTATTTAGAATCTATATTCGTGTTTCCGATTCTACATTTGGGTGATGACACGGAGATACCTCAATCCCCAGATGCCGACCTCGCAGTAACAAATGAGTCAGCAGAACAAATAGATGGGGTAACCGTCCCCGCCACAGATTCCACGCCAGAGGCAAGTTCCGATTCCACACTAGCGGCCAGTTCCGATGCCGCGCAGGAAGGCGCTTCGGGAATGGTTGAAAGTCCGTCGGAACTCTCTATTTCAGAGGAGTATTCGCATTCTGGATCTTCAACCTCCATCCTCCTGATAGATTCAGTTGGTAAACTGTGGGCGATCGGCTGAACTGGGGTCTTCTTTCTGGGCGCTGATAGTCCCTCGCCGGTGTACAGTCCATGCAGATGTAGTTTAAAGGGGTTGTAAACTTTTCCATCATAATGACCGGCAGGTTCAATTATATCGAAATACGCGTCGTCTTTGATTTCTGTATGCTCCTCCATGGCGTTGGATATCAACTGCATGCCGCCTAAAACCTTTTCCTCTTCGTAGCGCCTAGCGACGAGCTGCATTGCGATGGGTTGGTTATACATTTCGCGCGGATTGTCTAGAAAGCCTATTAGCTGTGACCCGTGCTTTTAGAAGTATGGGAAACAAACACAATCTCCAATTAGCTGCATCAAAGTCGTTTCTCGGCTTATACTGCTTCCACTCGAAGTCTGTTTCATGGATCTTGATTGCATCTGCTAAAACATAGCCAAAGTTCGGAAGCACAACCGCGGTGTAATCGAGCACGTTCCAGATCTTGGTATAGCCCACCCATAGAGTATCCTTATGCTTAACAGCAACGTGAGGCATTACGGGCGACAAAATAAGATCAAGTCCTGCATTATTCCAACGATCAAGGTACGCCTTTTGAATTTTGCGCTTCTCGACCAAGAGTTTCCAGTACGAAGGTAAATCTATCGCGTTAGCAGCCATTTGCGGACCAAAGAGCTTCTGGCAATGTTCTATGTAACTTTCCCCAGAAGCCTCAATGGCTGAACGAACGTCCGCGCCCCCATCAGCTCTGTAGAATTCGTCCATTACCGCGACACCTTCACAGTGGAGATCCGGCTTCCACGGAATAATCTCATGGCCATTATTTTTGAGGACGGTGGCGACCCACTTAAGGAGCCGGGCAATTGGAGGGTGAACTCTGACAACCCCATCATCAAGCATGAGACCGATCCGGAGTTTCTTGCTTAGCAGTGTCGACTGGTAAAGATCTTCCCGCCAAGGTATTGGGACCACTTTTGGATCAAGATTATGGGTATCCGATTGGATCACTTGACGCGTGATGAAGGTGAGTGATTGAGGAGTACGAGCCATTGGCCCAATTACAGAGGGGACGTGCTCTTGCCCATCAGTAGAGACCGTAACACCATAGTATGGAAGTCTGTAGCTCTATTTTTCGTCAGCACGGAATAATTGCAGAGGAAAAGACAACTCACACTTGGCCGGAGCCCCCAACATCCCACCAAGGCAGACGGGATCCTGCAACTTCCACCAATATCCGTCCCCCAACCCACAAGAGTACCTTTCATTGCGAGGAGAACAGCCTCGCCTCCAGTGCTCCCACCAGGTGTATAGTTGACATTTCTTGGGTTGTTTGTACGCCCCCACACATTGTTGTCAGTCTCACACCACATCAAACTCTGTGGGACATTTGTCTTAGCAAAAACTATTGCACCTTGTCCCTGGAGAACTTCAACCAATGTTGATGGAGGCAAGTCTTTTGCATTGCCAATAAATGATGCGTATCCGATGGTCGAATCGAAACCAGGTACATTGAACTGATCTTTGACCGTGAAGGGTAAGCCGTGAAGGGGACCGCGCCGGCCCGGTGGTAAGTTATCTAATGCTTGTGCTCTCCTTATAGCTTCCGAAAACATGATCTCGGTCAAGCAGTTGGTCTGTCGAAATTAGTATTGGATATCTAGCTCTCATGAAAGGAAATATACCAATTGGTGGATCATTGTTGCACTGTAAACTCAAATTAGTCCCTAATTCTCAACTATTTCGATCTTTCCAGGCAGCCTACCGCCTGATATACGCGAACATCACATCGACACACCTCCATTGCCCAGTTCGAAGCTTCTGTAGCACCTGTTCAATGTCCGCAAGCTCAGTCATCTCGAAATCTCTATTCGAGAAAAGCTCATGGTTGTGATGCCACTCAAAAAAGTTGAAAACTTTTGGAAACTCAGAGGGCGGTGGAATCCTCCTTTGGGGAATTCTGAAGAAAGCGATCAACCGCTCACGTCCCGCACGTTTTTTCTCGCAGTTTATCTTCCAGACCGGCTCCTTGACCACCTTGACCGCATTACTCGATTCAGAATTTGAAGGGTCTCGCAATCTAACAGGATCAGCCCTCGGATGATTTTCTGCTGCCCCATTCCCAGAAAAGGCCATGTCGCTTCCGCGCCCAGTCATTCCTGACCGAACCTCCGGGTCCGACATACTTCTTTTACTATCTTCTTCTGATGGCAAAGATGCCGAATGTTGGGACCTCGCAAAACCAAAGTAGGATGCCATTCTATTACCGGAAAAACTAGAGAAGCGGCGATGCCGAGTCAACGTGAGTGGGGTAGGAGCCCTAGCGCAATTATATCCTTCAATTTGAGTTATGAGCGATTGCGTAGCCACAGTGCGATTGGGATCCTGGATCCCGCCCTCCTTCTCGTTGTCGTCAACAAATGCTCGGAAGTGCCTAGTTCTTCCTGGTTCAGCTAGAGAAGCACCGCTACTCCGGGTATTTTGGTTGTCAGATACGGACCCTCCCCCGCTAACAGGCCTAGAGTAAGCGATATCGGGATGAGAAGCGGACGAAGTGGCCGTGGGAACAGAACTTCTTCTTCTATGAAAACCGAAATTCGCGCGCAAATAGGGATTCGGAGAGTCGGACACGGTAGGATTGATGTGGGGAATCAAAGGCGCGTGTTCATGAGGCGCGCGAGTCGAGCCAGGCCGATTTGGCCCCATTGCGGATTTCCTAGTTAGTGACATCCGATCAAGTCACGGTTGGAGCTTAAAAACTGGAATGGCAGCGGTAAGGAGGGAAGAGGGAAGAGAGTCAGACAACCGGTAACTAAGAGGCGCCATATTGCTGAGTTTTTAGTCAAAGACCTAATCCCAACACAAGCGGAGGGTATGGGGGACGTGAATAAAAATTGGAGGGTTCACTGGTACGGGTATGATAGTTTGCTAGGTTGAGGTGTGCACCGTACAGTGCAGTACAGTACGGGTACAATGCAGCACGAGAATGACCCTCCGGAACCCCACTCAGTGCTTGAGTAGAGTACCGTACACCGAGTACACAAGTACTGTACCGGTACCATATTTACTCTTGAGATTCGCTATCTCCGTCATGTCACGAATATCCCTGCAAATAATGTACGGTATCGTACTGTACAGTACAGTACTCCTACAGTACCCAACATAGGTTCAGCCCGTCAAGTTTACGGAATTGCAAAAGCTATTGATGAGATCCAACATAGCCGAACCACTCACGCCGTACCGCGTCAGGAAAGGACTAGATAATCCTTCTCAAGAACTTTTTGTCTCTGAATCATGACCCAGCGGTGATGGGGAATCGCAAGAGTAAATACGAGTATCATACAAGTACCGGTACTAGTACTCTAGTACTGAACAAAAATGAAAATGAAAAGGTTACAACCCAGGTCCCACAATTTCCATGACCGTAGATATCATAATCCATCACCCTATCATGCCGTATTCATTCTCACCCATTAGAAGTGAAGAGTTTGGAAATCCTGCTGCCAAAACAAAGGCGCTTACCCATTGCGGTATCATACTGGTATGTACTCGTACCTGTATGGTAAACTATCATTCGTACGCTTGTTTGCTCCGGGTCTCGGAAGAAGCCGCCTGAGGCTCTCGCACCACCAGCACTTTCCACCTCTCAACTCTGACCTCAACCCCACTATCAGATAGCTAACCCCTCCATATCCACAGCCCAAGTTTTCCTGACACTCTGCACTGAATTATTATCCTAAATATTCTACCACCCGGCTGTTTTATCCCAATGCACACACCCATGAAGCTTTTCCCCGGCTCTACAACCGCCTACACCGTCAGCTTTTCAATCACGCATTCGCACCACCGAGACTTTTCTTTCTCCCCACATTTCTACTTATACTACCAAACACCGCTAGTAACCGCCCCCCCCCACCCCCCAATACTCCTCGTAAAAGGCAGACCTTGGCATTTCCCTACAAGTCACCCGACACATTAGACCCCGAAATGTCCCCTACAGGAACTCCCAAGAACCATACCAACACTGAGACCACCGATGTTCTTGTCGTGGGAGCTGGCCCTGCTGGCCTCATGCTTGCGTATTCCATTCCAACTCCCCTAAATTGCTTGTTCCTCGAGCTAATTGATTGTGATTTAAGGGCTCAACTTGTTCGAGCGGGAACTCCCATTAAAATAATCGATGAGCGGGTCGGCAAGACCACCACCGGACGAGCAGATGGTCTCCAACCAAAGACACTCGAGACCTTTAAACAACTCGGGATTGCCGACGGAATATTGAGAAAGGGTGTCAAGATCTATGATTACTCCTTCTGGAATTCCTACCCCGACAAAAAGCTTCATCGCACCAATCGCGATTTTCACTTCCCGCCGGTGGTGGACGTATTGGAGCCGTATATTCTACTTGTGCATCAGGGAATGATTGAGGAATTGTTCCTAGAGGACATGGAGGCTCGGGGTGTCCGCGTTCAACGGTCGAGCACATTTGATTCGTACATCCTTGACGAAAAACCGAATGCTGAATATCCCGTCATCGCCAGGTACAAGCACAACGGAAGAGACAGGATTATCAGGGCAAGGTATCTTGTTGGGTGCGATGGTGCGCACAGCGCCGTCAGACGTAGTATGCCCAGAAACGAGATGCAGGGTGAGAGTGTGGATGTGTTTTGGGGAGTCTTGGACGGGGTTATTGAAACAGATTTCCCGGATTTATGGAGCAAATGGTAAAACTTTCTTTACTATCCGAGAGATGGCACTGACAGGCATAGCATTATTTCTTCCCACGACAAAGGAACTATCCTGTCTATTCCCCGGGAGAGGAACATGACCCGTCTCTACATTGAGCTCAGCACCGGCTCAGAAAGCACAATATCCAAGGCTATTGCGAATCAAGATTTTGTCATGGCCCGCGGGAAAGAAATACTTGCGCCATTCAGCGTGGACTGGAAGAGTGTTGAATGGTTTGGCTGTTACCAAAGTAATTCCATTACCCCCTGCTTTTGGACCCTACTAAGTTATTTTAAGTTGGCCAAAGAATCGCTTCAAATTTCTCTCACGCAAACCGTGTTTTCATCGCCGGAGATGCCTCTCACACCCATTCGCCCAAAGCCGCGCAAGGAATGAATGTTTCCATGCATGACACTTTCAATCTCGCTTGGAAACTATCCTTAGTACTAAACTCTGTTTCACCAACCTCTCTTCTAGGGTCCTACCCGGCAGAGCGCCGCAAGATTGCTCAAGATCTTATATCCTTCGATTACGAGCATGCGAACGCTTTCGTAAAGAACGACCAAGTAGCCCTTGCGGAAAACTTTACCAAAAACATTCGCTTTATTTCCGGTGTAGGCGCAGTCTATGATGCCAATACCCCCCTCACGACTCCTTGTTCAACATCCGGGCTCGGATTAATCCCCGGAGAACTACTTCTTCCGGCCCGAGCCACCCGATATATAGATACGAATCCGGTAGATATTCAGTTGGATATTCCGCTAAGGAACCAGTTCAGAGTATACTTTCTTACAAGCAACTACCACTCTGCCCTCCAACTACTCTCGGAGATCTGCGAGGGAATCTCAGCCCCGAACACTGTCATCTCCCGGGCCTCCAAGAACTCCCTTCTCGCGCCATACTCCCCTCCGAAAGTCGAAGCCGACGAGTATATTCAACCTGATCGTTACATTATCCCCAACCTTTCCCGTATCTTCACCTTCGGTGCCATCACACAAAGCCCACAAAAGGCTATTGAATTCACAGACTTGCCAACACTACTTAGGTCCTACAAGTGGACATTGTATAACGATGATTTGGGGGAAAACGTCAGCCCTACAAAGAAGTGGGCAGGTAAGCGCGGTCTAAGTAGCGGTGAGGTAATGACCACTGTGGTTAGGCCTGATGGATACGTCGGTGGCGTGGAGGTTTGGGGACAGGGCATGGGCAAGAAGGCTGTTGGCTGGTTGGAGGAATACTTTGGGGGTGTACTGGCCGTTTGATTGTTAGATATGTTTCAGAGCATCCGCACATGTTTAGTTACCAAGTTGCTTGATAATCTTTCCTCTCACCTTCGCCAGAATTGAGGAGAAATTGCACCTTCCGTATACCCGAGCAGTACTGCACATACCGACTAAGCACTCTTTGATTAAGAACATCCCAAAAATACTAGGCTGCATGGGTAAAATTGCGGGCATAACACATCACTCGACCTGAGGCTTTTGATGCCGATAAAGTCCCAAGTGCCACAACCGATCTGCCTGTATTGAACTAGTGGCCTACGGCATGACTGTCAAACCCAATTCCTTGAACGGCATCAATCGCTTGATGGACAAAGTGATTTAAACCTCAATGATATAATTTCATTAAAATACAATACATCACAAAGAGAATTAATTAAGAAACAACTCCCACTCTTCTTTCCTTCCCTTCCCCCCCTTTTTCTGTTCCGCACTGTCACCTATCATACCTGCCTACCCGTCAAACAACAAAACTGCGAGCCCCATTCTAGGAACCCTACCGCTGGCGGCCATGAGTGCTACCGAGGGTCGGGAGGAAAAAATCTGTCCGAACAGCTATATCGCTGCGTAGTTGTAGCACCAATACACCGGTCAGCACACAATATCCACTATTCTACGAGCAGGGGACTCTGAATCACGCGCTTATAGCGTCTGTTCCAGCCTCGGCAAACTCTGAAAGGAGGACAGAATTGCCGGAACAATAAACGACCCGAACAAGCATAATAGGAACGCAGCGTTCTTAAAAGAGCCACACCTCTTGGTACCTTTCCACTAATAAAACCATTTGCTACCAATTCGTGTCTACCAGTTATCTCACAATAGAGCGGTAACTCGAAATTACCAAGTTGGCGGTTTAGTGACTAGTGACCAATTCCAAATAGGAGCATACCAGACTATTTGGAAGTAACGAGAATCGTCCACCAACGACATCCAGGAAGCCGAGAACCGTCTCGGGCTTCCCCACATATTAGACGATCGCCCCCTCATTATCCAAAGTGAAAACTTTCTTTTAGGAGATAAGTGTTTGTTCCCAGGCTAACACTGCATGAAATGCGTAGCCTGTGCAGTGGTTAAGATGTCGAGAATCGATTAACCCTCGTTACAATTAGCAGGAGCATAGAAGTTCAATTAACGCTCGCGATGGGTTATTATTGGACGATCCGTCATGTAGGATTGGAGAATTGAAATTTTCTGCCCTATGGGGACTGGAAGATTGGAGGCCCTAGTCTTTAATAGGTGTGTGGGGGCTGCCAATGCCGCGATCATACCACACGAGATGGTTAAATCCGACTCTAGATCTGCCTCCGGGGGTGAGGTTGGCGATCGGCTGGGTAGCAGAAAGAAAAAAAAAGAAAAAAACAATCTTCTTTCATTACTCGGGAAAAGCAACTCAGGGAGCTAATATACTAAAGGTTTATTGCCTTAGAGATATATTTTTTTCTACCACCGACAATACGGGTAATGCTTTACAAAAGACGCAAGATCCACACGATACTGTAGTAAACACAACAAAGCCCAATTTTACGCCAGTCTTGGTTGATCTCTCGTGATTTCCTCTTTGAGTGAAAATCGTTCAACAGTTAACAAACCATAGGAGCGCTTGGCAAGCGCCGGAGGGAAGACATATCAAATGATACGGGGAAGAAAAGCGGAGGGCCTCTATTCTCGACGGGAAGCCGATATAACCGCTACCATAGACTCGTGGTGGTAGTGCGAGGTTGCAGTCAGTCCGGATTCTCTTTATAAGGAACACCGGCAAGCACTCGCGAGAACATCACCGAAAATAAAAGAATACGGAGACAAAAAAATAAACGATCAGCTACGGCATTTTGATACCTCTACCGCCATAATTCGAGGTAAGGAGGCGAAGGCATTAGCATACGGGTGCGGTACAAGTGACTCTCATTACCTTCTCCAAGAGGGATAAACATCTCCACCGAAATACACGAAAACTCCTTTTATATCATAATATTATTATATACACACCGCACCACGACATATAGAAATTGTTGGAAATCATGGATGCTTCTCGGCATGCTCAAGGCTTTGTTTTCTCGTTCCCCGGCATATCTGTCTGTCGGCACCACAACCCGCCCGTCCACCCGCCATCGGTTCTTTTTGTTGCTCGTTCCTTTGCCTGTCTGCATATTCAATGTGCATTCCAGGTGCCGGCCATTTGTCCGTTCCCACCTGTTCGCTCCCCTCCCGTCACTTTTTGTTGGTACACTTGCTTCGTTGGGACGAATGTTCTCATTGTGCGCTTTGGAGAAGCGCTTCCGACGGAGAAGGATATGAACGTCAAGGGTGTTCTAGACTGTCGGGAGTTTTTGTTTCTGTATTTCTTTTGTTAGCACGGGAGTGTGGGAGACAGTGGGGAGTGCGGAGGGCAATTGGTGCAGGTGTGGGAGACGTTAGAGATACTGGTATGAAAGTGATCGCAGGAAGGATAGGATAGGTGATTTTTGTCGTTCATCTATACTCCTGTCTTTTCCGGTCAGTCGGTTCAGCTGTGGATCAGCAGAGTCGCGGAGCGAGAGATGGAGAGTCGTTGAATAGAGCAATTCGTGGAGCGATCTTGGTGAACTTCCCTGCCTTCGGTTGTGCAGAGTTTTCACAGCTCATTTAGTGATCGTTGTTTCGCTTCACAATCGCTCGTTCGGTACAGTTCTGGCTCCCGTTAACCCGTTGTTTTGTTTTTTTTTCTAAAAGAAATCTCTTTGAAGCAACCTGTCGCAGGCAGGCAGGACGACGATACCCAAGAATACCCCCGCCAGCGATCATTAACACTCTTTCCCTTTTCAAGCATGCTTAAAAATAAATAAATAAATAAATAAATTTTTGCCCAGACACTACGGCGCTCTTATTGGTGTGAGCTAGGTCAATCCTAACGGCACATATGTTAAATTTCCCTTCTCCCTCACTCTGTTAACTCCTCACGAATACAAGCTTCAAATAGACCCATCTATAGGGGAGGGACGTTGGGGGGGGGATTCACGGTCAAGTATGGTCGGGTCATTTATCCGCCAATAAATTAATTTTTTTACATTACAATTCCGGATTCAATTCTGGTATTTTGGAAGGGACCCGCTGCTTAGAAGGAGGAAAGAGAAGAGGAAGAATTGTGGAAAAAACTAGTCGTGGATTTTCTCCTGTTTTTTTCATGTATCCCATTTGCAGATAAACGGCGAAGTGGAAAGCTACGCAAAAAAAAAAAAAAAAAAAAAAAAATCTACACATCCTATCGTGACTGATCCGTATAGTCTGAAATATCGCTCTAGTTGATGTCATCTTGTCTTTAGTTATTGGGGATCTTTGATGAGATCGAGGGCAGTGGCGGCGTGGTGAGGAGTACGATAGCGCGGATGCCAAAAACGCATGGAAGAACCCTTGATCCCCGGGGGGATCTCGCAGGACAGTCTCATATTACTCTACGCCTGTCTATTCATTAAACGCTCATGCGCAACCAACTCAAGAGTCCTCCCTCGCATGTGCATTACTAGAATCAGGTATCATAGACAGGAAAAGAAGAAATGAAAACACCTCCCGTTCATCTCATCCAACTAAAGATTTAGGTGAGGGTATCCTAATGGCCGTAGGACGGAATTGAAAACCGTAACTTGAGAGGAATTTCTCATGTCATAAGATTATCATGTTCCTCTAAACCTCTTTCTGCCTCCGAATACCAATCTCAATCGCATTAGACTAAAGGCACTCCGAGCTTACCTCTCACGAAAAAAAAAAAAAAAATTCCAAGTCATTCCCAGACAAGCGCAATTAATGCGGCTGGCAAATACAACATCTCTATACGCCAATCTTCCCATTAAATGTTTGTTTCAAACGTCCCTACAAATCCTTTAGTCCGTGCACCCGGAGGTAAGCACCGCTGCCCCCCCCACCCCCAAAGGGGTGGGATATAGAGAACATGCCGAAGACATGACTAAGCCGGAGGCCCCCGGCGAAAGAATGTACGGTACTGGCTAACCATGTCACCTGACGATCATCGTTGATCGACTTGAAATTCCCTTATCACTATTTCGCAAAGTTGAGTACTACCCGGATAGCCGACTGAATAGCGAAGCGTTGAACGCTTCATGGGGCATCGGTGCGAATGACAAACCGGTACCTGTACTGTATGATACCGGGGGCCAGAACCATTGAGGTCCCCCTCCAAGCTAAGCCGGTGAACAAACAATTTGTAAGCACCACTTTAGCGCAATCACACCTTGATCGCATGCTCCCTGTGTTTTCATCCCAACTCGTTGTGGTACAGAGCCAGTGCATGTCTAGTGATTGCGCTTGGTAGTATAGCCAATTCTAGCTGTTCTCCTGCGGGAATACCGTTGGGCTGGTTGCCAGCGTCGGCGATGGATGCCTTGCTTAGTTAAATGGATTTGTCGAATTCAATAGACGGCCATTCCCGGTCCAAGGTGGGGCGGACGAACGGGAGGCACTGCTTCTACTAAGCCTCCAATGTTACCAGAGAGAAAAGAAAATAAGTAAAAAAAAAATGGAGGGAATCTATTATCACTGGCACCTCCCATAGGGGCTAACTTATTGTAAAAACCCAAATGGTAAAAACTCAGATAATCAGACCAAGTTCTACTTTTATGTCGTTGGAGTTGCCTCCTTGGTAAGGTCCGTTATCTGCTCTCTCTTTTTTTTTTTCTTTCCCCGTTTCTCCGGGGCTGAGTAGCTCTTTTTTTTGTTTTTCTTGGCTGTCTTCAATCGCCGACGAAACCCCATTAAGCATCATCTTGCATTCAGTGTTACCCTTCTGACGCTTGTCTTGTACTTGTACCACTTCAAATGTTTTCACATTTGGTAGCGACGAACAAGAAAATGCTCATCCGGCAGTCTCCTATCCCCAAATGACCAAAGTGAATCCCCAAAAAAGTAACAAAAACATTTGAAAATAACTCGAAACCTCCAGACACCTTTCCAGTGTTCGTTCCACAAGTTCTAAAGATTGGCGGAGTCTAGGGATGAAGGCTTAGCGATTTCCCTGTAGTTCTTAGTGCGGAACATCACCTAAGGCACGCAGCTAGGAAACGGCCGGACGGGCAAAGGGAAGTCCTTTCTGGTCGCAGAAAGAAAGGAAAAGAAAATCTGACAATTCATCAGGTTTTTCCTCCCTTATCTTCTTTAAAAAAATTTCTTCGCCGTTCTATGAGGGGGTGAAAGGTGAGGCAATTCTTTGCCAATGTTTTACCTTTTCAACAGTTTTTCTCGCGCTGGTATCCCGAGTGCGTTTCCGGCCAGCGTATTGGGAAAAGGTAGACCTCCTAGGTATGCAATATGATAGAGCCTTTGCACAGCGGCCTCAGATGGTACCCCCCAAGGGACACTACCGCAGGACAGAGCTGGGCTTTAGCCTCCAGGTAAATCAACGATTACAAAGGCTAAACACCCAACCCTCTACCTAGGATTTGAAGTCCAGTTGCACAAAGGCTCTAATGAGATGCGAACAACGCCGCCTACCGCACCACCGGATACAGGTACCGTAGTAGGGGTTTGTGACGAGTCGACACCTTCGATGCAGATTCTAGAAGTTCCCAAGAGTTAATAAAAGCGAACCTTTTTCGAGCTCGACATCTATGGGTTGAACAAACTGCCTCGATCGCGAGATTTATTCGATAGCGCCAAACGGGGAAGGTGCCACCACCACCACCTTGGAAAAGGTAATCAATCCTCGAAAACGAGCTATCATACCCGCTTCCGATTACCATAACTTCCTTTCTCCTTCCGGTAGTGTTTGGTGTGGGGTTGGGGGGCTGATTGGGCAGTTGATAGAGGTGTTTGGCTGGCAAGTAGTCAAAACAAAAAAGTTTTGCAAATATTCATGTGTATTGCAACCACCCCCACGGCCCATATCTTCAAAATTCTCGCATGCCCATCGAAACCCCCAACGAGAGATCTTCGGCCCAAAGGTTGAAGATCGGTTTTCGGGCACTAGTTTTCGGGCTGATCCGCCACTTTTGCAATCCAGTACACTACGGTATGTTCCGCCTGCCTTGTTCGCTACGGGTAAAGTAACCTCTTGTTGTATTATGGTGGTAGTTGTCTGTGGCTTCCTGATAACCTTGAACAGGAAACAGTCTTACGAATTAAGAGGGAAGCGTGTCCTACTTGTGGTTGACGTCATTGGATACTGTTTCCACTTTGGGCAAGTCATGTGGTAATGGGGGAATCATGGGAATGAAGAGCGGTATAATAGAACACGTATATCAGAAGTCATGTAAATAGCGCATTCGCTCTCTATAAGTAGCGGAGGCTTCTCCCCTCTTGTTGGAGAGGAGAGAGAATCAATTAGAATATTTTCAACAGGTTATGAGCCCGGAGGCTGGCTATGAAATCCTAAGAACATTCTACCACCTCTTTAATTACAATATAACCTTACTACAACTGCCTTAAGGTTGACAGCATTCACTCTTTCAAGATGCTCAAGGAAGACATCACCGCTTCTTCTACCGGCAATATGGAAGACACCATCTGTGGCATTCAGAGTAATGCGATGCATAGGTCCAAGTATGGAGAATTCCCCAAGCTCATCCACTTAAATTACTCCCAGTGGCGGAAGCACATGGAGGTCATCCTGCGTGCAGAAGATGCATTTGACCTCACTATAGACAATGAAATCCCGCCACCCGAAAACGAACGTATCCTTCTCGCAGAATACCGTCGTCGCAAGGGTAAGGCGATAGCTATTATCTTCGAATCCTGTACTACCAGTGCCCAACGGTACCTCCGCGGTCTGACAGACCCAGGAGAGATGTGGACTCTCCTTGGTGAGAAGTTAAACACTGTGGCTTCAACGGCGGGTCGGATGTCAACTCTCCGTCAGTTTTCACGAGCACGTCCGGTTCCTGGAAAACCGATCACAGAATACATATCTACCCTGCTATACTTTAGAGATCTGTTGTCTGGCACAGAAGAACCTATAACTGAATTGGCATTTATTTCCCATGTGTTGATGACACTTCAAGCTTCCTTTGATACCTACAGTGATATTCTGTTAGGTCAGCGAACAGTGGACGAATTGATTGTCAAAATCAAGGAAACTGAAGATACCTTGAACACTCATCAAGCGGACTAACGAAGCAGCGATACGAGTAGCACTATGAGTAACCCTAAGGCTTTAACTGCTCATACTCATACTCATCGTAGTCGCTATCGGGGAAGAGGAAGAGGTGGTAGACAGTCTACCGAACGCAGAGACAACAACCTTCTCTGTTGGTACTGTAATAAAAGAGGGCATAAACAAGAGAATTGCTATACCAAGAAGAAGGCTGAAGAGGCTCGAGCAGAGAGATTAGCGAAAAGAGGTAGAAAGGATAGGAGGAGCCATACTGATACTGCAGATGCTGCTTATGCTTCCGTTCAAGCACTGGCAGCAAGGGTTGGTCGGAATCCTATAAACACAGACTGGATTATTGACTCTGGTGCATCTCACCATCTTTGTCGAAATCGCTGCCTGTTTAACACCTTCAAACGTCTCTCAAGACAAGTTATGGTCCACCTTGGAGATGATTCCACAGTTCCGGCAATTGCAGCAGGTGCGATTCACCTGCGACTACCATCCAGGGTCATTTCGATTGAAGCCTTGTTTGTTCCACGACTTCAAACTTCTCTTCTATCGGTTAGTATGTTATCTGAAACATACGAAATTACCTTTAAGAACTCCACCTGTCTTCTTGAAGGTTGTAAGCTTGGATTCCTAGCAGATGGGATCTATCGTTTGGTACCGCTAGCAAACAGATCTACACCAGTTGTGGCTAATGTTGTGACTCTACCCGTTCAAGCCAACTCTGCTAATCTACCATCGATTGACTTATGGCACCAGAGATTAGGACATCTAAGTCATCAAGCACTAAAGACAATACTACCTATGTCAGCTTACATTCAGACTCCCTCTGTAGAATCTTTACTCTGTGATGTTTGTATAAAATCAAAGCACCAAAGGAAGATAGATCGGAAACCTGCTTTACGCGTTACTCGGCCCTTCGAATTACTTCACTCAGATCTGTGTGGCCCTATATTTCCCGAGTCAGCTTCAGGACTACGTTATTTTGTTTTATATATTGACGACTTTTCTCGGTTTACTTGGGTTTACTTCCTTCGCAGTAAAACAGCTATGGAAATTGTCTCTATCTTGCAAGAGTTTACGGCCCGAGTGGAAAAGCGTTTTCCCACATATCCCATGGTTAGATTTCGCTGTGATAATGGAAAGGGGGAATACGACAACAGTCTGTTTCGGGGAATCCTGTGGGCATCTGGTATTTCCTTTGAACCGTCACCACCGTACACACAACACAAAAACGGAGTCAGGGAGAGAATGATTCGGACTATTGTGACTAAGGCACGAGCTTTGATATTAGATTCATGCTTGGGAGATGAGTTCTGGGCGGAGGCAGTGAATACCGCTGTGTATCTACATGCACGATCCCCATCACGCACAGTTGGTAATTTCACTCCATATGAGATGCTTTTTGGAATCAAGCCCGAACTTGGGCACCTTCGCCGCTTTGGCTGTACAGCCTACAAACTCATTCCTCCACCTCAGCGGAAAGGAAAGTTTACAGAACGGCAAGGAAATGTGTTTTTCTTGGGTACGTACATGAGACTGTAAAAATATGGCGCCTTTGGGATCCTGTTAGCAAAGGTGTTAGGAGTACCCGATTCCGATAGCCTAGGAGTACCTTAGGTAGGGTAACCTTACCCAAATTCGAGAATCTCAGTCTCCAACACCCCCCTCCGGCCCCCTTACGGGGCCCGCGCGTCATCATACACATCAACCTTAGTTGCGTCCTGTGACTATATGGTCACAGAATTAAAGGTGTCAGAATAACACCATATACGTCGCTGCCGTCCGTCCGACCGAAAGCTGTTCGCAGGATATATAAGAGGGGACCTCTGGCAAGACCTGAGAAGTGGAACGAAGTCAATCCGTCAACTACTCAGGGAGTTACTAGGCCTCAAAGATATGACATTTTTGGCATGGGCCGTAAGTAACAGGACGTTTTCGCACAAGGTCATGAGATTAATGTTAGAAGGTTCAGGATAACGAACCAACGCATTCACATCCACCCTTCGGCGATTAGAAAGAGTCTAGAGCTCCTGGAAACACTACCAAAGAAGCCAACGAGCTTCGAGGATTGTTGCAACTATGATAAGAGGTGTACCGCAGTTGGGGGATTTACAACCAACACAACACGAAGGTCCACCCCCTCTACATAGAACGATCAGGAGTTGCCAACCGAGGAATTATAAGACTATTCAATAGAATGGCCTCTCCTCTATGAGAAGAGAGTCATCGGAATGAATTCTATTGGTTAGTTGTTGAGTTATCACAACCAGAAGTCATCGACTCCGGCATATCTACAGATGCAGTCTCGTACCAAGACTGATCCTCTTGGTAACGAAAAGAACCATTGGGGCCAACAGAGTTCGACTTGAGAACCTGGCTATAGGTCGATAAGACTCTGAGGATCGGATAATTACTACTGGTGACAAGTATGTCTCCCAGGCAGGAAATAGTAATTACCGAAGATGGTGTGATGGCTTTCAGGGTCTCCCGGTGTTCGCACCGTTAGGGAGAACTCGACGTTGCGAGTTAAAATCAAAGAGGTACATATTTTGTATGTTAGATAGATGTAGTCCGCGAACACTCAGACGCGGAATATAAATATCGAAGTGCCTCCCAAGCTTAAGACATCATCAAGCAACGGAGAAGAGACCTTAACAATATAATATTGTTTTTACGATTCTATCCTACTTTCTTGCACTCTTAGTAGTCATAAACGAAACGAGTTGCTTCCGAGCCTTCCTAGACAAATCTCCGTCTATACAAACGAATCTCGATTGGCCTAGACAACCATAAGTCTTTACCGGTTGTCTCCGCCTAACAAAAAGGGTGATCCAAGCATCTGATGTCCGCTTTGTAGAAGCAGAGATTATGGGAGAACGAAAGGTTAGCAAGGAAATGGACTTGGAGTTACTCAAATCTTGCATCCCAGATGGCGAGTTACAAGAGGATGAGTTGGCTACTGCTACAGATGATGTTATGATTACTACAATGTCTCGAAAAGAGGGAGTCGATACCGATACCCAGTTGGCTTTGGAGCGTCACAGGCTCAGTCCAGCCATTGGGACTTCTCTTCCAGAAGAAGAAGAAAGTAGTATGACAGGTACTACAGTTGTGAGTGACCTAAGCGTAGAGAACCCGCAAGCACAGGTGTTGTGCCGCTCGGCCCGCCATCGTCGCTTGGCTCAAGCACATAAGGCGAAGCTTGAGTCTGGAGCTAGTAATGAAGCTGAGAGTAACCCGCTTAGCTACTGGGAAGCTCTTGAGCAGAGTTGCTATGCTAATTGGAAAGACGCCATGGGTGCGGAGTTCCGTTCTCTTATTGAAAATGAAACCTGGACATATTGCTCCAAGGTACCAGTAGGCGCACATCCAATTGGATGTAAGTGGGTTTATGTCTTGAAGACTAACCCAGATGGAAGTCGTCGTTACAAAGTGCGATTAGTAATAAAGGGATATGAGCAGGTGGATATTGGCGAAACATTTGCCCCTGTTGCTAAGTTAGTCAGTTTGCGCATGAGGCTGGCTCTTGCAGCCCTGAATGGGTGGGAGATCGACCATATGGATGTGGTAACTGCATTCGTTAATCCTCCCATCAATGATGATATCTACATGCTTTTACCGGAGGGTATAGACTGGCTTGACTCGAGTAAGCCAGCAAGTGCAAGTGTTTGCAAACTCAATAAAGCCCTCTAGGGCCTTAAGGAAGCGCCGCGACTCTGGTATCGGCACATCGACGAGTTTCTACTATCTGTAGGTTTTAGAAAATCAGTCAACGATTCCAATCTTTATCTGTCTCCTGATAGCGAGCTTCTTCTACTGCTGTATGTCGATGATTTGTTACTTACAGCTAAACATCCTCCACAAATTGATCAAGCTAAACATCTCCTTAACTCACGCTACCGTATGAGTGACTCGGGTCCCGCAAGAAAGTTTCTCGGTTTAGAAATCAACCGGATATCAAACGGAGAGCTGAGGCTTCATCAAAAGCGGTTTATCTATAAGGTCTTACAGCGCTTCAACCTCCAAGACTGTAACGGAGTACAGACTCCTATGGAGCCTGGGCGAAAGTTAGTCTCGGCCAAGGAGGATGATAAGTTGATTGAACCACGTGAGTATCAATCTCTAGTGGGGAGCTTAATGTATATAGCTGTCGGAACTCGACAGGATCTAGCCTTTACTATTTCGGTATTGAGCAAGTTTAACTCTAAGCCTACAAGTGATCACTTCCTGGCTGCCAAGAGGGTTCTTCGATACTTGAAAGCCACTATTGGAATGGCTTTAGTTTATGGTACTGTTGACAATTTGGTTGGATACACGGATTCAGACTTTGCAGGAGATATGGATGACCGCAAATCAACATCTGGCTATGTTTTCACTCTAGCTGGTGCTGCAGTATCGTGGAAATCTAAAAAGCAATCATTGGTGTCACTCTCTTCGACTGAAGCCCAGTACATAGGCTGTTCTGAAGCCATTCGAGAAGGGATATGGCTTCGCCGACTATATCACGAAATGACCTATCAACAATTGGACATCGATCCACCATCCATACAACTTGTTCTCTCAGACAGTCAAGGAGCTATCAGTCTTGCGAACAGTCCACGATTCAACAACCGCACTAAACAAATAGACGTCAAGTACCATTTCGTTCAAGACGCCTGTACGCAAGGACTTATCCAGCTTACTTACCTACTTACCACCAATATGATGGCCGATATCTTGACAAAAGCGTTACCCCGCGATACACATCAGCGCCATGTGAAGGGAATGGGATTACACCATGAAGCATGAAGGAGGCAGAAGGAGTATATGAATTGGCATTGGAAACTTTTTGTACGGGACACTCTTTTTCCTATCCTATTCCTGGGTAGGTTTTTTAATGAGGTCACCGCTATTTTTTGTAGTATTTCCTTTCTTACTTGCTTTTGGTTGGAGGTTATCGGAAGGGTGGAAGTGTTGTATTATGGTGGTAGTTGTTTGTGGCTTCCTGATAACCTTGAACAGGAAACAGTCTTTCGGATTAAGAGGGAAGCGTGTCCTACTTGTGGTTGACGTCATTGGATACTGTTTCCACTTTGGGCAAGTCATGTGGTAATGGGGGAATCATGGGAATGAAGAGCGGTATAATAGAACACGTATATCAGAAGTCATGTAAATAGCGCATTCGCTCTCTATAAGTAGCGGAGGCTTCTCCCCTCTTGTTGGAGAGGAGAGAGAATCAATCAGAAAATTTTCAACACCTCTCATGGGCATCATACTTGTGCGCAAAAAAGTTACTTACCAGTCTTGCGACCCTAAAAATTTGCACAAACAATTTTCACCCCCCCGCCCCCAGGCCGAAATCTTCTACTGGAAACCTCACTTCAACAAGGTTTTTACGATTTTTTCTTGTTGTGCCAAGATCAGAAAATGCCTTGGTTTCTTGGTCGCCGTTTTGTGGCAAGGTTTGATTGGCATGTCATTACCATGGGTGTACTTTTGAATGAGTAAATTACTCGTAGAGCAGAGTAGTTATGGGAAAGGTTTTTCCCCATTTCCAAAGTAGAGAATTCTTGGCTACATGACATAACACACTATTGTACTCAATTATCGCGAAATGGCGTTGGGCAGTCGAATAAGCTCGACCCAACGGGCGATTGTGAGAGGAAACTCTTGCCCTCTAGAATGTTCCCACTTTGTAGGAAGCGGCATCCTATGGCAAACTATTGTCAAAATCTGCTCGAGTATCATACCCGGGTAACTCTAGGGTGTAATTCCCGTTCAAATCATGCTCGCTTATTGAGCGACACTTTATCTGACTAAATTTACCCCACCCTCATTCGGTTTGACTGAGCAAGGTACTGTACTGTACAGTAATACTTGCTGTGGCACAAAATAGCGAACTCGGCAGTCAACTTAAGTCTCTATCGCTACGATAGGAGGATAGATCTTTTCCCCAATTACCATAGGTACTCGAATACAAGTCTCGTACAGACCAAAGACAAGACCTGTTCAGGCTTGGCACACTTTAAGAAAGTTGTACCCGACAGTATCGAGCCTGCTCTTGCTGGTAATGTCTCATTATGTCATATCAGAATTCCCAACCCCGAGCCTGGTACGCCTTTGGAAAGGGAAAAATATATACATACATCAAACATTTGTAGATTATGATATGCGGTACTTCGGACCGACTCACCGACTAAGAGGTTTTATCCTCATGCAGCTTACTGCCTACAGTGCCGGTAGGTTCTGTGTTTGTCGGAGAAGTGATGCGGGGACCGATCCATAAGGGTGTCACGTTGTGATGGTGATGCACCTTGAAGCCTTCAGTTCTCGACCACCATACCCCCCATCAAACCACAACATCGGCGATATCCCCGACCGATATCGCACGAGCACTGCGCTTGAGCAGCGGAATGGGTGTTCGAAACTTTTTTGTTATTCAAAACAACAACATGCCTAATTGTCAAAAGTTTACCGTGCGCGGTTTTAGCTTCCTCCCCCCCCTCAGGGCGACGATGACAGCGATAGCAAGTCGCCGTCGTTGTCATCCACTTGCCATAAATCTTGAGCTGTGCGGTCTACAGTGTGAAGAATTTACAGTGCGAGGATGATTTTATCTCGTCGGCATCACCATGTGTCACCAATCCCTTCTTATCATGGTCTATGGGGTAAGGCTGGACACCGGTGATGGGGATGGGAACGCCATCCAGGGTCAAGTTACCGAACCTTACTCGAGCAACATAAGATAATGCCCTGTTCGCAAAATATGACTGCCGCTACCGCGCCAAATGGCATCTAAATATCCAATTAGGGGCCGCGAAGCTACGCTCGAACAAACTACCCGCCAAAAAAGTAATGACCAAGCCACTGAGCATATGGTTCCCCACTTTGAGCTGGGTTGGAAACGGGGGCCCCCACAGGGTCTCTAGACAAATATGGTCACCTCGAAATAAAGCCGTGCCGGGAGTTGGGGGTAAGTGAGGCGAAGAGGGTGAGATTGGCTCGCAGGCCACTTCGGCCACTTAGATAACAGTACAGTACAGTACAGTACATCCCGAAGCCACGGCGGCATTCGGAATCGAGAGTTCGCCAGACTTTTTTCATCATCAAAAAATAGGCCAAGATTGGCCCTTCGTATAGTTACACTCACCAACTTTGGCCAGTAAGGACTAGAGTCAACTCACTTATACTCTCCCCCCACGCACAAAGTCGTAGCACCGGGGTTAATAACTAGCGCTCATTTTCAAGATGAAACCGTGCCTAAGCCGAACAACCATAGTATCGATGAAGCATACATAAGATTTTGCAATACGGTTGTTAGAAGTTAGGCTGTCCAAATCTACATCACAACAGCAATGATCAGACTAGGCTGCATTAAACAAGCTAAGAAGGCACAGACAGAACACTTTGCGCACTAAGCAGCTAGGTTTCTATGTGAAGGAAGCGCTTGAGCTGCAGTGAGCTTGAGTTCCTCACCCAGAGAGAGCACAGGTAATTTGTGACCAATGGTGATTCCCCTGTCTGAATGTTCCACTCAAGAACGCACGCCATTGATTCGTCTCGATAACAAGCTCAGATGGGATACTTTTGCGAATCGGGGTTCCGTTTCAAGCGCCGTGCCTTGCGCTGTGCTGTACAGTATTGTACCGTACTCGAGTGCTTGAGTGCACCGGCCGGGTGGAAAAAAATTGGGAAAAAAAGCCGGGGTTAGAGACACGGGAATGGGAATCGGTTGGCTCGAGCCACAAAAACGCCCCAATCAGAACTCCAGAATCCGTTGCCTCATTGTCCGATCTCTCCCTCCTATCATAAGGCGCCAACAGGTATCGTACTCGAGTACTATATGTGAATCGGGATTGAATGCAGTCCTGACTACCCATCCGCCCGTGGCGCGGCCCGGGATGTCGTGTCACGTTAGACGAGTAAAATATTTTATCCGAGCTATGGGGCTATCCCTGAGTGATTAATACGAATCGAGCAACTGCCCGGCTTTTCCCGACGCTGGGATTAAATTTTCTGAGTTTTGGCAGGGTGGATGGGGCGGCAAGAAAGTTTCGTCTGATGCTACGATTTCTCGTTCTCCATATCGTGTAACACCTAGCTGTGGCCTCCCCCCCAAAAAAAACACCCCGACAAGAAAAGTATGGTTTGATTTATCAATTCCGGTTGAGCGGATAAAGGAAACAATTTACGGTAATGTTTTGAGCTCCCCGTGATGTCGTTAAGGCTAGCAGATTAAAGTCAGCTGGGTCTAGCACTGATATAAGCCACTAAAAAGTCGCATCTAGGGCCATCTCCGTACCAAACCCGGTTGAGCGATCCAATCAATCGCCGAGTTCCCGGCAAGAAATCTCTTCTCCAGGCGTCGCACACCAGATGCATCGGGAAGTCTTATTTGTGCTTACGGTAGGGCAGATGTAGCCACAATCATGATGATCTTTCCTCGCTCGGTTCGGGTACAGTTGCTGAAAGCACAGTCCTTTGACGGTGGCCGCACCGCTGGTTTCGGGGGCCAAAGTTTTGCGAGCACTGCAGTCAGACCGCCGTCTCGGCAGTGCGGATGCCACTCCGTGCCGTATGGGATGCAAAAAATTTTGTCCTGTTGCCAAGAACCGCTCGCTGTGCTGTACTCTGCGTTCTTTGGGATTTTGGTCGTCCAGGATAGCGAGGTGTTACCGTACCACACCACCAGTGATCTCCTCAAACCGGACTGCATACTAAAAGGCCTGGGCCCCTTATTGTGAATAAGCTTAAGTTAATGGTATCTCCCGACCTGGTCTCTCTGACAAATATTCATGTCAACTTACCGGGAATGCCTTTACTCCAAACTGAATGGCGTTTGTAAAAACAACTGCTATTGCATACCGCCAAAAGCCAGCTTTTTTGTTTGGACCTTGGTGTCATGCAATAATAGTGGTGTTCACAAGTGCTGTTCTATTTCGAGTATCATAGTTTGAGGTTACACAAAGCGCAGCGACGGCCGACTCAAGAGCTCGAGTGAGAGGAGGTGAAGAGTCGTGCCAACTCTTTATCTCATCTCACATACCAAGTTGGCACGGGTTTCTTGAGCCCAGCTGCATCGCATTTGCATTGATGGGGTGCTCGCCGCGACTTGAGCCAGAAAATGTCCCCCAACCGATCGCCGTTTCACCCTGCACGATTATCCCCTACTGAAACAGGGCTGCTGCCTAGTAAACCCCACTAAGAGTTTCTTGATCACCAACAGCTTACTATCCACTATTCCACCAAGCACGCCACCCATGGCCACTGGGAGCAAATGAACACGGGACTCGCACAAAAGGGCTGCGTCGCGCAGGGAAATATCACAGAGCATGGCTTATCGCGGTTCCGGGAGGTCCCCTTTGACGTGTTTTATGCGATAGGGTTAATACGGGGTCCCCTCGCAATCTTCGATCTAACCATTGATGGGGGTCTCGACTTTCCACCTCAATCGCGAGGTTTCCGAAGGTTCCTACTGTGTTCGCACACGCAGACTCCGGGCCGCAAGCAATTTCCCATTCCTATGCGGGCCCTAAGCTACTGTTCAAACTGCAGGTTGGAGAGAGCGCGATTCCCCCCGCCCCGCCCCCCCTTGCAGTTAATTGTGTGGGTGGGAATCCTTCCCCGGTAGTGGTCAGGATGCGACTGTTTCTTATTCACGATATGTCACTCGGGTGATGTGATCTTCATTGGGCGTTTGGAATTGGAGCAAAAGTTGGGGGTGGCGACTACATAGTAGCCCACAGCACAGAGGTGGAATTCCCAAGTGCCGGATCTGGTTCGCCATCCCCTCCACTATGTTGAATGCGCGCGGGTTTAGGCTCGCACCACAGCGGATGCATACCATAAAATCGCACAATCCTCAATCGGATAGGCAACGGAACCAAATAGTGATAGGTTTAGCAGGGCGAGTTAACGAAATTACGAACTCTAGTCACTGAGGATCAGAGGGCTGAAGGGAACAGTATATTGTGCGATTTTTACCATACCAACGACTCACAGCCCAAAGGGGAGGCAAAAGGTCTCCGGGAACCTCGTACATTACCACCAATTGCTGCTTACCACGATGCATGTTTTGGAAACAGCAGTGGAGAAACAATCACCGTGTTAGAGATTTTCACCACTTACATGTTTACTGCATGAGCCATACATACATAGCATGCCCCTCTCTAAATGTGGTGCATTGACCAGTAGATGCCACCTCAACACACAAAACATCGTGAGCAGACCCCACCGAAGATACTGTTTGGAATTGAGTGGGGGGAGGGGGGGTTGGGCGTGCCAGGCTTCCCGTCTGAAGATATGGCAAAACCCAGGTGGGGGGAGAACTAGGGTTCTTGGTTAATTATCACCGGAGAATACGTATGTGAATGTCCCCGGCAAGCCCAACGCACCACACCCGCACCGTGCAGAAGCTCGCTCATCCTACTCGTGCCCGGTATCAATTTGCTTAGGCTGTTGGGAGAAAGACAAAGAAATGGAAAAAAGCAAAAAGCAACTTGGTTCCGGCAACCGCTAACTGTTCCGTTTGCCCGCTTACACGCCAAGACACAAAACCTGAGTAATCATTCGTGCTATTACTATCATACCTAACTCTCCCCGCACTCCCGAGCAAGGGGTAAACTATCCTACCCCCCCGTATTCTCACCGACAGCACGCATCTCGAGCGAGGCTATCGATAAATAAATTAAGAAACCCTTTTTCCAATGGAGAGGTCAAAATAAGGTGTGGCTCAGGGTGAGCACCCCCATCTCGGTAATTGATTCACCCAAATAGGTTGTTGGCGAAAGTCTGCGGTGGGACCGTGGGGTGGGAGGGGAGGAGCGACGCAACCGTGACAAATACACAAGTACCTTATGGAGGTGTCATACCCTGAAAAGTCACCCAGTCACCCCACTAGCGTAGCGTGGGTGCGAATGCATCCAGTCATTCCAAGTCGATCTCGGAGAAGAAAGAAGAAGAAAAGTTCTCGACGAGCGAGTGGGCTCTCTCTCTCTCTCTCTCTCTCTCTTTTTAATTTTTACGGGCCGGGCCGGCGGCGGCGGGGGTGGTGGCGGTGGGGGAAATTTACACCAGACACTGAGATGTGATCGAAGCTTGACCGTGATAGGCTTTTCCAAGCTTACGGCGCTGTCGAGTGCGGTAAGGCTTAAGGCCAAAAGCTTACTCGTATGCGCTCTCATTCACATCCCAGCAGGTAATGGATTTTCATTCAGCGATACCGAGCCTATGATCGGGCACGTAAGCATTCTCTCTCTCCCATCATCCCCCATCCCCCATCCTTCATTCTCAACGGAGGGATCCCGTGCACGACACGGTGCCGTAGGTAGACGCGAACAGAACAACGGCATTCCCGGGATTCACACTGGCTCGGCGCCCGCGCGCTTCTAGGTGGGGAGGTCAAGCGCAGACTACAGTAACTAGGATACCGTATCATATGAAATACCAAGACCGCCGCCGCTCCCCCAACAAAAACAGCTAATGCCAGTGGCTAGCCGTCTACACACTAGTATAACAATAAACTCTACTAGTCTGGGGATCACGCCGGCAGCGGAGGGTTCGGCGTTTTGCCGCCGCCGGGTGGGGGTGGGGAGGGAAGGAAAGGAAAGGAAGTGAAAAAGTCGATGAGGGCGGGGATGTTGAGCGCAAGGCACTGTAAAGTACCCGTATGCCTGTGTTTATTATTATTATTATTATTAGTATTCCCACTTGGCTCACAGGCCACTCGCCATGGTGAGGTTAAAAATTCCCCTTTCCATCTCATCGCATGACCGATCGAATTTTGAGCCTTGCTCTGGTGCAGAGAAAAAAGAGAAAAGTGTAGGAGTAGACCACAGTACAGTGCATCCGGCGGTGAACCCGTTTTCCCCAAATTTGATCGTTCCCGGATTGTAGTAATGATACCGTACTATACTCCATTGGAACGCCCTATAGTCCCCCCACGATGCGACATGGCTTGTATCTTCATCTTACTGTAGGTTTTAGGTTTCACAGGGGTTTTTTTCCCCTCTCCTTAGCCTGCCGTCACTAACGCTAAAGTGCTGAACTGAACGGTACTGTACTGTGTAGTATCGTTCACCGCTACTATGTGAGCGGCTTCCGGGACCGGCAAGGACGGTATGGTACGATACTCTCGTACGATGCAGTAAACTGTGACAATTCCTTTTTACGAGTAGGCGAGAAGCTAGGTAAGGTGGTGTACAGTATGAAACAACCTTTTTTACCACCTCGTGCAACGAAACGAAACAAAGCAAAGCAAAGCAAAGCAAAGCAAAGCAAAGCAAAGCAAAGCAAAAGAAAAAGCGGTGAATAGGTAAATAATGATAATAATGTTAATAATTAAAGATGGATAAAAAAAAGAGTTATTTGTGCCTTCTTTCCTTTCCGCTTTAGTGTCGCGTTTTGGGTCATTTTTGTTTGATCAATCCTTTCGGTCAAGAGTGATGGTGGAGCGCGGCGAGAGAAAGTCTTACAGCATCGCACGAGGCTATGTTGTAGTGCTAATGGTAGGTAGGTAAAACGCCAAGAATTGGTGTTCCCACATCTGATAGCCTGCCCACTATAGTTGTTATATCCCACAGGGCGGATACCGGCGAGAAGTTGTAGCGCAGCGCACGGTGCTTTTCATCTGGATACGGTAGCACTTGGATACCAGGGTTGGTCAGAGAAGGTTCCCAATGGATGGTCGCTTCTAATATGCGGTCAAGTCTATCGCTCGTATGGAGAAGAGAGCCGGCTGGGATGGTAGAGGTTGGGATAGATTCGAGGGATAGTGAACGCTTTGCGATTTCTTTATTTCCCGTTGGGGGGGCACCAACATCTATGGTACCGTAGCTTGACCAATTAACCCCCCACCCGAGTGCTCGGAAAGGCATGTGACTTAACTACCGTGCAGTACCGGTATGGTACAGTACCCAAACCACGCTACGATACTGCAAGGTTTTCCTTCCAATACCCGAGCACACCCCATTCAGAAGCTGCAAGAGGGTCGGAAAAAATTGATAGCATAGCCTAGTCCCCTCCTCCAAAAATTTCACCGTACCCACTGGTTATCAAAGAACCTTCGCTCGCCTCGGCACACGATACCAAACTTAAAAAGTTTTTTTTGTAAAAAAGGACACGAGCCAACTCGTTCCTATTTACCACACACACAAAAATCCTCCGAAAAAGCGCCAAGACCCATATCCGACCCAATTCCCGATCCACAAAAGTTCCAAAGTGTCGGAGAGATGTCCAAGCAGCCGTCGTCACGATGGAATGGAACAAAGCGTCGTTCGGGATTCGCCCGGGCCGATGGAGAATTCTTCGGTGGGGTAATTTACTAGAGTAAAGTACTCCCTGTCATCCCTTGGCGCTAACTTAGCCTCGTACAGCACTCGGCCTCAAAGCGGCTTAACGTCCGTCATCAATCTATCGTGGCAAATGTCATACCACGTGGCAGCCGGCTCCCCTGATTGGCCGGCTTTCCTCGTGGAGGAGATCCCCGGTTGTGTAGCCCTGGCTTGCGGGCAGGGGGGCATGCGGGGAGGGTGAGACCGATCCGGGGTTTCATTACTCTATCGGGTTGTTCTCGTTATCAAGATGCTCTTGTTTTGGGCTCGTGGGTTGTTGGTGGGGGAGGGAGGGAGTCCCGGAGTGCTGTTTCTCTTCTAGTCTACTTACTCTCTAGCTTTTATGGGGACTGCGGCTGATATCATGCTTGTGGAGTGTACCGGGTTTCGGAATCCCCCTCATATCGTGAGGGGCTCTGGATAACTGGGGTTGATACCGGTACCGGTAGTACTTCGCGTCTACCATAAAATTTGGATAAACCTAACCCCCGCCACTATTCTCTAAACGGCAGTTGCCATCACCAGAAAAGCATTTTCCAGAGGACTAGGACTTAGGAGAACTGATGGCCGCCTTGAGAGGCATAGCGGCGGGTCGACTTTGGCGCTGGTATGTCCTGTTGGATTCGGACTGACCTCGGCTGTTCTGCGTGGGAGGGCTCGTCTGGTGCCAGTAGACTATCGTACTACCGCTCCACTATAGGGTGGGATACTTGTGCGAGTGGGTGGGGTGGCAGCGAGGTCCAGGGTTAGTCCGTGAACACTCCAAATAAAGGGTCATTTCCCAAGCCTGTCCGGGTACAGCATGATTACGGGGGAAACAATTCCGTAACCACCCTCCCACTCTAAATTGTTTGTCAGGGGGGTATCTGTGGCAGTTTGATCGACCGAGGTATGTATCAGATCGAGAAGCGGGTATCGGAGCTTGTGGACAGGGAGCGGCACCGCGTGCCTATCGTCGAGCCCCCCCGGCAATCCAAATCGCATGGTATGATGCCATGAAAACTTGAGTAGAAAATATGCGCTAGGACGTTAGAATACCCCCCGAGGCCAGGGGGGGGGAACATCGTAAACTCAGTCCTCAGTTGAGACAAGACAAAAGAAATACACACCGCCCTATTGTGCTCGAGTGTGATACTAGGAGAGGCAACTACGTCCTAGCACGTTCATCTTCCACCGCAAAAAAAACTCGTTAAACCCAGCACCGATATCGGGTACGGATCTTCCTGCTCATGGACAAACGGGAAGGAATACTCGAGTGCTCAAGTATGTACCGTAAACTCAGGGCAAACTGTACCCGCCCCCATACTTCTTAAAGTAGTTAGTAGACCTAGCCCTGCGGCAGATGTGCTTTCCTGGGATAGCAGCCATCACACCATAATAAGAATACTCGAGGGGTGGGGGGTCGAGTTACCCAGGGTTTAGGGGAGTGTTTTCTAGACGGGGTATGGCTGCATCCCATCACCTGGTATTCAAAGCTTGTTATGGTTTGATATGGCAATGGCAATGGCAATTCCGTTGAGATCTGCGATAACGGGCTTAACGAGTTTCTAGGGTACTCGAGATTTTGCGGTATGATATGGGGGTGCTTGTATGGTATGATTTGAAAGGGTTACATAATTTAAGGATTGGAATTGTTTGTTGCTGTTCTCGATACCGATACCGGTATTGCGTTATTATCATCCCAGGGTACTGTACCAGTAGTAATAGCAATCTCAAAAGGATCTCACACAAAACCAGGCACCAGGCACCAGGCACTGTCCGCCCAAAGCCTTCCCTCCCTCCCTTCCTCCCGTAGCGTGGTCGGCTCGCGAAACTTAATCACCTCAGTGGGCGTACCCCTCCCCCCCTCTTGCAAATCTCTATCCATCCATCTACCCATCCTCTTACCACCACCAACGAGCGTAAGACGATACATGGTAAAGTTACAGTGTGCCAGAAAAACCCGGAAATTATTTCTGCTGATCCCAACCCTCGTACGAGTACAGGCAAGGGCAGACAACTTACCGTATTACAGACACTCGAGTACGAGTACAGACACTTCCACAACTTACGCCGCACACAGACACACGCGCGCACCATTGGTCACTCAAGATCTCAGATTCGATAGCGCAAACGGAATCGAGCCGCGATCTGATCTTACAATTGACGGAGGGAGGTAGGGAAAGAAATGGCGAGAGTGGAGGTTTGGCATGGCTGGTTAGGCTGTCAATTGCAGTGAGGGGAGGGAGGAAAGGAAAAGGGTCTTGTGATCAATTCTGGCTTGCTTTCTTTTCTTTTGGCAGTTGGGTAAGGTGAGTTTGGGAAGAGAAGGGGGCGTGGCATGTTACTCGAGGACTGATGCATGCAATGAATTTTCATAGGCCCATTGCCCCCTCTTGAGGAGGGAAAGAAAGAGAGCAAGCGAGAGGGTTTTTTTCTTTCAGGGGTTCGTGCGGACGAATCAGTTTCCCTGCATAAAGTACTCGGGTGCCTCAGAAGCCACGGAAGCCAAAGCCACGCGATCACATGGAAGACTCGAGCATCTGGGGAAGCAAAAACTTTTCTCCTGTTCCCTTTCCATCCACGAGGGGTTAGTTTTACCCCATTGGTCCCACGGTTTTTCTGTTTCTCCGGGTGGGTAGAATCAGTTGGGTCTCCCACGCGATATTTAGGGTTTTCATTAAGTGCTCACCGGAGTACAGTATCGTACCCTACAGATGCGGGTGAACTCGGCGAGTAGGCACGGATCACGAGAAGAAGCAAAACTCGGCAACCCATGTCCGAGTTTTCGCCAGGCCGGGTTTTGCAACGAGGTTTTGTGGTGGTCTGGGGTACTGTACTTGTACCTATGGGGGGGGTCAGGAAAAAAAAGAAGGAAAAAGAAAAAAAAAAAAGAAAAAAAAGGACATCGTGGGAAACGGGCAGGGTAGGGTGGGACAGTGCTTCTGCGGGTATGTCTCAGTGAGAAGAAGGGGGGAGAAAATGGAAGGGCAAGCAATCAAGCAAGAACGGTAACCAAACTCAGCCCCTACTGCTGCAGGCGTGATTTATCGGTTACATAAATTTTAACGGTGGCTTCTCTTTCTAAGGAAGAAGAAGAAGCAAGCAGGCAAGCAAACGTCATTCGCTACGCAATTGCAAGGTTCGCAGGAAGCTTTTTTTCTCTCCCCCTTCTCTTCGTCTTGTTTATTAAATTTTGGCAGGTAAACGAGCTTGACGCATTGCTTTTTTCTTTTCTTTTCTCCCCCATCCCATCCGCTCGACACTGTACGGTAGTCTGGCCAATGATACGGAAGCCTATCGCCGGTGCGCACAAGTCGAGCAGAAGTGAAGGTGAAAAATGGAAATGGGAAGAAAAAGAAAGGAAGGGAAGCACGGAAATGGGGCTTTGTTATTGAACTACCGAGGGCGAAGAGCTGTGCTCGGGTTAGGAATAGGATAGATGCGCCTAACGTGAAGTGTGCTAGCTCACCAGAGCTAGCTACTGTACGAGTACCAGTACCATATGCTAGAACTAGTAATAGCAAGGCGAGAGATCGGATTGGATCTGAAATTTAGATTTGGGTTCGGGCAACGTGGAGGATTGGGTCCTCCTTGTGCCTACCTGCATGGGTACTTCGACACTCGGATTATTGTACTTGCGGTTACATATTGGTCTGCGCCGGGGAGAGGGCTTTGCCGTCCTTGCGCTGCGGGAAGTGGATCGGGGAGCGGGCGATGACAATGGGTGGAGGGGTGGATGGACCATGCAGTGCACATTATTGCGAATGAGATAGCGTAAAGATTTTAGTGTGCGCTATTCACACCACATTGCAAGTTGAGAGTTAAAGCCTGCTCGGAAGCTGTTGGGAATGGAGAGGGCTTATATTGGCTTGAGCCTCCCACATCTCTTCCATTCGAACTCTAGACTTCTCATGCTTCGATAGCTTTGCCGATCAAACAGGATCATTACTTTGACCCGCCCTACGAGACCTACACATAAGAGTCCGGGACAGTCCAATACGGGGGGAATCAGGAAAACACTCCTGGCGTATACCAAACAAGCAAAACGGAATATAAAAACGAAACTACAATTAAAAATTGGGGACTTTTGAGTGTTCTATCTATATCATTACTCTTACAATTCATCTCAACCACCATCTACATCCTCCTTACCATCCATACCGCACCCGTCCCCCGTACCATAACACTCACCAGAATCTATCCGAGATACACAATTATCCCTTCACAACACCGATCCATACAATTCATCCCTCACCCGACCCTCCATCCAGCAACAGAAAACGGATAAAAAGAATCAGGTCGCACATGGAACCCGAAAACCGATCCTCATCCGCAATCAGCCCGCCACCACGGTCAAGACCTCGCAGGTTCCTCTGCGAATACGAGGGCTGTGGGAAGGCATTTACTCGTTCCGAACACTTGCAGCGTCATGACCTGAACCATCGGCCCTCGCCGAACACCTGTGATAGGTGCCGTGCGCACTTTGCTAGGCCGGATTTACTGGGTAAGGGCTCTCCGATGTTGTGTTCCCTTCCCCCGGGAAGGGAGAGAAGGATGCGGGTTTGGAGTTCGAGTGACTGATGTGCGATTTTTTCCGGTGCGATTAGATAGACATAAGGAGCGACATGCGCAAAAGGATAGGGAAGCGGGCGGTGTGGGGTTGGGAATCTTGGGCACCAGGAAGCGCTGCTGGAGAGACGACAACGGGAATATTACTACTAAGCGACCACCCGCTAGCCTTGCCTCGTTACCAAAGCCGCCTACTTCCCGGAAGAGCCAGAAAGGGAAGGGGCAAGAAGAGGGTGGCAGTGGTACCGATGAAGCGGGGGAAATGAGAGGTGAGGGTGCGTCCCCTCCTATCACCTTATCCATGTCTCCCAAATCTTTCTCCACCGCGTCCTCTGCCCGGCGGCAGCGCGATGACAAGGGTTATGCTCTTAATAGAGCTCCTCCGGCCACAACAATAACCACAACAGAAGTGGGATCTTTCGATCAATTCCTGATTCAACAATTGGAATTGACTGAGTTGGGCACGTTTGATAATGAGAACTTTCAACTACCTCCGCCGCCCCCTCCTCAAACATATCGGCTTGATCCATTGCTCTCGAGCGTTCCACCTGCTTCAATAGAGGCCTTGATCGCGAATGATCAGGGGCTTGACGGAGCGTTTAGACCGGACTCGGAGTCTAGCTTTACAAGACCCTTCACCGAGCTAGGTGGTTACACTGGGCCGTTTGGCGGATCAGATAGTCCACCTGACGTCGACGGACAGTCTACTACGAGGTTTGATTTGAGCCAGGAACAGTGCGAGATGGAGGTGAATCTTGAGCCTTCATTTGCTGCTGGCACTGAGGGTAGCCACCAACTGGCAGCGGCCCCGATGAGCGATTCCACATTCCTCCCGTTCGATGTCAAGGCATCAACGAATAGGTTGGGGACCATGTCGCAGCAGTATCACGACCTCCAAGGCCTTGGGGGATCGAACGAAACCTCGGCGGTGGGGGATGAATCTCTTTACTTTGTCTCCGACACACGGTCGATGTCTCATGGCACTCCATCTCGGGACTCGCAGGCCGCGGCGGCGACGGATATCACGCGACACTCACTTGGCTCCGACCCAACACATACTTTTCCTGCTTCACATACCCACCACTCAATTCCTGTTGCTAGCTCCGCTGCAGCCAACCGCAATCATTTCCACGTGTGTACACCAACATCAGAATCACCATCACCGACCTTACCCACCCAACCGCTCCCGAAGATCGACGAAGTGGCCCGTGCAAAAGTCCTTTCACTTATAATACAGGCCACCACCGACGAAAATGGGGAGCGCCAATTTGGCCCGAACCACTCGCTCCTCTCGATCTCCGCCCTACAAGACTACCTAGACCTCTTCTTCTCCCGTTTCAACCCTTCATTCCCACTCCTTCATCGTCCATCATTCGACCCAAGCAATGTAAACACGCTGCTTCTAGTAAGTGTGCTCATGCTTGGTGCTACGTACGGTGGCAAGGACGCACACCAGATGGCGGTGAGGGTACATGACTGGTTGAGAGGGTTCCTAGGTTTGGCTCCCGAGGTGTGGGGGAGGAAGTTAGGGACTAATTTGTACGAATCTGAGAGGGAACGGATATGTAGACTGATTGTTATGCTATCCCCGAACTATGAGCTCTGCAAACGGTTTTGTTGATGGGAGTGTTTGGGGGGTCGAGGGCGGGTATGGGGTAGCATGACATGATGCATTTGTTCCATGGGTTATTGGTTGACGTGAATAACTCTTTCTCTTTTACCTATCATTTTGGGAGGTCACGAAAAATACAAAAACGCTAATCGCGTATCGGTTTTTTCTTTCCTTTTCCTTTTCCTTTTTTTTTTTTTCGCAAAAAAAAAATAGCTTATCAGAAGAAGCAATTGTCAAACCAGCATTCCACTGCACAATTCCCTCGAAAGCAAAAAGCCCCCGACAAAGAATGGAGCGAATGGATCATCGCAGAAGAGAATAAGCGGTTAGCAGTGCTAGCGTTCCTATCGTCCAGCACGCGGTACCCTTCTTGCAATCACTCTGCCGGTAGGCATTCGCACTACGCCTGCCGCTGCCACACGATCCCCGACCTGGGAGCCAATTTGGCTGAAGCTTGGCGCAAGGCAGAACGCTCGCATCCGTCATTTTTGACGGTGGTAAAACTGTTCTCGAATACTGGGGAAACGCCTTCGTTGAGCAGCCTTTCGAGGCTCTCGATTTTGCACGGGCTGGTGAGCGTAATGCGGGATATGAGGAGGAGGGACTAGATGTTTCTGGGTATGCCGCTCGAGTTTCCTCGATTTCAAACTTCCCCTTCCCTTCACTCGTGTAGGGCGTGCGTGGGCAGTGGCTGCTTTCTTGCTCCCTTGCGGCCCGGGCGGCGTGAGCGATGGGGTGCAGGGTGCGCACATCCAGGAAAATCCTGGGGGGGCGCAGAAGCTGTACGTGCAAAAAAAAAATATAGTAGCATTTCGCTAACGGATAAATTTCTCGAAAGGCTTGCAGCCACACCCGATCAACCACATCCTGGCAATCCCGCATCGCAACCGCCTACGGCGCCTGGAAGCTCAACTTCAGCTCCCACCAATGTCACTGACGTCTTCCTCGGGCTTCATCATGACTGAGACTGTGGGGTCAATGCCAGCCCTCACCACGCTCCCACACCTGATCCCACACACGGACATCCTTTCCCTGCAATTCTGCGCCCACGGCATCCGGGGCAGGCCGGCGCTACGGACGGACTATGGTTCTCTGTGCGCTGCCCCCGCCGCCAAAGAAAAGCGCCTATCGCGCCGCGGCAATATCCTGCAGCAATTCGTATACATTCAGAGAGCGCAAACGATTGAAGGCTTCAATTCACCTGGCGCCTATTACCTCGCCACGTTCGTCTACTAGACCAGGTGCGGCGGTGTCAGGGGGGGGGGTGTCCGGGATGGAGTGGGCGAAATGAGAGGCTTCGCTGGGGGTACACTCAAACGAGCACGAGATGGAAGCGAAGGCGGAAGCTCGGGAGGTGATAGCAATAGCAGCGATAACAACGGCGTAGTGGTGGCGATGCTGATAGCGATAGCAAGAAGGGCGGGAATCTTGTGGGCATTGCAATGCACCTCGGCAGCATTCACTGGGCTCTTGTGGGGGAGGGAAGTGGAGTACATAGTGATCGGTTGTGGGCAGGATGTTGGACTAGAATGAGGAGGCGATGCGATTAAGAAATGAGTTTGTATTGTTTGGAAATATTGTGCAGGTGGCAATGATTGAGATGGAGGTTTTACGTTTACGAGTGAGGTGGATTGAAGAGAAGAGATGAGTTGAGCGCAAGAAGGATGATCCACAGAGTATAAAGCCAAACTAGGTGGGGGTTGTATAAAAGGGGATAAGGAGTGAGGTGAGCAACAAGCTTGGGAGAGGGGGGAAGGAAGGGAAACAAATGTAAAGAGACGTTTCAACGCTATAGATTCCTCCAGTCTGAAGTAATCCATGTATGTTTAGCATTTAGTGTGCAATTATGATACCGATGTATGTTCAAGAATATTTACAGTCGCAGAACGAGTGATGGGGTGGTGGTGCGCACTTGGATGTAGTATATTGATCTTTTATAATCCACTGAACAATTGAGCGAAACAATAAGAAAGAAAGAAAGGATCAGAGTAAGTTACAATATTCACACTCGAGGCCAGCATGCGTGCGGGAACGTCATTTGAGCCCGTCAAGAGCACTATGAGTTCCGACCGCCCCATGCCTAGTCTACCCGCATTACTGGAGCGCAGTAGCGTAAGCAACGCAACCAACCATCCGTCCGTCCCAAAGCCAGCTTACCATACCGTAGGTATAATCATATCCTCGCTTGATAGCCTACCCACCCCCCTATTAGTCCCTCCGTATCAAACAAAATCACGTGGCATCATACAGCGAGATATCACACGAGGCTGCCAATCCCACTCGATCGAAGCAGCAGAAAAGACTCGCATCGCACCGACACACATAGAGACAGACGGACAGCCTCATATCGTAAGCGTGCTCAGGCGACTTGTTGCACCGTGCGGTGAGTTAAATGCTGCTCCTCTAGCGAGTGAGCGAGTGAGCGAACGAGTTGCTGTGGGATTGGTTCTGACTGTGACTGCGCAGCAGCAGCAGGAAGGAAAGAAAAGGGAGGAAGGAATAAATTGCCGTCCCATACCATACGTCGAGTAATTCACTGTGACTGGTAGGGCGGAGGTGGAAGGGTGGTGCCCTACATATCGCCATATAATCGGATAATTGGATTGTCGTTGGAGTCGCCTTGTCCGCTATGATATGTTGGTGCTTTTGTTTTTTTTTCTCCTTTTCTTGTCGCATCCCAGGGCTGAGGCGCCTTTTTCACCGTTTTCTTCTTTTCTTTTTGATCCTTATTATGAGTAGGGTGTTTTCAGATGCGTAGTCTGATTTGTTCGAGTTCGAGTTCGAGTTCGCGTCTCTCTGGTGCTGTATGATATGCTGTGGCCTTGAAGGGAGGAAGGAAGGTGTGCGGTTGGGATTGTGGGGAACGGAGGGGGTAGACAGGGGGGGGATGAATCGTGGATTCTGAAAGTGTCCAAAAGTCTTGGCATAAGTTGGGCATGCCAAGATTTCTGGACAAACTTTGGGAATGAATCGACGAATGGTCTACGAGTTGTCGATCATCCTTGCCGACAGGAAAGCAAAGGAGCGGTGAGTGCTCGTAAGGGATGGGCAGTTTACGGTACGCTCCCGGTAGTTTGTTGACACAGTAAATTATCGCCCAACGACCAGTCATTGCCAGCGGGCGAACAAAAGTGGAAACTCCTACCAGCGGAATGGGAAGGCGGAGAAGTGAGCAGAGAGAGCGAGAGAGAGAAAGAGAGCAGGGAGGTTCGGGAAAGAATGGAACAGTGTGAACACTCGGTGAGTCCTTATAAATCCCTTGTAAATCGGAAACTGGTGGTGCTGCGGGCTATGATTATAGGGATCGTTTGATCGGACGATCATGTTTGTCTGATAGAAATATGCGCACGGTACGATGCTATAGAATTCAAAAAATCTAACTTCGAAGTTGGACCAAATCGGATAGGTGGGAATCAAGGATTTAGAGGGAATTTTCGTGACCTTGATGGGCTCGTGTAAATCGGGTCTATTCACACTATCATGGCCAGTATGACAGTTGCTATGATACAGTGCCGGATTGTCACCAAAAGACCTCGATCGGTAGTTCCCAGGTTGGCTGGGACCCTGGCCACCAGAACAGGGATCTCGACCCTTATCGATAAGCCATCTCACCGCTCTTCTTTTCTCTTGGCCATCATAAACAGCAGCCAGCATCCCTCCCTCACTCACCTTCGGTACCGTAAGCATTTCATCATTTCGTGGGCACGGTACCGGTATCTTCTTACCCGACACCCCTGTAAGCCGCCAGCACTCGCTCGCATGGGGACGAGGGAATGGGGAAGATGGGCAAGACCCTGCCCCCATAGTAATATCACATCATATTATTAATGTGGGGCAGTGAGCAGGAAGACAGTTCTGGTCGCTTGCAAGAGGAAAAATAACGGGTCCCGGCAGGTACAAACAACCCTGAGTGCATACGGTACTGTACTGCACTGTACTGTACCAAATGCGTCATCTCCCCAGTAACAAGATATCTCGAGCCGGTGATTAAAAATCAGCCTCGGTTCAAATTGGTTTTCTGGAGCTTGCCTGGAAGTCGCGAGAGAGGGCCCTTCAGAATCTCTATGGTTCGTGTTTTGGGGAAGGGTGGACACTAATGCGGATGGTCTGTCTTTCTAATTTCCGCGGCTCTGTTGTCCCCTCCATAAAGTTTGCTTATCGATTTACTTTGTCACTGCAAGTTTCCAAATTTTTTCATCACCGCGAATGCAAAAATTTACCGAAAGTACCTTTTGAATTGCTGTTTTCTTGAACTGGAACTGTTGATCACATATCATACCAACCGGTACCTGTTTTTTCCATCTAGTGTACGAGTAGAGTACTTGTATGCTTCAACAAGGGGAAGACATTTCGAAAACAGGCAAAAAATGGTCATGGGTGGGGTGGTAAAGATAATCTATAGTACATGTACTCGTACTCATACCGGTATGCCTGTAAAGGTTTGGATTGCTCGACAATGAATAGACTAGATTGTGATTCTCGAGTACCGGCAAGGTCTTAGGAAGTCGGTTGGTGGGTGCGATCGCTACCCGGTATGATCGCTGACTATTAGTAGGTGAAACACGCTACGTACCCTTTCGGCACTGAAGATCCAAAAGTGGGGTTGTTTGTAGGCAATCAATTCGGCTTTGTCTTTTGTAGCTGCAGTATAGCGTCCGACGCAAACCGAGTTATCAGAGTACCGGTACCGAATAAAGCCCTTCCACCCACCCACTTCTCCCGCTCTTCCAGCCACTCCTCCCTTCGCTCACCTCACCCGTACCCAAAGATCAAAATTTTTCAAGATGGACCTCCCAACAACCTCCGCACCCGAGCCGACCGCGAACGAAGCACTCTCGCCACTCGTGCGGAGCACGTACAAGAGCTCATGCCTGAACTTCTACCTGAACGGGACGAAAATCGCGTTGACCTCTGTGGACCCCGAGGCCACATTGCTGGACTTTATCCGCTCACAGCGCAAGCTCAAGGGGACAAAGTTGGGATGTGGAGAGGGTGGATGTGGTGCTTGCACTGTTGTCGTGCAGGATGTACGGGCTGGTGGGAGGATTGATCATTTGGCGATTAATGCCTGTTTGGCCCCGATTTTGAGCGGTTCGATCCCCCCTCCCTCTGATATCTCCCCCTCCCGGGGTTGGGACTGATAATGTGTTATCTGTGTTAGTGGAGGGCAAACACATAATCACGATCGAGGCGCTCGGTACCAGTGCGAACCCGCACCCCCTACAAGAGAGAATTGCGAAGCTGCATGGCTCGCAGTGTGGCTTTTGCACGCCTGGCATAGTGATGAGTCTATACGCGCTTCTACGGAACGCATATGATCCGCTGACACGACGGTACGTGCTTACCGAGGAGATGGTGGAGATGGAGGGCGCGTTGGATGGTAATCTTTGCCGGTGCACCGGGTACAAGCCTATTCTTGACGCTGCGAAGAGTTTTGTCAGGGAGGATTTGGGCGGTGTGGTGTTTGAGGGGGAGAAGACGAAAGTTGAAGGTGGGGGTGACTTGAATGGGAATTTTTTCTCCGGGACCAAGGGTTTGGGAATCCAGAGTTGTGGACGGCCGGGCGGGTGCTGTAAGGATTCTCCCGCAGTTGGATTTCCGGCGGATGAGAGCTCTGGTGATGAGACGGGGAGCTCCGGCGAAACGAGCACCACAGAGACGGTAGAGGTTCCCTTTTCCGGCCCTACTAATGGCACTCCGCAGAAAACTTGTGGGCGCGTTGATTGTTGCCAATTGCCACCCGGCGGGAGTAAGGCCGCCACCGATGTATCCGAGGCGAAATGCTCATTCCCGCAATTCAACTTCAAGTCCTACGATCCGCATACTGAGATCATCTTCCCGCCGGCCTTGAGAAAGTACACCAAGCAGCCCATCTTCTACGGAAATGAGAATAAGGTGTGGTTCAGACCTACCACTATCGAGCAACTCGTCGATCTCAAGCACGCGTACCCGTCCGCAAAAATAGTAGCCGGGAGCACTGAAGTGCAAGTCGAGGTCAAGTTCAGGCATGAGAAGTATGCAGTATCGGTTTATGTCGGTGACATTGAGGGTCTCAAGGGCTTCTCCATCGACGAGGGCAAGGGCGAAGTCGTTATTGGTGGGAATATCTCCCTGACTGTTCTGGAGAAGGCGTGTTTGGAGGGATACAATAAATTGGGCAGGAGGGGGTTTGTCCTTGAGGCCATCAGGAAGCAGTTGAGGTATTTTGGTGGTAGACAAGTCTGTTCCCAACTCCTTTCCCCTGCTTGTTGTTGGCTAGTGCTGATGTGGTGTTAGATTCGGAATACTGCGACGCCTGCCGGAAATATCGTTACTGCTTCGCCCATCTCGGATCTTAACCCTGTACTTATTGCCTCTGGGGCTGTTCTTACTGCGCGGTCAAGGGCTCGTGGGGAGTTTATGTTACCGATGAAGGACTTCTTTCTCGCGTACCGGACGACAGCATTACCGGTGGATGCTATCATCACGAAATTGACTATTCCGTTGCCGGCAGAGGGTTCCCAGGAGGTCATCAAGGCTTACAAGCAGGCCAAGCGAAAGGATGATGATATTGCTATCGTCACTGCTGGGTTTAGGGTCGTTCTTGACGAGAGTGGCGTTGTTACAGATATCTCACTGGCCTATGGAGGGTATGTGTCTTCTCCTACAGCTAGTTAGTCTTTACTGACAAAATTAGAATGGCCCCGAAAACTGTCGAGGCAAAGAACACTATGGGGGCACTCCTCGGCAGGAGGTGGTTTGACAATCTTGTCCTCGAGGCCGCCATGGGGGCAATGGAAAAGGTATTCCTAACCCTACCGGGTATTAACTCACGAAGGGTTAATAATTACTAGGACTTCCCGCTTGGCTTCACCGTACCCGGTGGCATGCCGACCTATCGCAAAACGCTCGCGTTCTCGTTCCTGTTCCGTTTCTGGCATGAGGTCGCTGCGGAATTGGAGCTTGGAACTTACGAACAGCAAGTCGATCAAGGGATTATTGAGGAGATTCACCGCAGTGTCTCTTATGGGTCTAGAGACAATGACAACCCGTATGAGCAGAGGGTTGTAGGGAAGCAGATTCCCCACTTATCCGGCTTGAAGCAGGCTACTGGGGAAGCCGAGTACATTGACGACATGCCCACTATGGAAGGCCAGCTCTTCGGAGGTTTTGTATTTTCGAAGAAGGCTTATGCTAAGCTTGTCAAAGTCGATTTTACACCCGCGCTACAAGTGCCTGGTGTGCTTGGCTATGTTGACATCAATGACCTCGATGACGAGAGGAACATCTGGGGACTCATGGCGAAGGACGACCTGTTCTTCGCAAAGGACTTTGTTCACTCGCATGGTCAGCCGATTGGTATGGTGTATGCGGAGTCTGCGGCTATTGCACAGGCGGCCGCGCACTTGGTTGATGTTCAGTATGAGGAATTACCGCCGATCTTGACCATCTCTGAGGCCATTGCTGCGAAGTCCTTCTTCCCGTATGGATTGATGATCATCCGGGGAAAGCCCACTGCTGAAGCGTTCAAGGATTGTGACTTTGTCTTTGAAGGCGTTTCTAGAATGGGTGGACAGGAGCACTTCTACCTCGAGACCAACGCCGCCGCAGCGATTCCGAGACCGGAAGATGGGGAGATGGAGGTTTGGTCTGGTACTCAGAATGTCGCAGATATCCAGGCGTTGGTTGCGCAGGTTACTGGTGTGCCCAGTTCTAGGATCGTGACAAAGGTCAAGAGGATGGGCGGTGCGTTTGGCGGTAAGGAGATTAGGCCGGCGCAGTTGGCTTGCATTCTTGCGGTTGCTGCGAAGAAGGTTGGAAGGCCGGTTAGGTTTATGCTTAACCGTGATGAGGATATGTGTGTTTCTGTTTTTTTTTTTGCGTGATTTTGTGAGTGACTGATGGTGACTATAGGATGACTACCGGCCAACGGAACCCCTTCCAGGCACATTGGAAAGTTGGTGTTTCAAAAGACGGAATGCTCCAAGTCCTTGACGTGGACGTCTATAACAACGCTGGATACTCTCTCGATGCTAGTGGCGCCGTTATGAATCGTGCAATCACGCACATAGACGGCTGCTATTGGGTTCCTCACGTTCACATTCGCGGTCACGTTTGCAAGACAAACACCCACTCCAACACCGCTTTCCGTGGCTTTGGTGCTCCACAAGGTCAATTCTTTGCGGAATGCATAATGGCCGCCGTAGCTGATAACTTGAAAATGTCTGTCGACGAGCTCCGCTGGAAGAATTTGTACAAGGAGGGCGAATTGACTCCCTTCCTACAACCTCTCGAAGATTGGCACGTCCCGTTGATTATCACCCAGTTGAAGGCTGAATCCGACTATGACGCTCGCGTCCGGCGGGTTGAAGAGTTTAACAGCACGCATAAATGGAAGAAGCGAGGAATCGCCTTGATCCCGACAAAGTTTGGCCTATCATTTGCAACGGCGTTGCACCTAAACCAAGCCGGTGCTCTAGTACATATATACCTCGACGGCTCTGTCTTGCTTGCCCATGGGGGGACTGAAATGGGTCAGGGACTGCACACAAAAATGTGTCAGATCGCGGCACAAGAGCTAAACTGCCCCCTGGACGCAATCTTCACCTCCGAGACCTCCTCGAATACGGTAGCAAACACCCCCCCGACTGCCGCCTCCTCCAGCAGTGACCTCAACGGAATGGCAATCCAACACGCCTGCCAGCAACTAAACGAGCGCCTAGAACCCTACCGCCAAAAATACGGCGCCGACGCCCCGCTCAAAACCCTCGCCCAAGCAGCCTTCTTTGACCGCGTAAACCTTAGCGCCAACGGCTTCTACAAAATGCCGACGATCGGCTACGAGTGGGGGAACTACGTGGACCCGTTGCCAATGTACTCCTACTTCACCCAGGGCGCCGCCATCTCCGAGGTGGAGCTAGACGTGCTCACGGGCGCACACACTGTGCTTCGCACGGACATAAAAATGGACGTCGGCCGCTCGATCAACCCCGCAATCGACTATGGCCAGATCGAAGGCGCCTTCGTCCAGGGCCAGGGCCTCTTCACAATCGAAGAAACCCTCTGGCAAAAGAACGGCGAACTATTCACACGCGGCCCCGGAACCTACAAGATCCCCGGGTTCGCGGATATCCCGCAGGTGTTTAACGCCGGCTTGCTCAAGGGTGTGAAGTGGGCTAAGCTAAGGACCATTCAGAGCTCCAAGGGGATTGGCGAGCCACCATTGTTCTTGGGCTCTAGTGTGTTTTTTGCACTGCGCGAAGCGGTTAAGGCTGCTAGGGAGAGTGTCGCGGTTGATGCAAAGGCTATGGGCATCGTGCAGTTGGATTCTCCCGCTACCGCTGAGAGGTTGAGGGTTGCTGTTGGGGATTGGATTGTCCGCTGGGCCAATGTTGAGGCGAAGGAGGGAGAGAAGGGGTTTTTTGTGGAGGCTATGGCGTAACTTGGGTGTTCTTTTTTTTGCATTTTCTCTTCTCTTGCGGTTTGTGGGTTTTGCATGACGGGTTCTCATCTCTCTGGGTCTTTGTGCGCATTTGCGTTGTGAGTTTGGAGTGTTTTTTTTTGAATCAAATTACTTTGATATCATGTATGTAATCAGCAGTGCAGTAATTTGCGGTACGGTAAACCACCGCGTCCTCCATCCCCACGAGTTTGACTACTACTATCATAGGTTCTGCCATGCTAATTGAAAACTTGATTCCGAAAGTGTCAAGGGTTTCCTCCCCACCACCGGATCCCCCATGTGGGAGAGCCGAAGCCGAGCATAGTAATTAAGTTCCCACCTACCGCACTGGCGGGGTGGACAAGAAAACGCATCCCAAGGCGATAACGCTTTGCACGGATCCAAGTCTGTCCTCGCTGTTCCATGCGGCGCTGGACGTGGCACTTATCGTAGTGAAGGTGCGGGAGGCGGGTGGGAGTGAAGGGGGGTAGTAAGTAATGAAGCTATAATAGAACCATTCACTCACCAAATCCTTTCGAATATAAAAAACAAAAAGGAAAAGGAAAGGAGTAACAAAAGCCAATAACAAACATCCGGAGAACTTGTCCCTTCCTTCGTCTCTGCGATTAGGCGGGTGTGTGCAGTACGCTCCGCACTAAGTGCCTACACTGACTTTCCAATGTCGCTGGTACTAACTTCGTTGTCGGGAGTGGGTAAAATAAAAATAAAACGGGAGCCGGTATGTGCCGGTTTCTCGTACCTGTACTTGCTTATTGGGTAAGCCCCCATCTCCTGCTCAGGTGAGAATTGCTCTGGTAGAAGACTATGGGGTTCTAGTGCCGGGGTTGGTGAGTGCCGGATGGGGTGATGGCTCGTGGGATCTTCAGAATGCACTGGCTCTGGCGATCTTGCGGTATTTCAGAATTGATAGAACGGGGTGGCCACCGAGATCCTATTAACTCTCATTTCATGGGTTATCTATTACGGCACAATTGGCTAGATAGAGCTACACCCGTCCTCGCTCGCTTGGTGCGGGTATGGCTATTCGCTAGCATGATGATGGGAAAAATAGGCATGTTCGGGAAGCTAGGGTTAGGGGTTTATTCAAGGATTTGGGCAACTCCGGCGGTGGGATGTAGCGGGCGTGGTGGTGGTGTTGTAGTGTGATATGGTCGCTTTGTAAAAGGAGCCGATGGCGATCACTTGGTGGGATAGCGGGAGATGAACTGACGGCTTGAGAATATAAAAGAGGAGTGTCTTGAAGATTAGTGTCTATTCCTGCCCATTGCCTGTATTGCACCGTACCGTATTATACACCACCAGAAAGAAGAAATATAAGACGAATATCATACAAATAGTAGGAATGAAAAACGGTAGGAAAGAAGATATGAGCAAAGTCTAACCGGAACTCCAAGAAAGGAAAGGATGAAAGAAAGGGGAAAAAAAGAAACAAAAGTACTCTAGATGGATAGCAAATAAATTAGCAAGCGGAAATAAGAAAGCAATCTCTATCAAAGTCTACGAACACCACTCGGCAATCATTTACGCGGCCAGAAGATTTCTAGGAACGAAGAGGGAAGAATATGAACGAGAAGAGCCAAAAGACAAACGAAACAGGCGATGGTAAAATACCTGTCTACCAGTTTGGGGTAGGGGGGAATTGACGGAGGGTGGTTAGAGTGGATGCCAGCTTGCGGTAGGGACTGCTCGGTTAGGGGGGGGTCGCCGTCGGCGGGCTTGGGGAGAGAGTCTTTGAGGTCGGATACCGGTTCCGGATCATTGCGGTCTGCGGGTGATAGTTTGCGTTAGCCATGAACTTAATGTCTAGGATATCAGTGCTAGGATCACCACCATTGATTGGCATATCAGCCGCGCTTGTCTCTATGGCGATGGGGGGCGGGGAGGAATGCCGAGCCGGGCGATCTGCTGAGTGAGAATTGACGCTGTCCCGTTCGCGTAGCATATTTACGATTCGGTCATGTCCTTCAGCGCGGGCAAGCGACAGTGGTGTTTGGTTCGCGCTATCTAGCGTATCGGTGTGGACATCTTTCCGTTCTAGAAGCATCTTTACTACACCTTCACGCCCGTAGCAAGCGGCCCACGAGAGTGGTGTCTGGCCATATCTGGTGTCTGGCTGGTCGGGATTGACATCTCGTTCCAAAAGCATCTTTACTATTCCCTCATGCCCCTTTATAGCGGCCAATGAGAGTGGCGTTAGGCCATATTTGGTGTCTGGCTGGTCGGGATTGACATCTCGTTCCAAAAGTAGCTTTACTATTCCCTCATGCCCGCTCTTAGCGGCCCGCGAGAGTGGCGTCACGCCATATTTGGTGTCTGGCTGGTCGGGATTGACATCTCGTTCCAAAAGTATTTTTACAATTCCCTCATGCCCATTCTCAGCGGCCCACGAGAGTGGCGTCTGGCCATATTCGGTGTCTGGCTGGTCGGGATTGACATCTCGTTCCAAAAGTATCTTTACTATTGCCTCATGCCCGCTCTCAGCGGCCCACGAGAGTGGCGTCCTGCCATATTTGGTGTCTGGCTGGTCGGGATTGACATCTCGTTCCAAAAGTATTTTTACAATTCCCTCATGCCCGAACTCAGCGGCCCACGAGAGTGGCGACATGCCATATTTGGTGTCTGGCTGGTCGGGATTGACATCTCGTTCCAAAAGCATCTTTACTATTCCCTCATGCCCGTTCTTAGCGGCCCACGAGAGTGGCGTCCGGCCATATTCGGTGTCTGGATGGTCAGGATTGACATCTCGTTCCAAAAGCATCTTTACTATTCCCTCATGCCCATTCTTAGCGGCCCACGAGAGTGGCGTCCGGCCAGATTTGGTGTCTGGCTGGTTGGGATTGACATCTCCTCGTTCTAAAAGCATCTTGACTAACCGCTGTTGGCCTTTCTGAGATGCCAAGGAGAGTGGAGTCTGGCCATATTGTGTGTCTACCAGGTTGGGATTGACATCCCGTCGTTCCAAAAGCATCTTGACCACCTGCTGATGGCCTTTCTCAGATGCCAAGGAGAGTGGAGTCTGGCCATATATGGTGTCTGCCAGGTTGGGATTGACATCACGTCGTTCCAAAAGCATCTTGACCACCCGCTGATGGCCTTTCTCAGATGCCAAGGAGAGTGGAGTCTGGCCATATATGGTGCCTGCCAGGTTGGGATTGATATCTCGTCGTTCCAAAAGCAGCTTGACTACCCACTGATGGCCTTTCTCAGATGCCAAGGAGAGTGGAGTCTGGTCATATTTGGTGCCTGCCAGGTTGGGATTGATATCTCGTCGCTCCAAAAGCATCTTGACTACCCGCCCACGATCGTTCTCAGATGCCAAGGAGAGTGGTGTCTGGCGATATTTTGTGTCTGGCTGGTCGGGATTGACATTTCGTTCCAAAAGCAGCATTACTATTCCCTCACGCCCGTTCTTGGCGGCATACAAGAGTGGCGTCCGGCCATATTTTGTGTCTGGCTGGTCGGGATTGACATCTCGTTCCAAAAGCATCTTTATTATACCCTCATGCCCGCTCTTAGCGGCCCACCAGAGTGGCGTGCGGCCATGGTCGGTGTCTGGCTGGTCGGGATTGACATCTCGTTCCAAAAGCATCTTTACTATTCCCTCATGCCCGCTCTTAGCGGCCCACGAGAGTGGCGTCCTGCCATATTTGGTGTCTGGCTGGTCGGGATTGACATCTCGTTCTAAAAGCATCTTTACTATTCCCTCATGCCCATTCCCAGCGGCCCACGAGAGTGGCGTCCGGCCATATTTGGTGTCTGGCTGGTCGGGATTGATATCTCGTTCCAAAAGCATCTTTACTATTCCCTCATGCCCGTTCTCAGCGGCCAACGAGAGTGGCGTCCGGCCATATTCGGTGTCTGGCTGGTCGGGATTGACATCTCGTTCCAAAAGCATCTTTATTATACCCTCATGCCCGCTCTTAGCGGCCCACCAGAGTGGCGTGCGGCCATGGTCGGTGTCTGGCTGGTCGGGATTGACATCTCGTTCCAAAAGCATCTTTACTATTCCCTCATGCCCTCTCTTAGCGGCCCACGAGAGTGGCGTCCGGCCATATCTGGTGTCTGGCTGGTCGGGATTGACATCTCGTTCCAAAAGCATCTTTACTATTCCCTCATGCCCATTCCCAGCGGCCCACGAGAGTGGCGTCCGGCCATATTTGGTGTCTGGCTGGTCGGGATTGATATCTCGTTCCAAAAGCATCTTTACTATTCCCTCACGCCCATTCACAGCGGCCCACGAGAGTGGCGTCCGGCCAAAAAAGGACTCTAGCTGGTCGGGATTGACATCTCGTTCCAAAAGCATCTTTACTATTCCCTCATGCCCATTCATAGCGGCCCACGAGAGTGGCGTCCTGCCATATTTTGTGTCTGGCTGGTCGGGATTGACATCTCGTTCCAAGAGTATCTTTACTATTCCCTCGCGCCCGTTCTCAGCGGCCAGCGAGAGTGGTGTCTGGCCAAATCTGGTGTCTCGATGGTCGAGATTGACATCTCGTTCCAAGAGTATCTTTACTATTCCCTCACGCCCGTTCTTAGCGGCCAACGAGAGTGGCGTCAAGCCGTATTTGGTGTCTGGCTGGTCGGGATTGACATCTCGTTCCAAAAGCATCTTTACTATTCCCTCATGCCCATTCACAGCGGCCCACGAGAGTGGCGTCCGGCCATATTTGGTGTCTGGCTGGTCGGGATTGATATCTCGTTCCAAAAGCATCTTTACTATTCTCTCATGCCCATTCCCAGCGGCCCACGAGAGTGGCGTCCGGCCATATTCGGTGTCTGGCTGGTCGGGATTGATATCTCGTTCCAAAAGCATCTTTACTATTCGCTCATGTCCGTTCTCAGCGGCCAACGAGAGTGGCGTCCTGCCATATTCGGTGTCTGGATGGTCGGGATTGATATCTCGTTCCAAAAGCATCTTTACTATACGCTCATATCCGTTATTAACGGCCCACGAGAGCGGCGTCCGGCCAAAAATGGTGTCTGGCTGGTCGAGATTGACAGCTCGTTCCAAAAGCATCTTTACTATTCGCTCATATCCGTTCTGAACGGCCCACGAGAGTGGCGTCCGGCCACATTCGGTGTCTGGATGGTCAGGATTGACATCTCGTTCCAAAAGCATCTTCACTACTCCCTCATGCCCATTCTTAGCGGCCCACCAGAGTGGCGTCTCTCCATATTTGGTGTCTGGATGGTCGGGATTGACATCTCGTTCCAAAAGCATCTTTACTATTCCCCCATACCCGAACTCTACGGCCAACGAGAGTGGCGTCCGGCCAAAAAAGGTGTCTGGCTGGTCGGGATTGACATCTCGTTCCAAAAGCATCTTTACTATTCCCTCATGCCCGTTCTCAGCGGCCCACGTGAGTGGCGTCCGGCCATATTCGGTGTCTGGCTGGTCGGGATTGACATCTCGTTCCAAAAGTATCTTTACTATTCCCTCATGCCCGCTCTCAGCGGCCCACGAGAGCGGTGTCTGGCCATATCTGGTGTCTGGCTGGTCGGGATTGACATCTCGTTCCAAAAGCATCTTTACTATTCCCTCATGCCCTTTCCTAGCGGCCCACGAGAGTGGCGTCTGGCCATAATCGGTGTCTGGCTGGTCGGGATTGACATCTCGTTCCAAAAGTATCTTTACTATCCCCTCATGCCCGTTCTCAGCGGCGCACGAGAGTGGCGTCCTGCCATATTCGGTGTCTGGCTGGTCGGGATTGACATCCTCTCGATTCAACAGCATCTTTACCACCTCCTCATTCCCTCTTATCGTTGCCCATTCGAGAACTGTACCCCCCATACTATCAGTTGCATTAATATCCCATTCCTTCAACTTCAATATAGCAGCAACTATCTCCACAATCCCTATAAATGCTGCTCCGTGGAGACTTGTAAATCTGATAGGTTCTTGCTTTATGAATAAATGACGGTGTCTATCTTCACGATAATGAAATAACAGTAGGTGAGCAGCTATATGCTCATCAAATCTATCCAGAAGTCGAAGTGCAAGCGCTTTCGCATTTTCCGTCATTCCCCTTCTTATGTGCTCCCCCCAGTAACAAGAAGCATATTCTAGAAGTGGCATTGTTGCAGGAGCTGAGCGAAGTATTGGCGAGATATCCCGAACACATTTAAAATTGAGGTATGTCAAGCAAACCTCTGCAATTATTGAGTGGGGGCTATGGAATAGTATTGGATCATTTGAGAGATGTTCTTGCAGAGTATAGTGGACCAGCCGAATAGTGGAAGAAGACGCCTCGACTGTGACGAGACCTAGACACGATGCTAGGAGTGTCCGCAATGCAGGAACATTTTCGACATTCAGATCTGTTGATCCCACCTCCACCCCCAGGGCATGACAGAGCTCCTTGGCCTGTAATGGTCGTTCCGAATATAACACCCACATCAGGACCTTCAGTCCTAGTATTGATTTGTCCCCCTTCTGGGCTTTCAGTCGGGAGAGAGTTGCAGCGTAAGCATCGCTTAGTCCATTGCCCTTCGCTATGGCTTGGAGCCTTTTCCTTCTTTTGTGAATTGTCACCTCTCCAAGAATAGCGTCGATGTTCAGCGAAACAAGAAGGAATCTACGCAATATTACCGGTCAGTATTGATTAATGTTGTGAGAATAATACATTATCTTACATATCTGATATCTTTTCCAGGATAACTCGAATAATATCCGCCCGTAGATCATCGCTCATGGCCTCTGGATCGGTGTCCCTGTCCAGCCTCATCTCCAGATAACTCCTAATGTCATCCGTGTTAGGACTGATGGGTATCACAACCGCCTTGCTAAAATGTCTTTGAATGTCTTCTCCTACATGAGGCCTGCCCGTGAGGAATATTCGCGTAGTAGGGGACTCCCGAACAATATCTCCCAACAACTTTAGAAGTTCCGGCAGATGCTTCGGTGAAAATTCGTCTAGCGCATCAATACAGATGAATACTAGGGGTAGCGAAGCGATCGCAGTCTTCAGCATTTTCACCAGATCCGGAAGTAGCAGCTTTCTGCCGCCAATCTCGGTTTTTCCTTTCTGAAATGCCTCGCGGATATATTTTGGGATGTCTTCTCTGCCGACCAGCTGTTTCAAGATAGCGCCTATCATGTTTGCTATCGTCTGCTCTTGCTGAGCTAGGAAGTCGCAGTACAAGCCTGCGACGGCGATATTCTCCTTCCCTGCCTGATCGCACAGGCTGTCGATAACAAGGGAGCTAGGATTTCCGACCATCAGCAATTTTTGTTTTATGTTAAAGAATCTCACGACTTACCTTATGTACGTCTTTCCCACTCCCGGATTCCCGCTGCAGAATAAGACAGGCTTATCGACTCCACCCTCACAACTTCTCCATACCCGAAACTCGGGTGTTTCCAAAAGCCATTCGCCGACACCTGCAAATCGCTCGGCACGAACGCCTTCGTGTCTGTTGTTTGGCTCCAGTGGAGAGAGCCAGTGCAGGATTTGTCTATCCTCGTCGGACTTATGAATGGTGTTGTTCACAGTACCTGTTATGTTGAAACTTCCGGTTATGTTGCCGCAGTTGGCATTGCCGTCGCCGATATTGATGTTTGTAGTGTGGGCCATTATATTCCGTCAAGAGTTTTCGTTGAATGTAGGAATGGTAAAATGATTTGTAGGGGTATCGGGGGGGTTTATAAATTTGTTGAGCTCAGCTGAAAGAAAGCGGGGAGATGAGGCTGGTTGTGTAACTTAACTCTTAATGTCCAATCGTTTTGGAAGGTGCATGACTAATGTCCGAAGCTTACGGCTGAGCGACTATAAGCATTATACTGCGGTGATATATCTTGAACCTCCCAATTTTCTATCGCAAATCCCAATTGGACGGTTAGATAGGATGTTATTGAGATTTTGTGGACCGGGTACTGGGTTGGGCGGGGTTGTATTGTTTTGGAATAACTGACCCTTAGGATTTACTCTCCACATTACGTTCCGTGATTTTACCGTTATTACTCTATTGTCCTTCCTGATATCTAGGCGGATTTTATATCCCCACTATCGGGCTATCCGTTGTTGCAGGTGAGCCGCTGGGGTCCAAGTGGTGATGGCTTCTAGGTTGAATGCAGGGTTGGAGGGGAGGGGGATGGCATGGTAGGCTGACTATATAGTGAGATATGTGCGAGAGGCAGGGACGATTTAGATACTATAGCGACTCGGTTGAAGTGGTTGTGATATGAGACCTCATGCTTGAGGGGTGTCAATGATCAAGGAGCCAGAACGTGGGGAAAGATAAATATGTTACCATGGGAAAGTAAACGGATTAGGATTGAATAACCAAATAAGAGATTAAAATAAATACTACTAGCTAATTTTGAGATCTTATCCATCGCTCAGAAGATCTTGGGGTTGGAGGAATACGGCGAGTCGTGCCGAGTCGTGGTGGTTATGGCAGTGTTGTGGGTGGTTTCCATTATTCCCAAGTTATTGCCATTTATGGGGAGAGCTTTCCGGACCTGCCTTTCCTGTGAGTGGGCAAGGAAATGGGGATGTGTATGGAGGAAAAGAGATATAACATGTTTTATATACACTCCTGTCTTTCCTGCTGGTTTCTGGAGTGCTGGACAGGGGAGTAAGGTTTGCGGCTGACTTCTCTCTTCCCTATATCTACTCTATAATAATAAATTCCAATCCCATTCGGCTCCCTGTACTACTGCCCTATCGGTATTCGTCAGGGGCCCCGGGGGGGGGGGAGAGCCTGGTGTCGGGGAAGAAGAGCATTACCGAGTGCCAAGGCTCTCACTAGCTGGGGCTGGGGATTTTCGACTGTTGTTCAAGGTTGTCAGATAATTCGAGCAAGTGGGAAACTTTCTGGAGGTTGAGGAAAAGGGAAATTATCAACTCCCCTTAAGTAGCAGTCATGCCCTTCTGCATGTTTTTGGAGTTCATTTTTCCTCGGCATACATTTACACTGCACTACCTACTGGGAGGAAGAGCGCGGGTGAAATGTGGATTAATTAGCTTTGATAGAAGCACTTGTTCTACCGTAGGGGGTCCAAAGAACGAAATCTCGGTTAATTGATGAGTTGGAGATTTACGTGGGGAAGCATAGGGATGTGATGCATGTGTCACGGACACTTCCGAAGAGTAGCTCTATTCCCTAACGGTGCTAGCGCCTCGAAAATCATCGATAATCACTCGTGGGATGATGGAAAACGGGGTGGGTCACGAGGACCGCTTCGGTAACGGTAGCGGTTGCTATTGCAGGGCTGTTTGTATGGTGCTGTCGGAATAGTTGGGGCATGAGGCTGTATTTGCTTGGGGGGTGCTATGTGTTTCACTGATTGGGCTAGAATGTGTGGTGGTTGAGCACCGGTGAGTACTGTCAGGGAGAAATTCATATTCATGTTTTCTTTTACTTAGATAACTCAGTTTGTATCATGGTAGGGGTGTTTAGGGTTTTGTTTGGGGTGGAAGGGCTTGTTTGGGAGTTGAGGGGGATAGGTTTTTCTTGGTGTATGATACTTAAGGGGTTACTCCCATCTTTCTTTCTTTCTTTCTTAAACACGAGATGACGAACGGACGACAACGACGAAAACTGAACCCGACGGAACGGAACGAGCAAGTGTACATATGCGAGCAAAGAACTGAAAGTGAATTCAAACAAATCTGTAATTACAGATGTGGGAATAAGCCAAAGGACCGTACTATTCCAAATTATCGTAGACCATCGTTTGATTTTACTCTTTTCCTTCTTCGTTTGTCTACTTCTCTTTTCGAATGCTCATCGATCAACTACGTTTACGTATTTTATATCGGACCCGATACCGTTCTTTCAGTACGGTATGTAGGTGAGGGGGGGGGGTAAGTGTACCACGGAGGTGTAGCTTACAGGTTGTATATTCTATAGGCAGAGAGTGCAACACCAGGGGCTTGTGGAAAATACAAAACCTACATATGAGCTGCGCCTACGTAATCAAGACTCTCTGAGCCATAACCCTTCACCCTCCCCCGAAGCTATTCAGGGAAAGAGGAAATGAGTGTAAGGAGTGGAAAAGCCAATCTCGTACATCCAGATAACCTGTCACTCTCCTTTTGCCTTTGTTCCCGAACAAGAGTGTGCAGTGCTGTACAAGTATAATACCCCATACGGGACACTGGTAGAAGCCCCTCAGGGCGTCAAGCGGGTGGGGAATAATTTGTTAGTTTTTCGGTTAGTCCCAGATCTTTAGGCGAATGATCTGAACAACCAGCCCCTCACATTCTGGATCGTGCAGGAAGAGTGGCCCAGAATGGTCTACAGTGAGATCTCTTGATCTTGGAGGTAGCACAAGGCACTATCTTCCATGATCTATAATTTTTAGGTACCCGAATGCCCAATGCCTGACGGGCTGGAGGCTGGACAGATCATGGAAACACGTGCAAAATATGATGTGGTCAGTCATGACAATTACCCTCCTAACTCCGTGCGCTTTGTATATTTCTCAACCAAAATATCATATATCTCTCACATTGGATATGACTTAAGTAACTAACTTATGTAGTTGAGTTGCAATTTGTGGTACAGTAAGCCACCGCCTTATTCATCCCGATGACTTTCACTCCGACTATCATAGGTTCTACAATGCCGATTGAAAATTTGATTCCGAAATTTTCAATGGTTTCCTCCCCACCACCGGATCCCCCTCTGGGAGAGCCGAAGCCGAGCATAGAAATTAAGTTCCCACCTACCGCGCTGGCAGGGACGGACAAGAAAACGCATCCCAAGGCGATAACTCTTTGTAGGGGTCTAAGTCTATCCGTTCTGTTCTATGCGGCGTTGGACATGGCACTTATCGTAGTGAAGGTGCGAGAGGCGGGTGAGAGTGAAGGGGGGTAGTAAGTAATGAAGCTATAATAGAACCATTCACTCACTAAATCCTTTCGAATATAAAAAACAAAAAGGAAAACAAAAAGGAAAAGGAGTACAGAAGCCAATAACAAACATCCGGAAAGCTTGTCCCTTCCTTCGTCTCTGCGATTAGACGGGGGTGTGCAGTACGCTCCGTACTAAATGCCTACACAGACTTTCCTGGGTCGCTGGTTCCAACATCGTTCCCGGAAGTGGGTAAAATAAAATAAAACGGGAGCCGGTATGTGCGGGTTCCACGTTGTTGGAATATTGTCCCCGAGTTTCGATTTCATACCTACAATTGCATTCCTACGGCGGTCTGTAAGGGCCCAAACCGCCACTACTCTCAGACATTGAGTTTCAATTTTCGGATAACAGGTATGCCAACGAAATAAATTGTAATTATATCATTCCATCTGGGTACTCAAAGTGCCATATATTCCATCATTCATTGCAGAGGAAAACAGAACAGAATAAAATAGGTGTAGTAAAAAAACAAAACATTACAAAAATCTCAACCTATATTACGGAAGATGTTTATAGATAGCTCCGATAGTTTATTGGTGAAAGGCTAAAATAACACATTAAAGAAAAGTAGGAGAATACTCTCAAAGAATCAAGTAAATAAAGAATCAAGTGACAAGGACTGAAAAAATGAATTCAAGAATCAAATATATCATTTAATTTCCGTGACTGTGACCAGATTCACTTGACTGCTTGTTCACGGCCGCTACGAGGCCGTAGAACTCGATGCGGTGCATGTAACTCCTGGATAGGAATAGTTTGAATGGGTGAGGAGCTGGCTACCTGTATTCGATTTCTCTTTTAAACAGTTTTAGTTTAGAGTAGTGGAGTGGTGGAGCGAGAGATAGAGAGTCATTGAATAGAGCGAGCTGCAGAGCGACCTTAGTGAACCTCCCGACTTTTAATTGTGCAGAGTTTCACAGTGCATTTAGTCATCTCCGTTTTGTTTCGTCGTCGTTTGGCATCTTCCTGGCTCCGGTTAGACAATTGATTTCTAAAGGCTATTTTGTCTCTCCTATAATGCCTATGGTGATTAAAGAGCCTTATGGTTATCTGAGAATGAGGGATTAACTCTTTCAATTGTGTCCTTTTTTTTTGTGGTGAGTTTCGCTTATCCGAAATACCAAAACTGATGTCTTAGTCCGGTGGCGGGCGGTTTGGTTGCTTACAGACCGCCGTACCTACAATTGCATTCCTATACGATCTTCATGAACTTTCCGTTATACCTTACTTGATGTCTGAAACCGTTATCACCCTGTTGTCTCCGCACTGTGTCCTCTCTATCTCCTTGCGGTGAAAATTTCTCTCTTGTTTCTTTCCTGTTTCTTTCTTGTTTCAGTGGGACAAGACTTTTGTCCCCCTTACCGGCGATGAAAATTTTCGTCCACACGGGCACCGGATTAGATGTGGATCTGTTGGAAATAGTGGATGCTGCTCGGCATGCTCACTGTTCTCTTGCCCGTCGGCATATCCGTTGGCCGGCATATCCGGCCGTCTACACCACTACCCGTCCACCGGCACCACTACCCGTCCGTCCACCCGCCATCGGTACTTTTGTCGCCCCTTCGCCTGCCTGTCCGCTTATTCGATGTATGTTCCAGGAGCCGGCCATTTGCCCGTTTCCGCCTGTTCGTTCTCCTCCAGCCACTTGCTTTGTTGTGGCGGACGTTCTTGCTATGCGCTTTGGAAAAGCGCTTCCGGCGGAAAAGGATAGGAACTTCAAGGGAGTTCTAGACTGTCGGAAGTCTTTGTTCCTGTATTTCTTTTGTTAGCACGGGAATGCGGAAGGAAATTGGAGCTCGGAAGGCAATGGGAGCCTGAGTGCGGAAGGAAGGATAATGGGGGATCTTTGGGGGGTCTGTTGTTTGTTTTTCTTTCGTTAGCATCAGGAGCGCACGGAGGAGACGGGGGATAGGTGTGGGAGATGTTGGAGACTTTGGTGTCAAAGTGATAGCAGGAAGGATTGGATTGGTAATCGTTGTCGTTTATTTATACTCCTGTCTTTTCCTGTTAGTTTAGAGTTAGAGAGCTGTGGGTTAGCAAAGTTGTGGAGTGATAGTTAGAGAGTCAGCGAATAGAGAGAGTTTCGGGGCGATTTGGTGACCTTTCCCGCCCTCAGTTGAGCAGTGTATTTACAGCGCATCTAGTCCTCACTGCTTCGCTCCGTTATCGTGGTGCGGTATAGCTCTAGCTCCGGCGAGCCCGTGGATTTCCAATAGGATCATCTTGTGTTAAGAGGGCCTTATTATCTACTCAGAAATGATATGCGAATTAATTGACCTTTCATGCGTCTAAGGAAACTACTGCTGGACTTTATCTATCATTCCTGCCTATACTTTTCTCTCTCTTCATATTACCGAACGCTTTATTTTACTTTAAACGTACCTTGTACTTGCTTACTGGGTAAACCCCCATCTCCTGCTCAGATGAGACTTGTTCTGGGATTATACTATGAGGTTCTATTGCCGGAGTTGGTGAGTGCCGGGTGGGGTGATGGCTCGTGGGATCTTGTGGTATTTCGTGATAGATGGAACGGGGTGGCCACCGAGAGTACGGCGCAATGGGCTAGATAGCGCTACACCCGTCCTCGCTCGCTTGATGGGGGTATGACTATTCGCTGGCATGATGTTGGAAAAAATAGACATGTCCGGGAAGCTAGGGTTAGGGGTTTATTCAAGGATTTGGGCACCGCCGGCGGTGGGATGTAGTGGGCATGGTGGTAGTGTTGTAGTGTGATCGATGGTCGGTTTGTAAAAGGAGCCGATAGCGATCACTTGGTGGGATTAGGAGAGATTTGCGGGCGATGAACAGCCGACTGGCGAATATATAAGAGGAGTATCTTGAAGATTAGTGTCTATTCCTACCCATTGATTGCATTGCACCTTATTATACACCGCCAGCAAGAAGAAATATAAGACGAATACAAAGAATCGGAATGAGAAACGGCAAGAAAGAAAATATGAACCAAGTCTAACCGGAACGCCAAGAAAGGAAATGATGAAGGGAAGGGGAAAAAAGGAACAAAAGTACTCTAGATGGATAGCAAATGCCAAGCGGAAATAAGAAAGCAATGTCTATCAAAGTCTATGAACACCACTCGGCAATCATTTACGCAGCCGGAAGATTTCCGGGAACGAAGAAGGAAGAATATAAACGAGAAGAGCCAAAAGACAAACGAAACAGGCGATGGCAAAATACCGGTCTACAGGATGGGGGTAGGGGGGAATTGACAAAGGGTTGCCAGGTTGCGGTAGGGGCTGCTCGGTTAGGGGGGGGTCGCGGTCGGCGGGCATGGGGAGAGAGTCTTTGAGGTCGGATACCGGTTCCGGATCATTGCGGTCTGCGGGTGATAGTTTGCGTTAGCCATGAACGTAATGTCTAGGATATTAGTGTTAGGGTCACCACCTGTGGTTGGCGTATCTGCCACACTCGGATCCAGGGCCGGGGGAGCGGGAGAAGGATGCCGAGCCGGGCGATCTGCTGTGTGGGAATTGACGCTGTCCCGTTCGAGTAGCATATTTACGATTAGGTTATGTCCTGCGGCGCGGGCAAGCGACAGTGGTGTTTGGTTCTCGTTATCTGGCGTATCGATGTGGACATCTTTCCGTTCTAGAAGCATCTTTACTACACCTTCATGCCCCCAGTGAGCGGCCAACAAGAGAGGCGTCCGGCCATCTTCGGTGTCTGGCAGGTTGGGATTGACATCTAGTTCCAAAAGCATCTTTACTATTCCCTCATGCCCGTTCTCAGCGGCCCACGAGAGTGGCGTCTGGCCATAAAAGATGTCTCGCTGGTCGGGATTGACATTTCGTTCCAAAAGTATCTTTACTGTTCCCTCATGGCCTTCCTGAGCGGCCCACGTGAGTGGAGTCTGGCCATATATTGTGTCAGGCTGGTCGGGATTGACATTTCGCTCTAAAAGCATCTTTACTATTCCCTCATGTCCATTCTCAGCGGCCCACGCGAGTGGCGTCCGGCAGGATTGGGTGTCTGGCTGGTCGGGATTGACATCTCGTTCCAAAAGCATCTGTACGATTCCCTGATGCCCGAACTCAGCGGCCCACGAGAGTGGCGTCCGGCCATATTCGGTGCCTACCAAATTGGGATTGACATCTCGTTCCAAAAGCATCTTTACTATTGCCTCATGCCCTTTCTTAGCGGCCCACGAGAGTGGAGTCCAGCCATATTTTGTGTCTGGCTGGTCGGGATTGACATCTCGATCCAAAAGCATCTTTACTATTCCCTCATGCCCTTTCTTAGCGGCCCACGCGAGTGGCGTCCAGCCATATTTTGTGTCTGGCTGGTCGGGATTGACATCTCGTTCCAAAAGCATCTTTACTATTCCCTCATGCCCATTCTTAGCGGCCCACGAGAGTGGCGTCAAGCCATGTTCGGTGTCTGGCTGGTCGGGATTGACATCTCGTTCCAAAAGTATCTTTACGATTCCCTCATGACCCCCATCAGCGGCCAGCGTGAGTGGCGTCCAGCCATATATGGTGTCTGGATGGTCGGGATTGACATCCCTTTGTTCCAACAGCATCTTTACTATTCCCTCATGCCCATTCTTAGCGGCCCACGAGAGTGGCGTCCGGCCGTATTCGGTGTCTGGTTGGTCGGGATTGACATCCTCTTGATTCAACAGCATCTTTGCTACCTCTTCATGCCCTCTTTCTGCTGCATATGTGAGAGCTGTACTCCCTATACTGTCTGTCGCATTAGTATCCCATTCCTTCATCTTCAATATAGACACAACTATCTCCACGATCCCTACAAATGCCGCTCCGTGGAGACCAGTAAATCCCATAGGTCCTCGCTCTAGGAAATAATAATAAAGGTCTTTATCTCCATAATAATGCAATAACAGTAGTTGAGCAGCTATATGCTCATCAAATCTATCCAGAAGTCGTAGTGCAAGCGCTTTCGCATTTTGCGTCATTCCACTTCTCGTGTGCTCCCCCCAGTAACGTGAAGCATAGTCTAGAAGTGGCATTGCTGCAGGAGCCGAGTGAAGCATTGGCGAGATATCCCGGACACATTTAAAATTGAGATATGTCAAGCAAACCTCCGAAATTATTGAGTGGGGGCTATGGAATAGCGTTGGATCACTCGAGAGATGCTCTTGTAGAGTGTAGTGGACCAACCGGACAGTGGAAGAAGACGCCTCGATTGTGATGAGACCTAGACATGATGCTAGGAGTGTCCGTAATGCGGGAACATTTTCGACATCTAGATCTGTTGATCCTACCTCCACTCCTAGGGCATGACACAGTTCCCCGGCAAGTAATGGTCGTCCCGAATATAACACCCACATTAGGACCTTCAGTCCTAGTATTGATTTGTCTCCCTTCTGGGCTTTCAGTCGGGAGAGAGTCGCCGTGTAGGCATCGCTAAGTCCATTTCCCTTTGCTATGGCTTGCAGCCTTCTCCTTCTTTTGCGAATTGTCACCTCTCCAAGAATAGCGTCGACGTTTAGTGAAACAAGAAGGAATCTACGCAAAATTGCGGGGTGAGTATTGATCAATGATGGTGTACGAATGATAAATTATCTTACATATCTGACATTTTTTCCAGGATAACTCGAATTATATCCACCCGTAGATCATCGCTCATGGCCTCTGGATCGGTGTCCCCAGCCAGCCTCATCTCCAGGTAACTCCTAATGTCATCTGAGTTAGGACTGATGGGTATGACAACCGCCTTGCTAAAATGTCTTTGAATGTCTTCTCTGACATGAGGCCTGCCCGTGAGGAATATTCGCGTAGTAGGGGACTCCCGAACAATATCTCCCAACAACTTTAGAAGTTCCGGCAGATGCTTTGGTGAAAATTCGTCTAGTGCATCAATACAGATGAATACTTGGGGTAGCGAAGCGATCGCAGTCCTCAGCATTTTCATCAGATCCGGAAGTAGCAGCCTTCTGCCACCAAACACCTTTTTCGCTTTCTCAAATGCCTCCCGCAGATCATTCGGGATGTCCCCTCTGGCGACGAGCAGCTTGAAGATAGCTCCCATCACGTTGGTAATTGTCTGTTCTTGCTGAGCTAGGAAGTCGCAGTACAAGCCTGCGACGGCGATATTCTCCTTCCCTGCCTGATCGCACAGGCTGTCGATAACAAGGGAGCTAGGATTTCCGACCATCAGCAATTTTTGTTTTATGTTAAAGAATCTCACGACTTACCTTATGTACGTCTTTCCCACTCCCGGATTCCCGCTGCAGAACAAGACAGCTTTATCGACTCCACCCTCACAACCTCTCCAGGCCCGAAACTCGGGTGTTTCCAAAAACCAATCGCCGACACCTGCAAATCGCTCGGCACGAACGCCTTCGTGTCTGTTTCTTGGCTCCAGTGGAGAGAGCCAGTGCAGAATTTGTATATCCTTGTCGGACTTATTGATGGTGTTGTTGAAACTACCTATGATGTTACCAGAGTTGGCATTGCCGTCACCGATCTTGATGTTTGTCGTCTGAGCCATTATATTCCGAGAAGAGTTTAAGTTGAACGTAGCAACGGTAAAATGATTTATAAGGGTATCCGGGGGAGTTTATAAATTTGTTCAGCTCAGCTGAATAAAGCGGGGAGATGAGCCTTGGTGTGAAACTTAACCATTAATACCCAATCATTTTGGACGGGTACGTGACTAATTTTAGAAGGTTATTGCTGATCGAATGTTGGCATCACAACGTGTTTCAATTTCTGTAATCTCCTAAACCTTCTGTCGTGAATCCTATCTGGAGGGTTAGATGAGAGTTTATGGAGATTTTTTTCAACAGGATACTGTGTTGGGTGGGTTTGTACTGTTTTGGAATAACTGACGGTTAGGATACACCCCCGCCATTATGTTCGGTGGCTCTGCCGCTCTTGCTCTAGTTTTCCTCCTGATATCTGGTGGATTTTATATCTCTAGTTTCCTGGTTACCCGCTGTTCCGGGTGAGCCGATGGAGTCCAAATACCGACGGTTTCTAGGTTGAATACCGGTACCGGATAGCGAATTAGGTGCGACAAGTCAGGAGGATTTGGATACTTTACTACGGCGACTTGGTTCAAGTGACTGTAATCTTGGACCCCAGATTGAGAGAGGTGTCAACGGTCAACTAGCGAGAACAACGGCGAAAGATAAATTTCTTGTAATGGCAAAATAAATAGATTAAAATTAAATATCAAAATTAGAAATTAAAACAAAATATACTAGATAATTACTCGATCTTACCCATTGCTCAGAAGATCCCTCAACTTCCACACTAATCTATCGAATATCGGAACTCTTCGCCAGTCTCCCGAAACCTCCACAATCTATCTCAATCGACCAACATCGATCTGGAAGCTTCAACAGTTTTGGGGGTTTATATTTTCCTCAGCATACATTTACACACCCACTACCTACTGAGATGAAGAGTGCGGGCGACTTGTGGATTAATTAGGTTCGATAGAAGCACTTGTTCTAGGGGGTTCCAAGAACGAAATCTCGGTTAATTGATGAGTTGGAGATTTACGTGGGGAAGCATAGGGATGTGATGCATGTGTCACGGACACTTCCGAAGAGTAGCTCTATTCCCTAACGGTGCTAGCGCCTCGAAAATCATCGATAATCACTCGTGGGATGGTGGGATTGGGGGGTGGGTGACGAGGACCGCTTCGGTAATCGTTTGCAACTTTGCTCGGTATCGGTTGTTATTGCCCTGCTGTTTGTAAGGTGGCTGTCGGAACTGTTAGGGTATGAGGTTGTATTTGCTTGGGGGGCCCAATGATATGTGTTTCACTGATTGGGCTAGAATGGATGGTGGTGGAGCACCAGTGAGTACTATCAGGGGGAAATTCATATTCATGTTTTCTTTTACTAAGATAACTCGGTTTGTATCATGGTAGGGGTGTTTAGGGTTTTGTCTGGGGTGGAACGGCTTGTTTGAGAGTTGAGAGGGAAAAGTTTTTCTTGCCGTACTTAAGGGATTACTCCCACCTTTCTTTCTTTCTTAACCACGAGATGACGAAGGGACAACAAAGACGAAAACTGAACACGAAGGAGCGAGCAAGTGTATGTATGCGAGCAAAGAACTGGAAGTGGATTCAAGCAACTCTGTGATTACGGGCGTAGAAATAAGCCAAATGACCGTTCTATTACAAATTATCGTGGACCATGGCTTGATTTTACTCTTTTCCTTCTTCGTTTGTCTACTTCTCTTTTCGAATTCTCATCGATCAACTACCGTTACGTATTTTCTATCCGACCCGATACCGTTCTTTCAGTACAGTATGTAGGTGAGCGGGGGTGAGTGTACCGTACGGAGGTGTAGCTTACAGGTTTGTATGTTCCACAGGCGGAGAGTGCAACACCTGAGGCTTGTAGAAAGTACAAAACTTATGAGCTGCGCCTACGTAATCAAGACTCTCTGAGCCATAACCCTTCACCCTCCTCCGAAGCTTTTCGGGGAAAGAAGGAGAAGAGGAAAGGAGTGGAAAAGCCAATCTCTTACATCTAGATAACCTGTCACTCTCCTCTTGCCTTTGTTCCCCGGACAAGAGTGTGCAGTGCTGTACAAGTACAGTACCCCGCACAGTACACTAACAGAAGCCCCTCGGGGCCTCAAGCGGGTGGGGAATAATTTATTAGTTTTTCAGCTAGTCCTAGGTCTTTGGCCGAACGATCTGAACACCCGGCCCCTCACATTCTGGATCGTGCAGGAGGGGTGGCCCAGCATTGCCTACAGTGAGATCGCTTGATCTTGGAGGTAGCACAACGTACTATCCTCCATGATCTCTAGTTTTAGGGACCCGAATGCCCTATGCCGGACGGGCCGGAGGCTTGACAGGGCGTGGAAACACGTCTAAAATGTGATGCGGTCAGTAATGGAAATTACCCTCCTAACTGGGTGCGCTTTGTATATTTCTCAACCAAAATATCATATATCTCTCACATTGGATATGACTTAAGTAACTAACTTATGTAGTTGAGTTGCAATTTGTGGTACAGTAAGCCACCGCCTTATTCATCCCGATGACTTTCACTCCGACTATCATAGGTTCTACAATGCCGATTGAAAATTTGATTCCGAAATTGTCAAGGGTTTCCTCCCCACCACCGGATCCCCCATGTGGGAGAGCCGAAGCCGAGCATAGTAATTAAGTTCCCACCTACCGCACTGGCGGGGTGGACAAGAAAACGCATCCCAAGGCGATAACGCTTTGCACGGATCCAAGTCTGTCCTCGCTGTTCCATGCGGCGCTGGACGTGGCACTTATCGTAGTGAAGGTGCGGGAGGCGGGTGGGAGTGAAGGGGGGTAGTAAGTAATGAAGCTATAATAGAACCATTCACTCACTAAATCCTTTCGAATATAAAAAACAAAAAGGAAAACAAAAAGGAAAAGGAGTACAGAAGCCAATAACAAACATCCGGAAAGCTTGTCCCTTCCTTCGTCTCTGCGATTAGACGGGGGTGTGCAGTACGCTCCGTACTAAATGCCTACACAGACTTTCCTGGGTCGCTGGTTCCAACATCGTTCCCGGAAGTGGGTAAAATAAAATAAAACGGGAGCCGGTATGTGCGGGTTCCACGTTGTTGGAATATTGTCCCCGAGTTTCGATTTCATACCTACCATTGGTTTCCTATACGATCTTCACGAACTTTTCCGTTATACCTTACTTGATGTCTGAAACCGTTCTCACCCTGTTGTCTCCGTAATCTACTGTTTCCTCTCTATCTCCTCGCAGTGAAAATTTCTCTCTCGTTTCTTTCCTGTTTCTTTCCTGTTTCAGTGGGACAAGACTTTTTTGTCCCCCCTTACCGGAGATGAAAATTTTCCATCCACACAGGCACCGGATTAGATGTGGATCTGTTGGAAATAGTGGATGCTGCTCGGCATGCTCACTGTTCTCTTGCCCGCCGGCATATCCGTTGGCCTCCATATCCGGCCGTCTACACCACTACCCGTCCACGAGCAACACTACCCGTCCGTCCACCCGCCATCGGTACTTTTTTCGCCCCTTCGCCTGTCTCTCCGCTTATTCGATGTATGTTCCAGGAGCCGGCCATTTGCCCGTTCCAGCCTGTTCGTTCTCCTCCGCCACTTGCTTTGTTGTGGCGGACGTTCTTGCTATGCGCTTTGGAAAAGCGCTTCCGGCGGAAAAGGATAGGAACTTCAAGGGAGTTCTAGACTGTCGGAAGTCTTTGTTCCTGTATTTCTTTTGTTAGCACGGGAATGCGGAAGGAAATTGGAGCTCGGAAGGCAATGGGAGCCTGAGTGCGGAAGGAAGGATAATGGGGGATCTTTGGGGGGTCTGTTGTTTGTTTTTCTTTCGTTAGCATCAGGAGCGCACGGAGGAGACGGGGGATAGGTGTGGGAGATGTTGGAGACTTTGGTGTCAAAGTGATAGCAGGAAGGATTGGATTGGTAATCGTTGTCGTTTATTTATACTCCTGTCTTTTCCTGTTAGTTTAGAGTTAGAGAGCTGTGGGTTAGCAAAGTTGTGGAGTGATAGTTAGAGAGTCAACGAATAGAGAGAGTTTCGGGGCGATTTGGTGACCTTTCCCGCCCTCAGTTGAGCAGTGTATTTACACCGCATCTAGTCCTCACTGCTTCGCTCCGTTATCGTGGTGCGGTATAGCTCTAGCTCCGGCGAGCCCGTGGATTTCCAATAGGATCATCTTGTGTTAAGAGGGCCTTATTATCTACTCAGAAATGATATGCGAATTAATTGACCTTTCATGCGTCTAAGGAAACTACTGCTGGACTTTATCTATCATTCCTGCCTATACTTCTTTCTCTCTTCATATTACCGAACGCTTTATTTTACTTCAAACGTACCTTGTACTTGCTTACTGGGTAAACCCCCATCTCCTGCTCAGATGAGACTTGTTCTGGGATTATACTATGAGGTTCCGTTGCCGGAGTTGGGGAGTGCCGGGTGGGGTGATGGCTCGTGGGATCTTGTGGTATTTCGTGATAGATGGAACGGGGTGGCCACCGAGAGTACGGCGCAATGGGCTAGATAGCGCTACACCCGTCCTCGCTCACTTGGCGCGGGTATGGCTATTCGCTGGCATGATGATGAAAAAAGTAAGCATGTTCGGGAAGCTAGGGTTAGGGGTTTATTCAGGGATTTGGGCATATCGGGGGGTGGGATGTAGCGGGCGTGGTGGTAGTGTTGTAGTGTGATAGATGGTCGGTTTGTAAAAGGAGCCGATGGCGATCACTTGGTGGGATTAGGAGAGATTTGCGGGCGATGAACAGCCGACTGGCGAATATATAAGAGGAGTATCTTGAAGATTAGTGTCTATTCCTACCCATTGCGTGCATTGCACCTTATTATACACCGCCAGCAAGAAGAATATAAGACGAATACGAGTAGTAGGAATGAAAAACGGCAAGAAAGAAAATATGAACCAAGTCTAGCCGGAACTCCAAGAAAGGAAAGTATGAAAGAAAGGAAAAAAAGGAACAAAAATACTCTAAAAGGATAGCTAATAGCAAGCGGAAATAAAAAAGCAATGTCTTTCAAAGTCTACGAACACCACTCGGCAATCATTTACGCAGCCGGAAGATTTCCGGGAACGAAGAAGGAAGAATATGGGCGAGAAGAGCCAAAAGACAAACGAAAGAGGCGATGGCAAAATACCGGGCTACCGTTTGGGGGTAGTGGGGAATTGGCGGAGGGTTGCCAGGTTGCGGTAGGGGCAGCTCGTGTAGGGGGGGGTCGCCGTCAGCGGGCTTGGGGAGAGAGTCTTTGAGGTCGGACGCCGGTTCCTGATCATTGCGGTCTGCGGGTGATAGTTTACATTAGTCATGAACTTAATGTCCAAGAAATCGGCGCTAGGGTCACCACCAGTGATTGGCATATCTGCCGCACTCGGCTCCATGGCGAGGGGGGGCGGGGAGGAATGCCGAGCCGGGCGATCTGCTAAGTGGGAATTGACGCTGTCCCGTTCGTGTAGCATATTTACGATTCGGTCATGTCCTTGATCGCGGGCAAGCGACAGTGGTGTTTGGTTCGCGCTATCTGGCGTATCGGTGTGGACATCTTGCCATTCGAGAAGCATCTTTACTACACGTTCACGCCCTTGGCGAGCGGCCCACGAGAGTGGTGTGCGGCCATACTTGGTGTCTAGTAGGTTGGGATTGACATCTCGTCGTTCCAAAAGCATCTTTACTACCCGCTGATGGCCTTTCTTAGATGCCAACGAGAGTGGCGTCACGCCTGATTTGGTGTCTGGCTGGTCGGGATTGACATCTCGTTCCAAAAGCATCTTTACTATTCCCTCATGCCCGTTCCTAGCGGCCCACGAGAGCGGCGTCCTGCCATATTTGGTGTCCGGCAGGTTAGGATTGGCATCTCGTTCCAAAAGTATCTGTACTATTCTCACATGCCCTCCGTGAGCGGCACACAATAATGGAGTTAGGCCATATTCTGTGTCTTGCTGGTTGGGATTGGCATCTCGTTCTAAAAGCAACTTTACGATTCCCACATGCCCATTCTCAGCGGCCCACAATAGTGGCGTCATGGGATATTCGGCGTCTGAATGGTCGGGATTGACATCTCGTTCCAATAGTAGCTCTACTATTCCCTTATGCCCGCTCTCAGCGGCCCACGAGAGTGGCGTCCGCCCATATTTGGTATCTGGCTGGTCGGGGCGGACATCTCGTTCCAAAAGAATCTTGACTATTCCTTCATGCCCTCCCGCAGCGGCCCACGAGAGTGGCGTCTGGCCATATTCGGTGTCTGGTTGATCGGGATTGACATCACGTTCCAAAAGCATCCTTACTATTCCCTCATGGCCGCTCATAGCGGCCGATGTGAGTGGCGTCAGGCCATATGCGGTGTCTTGCTGGTCGGGATTGGCACCTCGTTCCAATAGCATTTTTACCATTCCCTCATGCCCTCCCTCAGCGGCCCACGAGAGTGGCGTGCGGCCAAAGGAGGTGTCTGGCTGGGCGGGATTGACATCTCGTTCCAAAAGAATTTTTACTATTCCCTCATGCCCTCCCGCAGCGGCCCACAAGAGTGGCGTCAGGCCATATTCGGTGTCTGGCTGGTCGGGATTGATATCTCGTTCCAAAAGCATCTTTACTATTCCCTCACGCCCATTCGTAGCGGCCCACGAGAGAGGCGTCCGGCCATATTCGGTGTCTGGCTGGTCGGGATTGACATCTCGTTCCAAAAGCATCTTTACTATTCCCTCATGCCCATTCTCAGCGGCCCACGACAGTGGCGTCCGGCCATATTCGGTCTCTGGCTGATCGAGATTAACATCTCGTTCCAAAAGTATCTTTACTATTCCCGCATGCCCGTTCCTGGCCGCCCAGCAGAGTGGCGTCCGGCCATATTTGGTGTCTGGCCGGTCGGGATTGACATCTCGTTCCAATAGTAGCTCTACTATTCCCTTATGCCCGCTCTCAGCGGCCAACGAGAGTGGAGTCCGGCCATATTTGGTATCTGGCGGGTCGGGGCGGACATCTCGTTCTAAAAGAATCTTTACTATTCCTTCATGCCCTCCCGCAGCGGCCCACGAGAGTGGCGTCCGGCCATATTCGGTGTCTGGCTGGTCGGGATTGATATCTCGTTCCAAAAGCATCGTTACTATTCCATCATGCCCTTTCTCGGCTGCCCACAAGAGTGGCGTCCGGCCATATTTGGTGTCTGGCTGGTCGGGGTTGACATCCCGTTCCAAAAGTATCTTTACTATTCCTTCATGCCCTCCCGCAGCGGCCCACGAGAGTGGCGTCCGGCCATATTTGGTGTCTGGCTGGTCGGGATTGATATATCGTTCCAAAAGCATCGTTACTATTCCATCATGCCCTTTCTCGGCTGCCCACAAGAGTGGCGTCCGGCCATATTTGCTGTCTGGCTGGTCGGGGTTGACATCTCGTTCCAAAAGTATCTTTACTATTCCCTCATGCCCTCCCGCAGCGGCCCAAGAGAGTGGCGTGCCGCCAAAGAAAGTGTCTGGCTGGCCCGGATTGACATCTCGTTCCAAAAGCATCTTTACTACTCCCTCGTGCCCATTCCGAGCGGCCCACCCGAGTGGCGTCCGCCCATATTCGGTGTCTGGCTGGTCGGGATTGACATCTCGTTCCAAAAGCATCTTTACCGTTCCCTCATGCCCTTTCTTAGCTGCCCACAAGAGTGGCGTCCGGACATATTTGGTGTCTGGCTGGTCGGGGCTGACATCTCGTTCCAAAAGCATTCTTACTATTCCGTCATACCCATTCTTAGCGGCCCACGAGAGTGGCGTCCGGCCATATTCGGTGTCTGGCTGGTCGGGATTGACATCTCGTTCCAAAAGCAGCTTTACTATTCCCTCATGCCCATTCTCAGCGGCCCACGAGAGTGGCGTCCGGCCATATTCGGTGTCTGGCTGGTCGGGATTGACATCTCGTTCCAAAAGCATCTTTACTATTCCCTCATGCCCATTCTCAGCGGCCCACGAGAGTGGCGTCCGGCCATATTCGGTGTCTGGCTGGTCGGGGTTGACATCTCGTTCCAAAAGCAGCTTTACTATTCCCTCATGCCCATTCTCAGCGGCCCACGAGAGTGGCGTCCGGCCATATTGGGTGTCTAGGTGGTCGGGATTGACATCTCGTTCAAAAAGTATCTTTACTATCCCATCGTGCCCGTTCTCAGCGGCCCACGAGAGTGGCGTCCGGCCATATTTGGTATCTGGCTGGTCGGGGCGGACATCTCGTTCCAAAAGCAGCTTTACTATTCCCTCATGCCCTTTTTCGGCAGCCCACGAGAGCGGCGTCTGGCCATATTCGGTGTCTGGCTGGTCGGGATTGATATCCTCTAGGTTCAACAGCACCTCTACCACCTCCTCATGCCCTTTTCCCGCTGCCCATGTAAGAGCTGTACTCCCCACACCATCGGTTGCATTAACATCCCATTCCTTCACCTTCAATATAGCAGCAACTATCTCCACAATTCCTATAAGTACCACTCCGTGGAGACCTGTAAATCCGATAGGTCTTCGTCCCAAGAATAAACAAAGTAATGTTTTCCATGATGTTGCAAAAACAGTAGTTCAGCAGCTATATGCTCATCAAATCTATCCAGAAGTCGGAGCGCCAGCGCTTTCACATTTTCCGTCATTCCCTTTCTCGTGTGCTCCCCCCAGTAACGTGAAGCATAGTCTAGAAGTGGCATTGTTGCAGGAGCTGAGCGAAGTATTGGCGAGATATCCCGAACACATTTAAAATTGAGGTATGTCAAGCAAACCTCTGCAATTATTGAGTGGGGGCTATGGAATAGTATTGGATCATTTGAGAGATGTTCTTGCAGAGTATAGTGGACCAGCCGAATAGTGGAAGAAGACGCCTCGACTGTGACGAGACCTAGACACGATGCTAGGAGTGTCCGTAATGCGGGAACATTTTCGACATTCAGATCCCTTGATCCGACCTCCACCCCCAGGGCATAACAGAGCTCCTTGGCCTGTAATGGTCGTTCCGAATATAACACCCACATCAGGACCTTCAGTCCTAGTATTGATTTGTCCCCCTTCTGGGCTTTCAGTCGGGAGAGAGTTGCAGCGTAAGCATCGCTTAGTCCATTGCCCTTCGCTATGGCTTCTAGCCTTTTCCTTCTTTTGTGAATTGTCACCTCTCCAAGAATAGCGTCGATGTTCAGCGAAACAAGAAGGAATCTACGCAATATTACGAGTGAGTATTGATTAATGATGTGGGAATAATAAATTCTCTTACATATCTGATATCTTTTCTAGGATAACTCGAATAATATCCGCCCGTAGATCATCGCTCATGGCCTCTGGATCGGTGTCCCTGTCCAGCCTCATCTCCAGATAACTCCTAATGTCATCCGTGTTAGGACTAATGGGTATCACAACCGCCTTGCTAAAATGTCTTTGAATGTCTTCTCTGACATGAGGCCTGCCCGTGAGGAATATTCGCGTAGTAGGGGACTCCCGAACAATATCTCCCAACAACTTCAGAAGTTCCGGCAGATGCTTCGGTGAAAATTCATCTAGCGCATCAATACAGATGAATACAAGGGGTAGAGAAGAGATCGCAGTCTTCAGCATTTTCACCAGCTCCGGAAGCAGTAGCTTTCTGCCGCCAAGCTCGGTTTTTCCTTTCTGAAATGCCTCGCGGAGATACTTGGGGATGTCCCTTCTGCCGACCAGCTGTTTCAAGATAGCTCCCATCATGTTGGCTACCGTCTGCTCTTGCTGAGCTAGGAAGTCGCAGTACGAGGCTGCGACGGCGATATTCTCCTTCCCTGCCTGATCGCACAGGCTGTCGATAACAAGGGAGCTAGGATTTCCGACCGTCAGCAATTTTTGTTTTATGTTAAAGAATCTCACGACTTACCTTATGTACGTCTTTCCCACTCCCGGATTCCCGCTGCAGAACAAGACAGGCTTATCGACTCCACCCTCACCACCTCTCCAGGCCCGAAACTCGGGTGTTTCCAAAAGCCATTCGCCGACACCTGCAAATCGCTCGGCACGAACGCCTTCGTGTCTGTTGTTTGGCTCCAGTGGAGAGAGCCAGCGCAGAATTTGTATATCTCCGTCGGATTTAGAAATGTTGAAACTATTTATTATGTTACCGGCGTTGGCGCTGTCGTTGCCGATATTGATGTTTGTAGTGTGGGCCATTATATTCCGTCAAGAGTTTTGGTTGAATGTAGGAATGGTAAAAACGATTTGTAGGGATATCGGGGGGGGGGTTATAAATTTGTTGAGCTCAGCTGAAGAAGGCGGGGAGATGAGGCTCGTTGTGTAACTTGACCAATCATTTTCGAAGGTGCATGACTAATTCTAGAAGGTTACAGCTGAGCGACTATCCCCTAAACCGCTGAAACATTCAGGCCCATTTAAAATGTTGAACACTAGCCTATTAGAGTAGTCAGGAGCAAATCTGCGGGGAGTATCTCTTTTCCATCACGGCCATGCTGAGGAGTCCTGACTTTGTGCAACTCTGAGAACTACGCCAATTGACCGGGACGAAGTTTTTCATATCACGGTTACTCAAATAGGCTAGTGTTCAACATTTTAAATGGGCCTGAATGTTTCAGCGGTTTAGGGGATAAGCATTGTAATGCGGTTCAATATCAGGAACCTCCCTAATTTTCCATCACAAATCCTAGACAGACGGTTAGATAGGAGGTTATTGAGATTTTGTGAACTGGGTACTGGGTTGGGCGGGGTTGTACTGTTTTGGAATAACTGACCATTAGGATTTACTCTCCACATTGCGTTCTGTGATTTTACCGTTATTGCTCTAATATCCTTCCTGATATCTAGGTGGATTTTATATCCCCAGTATCGGGCTATCCGTTGTTGCAGGTGAGCCGCTGGGGTCCAAGTGGTAATGGCTTCTAGGTTGACTGCCGGGTTGGAGGGGAGGGGGATGGCATGGTAGGCTGACTAGATCGTAAATTATGTGCGAGAGGCAAGGTTGATTTAGATACTATAGCGACTCGGTTGAAGTGGCTACAATATGAGACCTCATGCTTGAGAGGTGTCAACGATCAAGGACCCAGAACGTGGGAAAAGATAAATTTGTTACCATGGGAAAGTAAACAGATTAAAATTAAACAATCGAATTAGAGATTAAATAAACCATACTAGCTAATTGTGCGATCTTACCCATTGCTCAGAAGATATTTGGATTGGATGAATGCGGCAAGTCATGGTCAGTCGTGGTGGTTATGGCCGTGGTGTACTGTAGGGGGCTTCTTTTATTCCCGAGTTGTCATTTCCGGGAGAGCTCTCCCGACCTGCCTTTCCTGTCAGTTGGCAATGAAATGGGGATCTGTATGGAGAAAAGAGTTATAACTAGAATGCATGAAAGTATCAGAATGGTTTTGTTATGTTTTATATACATTCCTGTCTTTCCTACTGGTTTAGTGGTGCCGGACCAGGGAGCATGGTTTGCGGCTGACTTCTGCCTTCCCTATATCTACTCTATAATAATAAATTCCCATCCAATTCGGCTCACTGTACTGCTGCCCTATCGGTATTTGTCGGGGGCCGGGGGGGGAGAGCCGGGTTTCGGGGAAGAGCATTACCGAGTGATAAGGCTCTCACTCGCTGGGGCTGGGGATAGTCGACTGTTGTTCAAGGTTGTCCAAGGATTCGAGCAACTGGGGGAATTTTCTGGAGGTAGACGAAATCTGAAATTATCAAACTCTCCATGGTGGCAGTCAGGCCTTTCGATGTTTTTGGGGTTTATGTTTCCCCTGCATACAGTCACCCATATACTACCCACCAGTGAGAGGGAGAGCAAGGGTGAAATGTGGATTAATTAGCTTTGATAGAGGCACTTGTTCTTAATAAAAACGATAACTTTGCCGGAGCAGAAAATTAACGATCACCGTTGTAAGGGGGGGGTAGGTATGCCGTCACATACTATCACTCGGCTGAGGCAAAACGCCAAGGCGGCAACTAAAAGTGGGGTAGGAAAAGTTTTCTCTCTTCGATCCTCTCTCTCACTAACAACTCACTCGTCAACTTGCTTGCTCGACAACTCTCTAACAAAACCAGCCAGAAAAGACAGGAGTATAAATAAACGACAAAGATCAACAATCTTTCCTCTTTTTCCTTTCCCATCGCCACACACCGGTATCCCTCACACCCATCTCTCATACCCTCTGCGTGCTCTTCATGCTAACAAAAGAAAAACAAACAACAGATTTCTCAAAAACTCTCCAATATCCTCCCGTGCTCCCACTGCCTCCCGCTCTCACAGCCTTCCGCGCTCCCACTGCCTCCTGCACTCCCACAGCCTTCCGCGCCTCCAGCCCCTTCCGCTCCCCTACTGTCCGCTCTGCTAACAAAAGAAATACAGAAACAAACACTCCCGACGAGCTATGACACCTCCCCCTTGACGTTCATATCCTCCCCCGCCGGATGCACTTTTCCAAAGCGCACAACGAGAACGTCCGCCACAACAAAGCAAGTGGCTGGAGGGTAACGGCCGGGCGGAAACGGACAAAGGGTCGGCACCGGAAGTAAACATCGATTATGCGGACCGGCGAACGAACGGCAACGAACGAACAAACGAACGAGCGAAAACTAACAGACCGGCGAGAATAAACGGACGAGCAAACAACGGACGGGTAAATGAGCGAATGGACGGCCGGCCGGATGGATAGTTGATTGAAAGACATGCCGAGCATGCTCGGAACATGTCGCGCATGTTGCAAACATGTCAGACAGGTTCTGAGCATGTTGGGTGGTGGTCGGTGGTGGTTGGTGGCCTTGAGCACGGCGAGCAGCTATTTTCAACAGTACTAGCGGGTGTAAAGAAATAAATCGCGGTTAATGTTGTGAGTTGGAGATTTACGCCGGAAAGCATGGGACCGTGATACACGTCACTTCTGCTGAGTAGCTCTATTCCCGAACGGCGCCGGCGACTCAAATATCGTTGATAATCTCCCGTGGGACGCAAAAGAGTCAAAGGAAAATGATGGGAACTTCTTCGGTGATATTTTGCAACTTTGCTCGGCTGCAATTGCTGGGTTGATCGGTGGCTGTCAGCGCTCAGTTAGGGTGCAAGGTTGTGTTTGATTGATGGGTGCTAGTACTATGTGTATCCTGATTGGGTTGGAATGTCTGGTGGGAGCGGCAGTGGGTATCATACTAGGCAGGTGAGGGGTGGGGGGTAATGTACCGTACGGAGGTATCGCTCATAAGTTTTGTATGCCCCACAGGTAGAGAATGCAACACCCGAGGCTTGTGAAACATACAAAACTTATGAGCTGCACCCACGTAATCAAGAGTCTCCAACCATAAGCATCCACCCCCCCCCCCGGAGATTTTTGGAGAGAGAGGTAAGCGAAGAAAGAGTAGGAAAGCCAATGGCCCGTATCCGAAGAACCTGTCGCTCTCCCTTTGCGGCTGTTCTCTGGACGAGAGCGCGCAGTGCTGTACGAGTACATCACCTCGCACAGCACACTAACGGAAGCCCCTGAAGGCCTCAAGCGGTGGGAAATTGTTTGTTTGTTTTGCAGATAGTCCTTGATCTTTAGACGAATGGCCTAAACGCCTAGCCCCTCATATTTAGGATCTTGTAGGAAGGATGACCCAGCATGCCCAACAGTGAGACCGCTTGATCTTGGATGTGGGACAAGGCACTGTCTTCCATGACTTATAATTTCTAGGTACCCGAATTCCCCATGCCTGACGGGCCGGAGGCTGGACAGACCGAGAGCATACGGTGCATAATATGATGCGGTCAGCCATGGCAATTAGCCTCGTTCCTACGTGCTCTTGTGTATCACTCAACCAAAATATATCCCTCACAGTTGAGGTCATGTATGTGACCATCTAGCAGTGTTGTGATTTGTGGTACGGTAAACCATCGCGTCATTCATCCCGACGCCTTTCACTCCGATTATCATAGCTTCTGCCATGTCAATTGAAAAACTTGATCCCGAATTTGCTAAATGTTCCCCCCCCCACAACTGGGTCCCCCATCTAAGGGCAGTGAATCAGAGCACCGTAATTAGGTTCCCACGACCTTACCGGTGGGCCGGACGACAAAAATGCATCCCAAGGTTAGCCCTGCCGAGAGCTAAGTTTATCCGTGCGATTCCGTTCGGAACTAGATATGGCAATTATTGTCGTGAAAGGTGCGGGAGGCGGGCGGAGGCGAACTGGGGGTAGTTAGTGTAATACAAAGTCTTGAATCAATAACCACTCGCCCACCTCCGAATCCTTTGAGAAAACCCTTAAAAAAGAGAACAATAAAAGGATTATAAAAGACAATCGCACACATTGCAAAAGGGTTTACGGACAGCGGTCAGGACACTTGGTCGGATCGTGCACCAGAAAGTTTCGCAATATAGAGATCGTATTGGAATATCTTTACTGGAGAAATATTCTCGGAAAGGAAAATATATAAGACGAAAAAGAATGAAAGACTGATTGTCCCAAACACAGGTAACGGAGGAGAGAGACAGATTGGATGAACGAAAACAACTAACAAAGGGAAAACAGGCTGCCTTTTATCCTTCTCTGGATCATCCGGATCCTTTCCCGCATACTGCCAGCGTATGCCATGATCTTCATCATGTTTAACTTCGCCACCCCCCATATTACTGTTCCGGCTGAGGATGAGAAGATTTGACCGAAGGTAAGTTCTGACCGAGGGTAACTTATGAGTATGGCCGAGGATGCCGGCCCATGGTATCCCCACATGATAGGGGTACTACCTTCAAAAGGAGTTGTCGGAGGTGGTGTCGCAAGTGGTGTTTGACGTGTACGACTTGTATGATAATATTAATATTATCATAGTTGGTCAAACACATCGCAGCGTGCTCGAGAGGCTATATCATATGTGTCGAGAAGGTTAGGGTTTGCTTAGTCAGAAAACGCGGAAACCCCGGCCTGCATATTTTGGTTAGGGTATGTTACTCAGAATTTCACCAATCACCCATGCCTGTTTAAAAAGATCACCCGGCATTGTAGTCCACTGTACTACAGGTATCGTAGTAATCACGGTGAGTGCCGGTTAGTCTTCTACAGTACATTCACATCTTTGTTTCTCTTATTCTGGTGGCATCATGGCCCATCACGTGTTATCTCGTTGGAGCATAATGTTGTGATTCTGATTTGAAGTTGTACTTCTTGCTTGATTGACGCTCTACCGGAGGGCTATCGGGCATTGTTTACCCCGCAGGAGAGCGCGCTGCAACCGTACATGACATGTACTTCACGCGAGAGAAAAGGAAAATCAACGACAACGGTGCTACACGACGTAGTAGTAAAGAGAAAGGAAACGCGAGTGAGAAACCAAAGTATCGTACACGATAGGCTTCCCGAGGAAACCCTACCGTAGTCAACCGTGGAATGAGCTCAACTCGTGATAAATTCATACCAGAAATTCTGTCGTAGTCAATGACATCACTGATGCATATTCGGAAGTCATTACAACACATAACTGTTTGTTGATCGGCAATTCGCGTTGACTCATGAACAAATTTCGGCTTTTTAACGAACATTCTTTCCGTCCCATGGATGAAACCTTCTGTTTCTTAGACTTTCTTAGACTCATTCCGGGGGCCTATCACTTTGTTCTCGTATAATTTCAAAGGCAGTGTGCCGAGTTAGCTGTGCTACAAGATCGTCCGAATACTATCGTATTTGCTGAGCAAAGTGGATGAGTACAGTAAAGAACCTTGTCTGGCATGTGCATGCCAGCGGAAACAATGCCCGTTTTCCGTAAACGAAGGGTAAACCAGGACATGTTATGTTCTGGTAGTCTTGTGGTATTTAGGAACGGGGAGGACTTGAGGTGGCTACGCACTTACAGAAAAATAAGTCAGGCTGCACCGGACCCGCCCTTTCCCCCATGCTGATACGGGCATGACCATGTGTTGGTGTTGTTAAAAATGGGCATCTTGAGGAAGCAAGAGTTAGCGCTCTGTTTCCCGGATCTGGGCAACTCCGGAGGTGGGATGTAGCAGCACTGGCACTGGTGTTGTAGTATGAGAGAGGATCTGTAAAGGAAATCAGTCACCCGGTGCTGTTGAGAGAAGTTAGTGGGAGATGGAATAATTGCTCGTGGCATATCAGACGAGCATCTGAAAGCTTAGGGTCCACTCCCGCCCAGGTCCTGAATTGAGCTGTACTATACAACGCTACCTAGAATAAGATAAAAGTACTTTTCAACAATAAGGTTTACGGCAGCGATTTTGGACGTGGTTGACTTCAATTGAATGACTAGACAAAGATATAAAGATCTGGTTTGAATATCCGAACCGTAGAAATAGTCTTGCGATAACAATAGGGAATAAAAACGGGAAAGACTGAAATGACCCAAATACAGGTAACGGAGGAAAGAGTGACAGATTGGATGGTGAACGAAAACAACTAACAAAGGGAAAACAAGCTGCCTTTTATCCTTCCCTGGATCATGCCGATCCACTTCCGCATACTCCCAGCGTATGACGTGTTCTCCATCACGTTCACTTTCACTGCCGCCCATTTTACTGCTTCGGCCGAGGGTAAGAGGATTCGACCGAGGACATTCGGTATCCCATATGATAGGTGTAAGACCTTTATACGGAGTCGTCGCAGGTGTTGTTCCAGATGTTGTTTGATGCGTAGGACTAACCGGTAGTCAAACATAGAGGCGTCGGAGTAGTTGATATGCCAATAGGGTTAGGGTTGTGACGTCGTTGCCATAAGGGAAATATGCGGTGAGCAGCCAAGAAACATTTCCGTCCAACAAGTATTAACGAAGAATAGGAATAAAGAGCAACAAAGGGTAGGGACCAAGTCTAACTAAGTCTAACTAGAGCTCTAGAGAAGCAATGGGTGAGGAAAAGAAAAGGAAACAAAAGTAGTCTAGATGGATGACAAATAGCGAGCTGAAATAGGTAAAAGCACACTCAATCAGAATCCAATAACGTCACTCGGCAATTATTCTGTTGCAGGAATAATTTACGAAAAAGGAGAAGGAAGAAAATAAACGAGAAAAGCCAAATACAAAGGAAACAGGGTATGGTAAAATACAGGTTTACTGGTCGAGTGTGAGTGAGAATTGGCCGAGCATCGCTAGGACTGGTGGCAGATTTCCTTAGAGGTCGCATGGGAGGCGCTTGATGCAGCCAGGACTGCATAGTGGAGGGAAGGTAGCTATTTGCAAGCTTGGAAAGAGGGTCTTGGAGGTCCGATACTGATTCCTGCTCATTGGGGTCTACTGATAAGAGTATGCGTCAGCATTGATGTTTATGGTATCGGGGTTGGGATCACAACCTCTGGGTGGCATATCTGCCGCGCTCGCCCCCGTGGCCGGGTGGGGCCGGGGGGGATGCCTGGTCCCGAGATATGCGATGTCGGAATTGAAACTGTCCCGCTCACGTAGTATCTCTACCACACGATCATGACCTTTAGAGAGAGCAATTGACAATGGTGTTTGGTTCGCGCTATCTGGCACAGCGGTGCGGATATCTTTCCGTGCTAAAAGCATCTTTACTATACCTTCGTACCCTCTCTCGGCGGCCCACGCGAGTGGCGTCCGGCCATGGTTGGCATCCGGCCGGTTGGGATTGATATCGTCTCGTTCAAGAAGCATCTTTACTACCCCTTCATGCCCCTTCTGAGCAGCCCAGAGGAGCGGCGTTCGACCATATTTGGTGTCTGCCTGGTTGGGATTGGCATTCCCTCGATCCAGAAGAACCTTTACGACCCCCGCATGCCCGTGCATGGCGGCCCGCGAGAGAGGTGTATGGCTGTATTTGGTACTTGCCTGGTTGGGATTGACATCGGTTCGTTCCAAAAACATGTTTACTACCCCCGCATGCCCGTGCTCAGCGGCAAACAAGAGTGGCGTCTGGCCATAAAGGGTGTCTGCCAGGTTGGGATTGACATCCCCTCGTTCTAAAAGCATCATTACTACCGCCTCATGCCCTTTCTCAGCAGCCCAGCAGAGTGGCGTCCGGCCACATTTGGTGTCTGCCTGGTCGGGATTGATGTCCTTGCGTTCCAAAAGCATATTTACTACCTCCGCGTGTCCGTGCTCCGCTGTAAATGAGAGTGGCGTCTGGCCATAGAAGGTGTCCGCCAGGTTGGGATTGACATCTCCTCGTCCCAGAAACATCTTTACTACACCCACACGCTCGTATCTAGCAGCCCACGAGAGAGGTGTCCGGCCATATTTGGTGTCTGCCTGGTCGGGATTGACATCCCCTCGATCCAGAAGAATTTTTACGACCCTCTCGTGCCCGTGCATGGCGGCCCGTGAGAGAGGTGTATGGCCGTATTCGGTACTTGCCTGGTTGGGATTGACATCCGCTCGTTCCAAAAGCATCTTTACTACCCCCGCATGCCCGCGCTCAGCAGCAAACGAGAGTGGTGTCTGGCCATCAAAGGTGTCTGCATGGTCTGGATTCACATCCCCCCGCCCTAAAAGCATTTTTACCACCCCCTCATGCCCGAATATAGCGGCCCACGAGAGTGGAGTCCGTCCATATTTGGTGTCAGCCCAGTCGGGATTCACATCGGCTCGTTCCAAAAGCATCCTCACCACCCCTGCATGCCCTAGCTCAGCGGCAAATGAGAGAGGTGTCTGGCCATTTTTGGTGCCCGCATGATTGGGATTGACATCCCGTCGTTCCAAAAGCATCTTTACTACCCCCTCATTCCCATTCCTAGCAGCCCGCGAGAGTGGCGTCAGGCCATATTCGGCATCTGGGTGGTCGGGATTGACATCCCCTCTCTCCAAAAGCATCTTTACTACCCCCTCATGACCCTTTTCAGCAGCTAAAGAGAGCGGCATCTGGCCATTTTTGGTATCTGTCTGGTCGGGATTGATATCCCCTCGTTCAAGAAGCATCTTTACTACGCGCTCAAACCCGTTCTCCACGGCCCACAGGAGCGGCGTCCGGTCGCACCCTGCACCTGTCTTGTTGAGTCTGATATCCCCTCGTTTCAATAACATATTTACTACCCCCTCGTGCCCGCATTGAGCAGCCCACCAGAGTGCCGTACGGCCATATTTGGTCTCGGGTTGATTGGGATTGACATCCTCTTGGTCCAAAAGGACATTTAAAACCACCTCATGTCCTCTTATAGCTGCCCATGTGAGAGCTGTACTCCCTATTCTATCAGCCGCATTAACATCCCATCGCTTCATCCTCAGCAGAGCTGGAACTACCCCCGCTATCCCAAGAAATGCTGCTCCATGGAGTCCCGTAAATCCGATAGGTCCTTCCAGCGTACTAAAATAAGGACCTGAGCTTCTGTAACGGCTATATCGCAACAATATTAGTTGAGCAGATATATGCTCATCAAATCTATCCAGAAGTCTCAGCGCAAGCTCTTTCACATTTTTCGTCATCCCCCTTTTTGCGTGCTCCCCCCAGTAATTGGAAGCATATTCTAGAAGTGGTGTCGTTGCGGGAGCTGAGTGAAGTTTTGGCGAGAGATCCCGGACACTATCAAAATTGAGGTATGTCAAGCAAACCTCAGCAAGTGTGGAGTGCGGGCTCTGGAATAGGGTTGGATCACTTGAGAGATGCTCTTGCAGAGTATAATGCACTAGTCGGACGGTGGATGACGACGCCTCGACTGCGACAAGACCTAGGCAAGATGCCAGGAGCATTCGCAATGATGGAACGTTTTCGATATCCAGATCCATAGATCCCACCTCCACTCCGAAGGCATGGCAGAGCTCCTCGGCATGTAGTGGTCGTTCCGAATAGAACACCCACATTAGAACCTTCAGTCCGAGTGCTGATTTGTTTCCCTTTTGTGCCTTCAGTCGGGTTAGAGTTGTTGTGTAGGCCTCGCTTAGTCCATTACCCTTCGTCATCTGTTCGAGCTTCTTCCTTCTCTGACGAATTGTCACCTCTCCCAGAATAGCGTCGAGGTTTATCGCAACAAGGAGGAATCTGAAAGGAATCGTGGGTAAGTATTGATCAATGATAGAATAGGAATGGTAAATGCCCCTACATATCAGATATTCTTTCTATGAAAACTTCAATAATATCCGCCCGGAGATCGTCGCTCATCGCCTCGGGATCGGCGTCCCCGTCCAACCTCATCTCTAGGTAACCCCGAATGTCACCTATGGTGGGACTGATGGGTGCTACGACTGCCTTGCTAAAATATCTTTGAATGTCTTCCTTAACATGAGGCCTGCTCGCAAGGAAGATTCGCGTTGTAGGAGACTCCTGAACAATATCTCCCAGCGACTCTAACAGCTTTGGAAGATGCTTCGGCAAGAATTCGTCTAGTGCATCGATACAGATAAAAACCGGGGGTAGAGAAGCGATAGCGATCTTCAGAAATCTCATCAGTTCCGGAAGCAGCAGTCTTCTACCACCAAGTTCCGTTTTTCCGTTTTGGAACTCCACGCGGAGATACCTCGGGATGTCCCCCCCGGCTACCAGCTGCTTCAAGATCGCTCCAATAACGTTGTTGATGGTTTGCTCTTGCTGAGCTTGGAAGTCACAGTACAAGGCTGCGACGGCTATATCCCCCTTCCGTGCCTGATCGCATAGACTATCGATTACCAAGGAACTGGTATTTCCGACCGTCAGAAATTTTCGCTTCTCTTAAAGCAACCCACCACTTACCTTAGATACGTCTTGCCAACCCCCGGATTCCCGCTGCAAAACAAGACAGCCTTATCGACTCCACCCTCACCACATCTCCACTCCCGAAGCTCGCCCGTTTCCAAAATCCAATCCCCGACACCGGCAAACCGATCGGCGCGCACACCTTCATGTCTATTTCTCGGCTCTAGTGGAGACAGCCAACGCATAATCTGTGCATCTTCATCGGACTGATAGACGGTGTTGAAACTACCCGTTATGTTGAAACTACTTATGTTGCGGGATTCGGTATCGACATCACCAATCTTGAGAGGTGCAGTTTGGGCCATGATATTCTATCAGGAGTGTGGGTTGAATGTGGAAATGCTAAAATAATTTATGGCAGCACCGCAGGAATTTATAAAATTTGTTGAGCGCAGCTGAAGAAAGGGGGGAGATGAGGCTTGCTGTGTAACACTTCAAACTATTTTGGGACGGTGCATGACTAATACTTTCTAAAGCCTTACTACATCACGATTCCAAGTATTATCATGTGTTTCAATATCCGGAATCTCACAAGTTTTCTATCGTAAATCCCATATCGAGTGTTCGGTAAGAGCTTATTGAGAGTTGCGGTGAACAGTGGACTGTTTCGCAACAATAGACCACCAATATTTTACTCCAATCACCATTTGTTCTTTGCGTCTACCATTGTTGTCAATACGCTTACATTCCTCCTGGTATCTAGTGGGTCTCACATTCCTACACCCCCAGTCTCCTGGATATATACCTTGCAGGTGACTTGTGGGAGTCTAGATGGAAGTGGTTTCTGGGCTGTATGCTGGAATGGAGGGGTATAGAATAGATGGCCAATGGGATAGCAGAATATTTACCTGGAGTGAGAAGAATTTAGAAAAAGCGTTTCTCTACATGGCGAGCATCAAGCGTAGCGCGCACCCACCATCTATTTACTTGCTTCTGATGGGTTATGCCATTTCGGGCCGTTGTTGAGAGCATTTTATAAGCCGGCTCTCTCTGTGCCGAGCGCGAGCTATGTACGATAGGGAAACTCTCCGTGGAAACTCTTGCGATCTGACACCTTATGCCCGAGACTCGTCAATCATAAGCCTGAGAGAACAACGGAGAAAGATAAATTTATTACAAAGGTAAGGTAGATAGATTAAAACCAAATAACAAAAATAGCAACAAAGGAAACTATACTAACTGATTCCACGATGTTGCTGATCGTTTAGAGGATCCTAGAGCTGATATTCTCGAGTTATCGTAATTTATCGGGAGGTCTTTCCGGACCTGCCTTCGCTTTGTTGTCATCGCAGTAGGCAAGGAAATGGCGACATGCATGGATGAAAAAGAGACATAACCAGTATCGATAAAATGACTAGGAAGATCTTGTCATGTTTTATATATGCTCCTGTCTTTGCTGTTGGTTTAATGAGTGCTGGGTATGGGAGCGAGGTTTGTGGCCACGCCATCCCTATAGCTACTCCCGTAATGATCAATCCCCCATTGATTCCGCTCACTGCACCGCCGTGGCACCAGTAAATTATTTGTCAAGGGTCCCGAAGCGAGAACGGATGTCAGGGATGGATTCGATACCACAAACTGATGGGCGCTCACATGCCATGATGATGAAATTTTTAACTACTACAATTTCCCAAAGTGAGTCAAATAATTGGAGCAACTAAGAAAATCTTCTGGCGGCAGAAGAAGGTGGGGTTATCAGACTCTTCTTAGGGTTGGTTGGGTTTCGCTTGGGTGTTTTTGGAGTCCCTCTTGGCTGCATATATTTCCAGACACATTATCCATTGAGGAATGGAGGAGTGAGGGCGAGATGCAGATTAATTGCCCTAAACACTAGCACGATTGCTAGAGGGTGAAGAGAAAAAATAATTATCAATTTTGTTGGTCAAGTGTCTCCGCGAGGCAACCTAAGGGTGCGAGATATGTTTCACGAATACTTCTGCCGAGTGGCTCTCCTCCGGAGCAGCGCTATCGACTTAAATCATCAAGAATCACTCGCGTGACGGAAAAGAAGGAAGGAAAAGGAAGGGAACTGTTTGGGGACTGTTTGGACACAGCTGCATTTTTAAAGTTCTGTATACTCCTCGTACCTCAAGAATTGTGCCAGTTAGCCACAAGGGAACAAGGAAAACCTTTTAGCTAGCTACTCCCGGGTATGTCCTCTGAAATATTTCAATGTTTTGCCACAGTTCACCCCGCCGAATAATGAGGGAGGGGGTTAGAAAGCACTTCCGGAAGTTGGGTGCTAGGAGGTAGCGAGAACTTTGCGAATGAGGCTATGCAACGGTCCTATTCTATTTTGCGATAGTTTCTGCTGTAAAAATGATTGTTTAGCAGAAGGCAACCGTCACCATATATAGGGCAACGGAGAGGGGCCGTTGAATTAAAAAAGACTCTCTAGTGATTGTTTACGACTTCACTCGATATTAATTGTTATCGCCGTGTTCGTACGGTGCTTGAATTCCCGCCTGGGATATCGGCATGGAGTTGGGCATCGGGGTTGTGTTTGGTTGGTGAGTGCTCTGTGTATCGCCGGTTGGGCTGGGTTGCATGGCGGGGGAGAGGTTGTGGGGCGGTTGGGGAACAATGTCCTTTCGATTGAATTTTACCCTCTCCGGAGTCGTACCGTATTCTCATTGCCGGTGGCCGCGCGGCTCCAAGGATGGCATGATTTGGTCACTTTGTGTCAAGCAACGGAATGGAACCCGTGTGTCTAAAAAGACACTAAGCCGTAAAGTTGAGTTAAGCCACAAAGTTAGGTTGAGCTGCTGGCTATTGGGCGCTCTGTAGTGTGCACGGTTGCGAGCTAGCGAGCATTCATTGGTTGCTGCGCTAGCCACAACCTTGGCACGAGTAGTCATGGCTCGTCTGGATTTGTTTTTTGAGCTCGTTTTATTCACTCTATAGATTTCCGGATCCATTAAGCTATCCTTCCCGGAGAGGAAGAGTGAGGATGAAATGTGGATCAATAGACTCCCGTATTGATACTTATTGCTAAATTCTGTAAATAAAAAAAGAAACACCAGAATCGATTTCGTGAGTTGCTATTTTTCGCGAGGCAGTTTAGTGATGTCGGACATGTTTCACAGCCAACACTTCCGCCAAGTGACAAAACCATACCCTGGGGCGGTGCTATCGGTTAAAATCGTCGGTATTATCCGCCGTCACCCGTAAGAACCCAGAACATGTTTTTGCCCCCTGGGAAACCTGCAGGCTGCATGGCCCGCCCTTCCGTCCCGGGCATCCACCCATTCACTGCCGCCTGTCCGGTACGCACCCAAGGACGGACGGACGGACTAGACGCTTGGGTTCACTACTCTGGATCAACCTCTCGATCAGGGATATTAGGAGAGTTTATCAGGTTCTGTGGGGACAGCTGAAGCATCCGCGGAGATGTGCATTTTTGTGTGATCCTTGATATCCAATCATTTTGGAAGTGTGAACGACTAATCTTAGAGCGCAACACTACTGGCGAGTAAGTTAGTATTTGTCCGCTGACACAATTGACCGCTCATGACAGGCATTAACATGATTCTTCAGCAAAAATTAACTAAAAGTCCCTAAGGATAAACTCCCTTCTGCAATCCCTGATAATTTACCTGGACTCAGGAAACCTTTGCTATGTATTTAGAGCACGATGAAAACTATTTGGCGTAACTATTTGGCGTGAAATCAAATTTTGAGTCATACAATGAACTCCTAGATCTGATGATGAATATAAAAATAAACAAAAGAGTTCCTAAGTATATCCAAACCTGTGAAAACACTCTATGATAAAATATGAATCAGTGGAGGTTGAGTTATAATATTATGCTTTAAATTGTGGGATGAATTCCTTCTGGCCTATTAGCCATAGCAGAAAATTACTAGAGTACTGAAAGATGTTAAAACCAGAGGGCATTTTACTATGTAATATTATTTTATAATCTTTCTACTTTAGGTAGATCAAGTGTTCAGTAATTTTAAGAATGTATAGGAGGTGTCTCCTCTTAATGCTTAGAAATTGAATAACAGTTTTCTTTTTTTCTTTCCGTTATTAGCTGTTGAGTAGAAAAAGGCAATGGAAATAATTTTACTTAGAGTCGATGCTGTTGGACTTCATGAGGGGCAGATAGTGAGTTGTAGTTGTTCAGGGAATTTTCGTTTATTTTCGCACAATGAGGATTTGTGGAAATGATTCTCCGGGCATGGTTTTTTTCCCTTTGTCGTTATACGAGAATGCAAGGAAGTTGGGGTATGCATGGAGCAAGACTGATATGTGTGCGATCCATGGAAGGGTCAACATGGTTGAATTGCGCTCGATATACACCTATTACTTTATACACCTGTCTTCACGGTCACTTTAGTTTTGAAGAACTAGGTCCGCGATTTTCCTTCAAACCGCATAAAATCCCACAACGGTCAAGTCTGATTCTATTCCACTCTCTCCATTGCTCTGCTCTTTAGTCTTGCTTATCCCAAAGGTTCTTGGTGCGTTGGTATAGGCGGACAATTTTTTCCGCTTACAATTACTGCCATGGGGGGAGTGCTGGAGGTCGCATGGCTGCAGCCCATGTCCGGGGACCTGACAACGCCGATGGGCTCTCGGGGGCGGTGTCCAACGCTTCCTATTGTATTTTCGCTAGATTCGGAGGTATTGTTTGATCGCCGTTTTCTCCTTTTCTTTGTGCTCCTTTTTCCTTTGTATAGTTGCGCCCGGCATGCTGGGCTTGCGTGGTTATTAAGGGGCTGTCAAGTCGGTGGAGAGAAATAAAATTAAATATGTTATAATGATATGGTGATCTGGTCGCGCTTTCTACCCAATAGGCGAAGAGAAGATGATAATATTGCACCTATTGCGCGCTTGGTCTCCCTAGTAGAAGTAGGGCTTACGCAGTATTTATTCAAAGTTGCGCGCCGACCTTCGTGTGGCTTGAATGTGGTTTAAAAACGCTACAGCGGTTCACGCCAGACTAGCACAGTATCAGTATCATACTGTTGGGGGGATTTCATGCTTAGTGTATTTTCTGATGCGGACAACTTCCTTTCTTTTCTGATGAAAGTTTTTAAGGTATGATATAGTTAGGTTGATTTTCCTGCAAAGGGTTTGTCCGAAGGTTGAGGGAGAAAATTTTGTTCCTGCTTGTAACAAAAGCCTCCTCGACCTTTTCTTCTCGGAAAAAGGAACAACCGAATACGAACACGAGATTTTCCTAAGCGTGATTAGGAACAGAACCAAATAAAAAACGAAAAACCAGTGGATTTACGACTAGGAAAGCGGGAATTAGCAAAAGGCAGTGATCCCAAGCGGCCGGACTGACACACCACCTTTTAGGGGATGGCCTGGCCGGACTATGGGAAAGCGGCTTTATCTGGGCATCTGGCGGCTTTATCTGGGCATCTGGCGGCTTTACCTGGGGATCTAGCGGCTTTGGCTAGGCATTTGACAGCTTTATCTAGGAATTTGATGGCATTGCCTGGGCATCTGGCGGCTTTACCTGGGCATTTGACGGCTTTACCTGGGCATCTGGCAGCTTGGACCCCTACTACCAAGCCCCACAGCCGGGCGGTTGCCTGGGTGCCTGCAGGTTTTGGCGGCGGGACAAAATTCAAGCCGGACTGACCCAGGCGCTTCAAAATCTTGGCCAGACTGGCCGGACTGCCGACCTGCAGGCTAAACCGTAGGTCGGCCTGGCCGCTTGGGATCACTGGCCAAAGGACTGTGTTATTCCTACTATTTGAAAACCGTCGTTCGCTTTTTTCTTTTATCTCTCTTTTTGATTGCTTTATTATTTGGTGAACCTCCTACAACTGGCAGTAATCACGATTCTTCCTACGAGCTTGAAATCGTTCTTGCAGTACCGGCATTGTCGGGAATAGACTCCACTCCGAATGCCCTCACAAGACCTTGCCGAGAGGGAAAGACAAGGAGAACAAATGGGAGCCGTTATGTATAGGCATCTCCTATCTTTTCCGTACGCTTACTCGGATGAACTCGTATCTCCTGCTCGTGGGAGCCATGCCGTAGCATATGAGATTCTCTTGCCAGAGTTGCTGAAATTCTAGGTGGGGTAATAACCTATAATATCGCCCGGATTCTAGAGTGACTTGTGTCTTTCTCTGGTGGCCTTGTGGGATCTGTGCAACGGTAACTCCTGGTATAGGAAATCTGTCTGTCGGTTAGGTTAGATAGTATCTGAGGAGATTTACCAGAGAGAATTACGAGAGAAGAGATCCTGGATGCGATATCCACGTCAAAATTTGATAATTGTGGACTTTGTACGGTGCAGGATGAATTATCGGGCGAAGAAAGTGCACAAAGATGCCTAGGAATTTATTGCGATTGATATACCATGATCCCAGCAATTCCAAAGCAAGTTGGGCAGAGCGAAAAATATGGATGTGAAAAAAAAAAAAGGAGAGGAAAGGCGGGAGAGAATAAGGCAGCTAGGCAGGGCGTCACGGTTGATGCGGAGGTTATGGCACAACTTAATGGTCTCATTTTGCATTTTTTTTTGTTCTCTCGTGATTTGTGGACCTTGCACGACAGGTTCCCATTTCTCTCGGTCGTTGTCCGCATTTGCGTTGTGAGTTGGGTGTTTTTATTTTTATTTTTGAAGTACTCGGACATCATGTATGTGTGGATGTGAAAAGGAAGATGCCCAGCAATAACAAATTAGATAGAACTATCCCGAGCCTCTGAGATCTGATGGAGTACACTGTAGTTCGTTTGAAATATATCAAAACTGAAAATTAGCGTAAAAATATATATATATATATATATTCGGGTGAATCTTCAACTCTTACTAAAAAATGGGGGGTTTTTTTGTTTTGTAAAAGATCGCCTATTTCAAAGTGAATATGTGCGCAAATTTTGAGAACCTTTTTAACAGAGCAATTTCTTGTCATGATATTAAGGAAGTTACAAAGCTATATACAGCAAAATTGGTGTGTTTTAAAACCCATTTTTGCCTTTTTCTCTGTTTGTCATGCACATGGATAGAAAGAGCAAGGGTTTGGGTTTTATTTCACACACTTGGGCACCTCGGGCGGTGGGATGTCGTGGGGCCAGCAGCCGTGTAGTGGTATGGCGGTCTGTAGGGAGACTTGGTGGTGATCAATTGGTGGCATTGCGGGCCATTGGTGGCCTAGGGTCAATTCCTACCCATCGCCTGTGTTGGACCTTACTTTACATCACCACCCAGAAAAAGATGAGACAAGTATTAACGAATAATAGGGATGAAAAACAGCAAGAAGAAATGGACCAAGTCTAACAGGAACTCCAAGAAAGGAAAGAAAGGTAAAGAAAAGAAAAAGGAACAAGAGTGCTGGAGATGGATTACAAATGGCGAGCTGAAATAGAAAAAACACCATATATCAAAGTCTATTAACATCACTGGGCAATCATTTATGTCGTGGGAATAATTCAGGTAACGAAGAAGGAAGAATGTAAACGAGAAGAGCGACGAGACAAGCAACAGAGGCGGTGGTAAAATACCAGTCTACCGGTCGAAGGTAAGTGAGAATTGTCCGAGGGTCGTGAGGACCGGTTTCAGATTTCCTTGGGGAGGGATGCCCAGCCACGTGATCTGTTGTATCGGACTTGGCACTGTCCCGTTGACGAAGCAACTTTACCACTCGATCATGTCCTTTAGAGAGAGCTAATGACAGTGCTTTTTGGTTCACGCCATCTGATGTGGCGGTGCAGACATCTTTCCGTTTTAGAAGCACCTCTACTACCCCCTCATGCCCATTCTCAGCGGCCCACAAGAGTGGCGTCTCGCCATATTTGGTAACTGACTGGTTGGGATTGACATCCGCTCGTTCCAAAAGCATCTTTACTATCCCCCCATGCCCGGTGTCAGCGGCCCACGAGAGTGGCGTCAGGCCATATTCGGTGTCTGGACAGTCGGCTTTGACATTCTCTCGTTGTAGAAGCATCTTTACTATCCCCTCATTCCCCATATTAGCAACCCACGAGAGTGGCGTCAGGCCATATTCGGTGTCCGGCTGGTCGGGATTGACATCTCTTCGTTCCAAAAACATCTTTACTATCCCCTCATGCCCATTCTTGGCGGCCCACAAGAGTGGAGTCTGGCCGAGGTGGGTGTCTGCTTGGTCGGAATTGACATCCCGCCTGCCTAACAGAATCTTTACCACCTCCTCATGCCCTCTAGCGGCTGCCCATATGAGAGCTGTACTCCCTGTGCTATCAGTTGCACCAACACCCCATTCCTTCATATTCAAGATAGCAGCAACTATCTCCGCAATCCCGATAAATGCCGCTCCGTGGAGTCCTGTGAATCCGATAGGTCCTCCCCACCCGTCAAAGTAAGGGCCTGAGCCGCGATATCCATTATAGCGCAATAACATTAATTGAGCCGATATATGCTCATCAAATCTATCCAGAAGCCGAAGAGCAAGTTTTTTCACATTCTTTGTCATCCCCCTTCTTGTGTGCTCCCCCCAGTAATAAGAAGCGTATTCTAGGAGTGGCGTTTCTGCGGGAGCCCAGTAAACTGTGGGCGGGAGATCCCGGACGCATTTAAAATTGAGGTATGTCAAGCAAACCTCCGCAATTTCTGTGTTGGGGCTATGGAACAGAGTTGGATCAGTCGAGAAGTGCTCCTTTAGGCTATAGTGCACAAGTCGGACAGTGGACGATGACGCCTCGAATGTGACAAGACCCAGGCAAGATGCTAGGAGCGTCCGTAATGCTGGAATGTTTTCAGCATCCAGATCCGTAGATCCCAGTTTCACTCCCAAGGCATGACGGAGCTCCACAGTCCGTAATGGCCGTTCCGAATACAACACCCACATCAAAACCCTCAGCCCGATTTCTGATTCGTTTTTCTTCTGGGCCCTCAGTCGGCCCAGGGTTGCCGTATAGGCATCGCTCAGCCCAATACCCTTCGTTGTTTCTTCAAGTTTCTTCCTTCTCTGACTTATTGTCAACTCTCCGAGAATAGCATCGATGCTTAGCGAAACCAGGAGAAATCTGCGCACAATCGTGGGTGAGTAATCATTAACGATAGAGTGGGAATGATAAATTCTCCTACATATCTGATATCTTTTCCAAGATAACTCGAATAATATTTGCCCGTAGATCATCGTTCATCGCCTCTGGATTGGTGTCCCTGTCCAGCCTCATCTCCAGATAACTCCTAATGTCATCCGTGTTAGGACTGATGGGTATCACAAACGCGTTGCTAAAATAGTCTTGAACATGCTTCTTGACATATTGCCTTCCGGTCAGGAAAATCCGTACCGTAGGGGACTCCCGAACAATATCGCTCAGAAACTTCAGAAGCTCCAGCAGATTACTCGCTGAGAATTCGTCTAGCGCATCAATACAGATGAATACCCGGGGACGCGAAGCGATTGCGGTCGTCAGCATTTTCATCAGGTCCGGAAGCAGCGGCTTTCTGCCACCATCCATTTCTCCTTTTCGAAACTCATCCCGCAGATACTCCGGGATGCTCCCTCTTCTAACCAGTTGTTTCAAGATAGCTCCCATGACGTTGACGACTGTCTGATCTTGCTGCGCAAGGTAATCGCAGTACAAGCCCGCGACGGCGATATTATCCTCCCTTGCGTCATCGCACAAACGGTCGATCACCAAGGAGCTAGTATTTGGGACCGTCAGAAAATGTGGCTTTCTTTTAAGGAATCTCGCTACTTACCTCAGGTACGTCTTACCCACCCCCGGGTCCCCGTCACAAAATAAGACAGCCTTGTCAACTCCATCCTCCCCGCTTCTCCACGCCTGAAACTCGGGTGTTCCTAAAAGCCAATCGCCGATACCGGAGAATCGGTCAGTACGCACGCCTTCATGTCGGTTGTTTGGCTCCAGTGGGGAGAGCCAGTGCAAAACTTTTGTATCCTTGCCAGACTTATCGATGCTGTTGGTGTTGGACCTATTGATTATGTTGCCCCACCCCGTATTGCCCCCGCCGATGTCGATATCCGCACTTTGGGTCATGATATTCAGTTAAGAGTGTAGATAGAATGTAGAGGGGGGTGAAAAATCTGTACGGGTATTGGGGGAGTTTACAAAATTCTGTGAGAACTGCTGAAGAAAGCGGGGAGATGGGGCTTGTTGTGTAACAGTGAATACCCAATCATTTTGCAGGGGTGCATGACTAATATCAGAACTCTACCACTGCGCCCCTGTGAGCATTGGGACATGTTTCGATATTAGCAATCTCCCGAATTATCGCAGATCCCTCTAGAGTCTTAGATAGCAGGTGGAGATTTTGTGAATAGGGGACTGTGTTAACTGGTGCTGCGCTGTTTCGGAATATCTGACGCCTAGCATTTACTCTTGTCATTACTTTCTGTGGGTTTAGCGTTGTTGTTCTAATTACCCCCCAATATCTGGTAGATTCTATATCCCGGGTTTTGCGGCTATCCATTGTGGTAGGTGAGCCGTTGGAGTCCAAATGGAAATGGATTCTAATAGGTCGAATCCAGGGCCGGGGCGGGGGGGGGGGGTATGGTATGGTATGGTAGGCTAATGGGATCGCAGAGTAAGTGCGAGAAGCAAGAAAGATTTAGATACTACAGCGACTCGGTAGCGGTGCCCTTAATTTGAGACTGTCAATGATCGACCAGCGAGTACAACAGGGAAAGCTAAATTTATTACAACGGTGAAATATGATATTAACGAACAATAGGAACAAAAAGAAGCACTAAAGGAGAGATGGACAAAGTCTAACGGGAACTCCAAGAAAGCAAAATGTGAAGAAGAGAAAAAGGAACGAAAGTGCTCTGGATAGATGGCAAATGGCGCGCTGAAATAGGAAAAAACACAGTGTATCAAAGTCAACAACACTCGGCAATCATTTATGTCGCGGGAATAATTCGGGTAACGAAGAAGGAAGAACGTAAACGAGAAGAGCGACAAGACAAGCAATAGAGGCGGTGGCAAAATACCAGTCTACAGGTCGAAGGTATGTGAGAATTGTGCGAGGGTTGTGAGGACCGGTTTCAGATTTCCTTGGGGGCTGCTCGGATAGGGGGGCACTGCGGTCGGCGGGCTTGGTAAGAGAGTCTTTGAGGTGCGATACTATGATAGTTCTTGTTCACTGGTGTCTGCTGATAGGAGAGTATGTTTGCCATTACTGTCTGTGATGTCGATGTTTGGATCACCACCCAGTGTTCCCAACCGTCCCGTCCGGACGCTAGGGCCCTGGCGTCCTATAGTCCCGTCCGTCCCGGGCAGGGTGGGTAAGGACGGCCGGGCACGGCGTCCGTCTTTTGTAAACACCGCAGGACCGTAGGTTGACGGCCGGGCCCCGCAGTCTTTTTGGAAATGGTAACTTTCGGTAGGGCTTGGCCGTCATGAGTAATGACGGGCGTCACCTGTAGGTACCTACCGTCCTGAGTAAGGACGGGCGTCCCTTGCATGCCCTGACTGCTTCCCGCATATCCGAATCACTACCGCCTCGGCCCTGTCGTCACCCATACCGCCTAACCCATTGCCTATAGGCTGCGTGGTCGCTCCACACCTCGGCCTGGGTTACTAAATACAGACTTGAGAGACGAAGGTTAACTATTTTGTGAAATCGTAGTGATAAAGCAGAGTCTTCATCCCTTGGTCTCATTCACTCAGATCTTGTACTCTCTAAACCTTCTACCTTACCTTCCAGCGACAATTGATAGATGATAGTAGAACCTGAGCTTCTCTACATTAGAATAAAAATGTTTCACTTCTTAATAATACTAACCTAATGCTAATGAAATTTGAAAACGAAACATAAACTAAGACACCTATAGGGCCCGCCCGTCCGTCCCGGGCATAGGTCAGGACGGACTGCAACTGGGCGTCCGTCCCGGGCAAAGGTCTCAAACTTAGCGTCCGTCCCGTCCTAGGCGAAAGACGGACGGACTGGACGCTTGGGAACACTGTCACCACCTCTGAATGATATATAGTATCTGCCGCATTTCCATCGATGGCCAGCCGAGGCGGGGAGGTATGCCTAGCCACGCGATCTGTTGTATCGGACTTGGCACTGTCCCGTTGAAGTATCATAGCAACTTTACCACTAGATCATGTGCTTTAGGGATACCCAACCGTAGTGGTGTTTGGTTCGCGCGATCTGACGTGGCGGTGCGGACACCATTCTATTCTAGAAGCATATTTACTATCATACTCCCTCGTGCTCATTCACAGAGGCGCATGAGAGTGGTGTCCGGACAAAGTGGATGTCTGTATGGCTAGGATCATCATCCCCTCGTTCAAAAAACATCTTTATTTTTCCCTCATGCCCTTTCTCAGCGGCCTACAAGAGTGGCGTCTGGCCATATCTGGTGTATCGCTGGCCGGGATTGACATCTAATCGTCCCGAAAGCATCTTTACCACCTCCCCATCTCCTCTTGCAGCTGCCCATGTGGGAGCCTTACTCCCGGCGCTATCGGTTGCATTCAGATCCCGCTCTTTCATCCTTAATATAACAGCAACCACCCCCACGATCCCGAGAAATGCTGCTCCATGGAGTCCTGTAAATCCGATGGGTCCTCTCCACCCGGAAAAATGAGGAACTTAGTTTTCATGTAAAAATAATAGTAGTTCAACCGATATATGCTTGTCAAATATATCTAGTAGTCCTAGTGCAAGAGCTTTCACATTCTCTATCATCCCCCTTTCCGTACCCCGCCAATAAAAAGAAGCATATTCTAGAAGCGTTGTTGTGGGAGCCAAGAAAGTTGTCGGCGGGAGATCCCGGACACATTCAAAATTGAGATTTCAAGCACATAGCTGCAATCGTTGAGTGAAGGCCATGGAATAGGGTTGGATCACTTGAGAGATGCTTTTGTAGAGTATGGCGCACCAGTCGGATAGCAGACGATGACTCCTCGACTGTAACAAGGTCCAAGCAGGGTGATAGGATCGTCCGAATTGCAGGCACGTTCTCCACGTCCAGATCCGTAGATCCCACCTCGACTTCCAGGGCGTGACGCGGCTCCTTGACCCGTGATGGCCGTTCCCAACACAACGTCCACAATATGACCCTTAGTCCGAGTATTGATTTGTTTCCCTTCTGTGCCTTTCACCGGGTTTGAGTTGACGTGTAGGCATCACTCAGTCCATTGCCCTTTGCCATCCCTTCCCGCTTTTTCCTTCTCTAGCGAATTGTCCCCTTTCTGAGAATAGAGTCCAGGTGAAACAAAACAAGGTGGAATCTGCATACAATCGTGAGCGAATATTGATCAGCTATAGAGTAGGAATGGTGAATGCGCTTGCATGTCAGATATGTTTTTCAGGATAACTCTAGTAATATCTGCCCTTAATTCATTGTTCACTCCCGAGTGCATTGGCATCCTCCTCGAGCCTCATCTCCACATAGTGCCTAATGTCATCCCTGTTAGGGCCTGTTGGTATAACAACCGGGTTGCCGAAATATCTCCGAATATTATCCATTAGATGGGGTCTCGCGGTGAATAATACCGTAGAAACTTGAATAATTGAACCGTGTGCTAGACAGTTAAAATAAGGTTTAAGTTAGGGGGAATGTTAAATGAGTGTCTCGGATGAATGTTGGAGTGAAACACCTAGGGTGACTCACTCTCAAATTCAACCACATTCCATCTGAGGTTGACTTGGAATACGAGATTGCAAATTGGAGAAGAAAAAAACGCGTTATGTAAAGAGTCAGAACTTGTACTTTAAGCAATATAAAAGAAAGTAGAAACAGTACTCTAGAGAGATAAGAAAAGTCACAGACCTGAACCGTATTTCCACATTCCACGATGCCAGCAAGACGTTCAAACCAACCCTCCGGACGTGTTCGTGTTTGTCCAGACATTCCTCCACTGCCTGCTGACAAGTTTTATGCCGGTATAAAAAAAAAAAGAGGACCAGCACGCAAACCCTTAGCAGAAGTTCTTCGATGCTCAAAGAAGGAGGTATCTAATCCATATCGCTCCTACACAGTAAGCTATAAGCTTCGCGTGCTTTCATATTGGGTAGGAGCAAAAATACCTTGCGGACCAACCCGAGTACGAGAGCCAACGCGGGAGGAGGTAGCATTACGGTTCAAGGTACCAGCAGGAAACCTTACCCGGTGGAGGAAGGAAGAGCAGCAGGGGAAGTTCCTTACCGAAAAAGCAGGACAGCGGCGGGCCGGAGGAGGAGGAAGAGGCAGACAGTTGGTCGAAATGGAGAAAGCTCTTTTCGAGAGATTTCGGGAAAGGAGAGCAATTGGGAGGCCAGTACGGAGGGGATGGTTTCGTAAGGCTAGCATAGACCTTTTCAGAATTCACTATCCGGAGAAGGATCCTACCTCTTTTTGCTTCTCCAATGGCTGGTTTCGAAGTTTCCTGCGCTGGCACCAAATTAGCCTTCGATGTATTACGAATACAGCGAGCAAATTACCGGCAGACTTTGTGGAGGGAATACTCACCTGGTTAAAATTTAATCGTCGGAACTCACAGCTTCGGGAGGAGGATATAGGAGAGGAGGGAGGACAGTCTGAGGATCATTTAAGTCAGCCAATGATTGGCCGGTATCGCTTACAGAATATCTACAATATGGATCAGACACCAGTACCATATGAGTACCTAGAGGGGAGAACTTACAACTTGGTAGGAGAAAAAACAGTTTGGCTGCAATCGTCAAAATCTGGGTGGGATAAGCGGCAGGGTACTATCCAACTTACAGTTTTTGCTGATAGTGTACCTCGTGTAAGGCCACTCTTGTTCTTTCGAGGCCAAGGGGTTGGCGCAACAATTGCAAGGGAGCGGAGAGAGTACGATCCCCGTGTGGTCGTTAAGTTTAATCCCACTGCTTACGCCAACTCGAGCAACGTGCTCGAGTGGCTAGATGAACAACTTATTCCTGTACTCGATAGTCAGCCAACTTTACTCGCAATTGACCTCTTCCGAGCACACCAAACGGAAGAGGTACTTGATACCTTTCGTGCTAACGACATAGTCGTGAGTATGATTCCAGGGGGCTGCACTGGGCTTGTGCAGCCCCTTGATGTTTCTATTAATCGGCCGTTTAAAGATATTTTAAAGGTTAGTCAAATTCAATTCTAAAAATTGAGAACGTGGATAACTTACCAAGAGGTAGGAAAAAATGGAGGAACGGTTAGGAGAAATTGAGGAGGCTGAGGAGAGAGAAGTCAGTGCAGGAAGAGAGTTGAATGGGAGTATGGTGGGGAGGAGAAGGACAGCAATTACCTGGGCAGTGGGTGAGGCATGGGAGGTGTTTTCAAGAGAAAAGGCGGAGGTAGTTCGGAATGCCTTTCGGGTGGTTGGACTTGCACTTCTAATTGACAGAAGTGAAGATCACCACTTATCTATAATAGGGTTAGTAAATGATATTCTAAGGGAGGGGTTGAAGGACAGGGGAACTCTGGAGCAGGAGGATGGAGATGGGGAGGTGAATGTAGATATAGATTCCGATGGTGAAATAGATTTCACCTATGAGTGAATGCCAATCCCTGGTGAGACCCATATTGATTCAGAAAAACGCAATTTCCTTGGTGTTTCACACCTTATTTTGACCGTCTAGCACACGGTTCAATTATTCAAGTTTTTACGGTATGTCCTAGCGACTCTAGTAGCTTTGGCAGATACTTTGGCAAGCGTTCGTCTACCACATTAATACAGATGAAAACCAGGGGTAGCGAATCAATAGTGATCCTCATCATTCCCCGCAGATCCGGAAGTTTCAGCCCTCTTCCACCATTCTCTCTTTTCGCTTTGTGAAACGGCCCCCGCAGGTAATTGGAGATTTCCACTGTGCCACCCAGCTACTTCAAGATAGCTCCAATCACGTTAGCGACCGGTTGCTCTTGCTAGGCAAGAAAGTCGCAGTACAACCCCGCTACCCTAATATCCTGCCCCGCCTGATCACACAGGCTGTCAATAATACCGGTAAGGGAACTAGTATTTCCGTTTGTCAGCAATTTTCGCTCCCCCATAAATGATTCAGCCGGTTGCCTCAAGTACGTCTTGCCCACTCCTGGATATCCCACTGCGAAACAAGACAGCTTTATCGATTCCACCCGCAACACCCATCCACTCCCACAACTCCTTTATCTCCAATAGCCAATCCCCCACACCATCAAAGCGCTCGCTGCCTATGCTTTGGTGTCTGTTATTTGGCTCAAGCGGAGACAACCAATGCATGATCTGCGCATCCTCCTCGGAGTTGTACACATTCTTTTTGAAACTACTTAAACTACCTGTTATGTTGCTACTCCGTCGGCCATTTTGATGGATAGCGTGTATGTTTTCTGGGCCATGGTATTCTGTTAGGAGCGTAGGTAAAACGTAAAAATGGTAAATAATTTGTCGTGGTACCGGAGGAGTTTATAAAATTTGTTGCGCACCGCTGATGAAAGCGTGGGATGAGGCTCGTTGTGTAACACTCAATACCCATTTTCTTTTTTTTGGGGGGGGGGGGTCCGTGCATGACTGATCAGAGAATTACTGCTCCGTAGAAAGAGTCGGTTAGTATCATAATGTCTTTTGTTATTAGGAATCTCACGAGCCCCCCACCACAAACCCCACACCGACGGTTATATATTAGAGGTGATCCAGATTTTGCGGTGAACAGAGGGCTGATTTGGGTAACTTTGGGTTGTACTGCTCTGGAATAACAGACGCCTAGGATATACTCCCGTCACTATTTCCTGTGAGACCGGCATTGCTACTATGCGCCTAACCTCCCGCTGATATCTGAAGGATCTTGCATCTCCCGTTCCCTGGCTGTATACTTTGCTGGTAACCGGCTGTAGTCTATTATAGATGGTGGTTGTTTCCGGGGTTTTTGCCAGGCTGGGGTGGCATAGTAGGCCGGCGAGATATCAAAATAGTTACGAGATGTGAGAAGGCCCCAGATACCGCACCTACTCAGCAGGAGTACCAGATCTGGGACATTGCTATTGCGCAATAGTGGCCCTGGCGGTGGGGAGGATCATGGAATTTCGAACAAAAGAGTGTTAAAAAGGACAACCCGAGAGAAGCACGGAGAAATTAAAGCAAACAATACGAGCTAATCGTGTGTTACCGGTCGCTACAAACGTCCTAGAGTTGGAGGAACATAGTGTGTCGTGACCAGTGGTGGTGGCTGCCGGAGTGATTTATTTTGTTCAGACGTTATCGTGGTTTGTGCGGAGAATTCTCTGGACCGCTCTTTCCTTTGCTACTTTGCGAGTGGGTAAGGGCGCGGGGGCATGCATGGAGGGAAGGAGATATAAGTGGTATCACATTCCTGGAGCGATCAGGATGATTTTGTCATACATTATATATGCTCCTGTCTTTATAGTTGGTTTAGAGGGTTCCATACGCGTGGGCATCATTTGTGGCAACACCTTTCCTATAGCCTTCCTAAAATCCCCCAATTCCTGTTCGATTCCGCTCACTTTACCAGCGCTACTGTATATACTATTGATTTTTGTTATGGGTTCCCAAACACGCGCGGCATGGCCGGAATAATTCTAGAATGATAGGCTCTCACACGCAGGGGCTAGGATATTTTTAGGTTTTGTCCAGGGCCGTCAAATAACTCGCGCACCCAGGGCAAAACTTCATGGGTATCATAGAAGCGAAATAAAATTATCAAACTCTTCTCAGAGGCAGTCATGTCTCTCCGAAATATTTCTGGGCCCGATCCTCCTCACTGCAAATATTTCCAGATATATTGTCCATTACCGAGAGGGAGGGTAATGGTGAAAAGTGGACCGGTTGGCTTGAACACGAGCACTATTGAAATAGTGTGTAAAGTAAACATCACGATCGATTCCATGAGTTGAGGGTTTTCGCAAGGTCGCTGAATACGGGACATGCTTCCCTAACACCTCTGTCGAGTGGCAATGGAAGGATTTCGGGACGCAAAGTTAGGAATCACGACATAGCAACTGAGAACAAGCGAGCTTGAAAAAGCGGAGTTTCGGAGATCTAGGTTAAGATTGGAAAGTGGGTTAGCTTCGTAAGCACTAAAAGTTCATGGGCCGCACTGCATGACAACCTACCTTGTTAGAGTAACGCTCAGGATGAATATATCAGGCGGTCAAAGGGTAAGGAGAAGACCAATTTGTTTGTTGCAGTATTTTATACATCTTCACATGGCTCCATTGCGCTCGGAATAGATGACTACGAAAGAAAAAGGGGTCGATTTTTTGTTAAAGGTTCTTATCGAATCCGCGACCCCTACGCTTAGTTAAGCTAGGACTGAGCTTACCCTACCTCTCCAGGAGAACATGAATCCCAATCGGTAAGAGGTAGCAATGGTGGCAAGCCAGAATTACGGGAATTATCATACTATACTTGCTTCGAAATCTCTGCTTCTCCTGAGCTGCGCTAGTGACTAAAATCATGGATAATCACTCGCGCGGCGTAACATTCGAGAGGTAAGGTAAGTTAGGTTGTCATTTGGTATGATAGGGTAGGATACAGTGCTGTGAGAGCCCTATTGTGTAAGGTGGTGAGGGGGACATTGTTCTTAACAAGTTGCGGTATAAATCAGCATGCTTAGATACATCGTATGATAAAGACCCGGCACACCCCTCCAATTGGCGCATCGCGCACTTTTGTCGTAATCCATACCGTGGGCATCCACGAGCCCTACCGTAAACCTATCAGGCGTAGTCGGCGCGCCGCCGTGAAAGGGGCTGGCGTTTTAGCATTCACAGATCCTTTGCGAAGAATGGCTGACGTAAACCCACCGACCAAACCGCAAGCCACAAGACGTCGTCCTCACTCAAATAGCTAATCCCTGCTAGGAAATATTCCTGTAGTTCCAAGCTCGACCCGAGTGTTCGGGTACTTACCGTACGATGCAGCAAACTGGACCGCGCCAGACTCGCCCTCATCCCAGTGTTGACACAAGCTTGACCATGCTGGTATCATCCTCGCGCCAAGATTGTGCATGGGCGCCACAACCATGGCACAGCGTCAGACTGCGTATGGTAACCTTGTGGCTGAACATGACTTGGTCGCTTAATGTAACCTTACAGCAAAATCCAGCCACACTCATTGCTACAAGTGGTGCAACGTGATCAACAACAATACAACGGCAATCCTAGATATGGGAAATCTCTCCAGGAGTTGGGAGAGTTTTTTTTTTTTTTTTCTTCAGAGGAAGTTACCTACAAGAATGCCTAGATGTGATACTGATGTGAAACGAGCAAGACAAAATTCACTTGTCCGGGAAAAAAAAAAATTTTTCCGAAGGCGCCACGGCGAAGGTGTATACTTTTACAGTTTTGTTCTCCAGCTTTGTGGATTTTGCAATCATGGGTGGGATCTCTCATCTCTGGGCTTTTTTCCGCATTTGGGTTTTGGGTTTTGGATTTTTTTTTTTAGGTGGGTTTACTTGGATATCGGGCAGGTGAGCATTGAGTAGTGTAATAATTTACGGTACCGTAACATACCCCATTAGAGACGTGGCTGTTCACGGGCACTCGTGCCAAGGCTGTGGTTAGGCGCCACAAGGCATGAAGGCTCGGTAGCTAGTGACTGGGATAAAACTCCCGATAGCTCAAGGTAAATTAGTGGCTCAACCGTTATAAATTTTTGGCCAAGAGTAGGAAACCCATGTCGCCCAACCTAACCCTGCACTTCCGTGTTGGGAAACCGGGATCTACTCGCTCCACATGGGGCGACGCTATCAACAACGATACATCCGTATCATAGGTCCGAAATCTGTCTAGCAGTTGGGTTAAATAACACCTAAAGGGATTTACTAGAGGAAGTGGCTAGAAAGGAAATTTTGGATGTGATATTTACATCACATAATAGTTGATTTTTTGTGGAGCAAGATGGCCTCTTAAGCGATGAATCCGCTGCGATTGATATACCATAATTCCAGTAATTCCAAACTGGGTTGGGCGAAGCGAAGGGAAGGGGAAAGAAATGGAGAGAGAATGTAAATACTTGCTATTAATTTCTACCCACTACATCTGTTGCACCGTACTCTACACCGCCACCGAGAAAATGACAAGACGAATATTAAGTTGTATCATCATACGGTAGGAATTGGGAACCACAAGAAAGAAGCTATGGACCAAGTTTAACCGGAACTCCATGGAAAGGAAAGGTACAGAAAACAAAAAAGAAACAAAAGTACCCTATTCTGATGGGGAGCAAATGGTGAGCTGAAATAGGAAAGAACACCCGCCATGGAAATCTATTATCAGAACACCACTCGGCAATTATTTCTAGAGCAGGAATATTTCAGGTAAAGGAGGAAGAGGATTGTAAACAGTGACAAAAGGCGGGCGGGGAGGCGATGGTGGAATCTCGGTCGGCCGTAGGCAAGGGTGTTGGTCAAGTATTGCGAGGTTGGGTTTCAATTTTCCGGAGGCATCAAAAGCTTAGGAGCAGCATGGAGGGGATTGAGGAAACCTAGACTGCACGGTTGAGGGGAGGTCAATATTTGCAGGCATGGAAAGAAAGTCATTGAGTGCATACTGGTTCTGACTCGGTGGGATCCATCGATAGGAGTGCGGGCTAGCCAGTACTATCTGTGATATTGGCGGTAAGGTTGCCACCTTTGGGTGGCACGCCTACCGCGCTCACCCCGGTTTCTGATGGAGGTCGGCCAGGATGACTGTCCAAGGCGATCTTGTGGGTCAGAATAGGTAATGTCCTCGTCAAGTAACATATTTACGACTTGATCATGTCCTTCAGAGAGAGCCCTCCATAGTGGCGCTTCGTTTAGGGTATCTGGAATAGTGGCGCGGACATCGCTCCGTCCTGGAAGCATGCTTACTATCTCTGCATGGCTATGGTCTGCGGCAGACAAGAGCGGCATCTGGCCGCATTCGGTCTCTCTCTGTTTGGGATTGGCATTCATCCGTTGCAAAAGCATCTTGACTACCCCCTCATGCCCTCGATCGGTGGCCCAAGAGAGTGAGGTCTGGCCAAATTCGGTGTCTGGGCGGTCGGGATTGACATCCTCTCGTCCTAAAAGCATTCTTACCACCCCCGCATGCCCGTTCCTGGCGGCAAGCGAGAGTGGTGTCTGGCCAAAGTAGACGTCCGCCTGGTCAGAGTTGACATCACTTCGTTCCAAAAGTATCTTTACAATCCACTCATGCCCGCTCTTAGCAGCCCACGAGAGTGGCGTCCTGCCATATTCGGGGTCTGGCCGGCCAGGGTTGACATCTCCTCGATCTAAAAGCATCTTTACTATCCACTCATGCCCGTTCTCCGCAGACCACGAGAGTGGCGTCCCGCCATATTCGGTGTCTGGCTGGTCAGGATTGACATCTCGTTCCAAAAGCATCTTTACTATTCCCTCATACCCGTTCTTAGCGGCCCACCAGAGTGGCGTCCGGCCATATTTGGTGTCTGGCTGGTCCGTCTTGACATCCTGCTGATCCAACAGCACCTTTACCACCTCTTCATGACCCCATACAGCTGCCCATATTAGAGCTGTACTCCCTGTGATCAGTGTTCCCAAGCGTCCAGTCCGTCCGTCTTTCGCCTAGGACGGGACGGACGCCAGGTTTGAGACCTTTGCCCGGGAAGGACGCCCAGTTGTAGTCCGTCCTGACCTATGCCCGGGACGGACGGCCGGGCCCTATAGGTGTCTTAGATTTTGTTTCGTTTTCAAATTTCATTAGCATTAGGTTAGTATTATTAAGAAGTGAAACATTTTTATTCTAATGTAGAGAAGCTCAGGTTCTACTATCATCTATCAATTGTCGCTGGAAGGTAAGGTAGAAGGTTTAGGGGGTACAAGATCTGAGTGAATGAGACCAAGGGATGAGGACTCTGCTTTATCACTACGATTTCTCAAAATAGTTAACCTTCGTCTCTCAAGTCTGTATTTATTAACCAAGGCCGAAGTGTGGAGCGACCACGCAGCCTATAGGCAATGGGTTAGGCGATATGGGTGACGACAGGGCCGAGGCGGTAGTGATTCGGGTATGCGGGAAGCAGTCAGGGCATGCAAGGGACGCCCGTCCTTACTCAGGACAGTAGGTACCTACAGGTGACGCCCGTCATTACTCATGACGGCTGAGCCCTACCGAAAGTTACCAGTTCCAAAAAGACTGCGGGGCCCGGCCGTCAACCTACGGTCCTGCGGTGTTTACAAAAGACGGACGCCGTGCCCGGCCGTCCTTACCCACCCTGCCCGGGACGGACGGGACTATAGGACGCCAGGGCCCTAGCGTCCGGACGGGACGGTTGGGAACACTGCCTGTGATATCAGTTGCATTAACATACCATTCTTTTATTTTCAATATAGCAGCAACTATCCCCACGATTCCGACGAATGCTGCTCTGTGGAGTCCTGTAAATCCGATAGGTCCTCTCTGCCTGTATATCAAAGTACCTAAACCTCGATCTCTACCACGCCTCAATAACATTAGCTGGGCAGATATATGCTCATCAAATCTACCCAGAAGTCTCAAAGCCAGTGCTTTCCCATTTTCCGTCATGTCCCTTCTTATGTGCTCCACCCAGTAATGAGAAGCATAGTCTAGAAGTGGCATTTTTGCCGGGGCGCTGTAAGATTTTGGCGAGATATCCTGGACACATTCAAAGTTGAGGTATGTCAAGCAAACCTCCGAAATTATTGAGTGGGGGCTATGGAATAGCGTGAGATCACTAGAGAGATGTTCTTGCAGAGTATAGTGAACAAGTCGGATAGTGGAAGAAGGTGCTTCGACCGTGAGGAGGCCCAGACACGATGCTAGGAGTGTCCGTAATGCAGAGACGTTTTCGACATCCAGATCTGTTGATCCCACCTCCACTCCCAGGGCATGACACAGTTCCTTGGCCTTTAATGGCCGTTCCGAATATAACACCCACATCAGGACCTTCAGTCCCATTATTGATTTGTCCCCCTTCTGGGCTTTTAGCCCGGTGAGAGTTGACGTGTAGGCATCGCTAAGCCCATTACCCTTCGCCATCGCTTCCAGCCTTTTCCTTCTTTTGCGAATTGTCACCTCTCCGAGAATAGCGTCGATATTTAGCGAAACAAGGAGAAATCTACGCAAAATTGCGGGTGAGTATTGATCAATGATGGAGTGGGAATGGTAAATTCTCTTACATATCTGATATCTTTTCCAGGATAACTCGAATAATATCCGCCCGTAGATCATCGCTCATGGCCTCAGGATCGGTGTCCCCAGCCAGCCTCATCTCCAGATAACTCCTAATGTCATCCGTGTTAGGACTGATGGGTATGACAACCGCCTTGCTAAAATGTCTTTGAATGTCTTCCTTGATATGAGGCCTGCCCGTGAGGAATATTCGCGTCGTAGGGGACTCCCGAACAATATCTCCCAGCAACCTCAGAAATTCCGGCAGATACTTCGGTGTGGGTTCGTCTAGCGCATCGATACAGATGAATACCTGGCGCAGCGAAGCGATCGCAGTCCCGAGAACTTTCATCAGATCTGGAAGCAGCAGTTTTCTACCCCCAAGCTCCGCTTTTCCTTTCTGAAATGCGTCGCAGAGGCACTTCGGGATGTCCCCTCTGCCGACCAGCTGTTTCAAGATAGCTCCCATCATGTTCGCGACCGTCTGCTCTTGCTGAGCTAGAAAGTCGTAGTACAAGCCTGCGACGGCGATATTCTCTTTCTCTGCCTGATCGCACAGGCTGTCAATAACCAGGGAGCTAGGATTTCTGACTGTCAAAAATTTTCGCTGTTTAAAGAATTTCACGACCTACCTCAGGTACGTCTTTCCCACTCCCGGATTCCCGCTGCAGAACAAGACACTCTTATCGATTTTACCCTCACAACCTCTCCACTCCTGAAACTCGGGCGTTTCCAAAAGCCAATCGCGGACACCGGCAAATCGCTCTGTACGAACGCTTTCATGTCTATTGTTTGGCTCCAGTGGAGAGAGCCATCGCATTATTTGTGTATCCTGGTCGGACTTATGGATGGTGTTGTTGAAACTACCTGTTATGTTGCCGCTATTCGTATTGCCGTCGCCGAGCTTGAGATGCGCAATCTGGGCCATAATGTTCTGTCCAGAGTGTAGGTAGAATGTAACTTAGAAATAGTTGAACAATTTGTAGGGGTATTGGGGGAGTGTATAAAATCTCTGGGAACAGCTGAAGACAGCGGGGCGATGAAGCTTGTTGTGCGACAGTTCTCATTCACTATTTGGGATTTTGCATGACTAATCTGAGCACGCAACTCTGCCGCTAAGGACAGTAAGTTAATGCAACTGTAAGTTACTAGTAACGTCCCCGACGGCGAAGCGGGACAGGATATGGAAGCGGGACAACGGAGAAGAGTAGTAAAAAATGCAACAACTTGATCAATATTAAACCAAACAGGGCCAACAAAAAAAGCAGTAATAGAGTATGAGTAGGAGAACAAGATCAAGGAAGATAGGTAAAAAAAAAAAAATGTGGGGAAAATAAATGGGAAAAAACAGAAAGATGAGAAGGAAGGAAGAATAGGAAGAAAACAAAGCAGGTCAAGGCCTAGGATCACGGAGAACCATGCGGAATGGGGCTGTAGGTAGCCTTCGGTTCGTTGGAGTTGCTAGAGGAACCATTTGGGGTGGTTGTCGAAGTCGGCGGGGTGGGGGGGTAGGTGAAGTAGGAGAGAATTCGGCCGTATCACTGTCACTAATGATTGTGACGCTTTCGGGAGAGGAAAAAGTGTGTGCTGCTGGAGAAGACGGTGATATGAAGGTGACCTGACGCCGGCGGATGCGAGGAGTAGTAATCCGAATATTTTTGGTTGGTTTGGAGGATGGAGGGGGGTATTTTTTTGCTTTTCGCTGCCGCCTCTCAGTGTCAGCTTTATCACGAAGTTGATAAAGCCGCATGGCCTCAGTACCATCAATGACTCGGGCAGTTGTTAGGCGACGCTTATCAGCCTTTTGAGTAAGAGAAGTAGCCTTTTGCCGGTCAATCCGGTGACACTCTTCTGCAATTTGGAGGTTGGCTTGGGCTGCTGCTCCAAGCTCACCTAAGCATGAAATAAGTCTTCGTAGTTCTTCCTGTGATGCATGTCCAACTGCAGCAAGAACTTTATTAGTCTCTCGGCGGAAATCTGTACTTTTGCGAGGGGTTTGGAGGTGTCGTGCTGGGGCGGTTGGAGGTTGTCGTTGTGGGGTTTGGCTAGCGGTGGAAAATTGAAGTCGGTCAAGAACAACCTTTTAGCAGAAGGGAATCAACCTACAAGCCCGGAACCCAGCATGAATATTGTCCGAAGTAATTGCTGCCATGCGTGCCTTTTTTAATAAAGGCCAAAACACTCCTTTGTGAATTCCACCTCCATGGTGCCGAGAAAAGTCATCTACCGCAAGTCCGTAAAAGTGCTGCAACGGACTGAAAACTGCAACATCTAAGAGTTGTAACAAATGAGTAGAATGAGCAGGAAGACAGAGGAGAATTATGTCATGCTCTAAGCAGAATATACAAAAATCCCAGTTGATATGGGAGGAGTGACCATCAAGAATAAGGAGTCGCTTGTGGTTGGGAGTGGTGGGGGTACGGGCAAATTTGATGAAGTGCCGAGAGATATATTCATAACCAAGGGAATCATCAGTCCATCCTTTATCCGAGTAGGCCAAGAGTACATCAGGATCGTCAAGGCTTGAATACCATCCCATTGAATGCCCAGCTTTAGCCTTAAAAATCAAAAATGGAGACATAGATGTACCATCTCCACAAATAGTCTCCAAGTCTGTAATAAGCTCTCTTTTACCATCATGCGTAACTCTAGGATTCCTCCTTCCAACTCTTGTAACAACCTTGGTCCTAGCTGACATTCCCATCATAAAACCTTTCTCATCGATGTTGTAAATATTCTCTGGTTGAAGGTTGTGAGTTATCCGAAGACGATTAAATTTGCGAAAGTAGTCCTTGATCTTGCCTGGATCACTCGCATATGCCCGTTGTCGGTCCAGATTTCCACTATACCGCGAAGCAATATCAGGATGCCGATTTAGGAAACAGGTAATCCATCGTTTTCCCACTGAAGTCCCCATTAAGTCCTGCTTCTTCTTTCCTACTAACATACAGGCCATTCCCTTTACCATGTCCAAACGAGGGGGAAAGCCCCAATCATCCAACTTTTTTATCCATCGGACAACTGCTCTCTCTTCAACAGGTGTCAGGAGCTGTTGCTCAATATGTGCCTCACGCTGAGAAACTCGTTCACCTTTTAACCGGTATGCAAGAGTCGATTTAGGCAGGTCAAAAGCTTGTGCTGTGGCTGTAATCGATGGGTAATTGCCTTTCTGAAAGGCCTGAATGGCACGAGCGATTGTCTTTTCGAAAAGATCTTCTTTCCGGGCTTTGACTCGACCCATGGTGTAACCGGCTGTTACTCTTTATTGTGTATCGTGGCCCTTTCACTCTTTATCGCAATATTTTTTTCAGCCCCGCCCCCACGGCCCGGTTCGGTATAGCGTCCCGCTTCCCGATCAGGGACGTTACTATTGTAATGTGGTTCAATATTAGGAACCTCGCGAATTTTCAATCGCAAATCCTCGCTGAGGGTTCGATAGCAGATTATTAAGATTTTGTGAACAGTGGACCGTGTCGGCTGCGGCTGCACTGCTTCAGAATAACTTACGCTTAAGATTTGCTCCCGTCTTTATGTTCGGTGAGCTTACCGTTGTTCTATTGTTCCTCCTGATATGTGGTGGATTTTATATCCCAAGTTTCCCTGTTATCCATCGCTGCAGCTGAGCCGCAGGAGTCCAAACGGAGACGGTTGCCAGGTCAAACGGTGGAACAGGGGGAGGGGGGCAGGGTGGGTATGGCATGGCAGGCTGACGGGATAGTAGAGCAGGTGCAAGAAGCGAGAACGATTTAGATACTGCAGCGGCGAGGATCATGATACCCTTCCCTCCATACACTCCCATGATAACAAAGGAATGACATGTCCGGAGAATCTCCTGTCAATCTCTGAACCTCCACACCAATCCATTGAACCTCTGGACTCTACGCCAGACTGCTGAACCCTCCACAATATATCTCAATCAACTCACATTGATCTAGAACCTTCAATATATTTATAGGGGTCACAACCGAAGAGTGGCTTGACCGGTAAAATTCTAAAGTGATACAGTGTGCGCTCCCATGCCCGTGCTAGGAAATTTTTACGCTGTGTCCGAGGCGGTGAAACAATTCGCGCAAATAGGGCGATGCTCTGGAGGGAGGGGAAAAAGGAAAATATCAAACTCTTCTTCTCAGTGGTAGTCGTACCATTTCTGTATGTTTTGGGAGTTAATTTTTCTCTGCACACATTTCCAAATCATTATCCCTTACGGACAGGGGGAATGAAGTTTAAATGTATTTTAATTGACCGGGACGCTGGAAATATTTCCGGGGGGTGAAAAAATAAAGGATCACGACCAATTTAAGAAGTCCAGGATCTCGACACAGAAGCTTAGGAATGCGAGACGCGCTTCACGAACACCTTTGCCGCATGGCAATAGAGCGATTTCGGAACACAATGGCATCGATCGCTATTCCCGCAACAACCGTCTTCAGTATAATGCGCGAGTTCTCTAGTAGGTCAAGGTTTACTAGTAGAATAGTTTAATAAGTACCAGTTTATTATAAACTGCTCGTCAAGACAACCTGTAAGAGCTATAAGTACTATGAAGATATCCCTTTGATGCAGAATAAGGAGAAACTCTATTTCTTTTGTTGATATGACAAATTGAAACCGCTAGATTTAACCTCCCCTTGACTTTTTATCTATTTTCATGGAGCTCAACTACTCTTGGAATGGAACAAAAGGTGGTTGCTTGGTTGTTTTTCAGTTCTTATCGAATTCTGGATGCCTAAGCTTAGCTAAGCTAGAATTAATCCTACACGACCTCTGAAGTGGGGCATGAACCCTAACCTGTGGTGGGCGGCCATCAAGACGAGCTAGAATTAACAACTAACATACTTTCTTCGAGATCCTTCTAATATTCCAGAACTGCACTGCCCACTCATATCATGTATAATTCTCGGTGAGGTGTAGCGTTCGAGAAGCTAGGTGCGGGAAGTTGCGGATTGGCGCTGTAGGACTCGCGGATGGCCGCGCAGTCAGTTACGACAAGCGGACGCGGCCAGAATATGAGAGGCATGGATTGCGTCTCCATCATATATTTACACCTGGTGGTTTCTCCTGTAGCTTACCAACATAAAAACAACATAGACCTCAACAGCATACACAAGAGGTCTCCCAGAGTACAGTACGGTGTGATACAGTACGATACCGCTCAGTTGGAGCCCCCCGTGTAAGGTGGTGAGGGGCTTTGTTCTTGATAAGGCACAGTGGAAACCAACATGCTTAAATACTTGGTGAAGACCCGGTCCACGCCTCCAAGACGCAGGCCACGCACTTTTGTTGGAATCTATGCCGCGGCCATCCAGGAACCGGACGGTGCCCCACCGCAAACCCACAAGGTCCCGCCAGCCGACCGTCACCAAAAAGCTGACGTTTTAGCATTCACACACTCCCTAGAAGAGCGGCTGACGTAGGCCCGTTGACCAGACAATAATCCACACAAGCATGCCCTCACTCAACTAACCAATCTTGAACAGGAAAGCTTCCTGTCATAAACTCTAGTACTTAGCACACAATAGACTAGACTACTAGAACTATTCCTCGCCCCATTGCTGATAGGAGCGTGACCACTCTCGGGTATCATATTATACTCAACCAACAGTACCATCTAATGGTAGGCCTTTGCCTACCAAAACTTCCTATTCGGTAGCCTCTTAACACCGGTATAGGCACAGGTCTGGTTCTCCGTAATGTCATTCTCAGAGGGTCACTACAGAGGTGTTACGATGTTACATGGAGAACCTCTTGATACCAAATGTTTAGTTTCTTATACTAACACCCTACAGCCCAGTTGATGGCGGACACTTTCTATCGGCACCAGCGCCCTAAGTGCCTAACTTAAGCCCGGCCATGGGAGTACGAGTGCAATACAAAGTTACACTGAGCTATAAACTGATATTGGACTTCTAAGTGATGCTAAGCCTAGCCATAATCTTGGCATTGGTATGCTACTCTAGAGTGGCGCTATCAAAATAAATCATCCATCATCACTCGTGAGATGTGAGGTTCGAATTGTGAAGTACGGTGGGTTTACGCTTGATATCACATGGTACTGTGGAAGACCTCTTAGGTCTGCTGGTGATGGGGTGTATTTTCTTCATAAGGTGCGGTAGAAGCCAGCGTGTTTGAATACATGGCGAAGAGTTGTTCAAGGCTTCCGGTATATAGACAATACACTTTGTCGTAGTCGATGCCCTGGCAACCCACGAGTTCAACAGTGCGGCGGCAAAAATTGACAGTGTTAGACAGAGAGACCTTTTTGCCTGCTTACCGCATATTGGCTGCCGCCGGAACTCTCAACAACCCTAACCCAAATACCCAGACTGGGGGGGTCTGCGTATTGTGACTAAGCAAACCCTAACCCTCTCAACACACGTCGGACTCCAAGGTTATGATACTCTGGTAATATGGTGGATCGTTTGTAAAGGAAATTGGTGGTGGTGAGTTGATAGAGTTGAGAGAAATTAGTAGGAGGAGATAAACTGGCGACTTGCGGATATTTAAGACGAGAGTGTAAAGACTTGCTATCAATTTCTACCCACTACATCTATTACACCGTACTATACACCGCTACCCAGAAAAGAACAAGACGAATATTAAGCAGTATCATCGTACGGCGGGAATTGGGAACCACAAGAAGGAATATATGGACCAAGTCTAACCGGAACTCCATGAAAAGGAAAGGTACAGAAAACAAAATAGAAACAAAAATACCCTATTCTGATGGAGAACAAATGGTGAGCCGAAATAGGAAAAAACACCAGCCATGAAAATCTATTATCAGAACACCACTCGGAAATTATTTCTGGAGCAGGAATGTTTCAGGTAAAGGAGGAAGAGGATTGTAAACAATGCCAAAAGGCGGGCGGGGAGGCGATGGTGGAATCTCGGTCGGCAGTAGGCAAGGGTGTTGGTCAAGTATTGCGAGGTTGGGTTTCAGTTTTCCGGAGGCACCAAAAGCTTAGGAGCAGCATAGAGTGGGGTTGAGGAAACTTAGACTGCATGGTTGAGGGAGGTCAATATCTGCAGGCATGGAAAGAGAGTCATTGAGTCCATACTGGTTCCGACACGTTGGGGTCTGTCGATAGGAGCGCAAGCTGGCTAGTACTATCTGTGGTATTGGCGATAGGGTTGCCACCTTTGGGTGGCGCGCCTACCGCGCTCACCCCGGTTTCTGATGGAGGTCGGGGAGGATGCCTGTCCAGGGCGATCTTGTGGGTCAGAATAGGTAATGTCCTCGTCAAGTAACATATTTACGACATGATCATGTCCTTCAGAGAGAGCCCTAGATAGTGGCTCTTCATTTAGGGTATCTGGAATAGTGGCGCGGACATCGCTCCGTCCTGGAAGCAGGTTTAATGTCTCTTCATGCCTACGGCCAGCGGCTGACAAGAGTGGCGTCTGGCCGCATTCGGTCTCTCTCTGTTTAGGATTAGCATCCATCCGTTGCAAAAGCATCTTTACTACCGCCTCATTCCCTCGATCGGTGGCCCAAGAGAGTGGGGTCTGGCCAAATTTAGTGTCTGGGCGGTCGGGATTGACATCCCCTCGTCCCAAAAGCATTCTTACCACCCCCGCATGCCCGTTCCTGGCGGCAAGCGAGAGTGGTGTCTGGCCAGGGTAGGTGTCTGCCCGGTCAGGATTGACGTCGTCTCGTTCCAAAAGCAACTTAACTACTCTTTCATGCCCGTTCTTGGCAGCAAACGATAGTGGCGCCCGGCTGAATACGGCTCCTGCGTGGTCGGGATTGACGTCCACTCGTCCCAAAAGCAGCTTTACTATCCCTTCATGCCCTCTCTCAGCGGCAAACGAGAGTGGTGTCTGGCCAGAGTAGATGTCTGCCTGGTCGAGGTTGACATCACTCCGTTCCAAAAGAATTCCCACAACCCTCATATGACCGTTTTTGGCGGCCCACAAGAGTGGCGTATAGTCACATTTGGTGACTGCCTGGTTGGGATTAACATCCCTTCGCCCCAAAAGCATATTTACTATCCCCTCATGTCCTCTCTCAATCGCCCACCAGAGTGGCGTCCGGCCACACTCCTTCTCTGCATGGTCGGGATTGACGTCCTCTCGATCCAGCAGCACTTGTACCACCTCCCCATGCCCTCCCGCAGCTGCCCACATGAGAGCTGTATTCCTACTACTATCGATTGCATTAACATCCCATTCCTTCATCTCCAATAACGAAGTAAATATCCCCCCGAGCCCGAGAAATGCTGCCATATGCAGCCCTGTAAACCCGGTACGTCCTCCCGCCCAGTGAAAATAAGGCACCGCCCTACAATCTCTATTATAATGCAACAACATTAGTTGAGAAGATATATGCTCATCAAATCTATCCAGAAGTCGAAGTGCAAGCGCTTTCGCATTTTCCGTCATTCCCCTTCTCGTGTGCTCCCCCCAGTAACATGAAGCATAGTCTAGAAGTGGCATTTCTGCGGGAGCCGAGCGAAGTATTGGCGAGATATCCCGAACACATTTAAAATTGAGATATGTCAAGCAAACCTCTGCAATTGTTGAGTGGGGGCTATGGAATAGCGTTGGATCACTTGAGAGATGCTCTTGCAGAGTATAGTGGACAAGCCGGACAGTGGAAGAAGACGCCTCGACTGTGACGAGACCCAGACACGATGCTAGGAGTGTCCGTAATGCAGGAACGTTTTCGACATCCAGATCTGTTGATCCCACCTCCACTCCTAGGGCATGACACAGCTCCTTGGCCTTTAATGGCCGTTCCGAATATAACACCCACATCAGGACCTTCAGTCCGAGTATTGATTTGTCCCCCTTCTGGGCTTTCAGTCGGGTGAGAGTTGCCGTGTAGGCATCGCTAAGTCCATTGCCCTTCGCCATGGCTTCCAGCCTTTTCCTTCTTTTGCGAATTGTCACCTCTCCAAGAATAGCGTCGATGTTTAGCGAAACGAGGAGGAATCTAGGCAAAATTGCGGGTGAGTGCTGATTAACGATGGACCCGGAATGGTAAATTATCTTACATATCTGAAATCTTTTCCAGGATAACTCGAATAATATCCGCCCGTAGATCATCGTTCATGGCCTCAGGATCGGTGTCCCTGGCTAGCCTCATCTCCAGATAACTTCTAATGTCATCCGCGTTAGGACTGATGGGTATCACAACCGGCTTGCTAAAATGTCTTTGAATGTCTTCCGTGACATGAGGCCTACCCGTGAGGAATATTCGCAAGCTGGGGGACTCCCGAACAATATCTCGCAGCAACTTTAGAAATTCCGGCAGATGCCTCGGTAAGAATTCATCCAGCGCATCAATACAGATGAACACTTGGGGTAGCAAATCGATCGTGATCTTCAGTCTTTTCATCAGATCCGGAAGCAGCAGCTTTCTCCCGCCAAGCTTCGCTTTTGTTTTCTGAAGTTCCTTGCTGAAATGATTCGGGAGGCCCCCTCTACCGACCAGCTGTTTCAAGATAGCTCCCATCATGTTGGGGACTGTCTGCTCTTGCTGCGCAAGGAAGTCGCAGTACAAGCCTGCAACGGCGATATTATCCTTCCCAGCCTGATCGCACAGGCTGTCGATAACCCGGGAGCTAGGATTTCCGACCGTCAGTAATTTTCGTTTTCTTTAAAGAGTGCCACCACTTACCAAAGGTACGTCTTTCCCACCCCTGGATTCCCGCCGCAGAACAAGACAGCTTCATCGAATCCACCCCTACCACCTCTCCACACCCGGAACTCGTATGTTTCCAAAAACCAATCACCGACACCGGCAAATCGCTCGGCACGAACACCTTCATGTCTGTTGCTTGGCTCCAGTGGAGAGAGCCAGCGCATCATTTGTGTATCCTCGTCGGGGTTATGGATGGTGTTGCTGACAGTACCTATTATGTTGAAACTACCTGTTATGTTGCCGCTGTTGGTATTACCGTCGCCCATAGTGACATTTGTACAGTGGGCCATGATGTTCTGCCAAGAGGGTAGATAGAATGTAGAAATGGTAAAAATATCTGTAGGAGTATTGGAGGAGTTTATGGAATTCTGTGAGAACAGCGGAGGAAAGCGGGGAGATGAGGCTTGTTGTGTAATACGTGATATCCAATCGTTTTGGTGTGGCGCATGACTAATGTCAGAAAACTGCGCTGAGTTAGTGTAAGTATTGTAATGTATTTCAATATCAGAGATCTCGCGAGTTTTCTATAGTAAATTCCCTATAGATGGTCAGATACATTTATTTTATTGATGTTTTATGGCGAGCCGAGAGCTGGGTTTGGTTCGGTGTGCTGTTTTGGAGTAACGGGCACCTAGGATTATCTCTGTTCGCTATGCTTTGGGGCGTTTACCTTTGTCATTTATGACCTTACATTCCTCCTGATATCTGATGGATCTTGCATCCCCCGTTTCCTTGCTATATACAACCGGATTGCAGGTGGGCCGTTGTTGTCTATCATTGAGCTTGTTTCTGGGCTAAATGCTAGGGTGAAGGGAATGGTGGTCTAATGGGGTGACAAAGCCGGCGCGAGAAACGTGAGGGGTTTCGGTACGACAGCAACTCAGTAGAGGTTCTCATGATCTGAAACCTCGGACTTGAGAGTTGTCAGCGATCGGCGTCCGAGAACAAGGGAGATAAAGCCTTAGATCGGTAAAGTAAAGCAAAAAATTCAATACTAAACAAAACAGAAATTGTAAATAAAGAACACCATTCTAGCTAATTGTGCGATTTTGGCCACAGTTCAGAAGATCACAGGGTTGGAGGAAAATAGTGACGAGTGGTTAGTCGGGGTGGTTAACGGGAGTTTTGCCGCTGGCCCCTTATTCCTGAGTTATTTTGATTGATGGGGCGGGCTGTCCTGACCTGCCTTTCCTGTGCGTGGGTAGGGAAATAGGGACATGTATGTAGGGAACGGGATATAAGTGGTATATATAGGGGAATCAAATTGATTCTGTTATGTCCTATGGATTCCCCTCTCACTATCGGTTTGGAGAGTGCTGAACAAGCGAGTGATGTTTAAGACAATTCATATAGCTACTTTACTCCGGAATTCTCATTTCTCATTTGATTGCATCCACTACACTGTTCCTCTACTGATATTTGTCAAGGCCCGGAGAGAAAAGCCGCGTATCCGGGAGGAAGAATATTATAAAGGGATATGCGCTCAAATGCTTGGGCCAGGAGATGTTTAACTATTGTCTAGGACCTCCCGTTAATTCGGGAGGTTGGGGCTCTTAGCTTTTATGGCCGGAACGGAGGTAATATTGGATTGAGACTAGAGGGACAAGATAAAAATGCAAGAGATAGAAGACGTGCGAAGACTGACTGCTGAACAAAACAAGTAGGGAAAAGATCTAGCTTTTATCTTCAATACGTGTGAAATATGAATGCAACTAGAAAACTTTTCCTCCACATGATACATGATAGTAGTAGTGTGGTAACAGAAGGCATCAGACGATTTTAGTAAAACACTAGTACGAAACATAAGAGAAAAGTATAATAGTGAAACGACAATGAATCAATGGCTTAAGCCATACGTTTCAACAGGGGCAATGTCCAGGTGGTATAACAGAAGAACAAGAAAATTGCCAAACTCTTCTCAATGGCAACAAAGTCTCTTCTAGATGTTTCTGCGGTTTATCATTCCCCTGCATACACTTAAAGATCCACTACCCGCCGCGAAGAGGAAGAGCGAGTATCAAAAGCGGATTAATTGTCTTGGATGGAGGCACTATTTCTGGGGGGTGTAAAGATGTAATCATGATCAATTTCGTGGGTTGAAGTTTTTCGCGGGGCAGCATATGAAGGTGGCGCATGTATCGAGTCACGAACAGTTCTGCTAAGTGGCTCTATTCCCCAATGGCGCTCGCGAATTATAAATCATCGATAATCACTCGTGAGACGGAAAAGAAAGGAAGGAAGATGACTGGAACCGCTTCGGTGATCGTCTGCATCTTTTCACTGCATCAGTTGCTATTGCAGAGTTGTTCACACGGTGACTGGATCCCTATGCGGGGTGTTGGCGCTGGGATAGGGTGAAAGGTTGTATTTGATTGGGGAGTGCTCTGTGTGTCATTGGTTGGGATGGAATGGGTAGGGGGGAGCAGCAGCGAGTGGGTGGGGGGGTAAGTGTAATCAAGAGTGGCCACGCCATACCCATTTATCGACCTCCGAAGCCTTTTCGGAGAACAATTGAAGCCAAAAGAAAAGAGTGTTAAAACCAATCACGCTCATCCAAAGTACCTGCCCGCCTCCGTTTGTCTCAATTCTCGGGTCAGTGTTCTCAACCGTCCGGGGGCCCGGCGGGGCCCCGCGGGGGGACTGCCAAGAGCCCCGGACGGGACGGGACGGCAAAGTCCAGTTGGTTCCCGTCCTGAAAGGCTCAGGACGGCCGTCATTGGGTAGGACGGCGGGCCCTGCAATCTAAGACAAATTAGTGTAGGGGACTACCGGGGACTACCGGGACTGCGGGGGACTGCGGGGGATGGCGGTGGACTGATGGAGAGTACATTAAAAGCGTTGGAACTCTACTCTCTTGGCCTTCGTTCTTCGTCAGTTGTTTGATATGTGTTTTTATTTTCCGTGTATTGAATTTCTCATCTTTTTCTTCTTGCTATAAGCATTATGATTGAATGAATTTCATCTTTTAAATCACATCCGCATTGCAAGACGTAACTCAGAAGCGAACCTATTACTCTACAGCAGTTTACACCTATGAAGCCAACCTCGTAACCCCAGTCAATATGTCTTGAGAGGACAGCACTCCTGCACACTTAGGTCTTTGAGAAAATATTACTAACCCCCATTACCAATATGAGACATTTCCCGCCGGGGACGGCCGGGCTATAGTCCTTTGCTGAGGACCGCGGGGCAAGTTCTGGGACGGACCGACCGGGACTGCATATAGCCGTCCACCGCCGTCCGCTCCCAGGACGGACGGACTGCCCTGTTGAGAACACTGTCTCGGGTCCAGCGTGTACGCTACTGTATCAGTACGGCACCTCGCACTGTACACTACCAGAATCTCCCGAAAGTCCTCAAGGGGGCGGGAAATAATTTGTTAGTTTTGCAGCTGGTCCCGGGTCGTTAGCCAAATGACCTGAACACCCTGTCCCTGGTATTTAGGATAATGCAGGAAGCGTGGCTTAGCATGCCCGACAGTCAGATCCCAAAGTCTTGGAGGGAGGACATAGCACTACCGGTATAGCCCATAACTCATCATTTTAAGGTACCGGAATGCCCCATGCCAAACAGCTCAGAGGCCGGACAGACCATGGGCCAAGGTGCAAAATGGGATACTGTCCGCAATGGAAATTAAGCTCCAACCTCCGTGCCCTTGTGTGTTATTCAATCAGAATATATCTCTCGGTGGATATTATGTTGTTGCGAAAAAAACTGAACGACACAGAAGATGAGATTTTATTTACTTGTCTCGTAAAGGAAAATCTTTAAACGATGATTTTTCGGAGCGAACAATTTCCGGTACCACGATCACTAGCTGTGGCTCGGCCGAAACGAAGCGCTTCTCTCTATCTCAAAGGCACTATCAAAGACAGTTCCAATCTCGTCGATTTTCTTGCTCAGCTCAACTGGCTAACTAACACATGTGGAAAAGACAGGAGTATAAATAAACTATCATCGAGCCTTCTCTCTGCGTTCTACCAAATCCACCAAACTCCACACAGATCCATTGCAATCCCCCACTCATCCGCACAAGCTTTCCTTACCCCAGTTTGTTCCCATCAGTAACAATACAAAAGAAGGATAGAATAGGCACCACAAAGAACTCTCCTGCTGCTGTACTGTTTCCCCTGCAGACATAACTTCGCTCGCCGACATCTCTTCCGCCGCCATGCTACTTCCGCGCTTACAAATGAAAATACAAACCCAACAAAGACACTCGAATTTCCTCCCGCGCTTCCTCCACCTTGAGTGCGCCCACTACCTTCCTGCTCCTGCCGCCATGCTGCTGTACAGCTCCAAGACATAATACGACAAACCGGCCCACGAGTAGGTGAACAATAAATAAACCAGCGATACGGCCAATTAAGTTAATTAGGCATGCGGACTAAGGGCTGGATAGATGGGCAGATAGAGGCTGGTAAACCACAAGATAATAGGCAGACGGGTGACCGAACAGAGGTGTGAACAAATTAACAGATAGAGAATCAAGCGGTCGATCGAACAAATAAAGAAGCGGGCGGACAGAAGAGTAGGCAGGAAGGCACGAAAGTTCGGATTGCTGCTTCTCCCTTTATCGGGCATTTTCTGAACATGTCGCGCATGTTCTAAACACGTAAGGCAGGTTCTAGGCATGCTGGGTGCTTGGTGAGCATGCCGAGCAGCATTTCCAACAAAAAAAGGCAAAAAGGGGAGGAACTGGATGGAAAGGGTGAGGGGAGAAATAGGTGCAGTATAGGAGAGCAAACATGAAGGAATCATTAGAATGCAGGGTTACACAAGATAGCCCAGAGTGGTGGTAGAGAAAGGCAACACAGGATTCAAATTCTAATATATTATGATATCTATACGATCATCTAGTAGTGTAGTAGTCTGCTGCATGATAAACCGCCACGTCATTCATCCCCACCACTTTCACTGCTAATGTCATATCTTCTGCCATGTCAACTGAAAAACTCGGTCAAGAAATTATCAGAGGTTCACACTCCACCAAAGAGTCCCCCGCCAGAAGAGACAAAGCAAAACAGTGCGATGACAGTTCCACCTCGCACACTGACGAAGCGGACAGAGCAACCTATCCTAAGGTTAGTTTTACCCGGAGCTATGTTTGCCCGCGCTGTTCCGTTCGACTCTAGACATGGCGCTTATCGCAGTGAAAGCTATGGGAGGCGGCCGCAGGTGATGTGAAGGGAGAGTAGTAAAATACAGTCTCCGAGAAATAGGTATTTAACTTTACCCACTTCCGAATTGCTTTGGAAAAAACAAAAGTGTACAAAAACCGATCACACAAACCCGGAGAACTTGCCCCCCCCCCCCTTCACCTTCCTACTCTAAATGACAATGTGCAGAATTGAACAGCGATTTGTATATTCTGCGGAGTGAAAAAATGGGAGCCGTTATGTGTGGGTTTCTCCTACCTTTTCTATTCGCTTACTGGCATAAACCCCCATCTCCTGCTCGCGGGAGACATGCTCTGTGCTAATGGGGTTCTCGTACCGGGGGTGCTTAGATTCGGCTAAGGTGGGGACTCATGGGATCTTCTATGGTAATAGAGAAATCTGTCTTTCTCTGGTTATCTACGGTATCGTGGAACGGGGCGGGGTTAAAGCAGCGACCGTACCTATGACGCTTCGCGATAGGCCAGACTAAGCCGAACATGTCCTCGCTCTTTTGCTAGTGTGTGCTTAGCCATTAGTTGGTAGTGGTTAAACAGGTGCAAAGAGAGCTAGGGTTAGGGTTTCATTTGGCACAAGTGGGCACCTCCGGCGGCAGGATAAACTGGAAGTATGAAATCACAATAGTGGTGCCGTAGTATCATATGACAGTCCATAAATGGAATTGATGGTGATCAATTGGTATTGAGAGCTATTAGTGGCCTAGGGTCTATTACTATACATCATCACCTAGAAGGCGATAAGGCAAGTATCGACGAATAATAGAAATTAAAAACAGCAAGAAGACATGGACCAAGTCTAACAGGAATTCCAAGAAAGGAAAAGGGAGCGAAAAGAAAAAGAAACAAAAGTGCTCTAGATGTATAGCAAGTGGCGAGCTGAAATAGGAAAATGGACAGTATGTGCGATTTCGGGGTCGATTAACATTACTCGGCGATCGTGTCTACTGTTGGTGGTAAAATAATGGTCTATTGACCGAGGGTAGGAGAGAATTGACCGCGGGTCATTAGGACGGGTGTCAGATTTAATTGCGTGTTAGATGGGAGGGGGTTGATGGAGCCTGGGCTGATCGGCTAGGGGGGGTCGCCGTCAGCGGGTTTTGAGAGAGAACTTTTGAGGTGTGATGCTAGCTCCAGCTCATTAGGGTCTGCTGGCAGGAGTGTCTGTTATGATATCATACTTGCTCCGAAACCTCTCTAATACTCCAGAGCTGCCATAGCAACTTAAATCATCAACAATCACTCATGAGCTTAACGATCAAGAGGTAAAGTACGGTAAGTTTGCGTTTGGTACGGTACGGTACCATCTAGTGGGTGGGAGACCTCCTGTGTAAGGTGGTGAGGGGGGCGTTGTTAGGGATAACTTAATGTGTAACAGAAACCAGCGCGGTTAAATACAACGTAGAGACACGTTCCGCCGCTCCAATACGTAGACGTAGACCATGCACCTCTGTCGTAACCTATGCGGTGGCCATCCACGAGTCCGGCGATACCTCACAGAAAACATAACCCGGCGCCGCAAGCCGACTGCCAAGGAAAATGCCGGTCGCTTGTTATAGCGTTCACACATGTCTGCGAATAACTGCTGATGTAATCCCGTTGACCAAACCACAAGCCACCCAGACATCCTCCTAACACAAATCACTAAACTTGAATAGGAAGCTTACTGCTGTAGTAAGCTGGACTCGAGTACTCGAGTACCGTACTTACCGCAGAATAGAGTGGACAGAGCCAAACCCGTCCTTGTCTCGCAGGTATCATCCTCGTACCAAGGGTGTGGCTAAGCGCCACAACCACCGAACACGCGACAGTGGACCCACATAGAGTGCAAGGTAACCTTGTGGCTCAACATAACTCTGCGGCTCAAAGCGGGAAACCCTGTGACCTAACCTAAGCTTGTGATGTCGTGTTAGACAACCAAAATCCACCTGCACCCAGCGCTAAACATGGGGAAATTTGTCCGCGACTTATTCACGTCAAATATCATAGTATCCAGTCAGGAGATTCACCGGAGGAAATTACTAGAAAGGAGTCTCTGGATGAGATATTGATGTCAAAAAATATTGGATTTTGTACAGCGGGGGGTAAAAATACGTTCACATCTTTAGTAAGCCAAAACACCTAAAAAATGTGAACGTATTTTTGCTCATACCGCAGGATGAGTTTTTCAGCGGAAAAAGTGAGCCTGATGCCAAGGAACTGGGAGCCAAATGCAAGTGATTTTTCATGATATTTCAATCCAAATCAAGTCGGGCAAAGCGAAAAATATGGATATGTCATAATAATATTATCATAATATGACAAAAAACATAACAATATCACCACTACTATGATGGGAATTTCGAGCCACCCAGGTTTATATAAATATAGGAACAATCTCCCAACAACCCCAAACTTTTGATTAGAAACGGGAGCTGACAAGTCCTAACTCGACTACATAAGAAAATTCATACGAGGTTTAGACGGGTATATAATGAATGTGAGAATTACCATCGTGTATGATTTCCCTCGACCAAAGGAAAATATTTAAGCGGGGTTTGTATGGCCAACATACACAAGAGGAGGGAGGCAATGGCGGGGATAGAGGTTTGTGGGGCTGTTGCGGTCTTTGCGGACATAACACATAGGTCGGGCGTATTCGGAGGTGGTAAGGAGGGTGATGCTTCGCCGGCCTTAGGTTGTGCTAGGAGTGGGAGATTCTGGAAGCTGTAGTAACCCTATCAATCGTGCACTGCCACGGGCGACAGCCAACAAAACTGGTGTTCGACCGGCCCCATCTGGCTTGTTTGGGTTGACGTCTTGCCGTCCGAGCCGCAGTTTCACCACTTCCTCGTATCCACTCCGAACAGCACAACACAGTGGCGTTTGGCCCTCAGTATCTGGTTTTTCGGGATCGACGTCGTCCCGTTCAAGCAGCATGCTTGCTACTTCATCTCACCTACGCTTAGCAGCATAAAGGAGCGGTGTTCGGCCGCCCTTATCCGGTTTGTTGGGGTTGACCTCCTGCCGCACAAGTAGCATTTTCACCACTTCGTCCTCTGCACTCTCAGCAGCATAGCTTAGTGGTGTTCGCTCGTGGTCGTCTGGTTTGTCGGGGTTGACGTCGTCCCGTCCGAGTAGCATTTTTACCATTCCTCCGTGCCCACAGAGAGCAGCCCAGAGGAGAGGTGTTTTGCCGCCGTTATTCTGTTAGGGTTGACATCATCCCGTCCGACTAGTATTCTCGCCGCATCCTCACACCCACACGAGGAAGCATAAAAAAGTGGTGTTTTCCCGCGGTTATCTGGTTTGTCAGGGTTGGCCCCGGTCTGTTCGAGTGATATTTGAAGTAAAATAAAGCGTTCGGTAATGTGAAGAGAGATAAGTATAATAGCCGGTTACCCTCCTATTCGCTTTGCTCATAGTCGGGAAAACCAAGCGTTACGCAAAAGCAAGTGTTACGCATCATTTTTTTTTTATGAGTATTATTGTCTAAGTTAAAATAATTTAATTGGAAGTAATAAAATTAGTATTTCTCACAATTGAGTCACTGGATGTAGGAGAAGATTCAAATTGAGATCTAGTAGCTAGATTTTCAAAAACATCTTCCAGATAACTACCAGCCTAACCTCCCTAAAGAAGAATCTCTAACTCTCCTAATATATTTAATGATACAAGCAGTTCTAGCTCACCTATAAATATCATATAGTGATAGGTTGGTTTAAGCATTAATTAGACTTGCAATAAATTAGAAGATAACGGAAAGGGTTATTGGTCATCTGTTGTAACATTCTTCTTACAATTTGGGATTTGGATCAACATTCCTAGTAGAAGTATGCCATCCTGACCCTAAATATTCTTCACTTGTTTCTTCTACTCCTTTTTAAGGTTGTCACTTGAAACTTTCACTTTAATAGGTAAAATAGTAGGATTGACTAATCTGGAAGGTAGATTTGACTGGACCATAATAAGTATTATCTGCTAGCTGGAGGAATAATTGACCTGGCTGGAAGAAACTTGAAGTAGTGAGGCCATGAAGAATTAGTATTGCTTAAGGTGAATTGCCTTACAGAGAACAACTTAATTTATCTAGGGTGCATGGAACTTTTCACAATAAAAACAAAAAAAAAAAAGTCATGCATAACACTTGCTTTTGCGTAACGCTTGGTTTTCCCGACTATGAGCGAAGTGATTAGGAGGGTGACCGGCTATTAGGTAGGAATAATAGATAAAATCCAGCAAGAAATTTCTTAGGCTCACAATTGAAAGGTCAGAAGTCGCATATCATTTCTAAGTAGATAATAAGGCTCTTTTAACACAAGATGATCCACATCTAATCCGGTGCCTGTGTGGATGAAAATTTTTATCTCTGGTAAGGGGGACAAAAGTCTTGTCCCACTGGTTGAAGATTCTAGATCGACGTTGGTCAATTGAGATAGATTGTGGAGGTTTCGGGAGTCTGGCGAAGAGTTCCGATATTCGATAGATTGGTGTGGAGGCTAAGAGATTCTCCGGACATGCCTTTCCTTTGATGGGGATACGTTGTTAATGCTTTACTTATACACCTATCTTTACAGTTAGTTTAGAGAAAAGAGAGCGAAGCTGTTTTTACCTTACCATACCCTTTTGTGCACGTCCTACCACAGTCCCACATAGTCCTTCAGTGTTTCTACCCACCGCTGCGCAAGTCAGTCATTGACTGTTATTCTCCTCCATCACAAGACCACTGAAACAAGAAAGAAACATGAAAGAAACAAGAGAGAAATTTTCACTGCAAGGAGATAGAGAGGAAACACTACGGAGACAACAGGGTGATAATAGTTTCAGACATCGAGTAAGGTATAACGGAAAGTTCGTGAAGATCTTATATGAAACGAATAGTAGGTATGAAATCGAAACTCAGGGACAATATTCCAACAATATTTTCACCGTTGTCTCGTGTCCATTCACAGAAGCAATATGGAGTGGAGTTAGGCCGAACCGATCTGATTTGCCGGGCTTGACTTCCTCCCGTCCGGGTGACGCATGCACCACTTCCTCGTGGCCACCTTGTGCTGCATACCAGAGTGGCGTGCGGCCGAAGGCCTGGCTCGTTGGGGTTGACGTCTCGACGTCCGAGCAGTATTCTGACCACTTCCACGTGTCCGTTCTTAGCAGCATACCAGAGCGGTGTTTGGCCCATGTCAAAGGAGTTGATATTACTGTTTAATGGCTGGGACATTTTCTGTTTTTTGCTGCTCAGTATTGCAGACGACGGATGATGGTGATGGTGTTCGTCGACTACTGTAATTCCTGAGAGCTAAAGAAAAGCGAGGTCTATTGTGGAGCCTCATAGATGCATGCCTCTACAAGTACACTATCCAATCAATCTCCACCAAATTTGCGCCACAACCATCTTCATGCGGCTACCGTATTGGAAACAAGCAACGCCACACCTACCTTCTATGAGACTACCGGTTCTCGTCGATCTGACGCAAATCTTCCGCTGAGATGAATGAACACCTTTGTGTAAACTAAGCAATACCCTTCAAAGCCGCTCTCTGTGCAGGTGCTACAGCACTAATATGATAGAATGGGAGCCAACCCCACAGCTGAAATACTTCTCGCTGTATTCTCTTTACCGTTGTGATTTTCCTTATTGAGCAAGACCCAAAAGTGCAGAAATCCTCCCAATCCCACCTCTGATACAAACAAACTCGCACGTGTACCGTACTTGTAGGGTAGTGGTTCATAATAATAATCTCCATTAAACAGTGTGGGTGGTGGAAACCGATCGCCACCTAGGCCTAGTAACAGGAATAAAAAGCAGCAAGAAGACGTGGACCAATTCTGACAAGAACCCCTAGAAAGGAAAAGAGGGATAAAAGAAACAATGGAGCGAAGGTATGCAGGATAAAGAGCAAGTGTGTGGGCCGAAACAGGAAGAAAACACCCTCTATCAAAGTCTATTGGTTTGGGGAGAGCAGGATAGGGAGCAGGGTTTGGGGCCATGCCATTCCTATAACTGATATATAATTCTCAATTCCAGTTCAATTCCGCTCACTGCACTGTTGCACTATCAGCGTTTATCAGGGGCTGCGGGGGGGGGGAGAGGTGTGTCCGAGAGGAGCATTATATAAGGGGACGGGCGCTCGCACGCCCGGGCTGCACGGCTGTTGTCTCAGGCCGTCCAATAATTCGAGCAAATGGGGAAATTTTCTGGAAGTTTGATTGAGGGGAAAGGAAATTATCAAACTCTCCTCAGTCGCAGTCATGCCTCTTCTAAGTGTGGTACTATTGCTAGAGGGTATTTTAAAGGAAAAGTCACGATCGATTCCGTGAGTTGTGGAACTTATCGATGCGGCTTAGGAATATGACACATAATTCGGCAACACTTCTACTACGTGGCAATTGATAGACGAAAATATTTTTGGCTGCTCACCACATATCCGCTCCCACCGGTGTAGCGTGATGGAATTCTTGGTGGGATGTTTTTTGTTTGTGGCAGGGCTTTTTCAATGGGAGACCGGCCTTAACGAGGCACCGCCGACCCGGCTTATTTCCTGTCTGAGTGGGTGTCTTACCAAGCAGGATTTCACCCCTCGAAAGCTGTTTCATGTTCTCCTAGCTAGACAAGTTAAACCACCTCGAGACAACGAGGATTTAGATCAAGTCAATCAAGCATCTCAATCAGGTTCAACTTCATTTCCATTTGCTTCCTCTGTGTCAGCCAGTTTACTACATCTAGATCCAAGCCCAAGTTCTTTCCTCTATCTACAGTACTGGTTTATTGGTCAGGTCGCAGAGCAACCTTTCCCACGACGTGCAGCTCGGTCAAACACCGTTCGACTAAGGGAAGGCACGACAAAACCTCTCACCACGGCACTAGCAACAACCCTAACCCAAATACGCAGAATGTGGGGGCGGATCTGCGCATTATGAGTAAGCGAGCCCCAACAAACACGCTCCACACCTACGACCTCTCGGGCACACCTACTCGTATGTCTGATCAACTACTAGTCCTACACATCGGACACCATTTGCGACAACACTTGTGACAACAGCTTTTTGAAAGCAATACCCTTATGATCTGGGGATATCATTGACCGACATATCCTCGGTCATCCTCATACTCTCGGTCAGAATTTACACTCGGTCAATTCTCCTCATCCTCGATAGCAATAGCAAAATCGGAGGAATGAAGTTGAATGTGATGGAGAACTCGGAATACGCTGGAGGTATACGGGAAGGGATCTGGATGGTCCTGTGAGGATAGAGGGCAGCCTGCTTTTCCTTTGTTCGCTGTTTTCACTCAGAATCCAATATGTCTCTTTCTTCTCCGTTACCTGTGTTTTGTCCAACTATGCGACTCGAGTTAGTGTCTAGATAGCTGTACATAAACCTTGTCGTTGAAAAAACAGGCGTAGTCACCCGACCATCATGAAAAAAGGAATTGGGTTGTAACATTTACACGTCCTCGCAAAAAATACCGCCGTGCAACCCAGACAGCGACGAAACCACAAGCCACCCCGATATCCCGCTCACTCAAATGACCAAACCTGAATACTGGTAGGGAAGCTTCCGGCAGTAAACCCGCCAAAGTACTATATCTTTTGAACCCACCATCGGGAATCTCAACAGAAATAATTATCCAAATTGGAATAGGTTAAATGGAGTAAGTTGACGAAATGATGGATACCAGTTAACGTGGTCTAGTATTCCCAGACTTCTAAGCTATACTCCATTTGGATAACACGATCCCACAAGAGAGTGTTTTGGCTCTGGTTAGGGGATCCGCGTGGGGTGGATTTAAGAGGTAAATGTAGTGCTGCAATTGAAGAGATCAGTAACTTGGATGATTTCCTTGTGGAAAGTAAGCAAGTTAGCATGTGCCCAAGTGGGGGGGTATCTGAGGAATGTGTGCTATTGTTTGGGGTTAAAAAAGGGATTACCTACTATTGAAAACTTGATTCCGAAATTGTCAGGGGTTTCTTCACACCACCGGATTTCCCTCTAGGAGAGGCGAAGCAGAGAAGAGAAATTATATTCTCACCCACTGCGCTGCCGGGGCGGACAGGGAAACACATCCAAGTTTATCCTCGCTGTTCCTTTCGACATTAGACATAGCACTTGGACTATTGCTGTGAAAGGTGCAAGAGGGGGGGCGGAGGTGAAAGGGGGTAGTAAGTAACCAAGCCATAACCATACACTCTCCAACTCCTTTCGAATAATAAAAAAAGAGAGAGGGGGGGAGAGAAAAGGAGTACTAAAGCAATCACAAACATCCCGGGAACTTGTCCCTTCCTTTGCCTCTGTGCGCTTGTACGGGGGTGTGCAGTACGCTCCGCACCAATATCCATCACAGACTTTTCTGGGTCGCTGTTAGTAACCTCGTTCTCTGGAGTGGAGAAATACGGGAGTCAGTATGAGTAAGTTTCTAGTGCCTTTGTACTTTCTTGCTAGGATAAACTCCTATCACCTGTTTATGGGAGACATTATCCGGTATTATGGGGTTCCATTGCCAGAGTCTCTGAAAGCGGGGTGGGGTGATGGCTCGTAGTGGATTTTGTGGTATTTGGGAGCGGGGGGTGTTATGGGTGGCCGTCGTATCATACTTATCGCAGAATTGGCTAGACAGCGCCACACGCATCCCTAATCCCTTGATGGGGACATGACAATTCGCTGGCAGGATAATGAAAAAAAATAGGAATATTCGGGAAGCTAGGGTTGGGGATTTATTCAAGGATTTGGGCATCTCTGGGGGTGGGATGTAGCCGGCACGGTGGTAGTGTGGTAGTGTGATGGTTGATTCGTGAAGGAAACAGATGGCGATCACCTGGCGATATTAAGAGAGATTAGTGGGAGATGAAGAGACGGCTTGGGAATATACAAGAGGAGTCTTGAAGATTAGTGTCTATTCCGACCGATTGCCTGTATTGCACCGTATCATACACCGCCAGCAAGTAAAAATGTAAGACGAATACAAATAGAATAGGAGTAGTAGGATGGGAGACGGCAAGAAAGAAGGTATGAACCGAGTCTAGCGGAAACTCCAGGAAAGGAAAGGATGAAAGAAAGGAAAAAAAGGAACAAAAGTACTCTAGGTGGATAGCAAATAGCAAGCGGGAAATAAGAAAGCAATCTCTATCAAAGTCTATTATCATTGGGGCAAGCATTTATGCAGCCGAAGATTTCAGGTAAAGAAGAAGGAAGAATATATTATGATATTATAAACGAGAAGAACCAAGAGACAAACGAAATATCCATAGGAGATAGTAAAATACCGATCTACCGGTTGAGCGTAAGCTAGAATCAACCGAGGGTGATTAGGACGGGTGTCAGCGTTCACTAAGGGAGGTATGGGAGGGGGTTGATGTAGGCCGGGCTGCTCGGGTGAGGGCAGGTCGAAATTTGCGGGATCGGAAAGAGGGTTTTTGGGGTCGGATACTGGTGCCGGCTCATTGGAGTCTGCGGGCGATAGTTTATGTTAGCAATGAACTTAATGTCTACGGTATCGGTGCTAGGATTACCACTTCTGATGGGAATATCTGCCTCAATCGCCTCGATGGCAAGGGGAGGAGGGGAGGGATATCTAGCCGGGCGATCTGCTGTATGGGAATTTGCGCTGTCCTTTTCGTGTAGCATATTTACGATTCGGTCATGACCTTCAGCACGGGCCAGGGACAGCGGTGGTTGGTTCGTGCTATCTAGTGTAACGGCGCGGACATCTTTCCGTTCTAGAAGCATCTTTACTACAAATTCATCTTTACTACAAATTCGTATCCTCGCGCTGCGGCCCAAGAGAGTGGCGTCCGGCCATATTCTGTGTCTGCCAAGTTGGGATTTACATCATCTCGTTCCAAAAGCAGCTTTACTATTCCATCATGCCTGTTCCTAGCAGCCAACGAGAGAGGCGTCCGGCCATATTCGGTGTCTGGTTGGTTGGGGTTGACATCCACTCTTTCCAACAGCATCTTTACTATTCCCTCCCGCTCGTCCCTGGCGGCCTACTAGAGTGGCGTCCGGCCATATTTGGTGTCTGGTTGATTGGGATTGACATCCCCTCGTTCCAAAAGCATTTTCACGATTCCATCATGCCAGCTCTGAGCGGCCCATGAGAGCCATATTTGGTGTCTGGTTGGTTGGGATTGACATCCCCTCGTTCCAAAAGTATCTTTACTATCCCCTCATGCCCAGTCTGAGCAGCCCACAAGAGTGGCGTCCGGCCATATCCGGTGTCTGGCTGGTCGGGATTGACATCTCCTCGTTCCAAAAGTATCCTTACTATCGCCTCATGTCCTTTTAAAACGCCCCACGAGAGTGGCGTCAGGCCAGATAAGGTGTCTGGCTGGTTGGGATTGACCTCCACTCGTTCCAAAAGTATCTTTACTATCCCTTCGTGCCCATTCTCAGAGGCCAACGAGAGTGGCGTCTGGCCATATTTAGTGTCGGGTTAGTCGGGATTGACATCCCCTTGTTCCAAAAGCATCTTCACTATCCCTTCATGCCCGTTCGAAATGCCCCACAAGAGTGGCGTCAGGCCAGACATGAGGTCTGCATGGCCGGGATTGATATCCCCTCGTTCCAAAAATATCTTTACTATCCCCTCATGCCCGGTCTGAGCAGCCCACAAGAGTGGCGTCCGGCCATATTTGGTGTCTGGCTGGTCGGGATTGACATCTCCTCGTTCCAAGAGTATTTTGACTATCCCCTCATGCCCATTCCCAGAAGCCAACGAGAGTGGCGTCTGGCCATGTTTTGTGTGTGGTTGGTGGGGATAGACATCCCCTCGTTCCAAAAGCATCTTTACTATCCCCTCATGCCCGTTCAAAATGCCCCACGAGAGTGGCGTCCGGCCATAGAAGGTGTCTGGTTCGTCGGGATTGACATCCCCTCGGTCTAATAGATTCTTTACTATCCCCTGATTCCCGCTCTGAGCGGCCAACCAGAGTGGCGTCCGGCCATAGAAGGTGTCTGGCTGGTCGGGATTGACATCCCCTCTGCCTAACAGAATCTTCACCACCTCCTCATGTCCTCTTCCCGCTGCCCATATTAGCGCTGTACTTCCCAGACAATCGGTTTCATTAACATCCCATTCTTTCATCTTCAAAATGGCAGTAAATATCTCCGAAATCCTGATAAATGCTGCGCCGTGGAGTGCCGTGAATCCAACAGGTCCTTCCCTGCCGTCAAAGTAAGGGCCTGAGAATGGATCTCCACGATAGTGCAATAAAATTAACTGAGCAGATATATGCTCATCAAATCTATCCAAAAGTTGAAGTGCAAGGGCTTTCGCGTTTTCTGTCATCCCGCTTCTTATGTGCTCCCCCCAATAATAGGATGCATACTCTAGCAATGCCGTGGTTTGGGGAGCGTCGAGAAGTGTTGGTGAGAGATCATTGACACATTTATAATTGAGGTATGTCAAGCAAACCTCCGCAATTGTTGAGTGGGGGCTATGGAATAGGGTTTGATCACTGGTGAGATGCTCTTGCAGGGTATAGTGCACCAGTCGGACAGTAGATGAGGACACCTCGACCGTGACAAGCCCCAGACAAGAAGCCACGAGTGTCCGTAACGCGGGAACATTTTTGACATCGAGATCCGTAGATCCCACCTCCACTGCTAAGGCATGGCAGAGCTCATCTGCCCGTAATGGCCTTTTTGAATACAACACCCACATCAAGATCTGTAGTCCGAGTCTTGCTTTGTCCCCCTTCTGGGCTTTCAGTCGGGTGAGAGTTGCTGAGTAGGCATCGCCGAGTCCATTGCCATTCGCCATGGCTTCTAGTTTCTTCCTTCTTTTGCTAATTGTCGTCTCTGAGAAAATAGCGTCGATGTTTAGTGAAACGAGGAGAAATCTGTGCACAATCGTGCGTGAGTCTTTGATAAATCATAGAGGTGGAATGTTTAATGCTCTTACATATCTGATATCCGTTCCTGCATAACTCTAATAATATCAGCCTTTAACTCATCGTTCATGGCATCTGGATCGGTATCCCCAGCCAACCTCATCTCCAGATAACTCCTAATGTCATCTGTCGGAGGTCTGATGGCTATCACAACCAGCTTGCTAAAATATCTTTGAACATCCTCCCTGACATGAGGTCTCCCCGTCAGAAATATTCGTGTCTTGGGGGACTCCTGAACAATATCTCTGAGTGACCCCAACAGCTTTGAAAGATCTTTGGGTACGAATTCATCAAGCGCATCGATGCAGATGAACACTTGTGGAAGCGAAGCGATTACTGCCCTCAGCATTCCCATCAGATCCGGCAGTAGTAGCCTTCTTCCACCAAGCTCCTTTTTTCCTTTCTGAAACTCATCGCGCAGATACTCTGGGATATCCCCTCTACCGACAAGCTGCTTCAAGATAGCCCCAATCATATTGACAACCGTCTGTTCTTGCTGAGCTTGGAAGTCGCAGTAAAAGGCTGCCACAGCCATATTTTCCTTCCTTCCGCGATCGCATAGACTGTCGATTACCAAGGAACTAGTATTTCCGATAGTTAGAAATTTTGTCTTTCCCTTAAAGCGTTCCGCCACTTACCTCAGATAGGTCTTGCCCACTCCTGGATTCCCGCTGCAGAATAAGAAAGCCTTATCGACTCCACCCTCACCGCCTCTCCACTCTCGAAACTCGCTCGCTTCCAAAAGCCAACTCCCGACACCGGCAAGTCGGTCAGCGCGCACACTTTCATGTCTGTTTTTTGGCTGCAGTGGAGAGAGCCAGTGCATGATTTGTGAATCCTCATCCGACTTATACACTGTTTTTCTGAAATTGAAACTCCCCATTATGTTGCCGCAGTTGGCATTACCGTCGCCGATCTGGAGATGCGCATTCTGGGCCATGATGTCCCCCCAAGAGTGTAGATAGAATGTAGAAAGGCTTGGACAATTTGTAGAGGTATTGGGGGAGTTTAAAAAATTATGTGGGAACAGCTGAAGAAAGCGGGGAGATGAGGCTCTTTGTGTAACTTAACCTTTGTGATAATATCCAATCATTTTGGAAGTGTGCATGACTAATGTCAACAGGTGGCTACTAAGCGACTTTAAGCATGATCATGTGTTTCAATATCAGGGATATCCCGACTTGTCTATCGTAACCCAAAGAAAGGAGGTTAGATAGGAGGTATTGGGATTTTGTGAACCCAGGACTGTGTTTAGTGCGGTTGAGCTGCTTCGGAATAACTGATTCTTAGGATTTACTCGCGCCATTACCTTCTGTGACTTTACCTTTGTTGCCCTAATGTTCCTCCTAACATCTGGTAGATTTTATACCCCCGGCTTCCCGGCTACCCACATTGCCGGTGCCCTGTTGGGGTCCAAATGAGCATGGATTAGGTTGAATTCAGGGCAGGGGTATGGTCTGGTGGGCTGAAGTGATAGCAAAGTAGGTGAGAAGGAAGAGGGATTCAGGTAATATACTACAGTGTCTCGGTAGAAGTGCCCCCGATCTGGGTCAATTATCAACCTGCGAGAACAACGGCAAAAGATAGATTTGTCGCAATGGTGAAGTAAATACCGTACCGGTAGATTAAAATTATATAACAAGATTGGAAATTGAAGGAAAAGTTACTTGTTAATAGTCCTATCTTACTCATCGCCCAGTAGATCTTAGGGTTAGAGGAAGACTGCGAGTCGTGGTCCGTCGTTGTGGTTAGCCTAGTGTTGTAAGTGGTTCCTTTTGTTCTCTTGTTATTGTCATTTACGGAGAGGGCTCTCCGGACCCGCCATTCCTATGAGTAGGCAAAGGAATTGGGACATGTGTGGAGGGAAGAGATATAGCTGGTATCCATGGAAGGGTTGGGATGATTTTATTTTCCTTTATGTATGCTCTTGCCTTTAAGCTGGTTTCGGGAGTGCTATATCATACAAGTGAGCGGGATTTCCGACATGTCTTTTCCATAGCTACTCTATAACTCTCAATTCCAATTCAATTTAGCTAACTGTACTGTTGCACTATCGGTATTTGTCAGGGGCGTCGGGTGGAGAAAGGTGTGTCTTGGAAGAAGAGCATTATAAAGTGATAGGCTCACTCACATACCGGGCTCGGAATTTTCAACTATTGTACAGGGCCGTCCACTGGTTTGAGCAACTGGGGAAGCTCTCTAGAGGTAGAAGGAAAATGAAATTAACAAACTCTCCTAGGTGGTAGCCATGCCTATTGATGTTTTTGGCGTTCATTTTTCCCCTGCATACAATTACACATCTGCTACCCATCACTGAGAGGAAGAGCCAGGGTGAAATGTGGATTAATTAGCTGCGATAGAGGCACAATTTCTAGAGAGTCTAAGGATATAAATAATCACAATCAATTTCGTGAGTCGTGGATTTACTCGGGGCAGCATATGAATGTGACGCATGTATCACGAACACTTTCGCCGAGCGACTTTATTCCCGAATAGTGCTAGCGATTTAAATCATTGATCATCACTTACGAGAATGAAACAAAAGGGAGAAAGGGAAATTATAGGAACTGCATTCGTTGATCCTCTGCAACTTTGCTGGGTATCGGTTCGTAATGTGGCTTCATTCCTGTGTCATAGGTTGTGTGCGCTGCGGGTGTTGGGTTGGGGTTTCAGGTTGTATTTGGTTGGGGTGTACTCGAGTAGTACTATAATATGTGCATCACTGGTTTGGCGGAATGGGTGGCGGGGGAGCGGCGGTGAGTAGATGTGGGTGGGGGGGTAAATTTAATCAAGAGTCTCGAATCTATAACCGTTCACCCTCCTACGGAGCTTTCGGGGAAAAAAGGAAGTGAAAAAAAAAAAAAGGCTAGAAAAGCCAATCACACACATCCAGAGAGCTTGTCGCTCGCTTCGCAACAGTGCTCTGGACGAGAGCGTGCCGGAGCTACTGAAATCCTGGCTGGGGTAATGACCAGTTCTCCCAGTCGACTAAAATTGGTCAATGTACCCACTGCCACCCTGTAAGACTCACACTAGTGTTACAATAAGTTAAAACAAAAATAAGGTAAATCAAATAAATAAAATTTAAAAATTCAATGGGGTAAGATAATATCCATAAAGGGAAACGCAAGACTAGTTCTGTCCGACTGGAAGCACTGGGGATGACTTCCAAGATCGTCCGGGGTTTTGGAGTTACTGTATCCTGCTCCGGCGGTCTCGTGGTATTTTGGAACGGGAAGGACTTAGGGTGACTAGCGCGACTTCCGCAGAATAGGCCACGCCACGCGAGACCGTCCTGCGCCCCTGCTGATGCAAACCGCAGCCATGACCATTCGGGTATTGGGATTATTTAGGGAGAGAGGGTTAGGGTTGTACTAGACGCATTTGGTTGTGGTAACATATCATACCTGCGGATGTAGGATGCGGCGGTGCTGGAGGCGGTATCGTAGTATGAAGGGGAAATCACATGGTGGTGCTGAGAGAAACTAGTAGGAGTAGATGAACCGATAGCTTCCGGATATATATAAGACGAGTGTCTTGAGGCGTAGCATTCGAGAGGCTAGGCGCGGTAAGTTACCGATCGGTGCTGTGGAACTCGTATGTGGCCACGCAGTCAGTTACGACAGGCGGACGCGTCTCGAATATGAGAGGCATGGGTTGCGTCTCCATCATATATTTCTTCCTGGTGATTTATCCTGTAGCTTAACAACATACAAACAATGCAGCCCTCAACACCATATACACAAGAGGTCTCCCACAGTGCTCGTGGCTCCGAACTAGGAATGCGCACTTCTTTTGGAATAGCACACCCGAACATATAAAAAGTGTGGTGTTCTAGCTGCTTGACAGACCGTACAAGTGGCAATACCTGATGAGAGTGATTGTATCATAATCGTTTTGGCGGTGGCTCTTACGAAAAATTAGATGTGGGTCACAAAATTCGCCCGACATGAATGAAATCGAGCCATGATGGCGCAGTGAGGAAACAAGGTATGTTTTAATGCTTGGTGGAGTTGTTCAGTCCTGGGATTGGAATGTCTCACTACCGAGGTTGGTGATATTTATTACTCCCTCTACTCGTAAGGTGGCGGTGGATGCACCTCTTTAGAAAGCGGCGAAAACACCATGCCCTCCTTGGGTCGGCGGGGGCTATTCTAAAAGAGGTGCCCATTCTTGGCTCGGGGACACGGGTACGGTGCGGTGCGATATAGTGCGATACTACATAGTGGGAGCCTCCCGTATAAAGTGGTGAGGGGCGCATTGTTGTTGATAAGATACAGTAGAAACCGGAGTGCTTAAATACATGTCGAAGACCTGACCCACGCCTCAAAAACGCAATCGCACTTTTGTTGTAATCTAGGCTATGACCATCCATAAGTCCGACAGTGCCTTACCATAAACCTACCAGGTGCCATCTGCCGACCGCCATGAAAAGGTTGGCATTTCAGCATTCACACGCCCCCGTAAATAACGATTGACGTAAGCTTGTCGACCAGACAACAATCCACCTAAGCATCCCCCTCACTCAAGTAACCAATCTTGAACAGGAGAGCTTCCTATGGTAGGCTCGAGTACTTAGCACACAATAGACCAGGCCACGCCAGACTCCGTCGTCACTCCATTACTAATACGAGCAAGTCTCTTGGCAGGCATGATATCATACTCAACCAACAGTACCACCTACTGGTAGCTAACACCGGTAATGGCATGGGTCTAGTCCTCTACGATGACATTCCCAAAGGGTCGCTACGGAGGGGTTGCGTTGTTACATGGGGATCCTTATGATGTCAAACGTTTACTTGCCTATACTAACACACCCCTAGAACCGAATTGATGTTGGACACTTTCTATTGGAATCAGCGCTTAGGTGCCCAACTTCAACTCTGCCATGAGTATGAGTTCTTACCAGGTTACACTGAGCCGTAAACAGATGGGCTTCTAAGTGATGTTAAGCCTAGCCGTAATATTGGCATAGGTATGCTACTCTAGAACGGCGCTATCAGTCCAAATAATCGACCATTACTCGTGAGATGTGAGGTTCGAATCGTACTGCAAGAATGGCAAAGTACTGTAGGTTTACGTTTGGTATTATACGGTACCGTGGAAGACCTCTTGGGTCTATTGGTGAGGGGGTGCTATTCTTGATAAGGCGCGTAGAAGCCGGCGTGCTTGAATACATAGCGAAGAGTCGCTCAACGCTTCCAATACGCTTCCAATACGCTTTTATCGTAATATATGCCCTGGCCATCCACGAGTTCAATAGTGCGGCGCCAAAACTTCAGTCTTAGACAGAGACCTTTTTGGCTGCTCACCACATTTCGGCTCCCGCCGGAACTCTCCACAACCCTAACCCAAATACCCAGGGGGGGGGTCGGCGTATTGTGACTAAGCAACCCTCACCCTCTCAACATACGTCCAACTCCCCGAGCATGATACCCTAGTATATAACCAATAACTAGTCCTACAAGGCAGTACCCTATCTCTTGGGGATACCATGGACTAGCATACATTCGGTCATACTCATACCCTAGGTCAAATCCTCTCATCCTCGGCAGGAACAGCAAAATGGGAACCGGTGAAGTTGAATGTGACGGAGAACTCGGCATAAGTTGGAAGTATGCCGGAACCGATCGGGACGATCCTGAGAGGATAAAGGGCAGCCTATTTTTCCTTTGTTAGTTGATTTCGTTTATCATCCAATTTGTCCGTCTCCTGCGTTGCCTGTGTTTGGGTCAGTCAGTCTTTCGTTCTTTTTCGTTTCCTATTTTTTCCTTTCCCAGAATACTTTTCCAGTTATAATATTCCAATACGGTCTCCATATTGCACAATTGTCTGGCCATACGATTCGTGTCAGTGTCCACACCGCTGCCAATAAAACTTGTTGAAAAAAACAGGCGTAGTCACATTACAATCATGAAAAAAAAAACTTGGTTTTTAGCATTTACGCATATTTGCAAAGAATACCGGCAATTCAACACAGACAGTGACCAAACCACGAGCCACACCCACATCCTGCTCACTCAAATAACTAAACCTGATTACCGGTGGGGAAGCTCCAGGTAGTAAACCTGCCGAAGTACTGCATTGGTTGAATCCATCATCTGGAATCTCAACAGAAAATAATATCTAAGCTAGAATAGGTAAATGGAGTAAGTTGACTAAATAATTGATACCTCTTAAGGATGTCCGGTATGCCCCGGTTCCCCAAGCTATACTCCATTTGGATAATACGATCCTTTCATACAATGTTTTGGCTCTGATTAGGGGATCCGAGCGTGGTGGATTTAAGACGTAAACGCAGTGCTGTAATCGAAGGGATCATACTTTCCTTGTAGAAAACGAGCCAGTTCGCATGTGTCCAAGTGGGGAGTGTCCAAGCAACAGGTGGCATTGTTCGGGGTGAAAAATCTTGTGATGGAGGAGAATAACAGTCAATGACTGACTTGCGCAGCGGTGGGTAGAAACACTAAAGGACTATGTGAGGACTGTGGTAGGACGTGCACAAAAGCGTATGGTAAGGTAAAAACAGCTTCGCTCTCCACTTCTCTAAACTAACGGTAAAGACAGGTGTATAAGTAAAACATAAACAACGTATCCCCATCATTCCATGAATCACCACACCTATCCGTATCTCTCCAAAACATGCTACCCTTTCCTCCATACACTCCCATGATAACAAAGGAAAGACATGTCCGGAGAATCTCTTAACCTCCACACTAATCTATCGAATATCGGAACTCTTCGCCAGACTCCCGAAACCTCCACAATCTATCTCAATTGACCAACGTCAATCTAGAATCCTCAACAGAAAACAAGATTGCTTGGTATCATAATTTGATGTGGAAAAATCAAGTTTGCCCAGCAATCCTAAGCAACGGGTTTGACTTCATTGCCCGGCCATGATTCTGAAGACCCGGGCTCGGCAAGGCTTAAATTATCGGCAGCCGGCAAAGCTTGTCGATGCAACACGGACAAACACTGCAGACGTCCAATAGAACATTACTATATAGTCCACCATCTATATTTTTTAGGTGCCTGAATGCTTTATTGCTGACGGGGCTAGGGGGTGTGAACACCTTCGGTGGGGGCGTAGAATGTGGTGTTGTAGTCTGGGAAAATTAACCTCTTCCCCCCGTGCTCTGAAATATTGCCTAACAAAAATATCGTACAGTGTCGCACTACTTTGTCCATCATTCGGAAGCTTTCTTTTGCTTTCGAAGCGACTTAAGTAGGGTTTGCCGCGTCTGTCTACTTTTAATGATTATGTAACGGTCCTATCGAGTTTGGGACACGAATACTACGGTGGTGGCCCTTCTCTAGTTTGCGCATCGCCACACAAGCTATTCTTCAAGCAATCAAACAAGACCCCAAAGATCCGTTTCCGAGCAGTAGGTGCACTCAAGGGTTTAAACATTGAGCTACCTTCCCGGCCCACTCCTTGTACCCATTCGCCTGGGTTTTGGAATATATAGCAGTGGGAGGGTAATCATGAAATATGATTCATATTACCCTTTCTTCCTTAGCCTATTAGTCATGGGTAGGTAATTATACACCGGATGCGCGAGGACGCCCCACGCAAAACACTCGCACAAACCAACCCTGAGTAACAACGGATTCTGTGAGGTGTCGGCAATCGGCTTCGAGGGATGGGACTACGTGGACCCGGTATTTTGAGGCTCCGGAATGCCCATACATGACAGGCCAGAGGCTGGACACAATATGGGCCCGGGTGCAGAATATGATGCGGTCAGTCATGGCAATTAGCCTCCCGGACCTTGTGTTTTATTCAACCAAAATCTTGATGTTCATGTAATCCTGGCAGTATTGGTGTGAATACGGATAGGTGTGTGAACAGGTAGCTGGCATATTATGAGCTATATCCATGCGGGAAATTTGTGTGGCATGGCTAACCATGTATGTGGGAAGGGAAAATTTGTGTTACCCTCCGGCTGTGATTTTTCTTAGTTTAGTTTTCTTCCCTCTCTACGAGTAACCTTTCCTTTGTTAATTACATAGTCAATTTACATCACCACTCTCTCTAACCAGTCGAGCAACTGAGCGATCCGTTATACCGCCATCAAATTTATCACTCGATTGATATTATGGTATTGCGAAAAATGTTTGAACACATAAGATGAGATTTTATTCACCCGTCCCGAGAAAGAGAAAAGGGGAGAAGGGGTGGGAACCGGATTGAAAGGGAGGAAGGACAAATAGGTCTAGTATAGGAAAGCAAACGTGAAGAAATAGTTGGGGTGCAGGATTACCCAAGATATTAAATGTAGGGTTGGAGAAACCCATTGCCAATTAGGCAAAGCGTATTGGACTTCCCTTAGGAAACACTGTGGCGTCTCCGAGAAGGGTGGATAAACGTACTTCCGGTTGCCAGGGCAGTGCGGGGTCATAGCTCCCCCTAGAAGGGCCCGTGGACCCCCCATTCACACACACTACACCCTATTTCCCTTCCATCTCACGATCACCATCCTTCCTACACCTCGCGTTTCTATACTTCCTACTACTCGCGTTCTTTTTTCCCGCCAACCCCCCCCTCGCAGACCCTCATGCGCCCTCATTGCCATACTGGGACAGGTCGGCGGCAACGATCTCCCATGGTAAGGGCAGCGGCGATTTTCCCAAGACCTCCGTGAGTGGAACTACGGACCAAGTGGTAGCATGGTGGTGGTGGACAATTTCCTTTAGTGTTCTTCTCAGGTTCTTTGAGTTTCTTTTCCTGTCTATTCTAGGTTTCTTCAATGTATTGGCTCTGCTTTGGAAAATTGGCCAGAAGCGTACTAGAGAAAGGCAACTCTAGATCGTGATTCTAACATATTTGGGTGACCATCTAGCAGTGAAGTAATTTCAGGTACGGTCAACCACCGCGTCATCCATCCTGACCACTTTCACTCCCACTGTCACAGATTCTGCCCCGCTAGTTGAATAACTTGATCGCGAAATCGTCAAGGGTTTTCACCCCACTAATAAATCCCCCTCTGGAAGAGACGAAACCAAGCTCGGAAATGTAAGTCGCACCCGCCACGCTGAGGGGGTGGACGAAAAAACCCATCCCAAAGCTAGTTTTTCCCGGACCGGGGTTTGTCCGTGCCGTTCCGGGCTAGGCTAGACATCGCAATTATCACAGTGCAAGACGTGCAGGGGAGGGCGGTGGTAAAGGGGGGTCAGTAAGTACAATACAAATTGCCCAAGCAATAACCATTCACCTAATCAGGATCCTTTTGGGAAACAAAAAAGGGAGAGAGAAAGAAAAGAGTACTGTACAGAATCCAACTACCCATATCCGGAGAACCTGTCACTCTCTACCATTTTGTGCTCCGGCCGGGGGTGTGCAGTTTCGCTCCGCACCAAATGCTTTCACAGACCTCCCTGGGTCGCTGGTATTATACCAACCTCATTCCCGGAAGCGAAAATAAATAAATAAAGCCAGTATGTGTGGGTTTCTCCCACCTTTGTATTTGCTTACTCGGATAAACTCATATCTTCCCCCCAAGGGAGTCATGATTTGTTATTATAGGGTTCCCTCGCATGAGTTGCTTAAACTCGACAGGGGTGAGGACGCGTGGGATCCCCTGGGGTCGTATGATCGCTAGGAATGTTAGGAATTTTCCCTAACACTTCTGCGGAGTGGTGCGGATATTGAAATAATGCAATAGTGTCTTTCAAAGGACCACAGATTGTGTGTCCTAAGTTTTAGACAGCTTAGAAATTGTTTTGCTTGTTTGGGGAGGGTACAGTACAATTCTGTTTTGTTTTGTGGGGACCAGTGTGCCTAGAAATGTATAAATGTGACCTCTGATCGCTCCTCTTTCACGGATCATTTTGAAAGAATACTGCGAACACAGGAGGTGAACACACATAATCACGCACGGAACAAACGCCAACAACAGGCGATGATGCGGGCGGCCAAACGGGAGTTAGCGAAACCGTGTTCGCTTCACTTTACCAATGTTGATCTATTTACTTTGTTCTATTGTCCCATTTTAATCTATATAATATTATGTGCAAACCCTTACAGGTTTTCTACCTCTAAGTCTTCTCTTCTAGACCCGTTTTCGCAGTTTCGGAAGCAATACTCAGGAATAGCGCTCTCGCGTTAAATCATCGTTTATCACTCGTGAGAGGCAAGTTCGAAGGGGAATGTAGGGTAAGTTACCGTTTAGCACCGCAAGGTAGGATACAGTGCTGTGGGGGACCTCATGTGAGGGGGCGACTGCTTATCATAATGCGCAGTAGAAGCTAGAGTGCTTAAATACCCGGTGGAGACCCCCTCCACCACACCTCTACCGTAATACGCAGACTAAGTACCTCTGTCGTAACCTATGCCGTGGCCAATGCCAAGCCCGTCAACCCCATAACGCAAACTAACCAGGCGCCGTCAGCCGACCGTCTTGAAAAAATATTCGGTTTCCGCATTCTCACCCTGGCTAAGAATGCCCTATGTTATCCATCAACCAAACCATTAGAGTACAAGCTACCTAAACGCCCTCCCCTCCTCACTCAAACGGCAAAACTTGCTTAGAAAAGCCCACTGTTGTAAACTTGATAAAGTACCCTGATATCGTATTTTCTTGTTAATCCAACAAGGGGAATCTCAGCAGAAGTCACTATCCATATTGCAATTGGTACAGCACAGCAAGCCTTCCAATGGGTCGCGGGTTCGTTGGGTTAGCCCGGGCCCTTCATTGGGTCCGGTTGGGTACGTTGGGTTGGGCTCACCTTAGCGCAAGCGCGGGCTGGGTCGGGTTCGGAGGTGCCGAGCCCGGGTTACCCAGCGAACCCAGCGAATACCCCGTCTCCCATTTCTGATTTTCATGATATGATACCTCAAGTCATGATCACTACGGAAACTGGAATCTAAGCACACGGAAATCATGAAGACTGTGATTGTGACTATTCGCGTTTAGGTGAAAGGTCCAAGCACACCCGTATTCCAATTGAGAGCGCATCGTGAAAAACTGGGCAGAAACCTGATTAGCTCTCCGGGATTCTGAGTGCTTCGAGGATGAGAAATCGAGCAGCTTCGATGGGAACTGGGTGTCTACGAAGTTGGCACTCACCTAGCTGGAATCGTTCAACCCTACCTAGACCCTTCTCAAACCCGGGCCATCACTATCTTTCCTCTCTTTGCGGATTATCTCTACCTTACCCTTCTACATTTCCTATTGTTCATTATGTTTTCTAGTATCATACTAATTGTATACTAATGCTAATATATATTTAATTCCTTTTTTTTTTTTTTTGCTCCAACCTACTGGGTTTATTGGGTTGACCCGGGCTTTCCTTGCTTGGACTGGGCTGGGCTGGGCTCAACATCCGTTGGGCTTGGGCTGGGTCGGGTTTGCCCTTTTTTGACCCGGGTTAGCCCATTGGAAGGCTTGCAGCACAGTAAGTTGACAACATAACCAACAACAATTAATCAGCTACACTATGCTCAGCTACCCCAGGATAGTCCAGTCCGAAAACGCTATTCCTTCCTAGAGTTATTTTGAATTGGATTGTGACTATCGGAGCTTGCTCGGAGGTGGTAGATTCAACATGTAAATACTCGAGTACATTGTTGTATAGTGAGATTATTAGGTGGTTTCCTTGTAGAATACCATCCAATTAGCATGTGCCAAAGCGGTGGGTGTCTGAACAGCATGTGGGTTACTTTAGGATGGAAAACAGAATTACTTGATATCAAAATTTAAGGTGCGAAGATACCATTTTTCTAGTATATTATCCTCCTACGGTAAGTTATGGTAAGGCGCCAGATTTTTCGAACATGGGTGAGGGGAAACGAAGGAAGGAAAAGGAGGGAAACTGTTTGGGTATCAGAACCGCTTTCGACTTGGTTTGATATTGATTATCGTTGTGTTCGTACTGTGGCTGAATTTCTGTGTGGTGTGTCGGCTCTGAGTTGGGGTGTGGGGGTTGTGGTTGGTTTGTAGCTGCTGCACGTATCACCGTTTGGGTCTCATTACATGGCGGGGAAGAAGCTATGGAGTGAACAGGTAGGGGGTACGTGTGATCCAGAGTCTCCAATCAATAACCGTTTACGCGCCTCCGAAGTCCCTCAATGGAAGAAATAAAGGATGGGAAAATAAAAGAGTATCATACAGCATCCAACCCACCCACATCTAGGGAACCTGTCTCTCCTCTTGTCTATCCCCCTTCGCCTCTGGTGTCTAACAAAAGTATGCAGTACACTAGCAGTAGCCCTCGGGACCTCAAAGGAGGAGCCATTTGCCCGTTTTGTAGCTAGCCCCAGACGTTTAGCCGAATAACCAAAAAGCCTAGCCCCTAGTATTCCGGTTTCATTCAAGAAGTGATACGGTCAACCTGCTGGTGTGCTCTTGTATATTACCCAACTAACTGGAACATATCTCAGATAGTCGCACACTGCTTTATCCATTGTTCAGAAGCTGCATTCTTCACGCGAAACGACTTAACGACAGTTTACCGCCTCTCCCTACTCTCAAAAAATACACCATTATCCTATTGAGCGAGAGATTTGAATTCTACATACCACACCGCTAATGCTTCTCGTGATGATTCCTCCCAAAGTTCTATTACTCAAGACAGCAATCAAAGCCAAAATAACTTATTCCCGAGCTGAATGTGTATTCACTGATTAAAAATTTTAATTTCTTCACACCCTATTTATTTTATGGCACTCACTCGCCTAGGTTTTGGAAGAGATATTGATAGGGGTTGTGGTCATGAAATATCACTCCTCCTTTCTCCTGTACTCCGATGAAAATTGGGATAATGGTGGGGATATCAAGGGGAGTAATCAGGGGATCAGAGGCCCTGGGTGAAGAGAAATTGTGGTCGGGTCGAGAGTTGAGATGGAAATTTTATGAGAACTTTTTCAACATTAGAGCATTCCAATGACGCCTACTGTGGAAGTGGAGATTAGGCTCTGAAATTTTACGAAAATCTTGAATGATGTGTTCGAGGTTCAAACATGTTTTAGTTAGGTTTTTTGATGAGGTGGAAAGGGTTTGTTGGGCTAGCTTTGGCTGGAAATTTTGTTCTGAGAGAAGAGAAAAGAATTTTTTCTTCTTCTGCAATCCTGTAACTAAGCAAGCAAATCAACGATATGAGAACCACGAATACGAACTTGCGAACCACGAACCAAGTGAAATTGACTTTTGTGCTACGAAGTGAAAGATAGCCAAAGGACAGTGCTACTTTCTTCTCTGCGATACAAACTGCTTGATTCTCTTTCCTTTCCCTTTTCTTTCTCTTATTTTCCTTTCGAACTATACTGAGTACCAAGGTCAGATTGTGTTTTCTAGGACCGAAAAATACTCTTTCAGTACTTGCATGCCCTAGTGCGGATACTTCCGACATCCCCTTTTCCTTCCTCCCCAGCCATCATACATCTCACCCTCCTGACCCCCATTATGGTCCGTTAGACGACCGCCCTGACCAAACGTGGCGATGCTGTGATCTGGTTGCCGGGGGCGGAGTACTACAGGTCATCCAGTCACAACCCATGCCCAGGGGGCTCCGTGAAGCTGTCTCGCTCACAGGGGCTCTCTGAAGCATCGTATTGTATTTTCACGAAAAGTCCGAGATATTTCCTTTTTTTTTTTTTTTCCTTCTTCCCGGCTTGGTAACTTATGGTTCATGGGCAGTCGGGCCTTAGGGGGGGGGGTCGGAGGAAAGAAATCAAATTTAATCTGCTATGTCAAGATCAGATCACGTTATCTGATATGCGAATAGTGGATAATGATGTTTCTCATTTTTTGATCTTTGCACTTGCTCTTCCTTGTAGCATTCAGACTTATTCTGTACTTCATTTTGCGCGGTGACATTAGTGTGGCTGCGATGTGGCATCAATGTCTCAGTCACGCATGCCAAGAATCCCAGCACATGATCAGGCAATACCGTAGATCAGCATCAGAAGCCTTCACGAAACCTTCCCGGGAGAGGAAAAAAAAGGCTTGAAAGCAACAACTGGAGTCGTTATGAGTGGGTTTTTCCTAACTTTTCTATTTGCTTAGCCGTATAACTCCTATCTCCTACTGGCGGGGGTCATGCTCTGGTCGAATAGGGTAGTACGCTTACAAGAGTTGCTGAAATCCCGGGTGGCGGGATAACTAGGAGGACCGTCGACAGTTACAGGGTATAGTAATCTATGTCTTTCTCCGGCAGTGATGTATTGTTTTAGAACAGGACAGGTTTGGGGCTGGATCCGTCCTTGCCCGCTTGGTGATGAGGCATCACCGCTCGGTGGTATTGATTAGAAGCTGGCATATTTCGAAAACGAGGACAAGAGCTATATTTCACAGGTTTGGGCACCTACGGTGGTGGGATGCAGCTGGACTAGCAGTGGTGTCGTAGTAGGGATAGCTGGTGATAAATTTCTTGTGATGAGAGAACCTAGTGGAAAACAAACTGATAGCAAGCGGATATATGGGACGAGTGTCACGGAGCTACGTGTCTATTCATACCCATTGCCTGTATTGGGCCTTACTTTACACCGACACCCAGAAAAAGGTAAGGCAAGGGTTGAGGAATAATAGGAATAAAGAACAAGAAAGGAGATTATATGGATCAAGCCTAACCGGATATCTTAGGAAAGAAACGGTGCAGCTAAAAAGGGATCAAGGGTAAATAGATAGCGGATGACAAGCGGAAACAGGAAAAGTCACACTCCGTCGAAGTCTATTAACATCACCCAGCAATGGCTTATGGAGTGGGAACTTGAGTAGGGGAGGAGGAATGTTAAAGAGCAAATCTAGAGGGTGTGCTAGTGAGGCAATGGCAGATTGCCTGTCCGCCGCTCGGCCGTAAGTGGGGGAGTTGGCCGAGTTTTGGTAGCGTGGGTTTAAGCCTTCGGGAGAAGGGCTAGATGTTTAGGAGTAGTTTGAGAGGGGGTCGAGATAGCTTGAACTGCGTGGGTGGGGAGAGGTTTCTGTTTGCAAATTTGGAAAGAGAGCCCCCGAGGTACGATAATTCTTCCTACTAATCGGGGTCTGTAAGTAGGAGTAGTACATTTTGGCCATTGATGTCTTTTGTACCGGCGTTAAGATCTCCGGCTCATAATGGTAGGTCTGCCACACTCACCAACATGCCCGGTGGAGGCCGGGAGTAATGAAACCTAAAGGAAGCACGAAAGAATAAAGTGAGGATAGTGGGTGGAATCACGATAGACGATAAGCAGAGATGAACACGGAAGGAGAGAAAATCTATGACTGATAACCAACCTCCTAGCTAAGGACAGGACCAGAGGTATATATCTCCCGAACTCCAAAAACTCAACAAACTCCAAAGAAACACCAAGCTAACTAACCACGATCTCAAACAATCTAGAACCATCGTCATATCTCATGATGCACTATGATCCCTCGAGCCTCTGACATATACGAACTACCCGATGCCTAAAAGCGTAGGGTGTGAAAGAAACGACAAAAGCCAAAAGCCTATATCCTATGCCTAGTACCATAGAATGCGAGAGAAACAATCCGATGCCTCATGCCTTGTCACCTCACACCTCAAAAACACATGCCCGACAACCTCTTATCCGCCTAATCGCATACCCGAACCACATCCACCAAACCACATCCCTAGAGGTAATCCAACAGGGAGTGATGCCTAGCCAACACGATCTGCTTTGTCAGAATAGATACCGTCCGGTTCAAGTAGCGGTATTACGGCTCGATCATGTCCCTTAGATAGAGAACTCGGCTGTGGTGATTGGTTCATCTGATCTGGCGTCACGGTGTGGCATTCTTCCGTTCCGAAAGCACCGTTTTTACCTTCTCATTCATATGCACAGTAGCCCAAGAGAGCGGTGTCAAGCCATATTTGATGTCTTCCTGGTTGGGATTGACATCCGGTCGTTCTAAAAGAATCTTTGCTACACGCTCACGCCCATGTACGGCTGCCCACGAGAGTGGTGTCAGGCCATATTTGGTGTCTGTCTGGTCAGGGCTTACATTCCCTCGTCCCAAGAGCATCTTTACTACCCCCTCATGCCCGTTCTTGGCGGCCCACGAGAGTGGCGTGTGGCCATATCTGGTGTCTGGCTGGTTAGGATTGATATCGTCTCGTTCCAAAAGCATTTTTACTACACCCTCCCGCTTGCAGACGGCGGCCCATGAGAGTGGCGTCAGGCCATATTCGGTGTCTTGGTGGTCGGGATTGACATCCCTTCGCTCCAAAAGCATCTTTACTATTCCCTCATGCCCTTTCTCAGCGGCCCACGAGAGTGGCGTCCGGCCATATTTGGTGTCTGGGTGGTCGGGGTTGACATCTCGTTCCAAAAGCATCTTTACCATTCCCTCATGCCCATTCAAAGCGGCCCAAGAGAGTGGCGTCCGGCCATATTCGGTGTCTGGCTGGTCGGGATTGACATCTCGTTCCAAAAGCATCTTTACAATTCCCACTTGCCCATACTGAGCGGCCCTCGAGAGTGGCGTCCGGCCATAGATGGTGTCTGGGTGGTCGGGGTTGACATCTCGTTCCAAAAGCATCTTTACTATTCCCCCATGCCCATTCTCAGCGGCACAAGAGAGTGGCGTCCGGCCATATTTGCTGTCTGGGTTCTCGGGGTTGACATCTCGTTCCAAAAGCATCTTTACTATTGCCACTTGTCCATACTCAGCGGCCCAAGAGAGTGGCGTCCGGCCATATTCGGTGTCTGGCTGGTCGGGATTGACATCTCGTTCCAAAAGTATCTTTACTATTCCCTCATTCCCGCTCTCAGCTGCCCTCGAGAGTGGCGTCTGGCCATATTCGGTGTCCGGGTGGCCGGGATTGACATCTCGTTCCACAAGTATCTTTACTATTCCTTCATGGCCGTTCTGAGCGGCCCAAGAAAGTGGCGTCCGGCCATATTCGGTGTCTGGCTGGTCGGGATTGAGATCCTCTTGATTCAATAGAATCTTTACCACCCCTTCATGCCCTCCTACAGCTGCCCATATTAGAGCCGTACTCCCTCTGATATCCGTTGCATTAACATCCCATTCTTTTATTATCAATATATCGGCAACTATCCCCACGATCCCGGCAAATGCTGCTCCGTGGAGTCCTGTAAATCCGATAGGTCCTCCATGCCCGTATAACCAAGTACCTAAACCTCGATCTCTATCATGCCTTAATAACATTAGCTGGGCAGATATATGCTCATCAAATCTTTCCAGAAGTCTCAAAGCCAGCGCTTTCCCATTTTCCGTCATGTCCCTTCTTGTGTGCTCCCCCCAGTAATGAGAAGCATAGTCTAGAAGTGGCATTTCTGCCGGGGCCCTGTCAAGCTTTGGCGAGATATCTCGGACACGTTCAAAGTTGAGGTATGTCAAGCAAACCTCCGCAAGTATTGAGTGGGGGCAATGGAATAGCGTTGGATCACGCAAGAGATGCTCTTGTAGAGTATAGTGGACAAGCCGGACAGTGGAAGAAGATGCCTCGACCGTGACGAGACCTAGACACGAGGCTAGGAGTGTCCGTAATGCAGGAATGTTTTCGACATCCAGATCAGTTGATCCCACCTCCACTCCCAGGGCATGACACAGCTCCTTGGCCTGTAATGGCCGTTCCGAATATAACACCCACATCAGGACCTTCAGACCCAGTCTTGATTTATCCCCTGTCTGAGCTTTCATCCGGGTGAGAGTTGCCGTGTAGGCGTCGCTAAGTCCAGTGCCCTTCACCATCGCTTCCAGCTTTTTCCTTCTTTGGCGAATTGTTACCTCTCCAAGAATCGCGTCCATGTTTAGTGAAACAAGGAGAAATCTAATCAATATTGCGGATGAGTCTTGAGTAATGATGGAGCGGTAATGGTAAATTCTCTTACGTGTCTGATATCTTTTCCAGGATAGCTCGAATAATATCCGCCCGTAGATCATGGCACATAGCCTCAGGATCGGTGTCCCCAGCCAGCCTCATCTCCAGATAACTCCTAATGTCATCCGTGCTAGGGCTGATGGGTATGACAACCGCCTTGCTAAAATGTCTTTGAATGTCTTCCTCGATATGAGGCCTGCCCGTGAGGAATATTCGCGTCGTAGGGGACTCCCGAACAATATCTCCCAGCATCCTCAGAAGTTCCGGCAGATGCTTCGGCAAGAATTCGTCTAGCGCATCGATACAGATAAATACTTGGGGTAGCGAAGTTATCGTAGTCTTCAGCATTTTCATCAGATCCGCAAGCAGCAGCTTTCTGCCGCCCAGCCCCGTTTTTCCTTCCTGAAATGCCTCGCGGAGATACCTCGGGATTTCCCCTCTGCCGACCAGCTGTTTCAAGATAGCTCCCATCATGTTGGCTACCGTCTGCTCTTGCTGAGCGAGGAAGTCGCAGTATAAACCTGCAACAGCGATATTCTCCTTTCCTGCCCGATCGCACAGGCTGTCGATAACAAGGGAGCTAGGATTTCTGACCGTTAGCAATTTTCGCTTTCTTTTAAAGAATCTCACCACCCACCTTAGGTACGTCTTCCCTACTCCCGGATTCCCGCTGCAAAATAAGAAAGCCTTATCAACTCCGCCATCACCATACCTCCACACCCGACACTCAGCCGTTTCCAAAAGCCAATCACCGACACCAGCAAATCTCTCAGAACGAACGCCCTCATGTCTGTTGTTTGGCTCCAGTGGAGAGAGCCAACGCAGAATTTGTGTATCCTCGTCGGACTTATGGATGGTGTTGTTGAAACTACCTATTATGTTACCGGAGTTGGCGTTACCGTCGCCGATCTTGATGTTTGTATTCTGGGCCATTATGTTCTGTCAAGAGTTTGGGTTGAATGTAGGAATAGTAAAATAATTTCTAGGGGTATCGAAGGAGTTTATAAATTTGTTGAGCTCAGCTGAAGAAAGCGGGGAGATGAGGCTTGCTGTGTAACTTAACTCTTAATGCCCAATAATTTTGGACGGGTGCATGACTAATGTCAGGTTAAAGCGGAGCTACCCGAAGCATTGTAATGTGGTTCAATATCAGGAATCTCCAGAAATTTTTTATCGTAACTCCCCGATAGAGGGTTAAGTAAGAGTACCGTAAACTCTCGTCAAATCCACCATCGGAGATCGGGAGCTTGGCGCGCTTGTAAGGGGATGCGCAACATTACTTGCCGGACCAAACCACAACGGGCTTAGCTTAGTAGGTTAATAGAATTGCGAATACCAGTTAACGAGATCTAGCAAGGTCGGCTCGCCCAGTCTATACCGCGTCTGGAAATAACTATGGCGTGTTTTGTCTCAGGTTGGTGAGATTCACGATGGTGGATTTAACGCGAGTTTACGGTATATTGATATCTTGTGAACATGGGACTGTGTTGGTGGGGTTGTACTGTTTCGGAATATCTGACGCTCCCGTCATTACGTTCTGTGACTTTACCATTGTTACTCTAATGTTCGTGCTGATATCTAAGTGGATTTTATTTCTCTAGTTTCATGGTTACTAATTGTTGCAGATGAGCCGCTGGGGTCCAAGTGGCGAAGGTTTCCAGGTTGAATGCCGAGCTGCAGGGGGTATGGCATGGTAGGTTGACGGGATAGTCAAGTAGGTGTGAGAAGCAAGGCCCAGATACTCTGTTATAGCAACCCGGTGGGGGTGCCCGTAATATGAGACCTCGTGCTTGAGAGGTGTCAATGATTAACCAGTGCGAACGGCCAAAGATAAATTTATTACCATGGTAGAGCAAATAGATTAAATTAAACAAAATTAGAAATTAAAATAAATAACACTAGCTAATTGTGCGATCTTACTCGTTGCTCAGACGATCTCAGGGTTTGAGGAATATGGCGAGTCGAAGTCAGTCGTGGTGGTTACGGCGATGTTGTATGTGGTTTCCTTTATTCCCAAGTGATAGTGATTTAAGAGCTCTCCGGGCATGCCTTTCCTGTGAGTGGGCAAGGAAGTGGAGATATGTACGCAGGAAATGAGATATAACTAGAATGCATGGAATGATTAGGATAATTTTTCCATGTTTTATATACGCTCTCATCATTACTGTTGATTTCGGGAGTGGGACAGTGGAGCGAGGTTTTCAGCAAACTTATGTCTTTCCTTTAGCTATTCTATATTGATCAATTCTCATCCCATTCGGCTTACTATACTGCTGCACTATCGGTATCTGTCAGGGGCCCGGGGGGGGGCCGGGAGTCCGGAAAGAAGAGCATTATGAAGTGATAGGCTCTGACACGCCGAGGCTGGGGATTTTCGACTAATGTCCAAGGTTGTCCAATAATTCGAGCAACTGGGCAAGCCTTCGGGAGGTAGATGAAAAAGGAAGTTATTAAACACTCCTCGGTGGTAGTCAGGCCTCTTCCGGATGTTTTTGGAGTTCGTTTTTCCCCTGCCCACATTTTCACATCCACTACCCATCAATGAGAGGGCGAGCGAGGGTAAAATGTGGATTAATTGGCTTTTATAGAGGCACTAGTTCTAGAGGGCGTACGAGGTACATAAAAAAAACGTGGTTAATTTCCTAAGTTGGGTATTTATGCGGGGAAGCTCAGGAACGTGGTGCATGTATCACGAACACTTCTGCGCGGTGGCTCCGCTACCGAACTGTGCTACCGCCTTATAAGTCATTGATAACGTCGTGGGACAGAAAAGAATGAAAGGAAAATTGTGGGCACTGCTTCAGTGATCGGAACAAGTCACCCACCTCCGAATCGTTTCGGGAGGAAAAAAGAAAGGGGGGATGGCGGGGTACGATAACCCGTCACCACATCCGGAGAGCTTGTCCCTCGCTTCGCCTCCGTGCTCTGGACGGGGGTGTGCAGAATTATATAGCGTTTGGAATCTTCTAGGAAGTGGAAGAATTGGAGCTGCTATGTGTGGGTTTCTCCTCCCATTTCTATTCGCTTACTGGTAAATTATAAACCCCTGTCCTCTGCACGCGGGAAGAATGCTGTGGGCTTATGGGGTTCTCGTGGCGGAATTGATTAAATTCGGCTTGGGCGAGAACTCGTGGGATCTTCTCTGATCGCAGCGAGATCTGTGTCTTTCTCTGTTGTAATACATATCGTGCTTAGTTTTCAGGATTGAGAAATAAATATTAACTTATTCAATACCAGTGGACCCCTCCGAAATACAAATGTAAAGAAGCTGGAAAACACCAGGCGGGGCAAAGGGCAACATAATGAAAGATGTGTGAAGTAAAATAGAAAATTAAACAGAATCTTGATGGATACAAAGTAGTATAGAATATAACTATAAATTTCTAAAAGTGACGATTGCAGTTATGATTGGACAGAGCGCGGCTGTTGAACAACGATTGGGGGAAGAAGGAGATATTAAAGGCTTTGCGGGGACGATATGGTACCGCATTTAATGTAGCAGCTTCCCAGGAAAGACACGGATGCAGCCGGGGTGCTACAAGAGAGGGGGCAGCAATGCAAATTCACCCGGGGTAGAGTATAATATCTTGAGTGTGAATGGATAGATGAAAGGTAGGCGGGGGGATTCCGGCCGGACCCAAGTGGCCGGTCCATCCGGCTTCGGGCATAGTGGGACAGATCCAAGTCTCTTCAGAGACCGCCGGGCAGGGCTGTGTGAAAGCGACTTTTTTTTAAAAAAAAAAAAATCAATGCCGGGCCCTGCCTGCGTCACCAGCAGGAAGAGACCTGAAGTAATAGCTTGTGTTTTCGTAACCAAGAAACAGTTTACTATTCAACAAGACTAATTATTCAAAACAAAACCCTTCAGGTGGTTCAAGAGTTGTGCTGAGAATTGTTTGGAGCAAAGAAAATATTTGGTTGAAGTATAAAGTGCCTTGAGGTATGATAGACAGTATTGGAGTCGGGGAAGCGTGGGTATCGTGGAACCCCGCCAGCCGGGGACGTTAATTTGCCCTAACCGAAATCTATAGCACTGTGTCGTTTTTGTTTCTCCAATTTCGAGTAATTAAAGGTGAAAAGCCGGCGAGCTGGGTAAAGATATGTTTGGATTTGGCCGGGCATCTAATTGCTTTGCCGGCGCCTTGGCGGCTTTGACTTACCGTAGGTTGCTGCAAGATCTTTGGCCATGCTGTAGCCTGAACACAGCTGGGCTAGGGTGGTCGCTGATTATTTCGACTAGGCTGACTCAGCCTTTTCGAAAACCATGGCCTGACTAAACTCTAGGTTGCAACCAACGGCCTTTGGATGTTACTCCCTTCCCATATTTAATTTGTGTTCGAGTATTCTTCCTGAGGGGAGAGAAATAAAACTACATCCGCTATGTGGTGATCGCATCACACTTTCTATCTAGTACGGTAGATGAAGGGAGGATAATAGCCGGTTCGCCTCCTGTTTCGCTGTCGCTCGTAGTCGGCGAAAGCAAGTGTGACGCACCGGACCTTTGTGTTTTTTGCCTGAGAGGCTTACATAATACTAGTTTTCAACTATCATACTTAGCCTACCTCCCGGCAATGAAAAGCCACCCCAGTACGAGTACCGTACCGTAACAGCATCTCAATTGAGTACGGATAGTACCGTACCAGTTCACCACATCCGCTTCCTTTTGGCAGAAATATGACTGGCAGTGACTCCTATTCCAGCATTTTCAATCTATTATTCTATCACCAGTGCCTCCCTTGGTTCAAAACTAGTATTATGTAAACCTCTCTTGGGATAGAAAAAAAAAAAAGTCCGGCATGTCACTTGCTTTCGCGTCACAACTTGCTTTCGCCAACTATGAGCGACCGCAAAATAGGAGGGGAACCGGGTATTAATAATATTTCTTTTTTTTTCTATTCTTTGCGCTTGGTCTGCCTGGCACAGTATCATACGGATAAGTGTACTCGTACAGTACAAGTAGGGCTAAGGCAGTATTTCGGTCCATATCGGGACTTGACTTTAGTGTTGCTTTGATATGAAATCAACGCCACAGCTGTGCATGCCAAGAATCCTAACACAGTGCGGGTATCATGCTAAATAAACATCACGCGAGAAGCCCTCACCGGATCTTGCCGGGAGAGGAGAAAAGGAAAACAAATGGATGCTATTGTGTGCAGGCTTCCCCTACCTTTTATATACGGTTACTCTAATAAATTCAAATCTCCTGCTCAAGGGAGTCTTGCTCTGGCCTATTGGGTCTTCCTTCGGGAACTGCTGAAATTTTAGGTGGGGTCATTATCATTCTGCTGGGATGTTACGGGTCTGTGGAGGCGGAACCCGATCCACCCGCGCCAATCACTACACGTGAGGCAACGCCTCAACAATGCAACTATAACTCCAGATATTGGAAATCTGTATAGCAGTTATGTTAAATAGCATCAAAAGAGATTTACCAGAGGAAAGGACTTCTGGGTGAGATGTTGATGTTAAATAATAGTGGATTTTGTATAGCGCGAGATGAATTTTCGATCGAAAATAGTGCCCAAAGATGCCGTTCTGATTGATATGCCATAATTCCAAAAATCCCGAAACAAGTTGGGCAAAGCGAAAAACATGGACATAAAATGAAAAAGATGAAAAAAATCGAGAGAATAAGGAATCTATGATAGGAAGAGCGTCACAGTTGATGAGGGGCTTTGGTGTAATTTAGTTGCACTTTTTGTTCTCTTGTGGTTTATGGGTTATACATGACTGGTTCCCATTTCTCTGGGTCTTTGTGCGCATTTGCGTTGTGTGTTTGGGTCTTGTTTTTTCTTCTTTCTGAAATTACTTGGATATCATGCATGTGACCATGTAGTAGCGTAGTTATTTGAGGTACTAGTACGGTAAACCACCGCGTCACCCATCCCGGCCATTTTCACTCCCACTATCATAGGTTCTGCCATGCCGATTCGGAAGTTGGTTCCCAAATTGTCCAGGGTCCCCTCCTCACCACCGGATCCCCCCTTCGGGGAGAGGCGAAGGAAGGTAAGAAGCGTAATTAAGTTCCTGCCGACAGCACTTGCAGGGCGGACAAGACAACGCATCCGAAGTTTTCGCACGGAGCCAAGTTTATCCGCGCTGTTCCGCCCGACATTAGACATGGCACTTAAACTGGCGGTGAAAGGTGCGGGAGGCGGGCGGAGAAGAAGGGGAGTATCATGCCCAAATATACTGTCCAACCTCAAGACAATACCATTCTTCACACAACTCTCTAGTCTAACTAGCTTAGGTGAACATGTATTAACCGAGTGACTTTGTCAAAAATTAATCCTGTTGAATAATAAAATATTTGTGAGTAATGAAAAACGAGTGATCTCTTGAAACATCGGACTCAGGCCGGACCCGGCTTTGGTTTGGAAAAGCCGCTTTCCCACACTCCGGCCATACTCAAAGCGGGACGGGCTGGCCGTTTGGGATCACTGCACATGGTGACTCAAGTGTGGCTTTGATGCGGCTTAATATCTCCGTCGCTCGTGCAAAGAAACTTACTCAGCACATGATCAGGCAATACGGTACTTGGCCATTCATAAAGTACCGGTGTGGAAGGTTTGATGTGCCTTCCCTTAGTTGGATGGTGTTTCGGCCGAACTATACCTTGCGGCTATAATTGCTCTGTGACCAGACCGATAAACCAATGGATAGAGGAAGGAAAGTTGACCTGGATCCAATCATAGTAAATAGACCAACAGAGATGAAGCAAAGGGGTTGAAGCGGAACCTGATTTAGATAGGCATGCACCGCTATCTAGATGGTTGTTGTTGAGTGGTGGTTGAGCTTGCCTAACTTAGAAGGCCAGCTTCTAGTTTAAATACAGGAGTGTACTGTACATGCCAAGGCATGCGCAGAGAGAGGAAACTGCATGGGGTAAAAACCTCACGGCTCCCAGACGATACCCTATCCACCCAGTTTCCACTTCACACCGGTATCATAATGCCAGTAGCAACCGATATTGTTTTAGGGACCAAAAAGAAGACCATCTTTGCCCATCTGTCACTTCCCGCCTTCACTTTTGATATGAGGTGGAACTCTTTCCTGCTAGCATTAAACGGTATCGTATTTCCGCAATCGCATATTCTTAGTCGGCAACCGTGTCTAGAGGTGATGGAGTCTTCTCACCGCAACCTTGCTGAGTTAGTGACGATTCAGCATCGCGTAGATTTTCGTCGGGAGACTGTATCATAAGACAATGCTTTGGAGTGGGGAAGAAAAAGAAAATTGTTAAGCTCTTCTTAGTGGCGGCCATGTCCAGGTATTTCAGGAGTCCATCATTTTCGCTGCGCATACCTACAGATTCACTATCCATCAATGCGAGGAAGAGTGAGGGTAAAATAAAGCTTAATCCACTTTGACACGGATACAAATTATTCGGGGTGGTGAAGAAACAATCGCCACCAAATTCGTAAGTTGTGGATTTTCGCGGGACATCTTTCGCGAACACTCCTAGAGAGTATGATAGCAACAGTCTAGAACTGGGCTATCGGCTTAAATCTTCGATTATCACTTATGAGAAATGAGAAATGAGGTTCGGAATGCCATAATAAGTGTCGATGCACAAGAAGAGAAGTGTAATATTTTGGTAACTTGAACTCTTCTGGACTTGGGATACGCTTGGAGAAAAACGGGGTGGAAAGGCATAATGCCTAATACCCGAACACATATAGGGAACACCCGTGATCCCACCAGTCATTGGATGAAACCTGTTCCTTGTCCCTAGCCATTAGCCCATCGTTGCACCCACACAAGAATACGCCACAATCCCAAGTAATATGAAGCCTCTCAGCGTATAGGGCTTAGCCGCTATATACGGTAGTCAAGACCCAATGAAAACCACCATAATAATAATATTATTATTAAAAGTAATGCAACCCTATATGAGAGAACGTTATGGGGGTTGTGCGTAAGATAAATGGAAGAAAGGTTTATGAACAACGGAAGACAATATATTCCACACGGGAAGTAACGTACGGTAGGTTTCCGTTTTGCAAGATACGGTATGATACAGTATTGTAGGGGAACTCTTGCGGAAGGTGGTGAGGAGGGTTGTCGCTGATAGGGTGGAGTAGAAATCACAGTGCTAAAATACGTGGTAAGTGTCTGCTCCACGCCTTGAATACGGAGACCAAGCACTTTTGTCGCAATTAATGCAATGGCCACCCACGAGTCCGACAGTGCGACACCTTCTGACTCGTGGATGGCCACGCAGTGAGTTGCGACTGCATAACGCGGTCTCAATATGAGAGGCACAGAGAGGGCCACCATCATGTAATTAAGCTCCGTTGTTTGTACCATATCCTGAGAAGAACGGTGCCCCTCTCGAAACCTCACGCGGGGAGCCTCTCACAGTACCGCAAACTCACCGGGTGCTGTCGGCTGGCCGCGATGAAAAAGGGTTGAGTTCTACCGTTCACAAATCTTTTTCTTTGGCTAAGAATGCCTTACTTAAACCCACGCACCAAACAACAAGCCGCCCAGACATCATCTTGACTCAAATGACAAAATCCTGAACCAGAAGGTTTCTTGTGGTAAACTTGGTAAGGTACTGGATTTTTCAATTCGTCATTAGGCATCTCAACAGAAATCACTATCTAAACGACAATCGGTTTAACAAAGTCGTCAAAATAACGGATGCAAGTACGTGAGGTCTAGCATGCTCATGAAGACACCTTTGGGTGGAGCTATTCCCTAATTGAGTTTTTTTTGGAGCCAGTTCGTGGAATCCGAGCCCTATCTGTGATGCCGGACTTAACCGGTGAATACAGTGTTTCGAGCGAAGAGATCGGTAGGCGATTCACTTCTAGAAAACCCGCCAATTTCCACATCTCTCAATGTCCAGGGTGTCCGAGCAGCATGTATCTATAGGATAGAAAACAGGACTACTCGAGACCAAGATATACGGTGGAAAGATACCATTTGCCCAGGAGCCCCCCCCCCCCCAGTGATCCCAAGTGGCCAGTTCCACCCATGGCCCAAATTGCAGGTCAGAAGCCGCGCTAGTCCAGCTATAGTTCTGAAGAGCCGGGTCAGGCCGGCTTAAATTATTCCCGGCTCCCGAAGCCTGCGGGTGCCTAGGAGACCACCGGGCCGGGAGGTGAGGTAGCCCTGGCAAAGCCGGCAGATACCCAATCAAACACCGTGGTGGATAATCCATCATTTTAGGTGCCCGTATGCCTGACAGGGTAGGAGGTAATGTAATTAGCGGGGACAATTTGCATCCTTCTTACGCACTCTTGTATATTACACATCTGCAAAGCCGTTACTCAAGACATCAAACGAAAATCGAAGAATTGGCTAGCGAGCAGACGGTGTATTCTCAGGTTTATATATTGAGATTTCTTCCCAGCCCATTCCCTATACTCATTGCTCTGAGGGGTTTTGGAATATAAAGCGATGTAGCCGTGTTCATAATCTATCACTCATCTATCCTCTTCCATATCATGCCCAACGTACGTGGATGATTGCGCAATTGAAGAGACGTGCTGGCGCAGCGCTTAAAACACGCACTCAGGCCGCCTGCTTTGCCCGCACAAACCTGAACGCCAAACGAGTCTGAAAAATGCCGACAATTGGCTGCGAGTGCGGAAACTAAGTGAATCATTGCCAATGTACTCCTACTCGACCCATGGCACCGCCATCTCTAAGATAGAACCAGACATGCACAAGGGCGCAAAGACAATGCTCAACGCGCACATAAATTTGGACGTCGGCCACTCAATCAGCTCCACAATTGACTATGGCTAGAGCGAGGGAGCTCCCATCTAGGGCTAGGGTTTTTTTCACAATCAAAGAAACCCACAGCGAACTATTCACGCGCGGGGCTGCAACCTAAGAGATCCCTGGGTTCGCAGATATCCAGCAGGTGCTCAACACCAGTTTGCTCAAGGGCATGAATTGGGCTAGCTAAGGAATATTCAGAGCTATAAGATGATCGGCGGGCTAGCGTTGTTCTTAGCCCCCCCCGGTGTAGTAGCACTGTGCGAGGCGGCTAGGGCTGCTAGGGAGAGTGTCGCGATTGATGCAAAGGCAATGGACATAGTGCAATTTGATTCTTCAGCTGCTACTAAGGTTGATGGTTGCTATAGGGGATTATATTTTCAACAAGGGGGGAGGTGAAGGCGAAGGGGAGGAGGGTTTTTTGCGTGGAGGCTATGGTGTTAGTATTCTTTTGCGTTTTGTTCTCTAGCGGTTTTTTTTTGTTTGGTCTTTGGATGGCGGGCTCCTCTTTCTCCGGTTTTTGTGGGCGTTTGAATTACGGGTTAGTTTTGTTTGGATGAAATTGGATATCGTGTATGTGACCATTCAGTAGTATAGTAATTTTACAGTAAGTTACAGTAAACCGCCGCGTTATCATCCCGACGACTTTCACTCCCACTATCATAGCTTCCGCCATGCTGATTGGAGATCACGATCCCAAAACTGCGAAAGGTTCCTACCCCGCCACCGGATCCACCCCCCGGGAGAGGTGAAGCCGATCAGCCTGATTAGGTTCCCGGATACACCAATGGGGCGGACGAAACAATCCATCCCGAGACTAGTTTTGCGCGCAGCCAGGTTTATCTGCGCTATTCGCTTCGATGTTAGATATGGCACTTATCCTAGTAAAGGTGCGGGAGGAGGGCGGAGGTGAAGTGGGAGGGGGGTGTAACTGAAATATAGTGTCCAACCAATAACCATTCACCTATCTCGGAATCCTTTCGAGAAAAAAAGGGAGAGAAAGATGAAGGAGTGCGAAAGTCAACCACACATCCGGAGAACCTGCACCGCACCTTTTCCCTTTGCATCCTTGTTCTGGAAGAGCGTATCTAGAAATAAACCGGTGCAGTGCATCGTCGGGTACGCTTTGCGCCAAAAGATTTTGCCGACCTTCCTGGGTTGCTGGTACCGATCTAAGTGGGAGTCTTCACGTGTGGGTTTTTCCTAGCCCCCGCACTCGCCTACTTAGATAAGCCACTATATCCTGCCCATCGAAGTAATGGTCAGACCTATATAACGTTCTGTTAACGGGGTTGCTGGAATCTGGGTGTCGCGATGGCTCATAGGATCGTCTGGGGTTGTAGGATACTGTGTGTCATGCTTTGGTGGTCTTGTGATATTTTAGAGCGGTGCGGATTTGTTGTAGCGATAGTAGTTACGACACAATACGGCCGGTCCTTGCGATTGTCGGTACAGGCACGACCAGTCACTGGCATTGGCTGAAAGCGGGCGTATTTAGGAAGATGCGGTCAGGGTTTTATTTCCTAGAATTTGGCACCTCCGGCGCTGGGCTGCGGCGGAATTCGGGAGGGTCGTAGTATGAGGGATGGTCTGTGGAGGAAGCTGGTGGCTATCACTTGGAGGTATTGAGAGAGATAATTGGAAGTAAGTAAATTGACAGTTTGCGGATATATAAGATGAGAGTGTAGAAGCTTAGGGTCTATTCCTGCCCACTGGCAGTATTGAGCCTTATTATACATCGCCAGATAGAAAAAGAAAAGACAGGTGCTGAGGAATAATAGGAATAGAGAATAGCAAGAAAGGAAATGATATGGATCGAGTCTAGCCGGAGATCGAAGGAAGCAAAGGGTGTGAAAAAGAAAAGAAACAATAGTAAAGGGATAGCAGAAGGCGAGCTGAAACAGGAAAAAAACATCCACCACCAAAGTCTATTAACATTATCTAGTAATCAATTATCAGGTGGGAACAATTTGGGTAACGAAGAAAGAGAAAAGTAAACGAGAAAATAAAGAATGAGGGAGAGGGGGGCGATGGAAGAATGCTAGTCTGCCGGTGGGCTGTGAGTCAAAGAGTTCGTCAAGTGTTGCTGGGGGGGGTTGCAGCTCCCGGAATGGGGGGACAGGAACCCAGGGGCGCAGGGACAGAGTTGAGGTAGCTGGGGCTGCGCGGTTGAGGGGAGGTCGCTATTGCAGACACCGAAAAAAGTTGTTTGGGGTCAGACACCTGCTTCCACTCACCGGGGTCTGCCGGTGGGGGTACGGTGCATGGAAGCCATTAATCCCTGTGGTATAGGTGTTAGAATCGCCGCCTGGTAACGACATGTCTGCCACACTTAGCAAGATGCCCGCCGGAGGCCTGGGAGTCATGCCTAGCCAACTCGACCTGCTATGTTAGGATTTGGAGTGACCCGTTGAAGTAGTATCTTTACTACCTCCTCATGTCCGTGCACAGCCGCCCAAGAGAGCGGTGTATGGCCATATTTGGTGTCTTCCTGGTTGGGATTGACATCCACTCGTTCTAAAAGAATCTTTGCTACACCCTCACGGCCATGTACGGCTGCCCACGCGAGTGGCGTTAGGCCATATTTAGCGTCTGCCTGGTCGGGTCTTACATCTCCTCGGCCCAAGAGCGTCTTTACTACTCCCTCATGCCCGCTCTTGCTGGCCCAAGAGAGTGGCGTCTGGCCATATTGGGTGTCTGGCTGGTTCGGATTGACATCCCCTCGTTCCAAAAGCATTTTTACTACACCCTCATAGTTGTATACGGATGCCCATGAGAGTGGGGTCAGGCCATATCTGGTGTCTGCCAGGTCGGGATTGACATCCCTGCGCTCCAAAAGCATCTTTACTACCCCTTGGTGCCCATTCTTAACGGCCCACGAGAGCGGAGTCTTGCCATATTTGGTGTCTGGCTGGTTGGGATTTACATCACCTCGTTCCGAAAGCATCTTTACTATACCCTCGCGCGCGTATATGGCAGCCCACGAGAGTGGCGTTAGGCCATACCCGGTGTCTGCTCGGTTAGGATTGACATCTTTTCGTTCCAAAAGCATCTTGACTACCCCCTCATGTCCGTACTCAGCGGCGAGAGAAAGTGGCGTCCTGCCGCGGGTGACTACCCGGTCGGGGTTGACATCACCCCGTTCCAGAAGTATCCTTACTACCCGCTCACGCCCATGCGTAGTAGCCCACAAGAGTGGTGTCATGCCACTGCGGGTGTCTGGTTGGTCAAGGTGAACATCCACTCGTTCCAAAAGCATCTTTAATACCCCCTCATGGCCACGCATAGCGGCCCATGAGAGTGGAGTCCGGCCCAATTGGGTGTCCGCTTGGTTGGGATTGACATCCCCTTGTTCCAAGAGCATCTTTGCTACAGCCTCATGCCCTCTTACAGCTGCCCATGTAAGAGCTGTACTCCCTGTGCTATCGGTCGAATTAATATCCCATTCTTTCACCTTTAGTATAGCAGAAACTACCCCTGCAATCCCGAAATATGCTGCCCCGTGGAGTCCTGTAAACCCAATAGGTCCTCTCCGCCCGGACAAGTAAGGTTCTGGGTATCTAGGTAGCAGCAACAGTAGCCGAGCCGATATATGCTTGTCAAATCTATCCAGAAGTCTCAGCGCAAGTGCTTTCACATTCTCTGTCAACCCCTTTCTTGTGTGCTCCCCCCAGTAATCAGAGGCGTATTCGAGAAGCGGCGTTGTCGTGGGAGCCGAGGAAATTGTAGGTGCGAGATCCCGGACATATTGGAAATTAAGGTAAGTCAAGCAAACCTCCGCAATTATAGAATGGGGGTTACGGAATAGTGTTGGATCGCTGGAGAGATGCTCTTGCAGAGTATAGTGCACCAGTCGAAGAGTCGACGAAGACGCCTCAACCGTGACAAGGCCTAGGCAAGATGCTAGGAGCGTCCGTAATGAAGGGACGTTTTCGACATCGAGATACGTGGATCCCACCTCCACCCCTAGGGCGTGACAGAGCTCTTTGGCCCGTAATGGCCGTTCCGAATGCAACACCCACATCAGGACCTTCAGTCCGAGTACCGATTTATTTCCCTTCTGTGCCTTCAGACGGGTTAGGGTTGCAGTGTAGGCATCGCTCAGTCCATTGCCCCTTGTCATATCTTCCAGCTTCTTCCTCCTCTGACGAATTGTCACCTCTCCAAGGATAGCGTCGATATTTAGCGAAACAAGGAGGAATCTACAATGGTGGGTGAGTATTGGTCAATGATATATTGGGAATAATAAATGCTCATACATCTCAGATACCCCTTCAAGGATAGCTCCAATAATATCTGCCCGTAAATCATCGTTCATCGCCTCCGGATCCGCGTCCCCATCCAATCTCATCTCCAGGTAGCTCCTGATGTCATCCCGGTTAGGAGTGACGGGTATCACAGCCACTTTGTCGAAATATCTTTCTATGTCTTCTCTGACATGGGGCCTCTCAGTGAGGAATACTCGCGTGCTAGGGGACTCCCGAACAATATCTCTTACCGATCTAAGAAGTTCCGGCAGATGCTTCACTGAGAACTCGTCAAGTGCATCAATACAGATGAAAACTTGGGGTAGTGAAGCAATTGCCATCCTCAGCATTCCCATCAGATCCGGAAGCAAAAGCCTTCTACCACCAATTTCCGTTTTCCCTTCTTGAAACGCCTCGCGTATATACTTCGGGATGTCTCCTCTGCCCACCAGCTGCTTTAAGATCGCCCCAATCATGTTGTTGATTATCTGTTCTTGCTGAGCGAGGAAGTCGCAATACAAGCCTACGACGGCGATATTCCCCTCCTTCGCCTGATCGCACAGACTATCAATCACCACGGAACTAGTATTTCCGACGCTTAGTAATTTCCATTTTCACCGGCGGAATTCCACCACTTACCTTATATATGTTTTTCCCACTCCCGGACTTCCGCTACAAAACAGGACAGCATTATCGACTCCGCCCTTACCCCCTCTCCACTCTCGAAACTCTCCAGTTTCTAAAAACCAATCCGACACCACCCAGTCGGTCGGCGCGTACGCCTTCATGCCTGTTGTTCGGCTCTAGAGGAGAGAGCCAGCCCAGAATCTGTACATCCTGGCCGGACTTGTACACAGTTTTGTTGAAATTGAAACTGCCTGTTATGTTACTGCAATGTGTATTGTTGTCGCCAACTCTAACTGATTGAGTGTGTGCACTCTGGGCCATTTTGCTCCGTCAATAGTGTATGTTAAAAGTGGAACTGTTAAAATATTTCGTAGGTGCACCGGGAGAGTTTAGAAAATTCGGTCAGGACAGCTGAGAAAAGCGTCGGGGAGATGAGGCTTTTTGTGTAACACTTAATATCCAATCACTTTGAGAGGTTGCATGACTAATATGAGAACACCTGACGTTTCTGCCTAGTGACCCTTAGTTGGTCCCATACTTGGTTTTATTTATCTGGAATCTCACGAACTTTCCGTCGCAAATCCCCAAAAGAGGGTTAAATAGAAGGTCATTTAAATTTCGAGGTAAAGAGGTGACTGGGCTGAGTAGGGGTGTGCTATTTCTGGGTAATAAGCCCCTACGGGTTTACTCCCGTCGCTATTTACTCTGTGAATTTACCGTTGTTCCCTCTGCACTCCTGTTCATCCTGATAACTGGTGGATCTCACATCTCGAGTGCCCGACATTATGCTGTTGCGGCTGAGCCGTTAGAGTCTAAAGGGTGATGGATTCGTATGTCAGGCTAGGCAGGTATGACGCTGTGAGCTTACGAGACAGCAAACTAGGCGCGGAAAACGAGGGCGGTTTGGATATCACAGCAACTTAGTGGAAGCTCTTGCGATCTGAGACCTCGGGCCCGAGGCTTGTCGACGATCAATACGCTAGAACACCCGAGAATGAACAACTTATTATAACGGTAACCTAAAAAGATTGAATACAAAAAACGACAATTAAAGTTCGAGAGAATCATACTAGCTAACCGTTCCATGCCACCGACCGCTCGGGGGATTAAAGAGTTGAAGGAAGATAGTGAGTTGTGGTCAGTGGTGGTGTTTACGGGATGTTATAGTGGGTTCCGATTATTCCCGGGTTATTATGATCCATGGGTAGTGCCCTCTGGACCTGCCTTTCCTTGGTTGTCATTGGAGCGGGCTAGTAAATAGGAAAATCTATGTAGGTAAAGAAATATACGCGGTATCCTTGGAAGGATTAGGATGATTTTGTCATGTCCTAAGGGATATATCCCCCCATGCCCCTATATTTACCGTTGGTTCAGAGAGTACCAAACACGGGAGCTCGGTTCGTGGCCATTCCATTCGTATAGATTCCCCAAAATTCCCGATCCCCATTCCATTCCATCCTTTGTACTACTACGCAACAGGTATTTGCCAGGGGTTCCAAGAGACGGACGGTATGGCCAGAAGGACTCTAGAGTGGTGGGAGGCCAGATGCCGGGGCTAGGAAACTTTTAGGTTTTGTCGAAGGCAATCCAATAACCCATTCGACTAAGGCAACGCCCCACATGCAGGGGGAAAATAAAATTATCAAACTCTTCTCTGTGGTAGTCGTTTCTCTTCTGGGTGTTTTTTAGAATTCATTTGTTTCGCTGCAAACATTTCTAGATCTATTGCCCATTGCGGAGAGGAAGGGAAAAGGTGAAACGTAGACCAATTGACTTGAATACTAGCACTATCGGGAGAGTGTGTGAAGAAAGATCACCACCAATTTCGTGAGTTGCGGGCTTTCGCCGGGTAGCCGAGGACCATGAGACATGTTTTCCTAATATTGCCGTGGAGTGGTAATACAGTGATTTCGGAACGCAAAATTAGGGATCACGATATTGTGACTGAGAACAAGCGAGCTTGGAAAAGTGGGATTTCGGAGTTTCAGGTTAAGGTTACGATTAGAAGGTGGACTAGCTTCATAAGCACTAAATGTCATAAACTGCACCTCACGACAACCTACCTGATTAGAATAATGTGTACAATAAATATATCACCCGGACGTAGGGTAAGTAGTAGAAGCTCAATTTGTTTGTTGCCGCATTTTATACATTTTCACATGGCTCTATTGCGCTCGGAATGGGTGGTAATGGGTGATTGAGAAAGAAAGGTGGTTGATCGTTTAAGGTTCTTATCGAATTCAGGATCACTACGCTTAATTAAGTTAGGATTAAGCTTACGCTATCCCTTCAGGGGGGACATGAACCCTAATTGGTGATGGGCAGCAATGGAAACTAACCAGAATTAAGCGAAATATCATACTTGCTTCGAAATCTCACCGGTTTCCGGAACTACGCTAGGGACTGAAATCATGGGTGATCACTCGTGAGGCAAGGTATGCTAAGTTACCATCTGGTATCGTATGATACGATACGATACGATACGATACGATACGGTGCTGAGGGGACTCTCTTGTATAAGGTGGCGACGGAGGCATCGTTCTTGACAAGGTGTAGTAGAAATCGGCGCGTTCAAAGACATGGTAAAACCCGGCCCACGCTTCGAATACATAGACCGGGCACTTTTTTCGCGATCTATACCGTGCACAAATCACGAGTCCGACAGTGCCCTACCAGAACCTCTCAGGCGTCGTCAGCCGGCCGCCATGAAAGGGGCTTGCGTTTTTGAATCACTGCAAAGAATGGCCAACATAAACCCCTTGAGTCCGCTTTGAGCCACCCAGACATCCCGCCATCCAAATGCAGTGCTTGCCCTAGGCAAGGTCGGCCTATGGGCTTTTGCACTTTTTTTCCTCCTGTTTTTCCTTTTCCTCTTTTTTTTTTTTTTTGCGAACAAGACTTGACTGAGGCCAAAAAGTAAAAAAGCCTCCCGAGCAGGGGCTCCTATTACAGTGATAAAAATATTTTCCCAATTGCCTTGGGGAATTTTCGGTTTGCATCAATTCTTTTTCCTTGGACTATACTCGTTCTTCCTGTTCCAAGTTCTCCTATATTTACAATTACCTAACCAAAGAACAACATCTGATTTCATATCAGAGGCTTCTCACCCACCTAACGTTAAGGCGTATCATAAATTGTTGGACGGAAATGTTTCTTGGCTGCTCACCGCATATTTCCCTTATGGCAACGACTACCCAACCCTAACCCTCTTGGCATATCAACTACTCCGACCCCTCTATGTTTGACTACCGGTTAGTCCTACGCATCAAACACTATTACATGCGACAACATCTGCGACAATATCTGAGACGACTCCGTATGAATGTCTTACCCCTATCATATGGAAATACCGAATACCCTCGGTCGAATTGTCTTGTCCTCGGCCGAAGCAGTAAAATGGGCGGCAGTGAAAGTGAACGTGATGGAGAACACGGCATACGCTGGAAGTATGCAGAAGTGGATCAGCATGATCCAGGGAAGGATAAAAGGCAGCTTGTTTTCCCTTTGTTAGTTGTTCTCGTTCATCATCCAATCTGTCTCTCTTTCCTCAGCTACCTGTATTTGGGTCATTTCAGTCTTTCTCGTTTTTATTCCTTTTTATCTTCGCGAGAATGTTTCTCCGGTTAGGATATTCGATTTCCATCTTTATATCTTTACCCAGTCATTCAATTGAAGTCAACCACGTACAAAATCGGTGTCGTAAACCTTGTTGTTTAAATAAATAATCCCAGAAATCCATCGGTTGTGGAGCCAGAGGACTTCTATTATTCTTAACTATCAATTGCAACCGCCCCTCAACCAGAAAACTGGACCAACTTCTAGATGCAACGCTTTAATCAAAGTAATTTAGTAAAGTGACACAGATCTTCCTCAATTGCGCGCTGTATTCTGGGAGATAGGTTACTGGCAGATTAAAAAAGTACCAATTCCTGGATAAAGAATCGCTTTATTCCAACTACTCATCCCGAACTTTAAGTGATTGAGGGTCTACTACACGCTTTGATTCTAGAGGAATATGTACTTGAATGATAAATGCAGAAACTCTAGTGTAATCAACTTGGACGAGATACATGTACAAGGATCAACCTAAACCACATATCCTCTCACACACCTCGTGTCCGCATAACCGCATGCCCGGTAGGCACACCAAGGCTTGTATCAAAGTCGATTGATATTACCGGGAAATTATTTATGGAGCGTCAAGATATCAAGAAACGAAGAAGGAAGAAAGTAAGCGAAGAAAGCCAAAAGACAAACGAAGCAGGTAATGGTAATATAGCTGTCTGCCTGTCGAGCGCAAGCAACAATTGAGGAAAGGTCATTAGGAAGGGTGCGCGCTTTCCCCGGGGGTTGTGCGGGGGAGGTGAGGTCACGGTCAGTGGACTTGGAAACAGAGTCTTCGAGGTCCGATACTGGTTCCGACTCAGTGGGGCCTGCCGATAAGAGTGTACATAAGTTAGCCATTAATGTATATGATGTCAGTGTTAGGATCGTCACCTCTGGATGGCAAATATGCCGCGCTCTCCCCTATGCCCCGTGGAGGGAGGGAGAGATGCCCAGCCAGGCGATATGTTGTGTCAGAAGTGACACCGTACCGTTCGAGTAGCATCTTTACCAGTGGAACATGTCCCTTGGAGAGAGCCAATGACAGCGGTGTTCGGTTAGCATTGTCAGACGTAGCGATGAGGACATCTTTCCGTGCTAAAAGCATCCTGACCACGCCCTCATGACCGTTCAGAGAGGCCCACGAGAGTGGCGTTCGGCCATATCCGGTATCTATCTTGTTGGGATTTACATCCCCTCGCTGCAAAAGCATCTTTACTATCTCCTCATGCCCTTTCTCAGCAGCCCAAGAGAGTGGCGTCTGGCCACACTCGGTGTCTGGTTGGTCGGGATTAACATCCGGTTGCCGCAGGAGCATCTTTATTACCCCCTCGTACCCACGTTCAGCGGCCCAAGAGAGCGGCGTTTGGCCAGAGTGAGTGACTACCTGGTGGGGATTGACACCAGGTCGATCTAGAAGAATCTTTACTACCCCCTCACACCCGTTCTGAGCGGCCCACGAGAGTGGCGTCCGGACACATTTGGTGTCTGGCTGGTTGGGATTGACATCTCGTTCCAAAATCATCTTTACTATTCCCTCATGCCCGTTCTCAGCGGCCCAAGAGAGCGGCGGCTGGCCAAATTCGGTGTCTGCCTGGTCCGGATTGACATCCCCTCGTTCCAAAAGCATTTTTACTACCCCATTATGCCCATTGCCAGCGGCCCATGAAAGTGGCGTCCGACCATATTCGTGGTCCGGCCGATCAGGATTGACATCCCGTTCCAAAAGCACCTTTACAACCCCCTCCTGCCCCTTCTGAGCGGCCAACGAGAGTGGCGTCTGGCCATATTCGGTGTCTGGCTGGTCGGGATTGACATCTCGTTCCAAAAGGATCTTTACTATTCCCTCATGCCCATTCTCAGCGGCCCACGAGAGTGGCGTCCGGCCATATTTGGTGTCTGGCTGGTCGGGATTGACATCTCGTTCCAAAAGCATCTTTACTATTCCCTCATGCCCATTCTCAGCGGCCCACGAGAGTGGCGTCCGGCCATATTCGGTGTCTGGCTGGTCGGGATTGACATCTCGTTCCAAAAGGATCTTTACTATTCCCTCATGCCCATTCTCAGCGGCCCACGAGAGCGGCGTCCGGCCATATTTGGTGTCTGGCTGGTCGGGATTGACATCTCGTTCCAAAAGCACCTTTACTATTCCCTCATGCCCGTTCATAGCGGCCCACGAGAGTGGCGTCCGGCCATATTTGGTGTCTGGCTGGTCGGGATTGACATCTCGTTCCAAAAGCATCTTTACTACCCCCTCATGCCCATTCTCGGCGGCCCACGAGAGTGGCGTCCGGCCATAGAAGGTGTCTGGCTGGTCGGGATTGACATCTCGTTCCAAAAGCATCTTTACTATTCCCTCATGCCCATTCTCAGCGGCCCACGAGAGTGGCGTCCGGCCATATTCGGTGTCTGGCTGGTCGGGATTGACATCTCGTTCCAAAAGTATCTTTACTATTCCCTCATGCCCGTTCTCAGCGGCCCACGAGAGTGGCGTCCGGCCATATTCGGTGTCTGGCTGGTCGGGATTGACATCCCCTCTGTTTAACAGAATCTTGACCACCTCCTCATGCCCTCTTCCCGCTGCCCATATAAGAGCTGTATTCCCCAGACAATCACTTGCACCAACATCCCATTCCTTCATCTTGAAAATAGCTGAAATTATCTCTCCAATCCCGAAAAATGCTGCCGCGTGGAGTCCTGTAAATCCAATGGGTCCTTCCCCCCCGTAAAAGTAAGGGCTTGATCCTCCATCTAAATTATGGCGCAATAAAATTAACTGAGCAGATATGTGCTTATCAAATCTATCGAGAAGTCGAAGTCCAAGTGCTTTTGCGTTTTCTGTCATTCCATTTCTTAGGTGCTCCCCCCAGTAGTAGGATGCATACTCTAGCAGTGGTGTGGCTGCGGGAGCGGAGCGAAGTGTTGGTGAGAGATCCCGGACACATTTGAAATTGAGGTATGTTAAGCAAACCTCTGCAATTTTTGAGTGGGGGCTATGGAATAGGGTTGGATCACTTGTGAGATGCTCTTGCAGAGTATAGTGCACCAGTCGGACAGTGGATGAGGTCGCCTCGACCGTGACAAGTCCCAGACAAGATGCCACCAGTGTCCGTAACGCAGGGACATTTTCGACAACGCGATCAGGAGATCCCGCCTCCACTCCTAAGGCATGACAGAGCTCCTCGCCCCGTAATGGCCGTTTTGAATACAACACCCACATCAGCACCTGCAGCCCGAGTATTGATTTATCCCCCTTCTGAGCTTTCATTCGGGTGAGAGTTGCTGTGTAGGCATCGCTGAGTCCATTACCCTTCGCCATGGCTTCTAGCTTCTTCCTTCTTTTGTGAATTGTCACCTCTCCGAGAATAGCGTCGATGTTTAGTGAAACGAGGAGGAATCTGGGCCCAATCGTGCGTGAGTATTGATCAATGATAGGGTTGGAATGTTCAATGCTCTTACATATCTGAAATCCGTTCCTGGACAACTCTCATAATGTCATCCCTTAGCTCATTATTCATGGCATCTGGATCGGTATCCCCAGCCAGCCTCATCTCCAGATAACTCCTAATGTCATCTATCGCAGGGGTGATGGGTATCACAACTAACTTGCTATAATGTCTTTGAACATCCTCCCTGACATGAGGTCTTCCCGTCAGGAATATTCGTGTCGTAGGGGAGTCCCGAACAATATCTCTCAGTGACCCCAACAGCTTTGAAAGATCTTTTGGTAGGAATTCGTCAAGCGCATCGATGCAGATGAACACTTGTGGAAGCGAAGAGAGTGCTGTCCTCAGCATTCCTATCAGATCCGGAAGTAATAGCCTTCTTCCACCAAGCTCCGTTTTTCCTTCTTGAAACTCGCTGCGCAGATACTTCGGGATATCCTTTCTGCCGACCAGCTACTTCAAGATAGCCCCAATCACATTGACAACCGTCTGTTCTTGCTGAGCTAGGAAGTCGCAGTAAAAGGCTGCGACAGCCATATTTTCCTTCCTTGCTCGATCGCATAGGCTGTCGATTACCAAAGAACTAGTATTTCCGATAGTTAGAAATTTTGTCTTTCCCTTAAAGCGTTCCACCACTTACCTCAGGTAGGTCTTGCCCACTCCTGGATTCCCGCTGCAGAATAAGAAAGCCTTATCGACTCCACCCTCGCCACCACTCCACTCTCGGAACTCGCTCGTTTCCAAAAGCCAATTCCCGACACCGGCAAGTCGGTCAGCGCGCACACCTTCATGTCTGTTTTTTGGCTCCAGTGGAGAGAGCCAGTGCATAATTTGTGTATCCTCGTCGGACTTATGGATGGTGTTGTTGACAGTGCCTGTTATGTTGAAACTATTGGTTATGTTGCCGCTGTCCGCATTGTAGTCGCCAATCTTGACATTTGTATTGTAGCCCATGATGTTCTGCTAAGAGTGTAGATAGAATGTAGAAAGGCTTGAAAAATTCGTAGGGGTATTGGGGGAGTTTAAAAAATTCTGTGGGAACAGCTGAAGAAAGCGGGGAGATGAGGCTTGTTGTGTAACTTAACTTTTAATATCCAATCATTTTGGAAGGGCGCATGACTAATGTCAAAAGGTTACTACTTAGCGGCTATGCATGGTAGTGCGTTTCAATATCAGCAATCTCCCGCATTTTCTATCGCGAACCAAAGATTGAAGGTTAGATGGGAGGTCAATGGGATTTCGTGAACAGGTGAGTCTCGGGTGCGGCTGCACTGCCGAGGAATAACTGACTCTCAGGATATATTCTCGTCATTACGTTCTGTCAGTCTACTGTTGTTTCTCTAATGTTTCTCCTGATATCTGGTGCATTTTATATCCCTAGTTTCCTGGTTACCCGCTGTTGCAGGTGAGCTGTTGGGACCCAAATGGAGACGGTTTCTAGGTTGAATGCCGGGCGAGGGGGATATGGTATGGTATTGTTGGCTGACGGGATACCAAAGCAGGTGCGAGGCGCAAGGATTTGAATACTGTTGCCACTCGATAGAAGTGGCCGTAATCTGAGACCTCGGGCTTGAGAAGTGTCGGCGATCAACCTGCAGGAATAGGGAAAGCTAAAATTATTACCGAGGCAAAGTAAATAGATCAATTAAAATTAGGTAACAAAGTGAGGAGTTTAAGGACAAAGATACTAGCTAATATGCGACCTTACCCATCGCCCAGAAGATCTTGGGGTTGGAGGAAGACAGCAAGTTGTGGTCAGTCGTGGTGGTTACAGCAGTGGAGTACATGGTTCCTTTTATTCTAGTGTTATTTTCATTTACGGAGGAGGGCTCCCTAGACCTACCTTTCCTGCAAGTGGGTAAGGAATGTTGGACATCATGGATACTGCTCGGCATACTCATAAATTTGTACCCTTTCTTTTAAACAACAAGGTATACGACAGCGATTCCGGACTTGGATATGGTTGACTTTTTGGGATTCCAATAGAATAACTAGGCAAAGATAGAGAGATAGAATTCAAGTATCCTAAACAGAGAAATATTCTCGCGATAACAATAGGGAATAAAAATACGGGAAAGACTGTAAAGACCCAAATACTCGTAAAGGAGGAAAGAGAGACAATTGATTCGGATAGTGAACGAAAACAACTTAACAAAGGGAAAACAAGCTGCCTTTTATCCTTCCCTGGATCATGCTGATCCACTTCCACACACTTCCAGCGTGTGCCGTGTTTTCCATCACGTTCACCTTTATTTCCGCCTATCTTGCTACATCAGCCGAGGATAACACAATTCAGCCGAGGGTATTCGGTTATCCCATATGATAGGGGTAGGACCTGCATAAGGAGTCGTCGCAGATATCGTCGCATGTGGTGTTTGATGTGTAGAGCTAACCGGTAGTCAAACATAGAGGCGTTGGATATGTTTGATATGCCAAGAGGGTTAGGGTTGTGGGTCGTTGCCACAAGAAAAATATGCGGTGAGCAGCCAAGAAACATTTCCGTCCAACACTTTCCCCTCCTGCTATTTTCCGTCTAGCTACCCGCCGCCCATTCCCAAAACCGGTCGTTTGTTCATTCCCATCCGTCTACTTGTCCGTTCCCACCTGTCCGCTCCCCCCGCTACTCGTTAGTTGTTTTGGAAAAATTCACTTTATTAGGGCAGAGGATTTGGTTGTGCGCTCTGGCTAAGCTCATGCGACTGGGAAGGATGAGACCGGTACCGGGGGTGATAGACCGCTGAGATTTATAGACACACCAGGAGTCTAGGTGAAGTCTAATTATTTTGTTCGCAGAGGAGTAGCGATGGCTGTGGGAGAGGTGCGGTGCCGAAGTCTTTGTGGAGGCCATAGCCTGTTATTTCTTTTGTTAGCAAGGGCGCGCAGAAGGTACATGGTAGTGGGAGTAATGCTACTGCGGCAATGGTACGGCAGCAGGAGTTGTGTCGCAAACCAGAGAATTGTTTCTAGAATTTCCTTTGTATTCCGTTTGTTAACAGGGAACATGCGGAGAAGAGTGGGTATGATTGGGAGACGACTTTTGTCGTTTATCTATTTATACTCCTGTCTTTCCTGTCGGTTAGTTTAATAGTTAGTAGTCGAGAGTGACGAATTGAGAGCGTTGAGGGGAAAGGGTGTGAACTTCCCCACTTTTGGTTATGAAGAGTTTTTACGGAGCTTTTAGTCATCCCCGTTTCGTTTCGTTTCGTCGCCGTTTCAGTTCGTCCCTGCAACCGGTTTGCAACTGCTTTCTAAAAAGGAAATGGGGACTTGTGTGGAGGAAACGAGATATCATTAGCATACACAGGATGAGAATGATTTTGTTATGTTATATACACGCTCCTGTATTTACTTTTGGTGTCGGAAGTACAGGACAGCGAGCGGGGTTTGGGGCCATGACTTTCCTACGGTTAATGTATAATTCTCAATTCCTAGTGCCTTCCGCTAACTGTTGCGCTGCGCTACCGATATTTCCCAGGGGCCGGGGGCACAGCGGTGTGTCCGGCCGGGGAGAAGGATATAGAAGTGATGGACTCTCACACGCCCCAGCTGGGGGGGTTTTCAACTATTGTCCAAGACCATCCAGTAGTTCAAGCAACTTGGGAAATTTTCTGAGGGCCGAGGAAACAGGAAATTATCAAGCTCTCCTCATCATTGGAATGTGATATACGTATCACGGACTATCCTCCTGAGCGGCTCTACTCTCACACGGCGCTAACTAATCAAATCATTGAGAATCACTCTTGAGCTGGAAAGGAATGAAAAGCAAATGACGGAAACTGCTTCGGTGATCATTTGCAACTTTGCTCGGTATTTTTTGCTATTGGCGCGTTGTTTGTATGGTGGCTGAATTCTTGTGTAGGGTGACAGTACTGAGTTAGGGTGTCAGGTTGTGTTGGGTTCGGGGGCGATACCGGTATTTGTATCACTGGTTGGGCTGGAATGGATGCCGGGAGAGTGGCGGTGAGTATGCGAAGTGTGGGTAAGTGAAGTTTAGAGACTCCACAATATGACCCTTCACCCCCCTCGGCAGCCTTTGAGAGAAAAGAAGAGGAGAAAGGAAAAATGTGGAAAGGCCAATGACCTACATCATGAGAACTTGTCCTTCTCCCTTCGCCTCTATTCACCGTACAAGGGAGTGAAGTACTGTAAAGGTATAGCACCTGGCACCGTACACTGGCAGAAGCTCTCGAGGGTCTTAAGGATCTGGGAAGTAATTTGTTAGTTTTGTAGCTATTCCTGGATATTTAACCGAATGACCTTCACACCCAGCCCTTAGGATTCGGGATCGTGCGTGGAGCGTGGCACAGCATGCCCAAAAATCAGATCCCCCACTCTCGGAGCCATCATAGGGCAAGTCACCATGGTCCATAATCCATCATTTCCAAGCACGGTACTCGAACGCCCCATGTCTGACAGGCCTGAGGCTGGATGGACTTTGGGCCAAGGAACAGAATGTGATGCAGTTAGTCGAGGCGATTAACCTCCTTCCTCCGCGCCCTTAGGTATTATTCAACCAAAATATATTTCTCAATAGATATTATGTTGTTGCGAAACATGTCTGAACAGTACAGAGTATAAAATTTTATTCAATTGTCCCGTCCAAGAGAAAATAAGAAAGGGGGGGAGAAACTGGATGGAAAGGGAGAGAGGAAAAATCGGTGCAGTATAGGAAAGCAAACATGAAGAAATAATTGGGATACTGTATGACGCAAGATAACCCAGAACTGTAACATGATATGTATTTGACCGTGTGGTAGTGCAGTAAATTGTGGTACGGTAATTCGCTGGCATTAGTCAAAATTGGGCATATTAAGAACGCTGCGGTCGAGGTTTTATTCCTCAGATTTGGGCACCTCCGGCGATGGGATGTAGTTAAACTAGCGCGAGTGCCGTAGTATGATGGACGGTCTGTAAAGCAAACTGATGGTGATCACTTGATTGTATTGGGAGAAATTGGTAGGAGATAAACGAATGGATTGTTGGTACAAAAGTCGAACCATCAGAAGTTTAGTGTCTATTCATAATATAATACCCATTTCCTGTGTTGAGTCGTGCTATACACCGCCACCTGCGAAATGATAACACAAATTCTAACAAATAATAGAATAAAGAACAAGAGAGGAGGTGATATGGACCAAGTCTGACTGGAAAGGGCTACCGGTTCAGCCCATAACCCACCCCCCTAGGCGCCCGACAGGCCAGGGGGCAAAGACACCAGGGCCCAGACGCAGAACGCGGTGCGGTCAGCCGTGACAATTACCCTCCTCCTTCAGCTCTCTTGTATATTACCCGGCTGAAATATGGTTCTGACTATGATACTTTATTCATTCAGATCCTGCATTCTCGTCGTGACCGGCTAACCTGAGCCCACGAGGCCCCTCCACTCCCAGAAAATACTCCGGAATCCCGTTGAACTCGGGATATCGCCACTCCCCCGCTAATGCTTCTCCGGATTGTAGATGGCTCCCAACGTTGCAACCAGAGACAGAAAACGAAACCCAAAGAATTCGTTCCGAAGAAGATGGTGTAATCATAGATCGGTAAATTGAGGTTCCTTCCCAACCCATTCATTGTACTCATTCACATAGGTTGCGGAATAGAATGCGATTGTGTCATAATCATGAAATATCACACATTCATTCTCCTCGTTCTCCCGTCGCAAACATCATCATCACAAGTGTGTCTTGTATCATACCTGCCAGTATGGGTCGGCCGAATGTGCTAGCATTTTGGAGTCCTTCCTTTACCTCATTGAAAAATCAATGAACTTCTTCTCTCCTTATATATAGTTACTATTGTGTCCACAGGGCATCTTTATCTTGATTCCGGATAACCTCCAGTCTTCCAGGCTCCCGAGAGCTGTCTGGGGCTTCCGATTCTATTTTGACCCAACTAGATATTTTAGGATTCCGATTTTTTCTTTCCTTTTCTCTGCGTTCTTTCCTGCTTGGTATAGTTGCACCTGACTTGGTTGGGTTTCATCCTTATTAACCGGCAATCGTGCGGCAGGTGACCGGAGGAGAGAAATTAAATTGAATCTGCTATTCGATTATCGAATCGCGCAAACTCCACGCAATAAAGCCTTCACCGGACCTTCTCAAGAGGGAAAAAAAGAGAGAGAAAATAGGAACCGTTATGTGTGGGCTTCCTCTACCCTTTGTATGATGCTCGCTTACTGGGATGAACTTCTATTCCCTGCTCATAGGAGTCCTACTCTAGCCCTAGGGGGTTCTGTTACGGGAGGTGCTGAAATTCCGGGTAGGGGGATAACCCATAGGATAGTCCGGGGGTGTGGGGAAATCTGTAGCTTTCTCTGGTGGTCTTGTGGCACGATATGTTAAAACGGGGAAGATTTGGTATGGCTACCGTACCGACCACAATGGGCCAGACCACCCCAGACCCATCCCCGCCCCCCCCCCCCCGGATGATACAGGTATGGCCATTCCAAGGTATTGGTTAAAGGCTACCGAAATCGGAAAGCCGATGGTATGTTTTTCTTTCATGAATTTGGGCACCTCCGGTGGCGGGATGTGGCGGGATCGGTTGTGGCGTCGCAGTATGATGGATGGCCTGTAAAGGAAACCGATGGCGATCGATTGGTGGAATTGAGACAGACCAGTGAGAGGAGGTAAGCTGACAGCTTGCGGATATATGAGACAAGCACCTTCAATCTTAATGTCTATTCCTACCCATTGCCCGTAATTGGGCCGTACAATACAAACTGTAGCAACCCAGAAAAAGATAAGACAAGTGCTAATAACAGGAATGAAGAGTAACGGGAAAGTGGTGAAAGTGAGGGCTACTAGGTATGCTCGCGATAACGTCCCCGCCCCTTCGCCGTATGTCCTCCTCTGTCTACGGACCTGGAAAGAGAGTCTTTGAGGTCCAATGTCGGTTCCCACTCATTGGGAGCTACCAATAGGAGTGTGTGTTAGCTATATAATGTCTGTGATATCGGCGGTAAGATCACGACCTCTAAATTGTGTACCTAGCACACTGGCCCCTATACACAGCAGAGATCGGGAGAGAAGCCTAGCTAACGCGATCTGCTGTCAGACTTGGCATTGTCCTGTTCAAGTAGTATTTCTACCACTCGGCCATTCCCTTTCGAGGGAGCCCTCGACAGTGGTGTTTGGTTCGCGTTATCTTGCGTGGCAGTGCAGACATATTTCCGTTCTAAAAGCATCTTTACTACCCCCTCATACCCACGCTCGGAGGCACACGAGAGGGGCGTTTGACCACAGATGTCTTCTTGGTCAGGATTGACACCGTCTCGTTCCAAAAGCATCGTCACTACCCCAGCATGCCCGTGTGTAGCGGCCAACCAGAGTGGCGTGCGATGGCCGGTGTCCGCATGGTCGGGATTAACGTCGTCTCGTTCCAAAAGCATCTTCACTACCCCAGCATGCCCGTATTTAGTGGCCAACCAGAGTGGCGTGCGATGGTCGGTGTCCGCATGGTCGGGATTAACGTCGTCTCGTTCCAAAAGCATCTTCACTACCCCAGCATGCCCGTATTTAGTGGCCAACCAGAGTGGCGTGCGATGGCGGGTGTCTGCATGGTCGGGATTAACATCGTCTCGTTCCAAAAGCATCTTCACTACCACCTCATACCCACTCTCGGAGGCACACGAGAGGGGCGTGTCTCCACCGGTGTCCTCTTGGTCGGGATTGACATCGCCTCGTTCCAAAAGCATCTTCACTACCCCAGCATACCCGTATTTAGCGGCCCACCAGAGTGGCGTGCGATGGTCGGTGTCCGCGTGGTCGGGATTAACATCATCTCGTTCCAAAAGCATCTTCACTACCCCAGCATGCCCGTATTTAGTGGCCAACCAGAGTGGCGTGCGATGGTCGGTGTCCGCATGGTCGGGATTAACATCGTCTCGTTCCAAAAGCACCTTCACTACCTCCTCATACCCACTCTCGGAGGCACACGAGAGGGGCGTGTCTCCACAGGTGTCCTCTTGGTCGGGATTGACATCGCCTCGTTCCAAAAGCATCTTCACTACCCCAGCACACCCGTATTTAGCGGCCCACCAGAGTGGCGTGCGATGGTCGGTGTCCGCGTGGTCGGGATTAACATCATCTCGTTCCAAAAGCATCTTCACTACCCCAGCATGCCTGTATTTAGTGGCCAACCAGAGTGGCGTGCGATGGTCGGTGTCCGCATGGTCGGGATTAACATCGTCTCGTTCCAAAAGCATCTTAACTACCCCCTCATACCCACTCTCGGAGGCACACGAGAGGGGCGTGTCTCCACCGGTGTCCTCTTGGTCGGGATTGACATCGCCTCGTTCCAAAAGCATCTTCACTACCCCAGCATACCCGTATTTAGCGGCCCACCAGAGTGGCGTGCGATGGTCGGTGTCTGCATGGTCGGGATTAACATCGTCTCGTTCCAAAAGCATCTTCACTACCCCAGCATGCCTGTATTTAGTGGCCAACCAGAGTGGCGTGCGATGGCGGGTGTCTGCATGGTCGGGATTAACATCGTCTCGTTCCAAAAGCATATTTACTACCTCCTCGTACCCACTCTCGGAGGCACACGAGAGGGGCGTTTGACCACAGATGTCTTCTTGGTCAGGATTGACACCGTCTCGTTCCAAAAGCATCGTCACTACCCCAGCATGCCCGTGTGTAGCGGCCAACCAGAGTGGCGTGCGATGGCCGGTGTCTGCATGGTCGGGATTAACATCGTCTCGTTCCAAAAGCATCTTTACTAACCCCTCACACCCGCACTTAGCGGCGTGCGAAAGTGGTGTCCCACCACGGTAACGGTCTGGACGGTTAGGATTGAAGTCGTCTCGTTCCAAAAGCATCTTCACTACCCCAGCATGCCCGTGTATGGCGGCCAACAAAAGTGGCGTCCAATGGCAGGTGTCTGCATGGTCGGGATTGACATCGTCTCGTTCCAAAAGCATCTTTACTACCCCTTCACGCCCGTACTTAGCGGCCTGCGAGAGTGGTGTCTGGTCATCGAGGGTGTCTGCCTGGTTGGGATTAACATCCTCTTGCTCCAAAAGTATCTTTACTACCCTGTCCTGCCCGCTCTGAGCAGCTAGCCAGAGTGGCGTCCTACCATAATGACCGCCTGGATGGTTGGGATTGACGTCGTCTCGTTCCAAAAGCATCCTTACTACCCCCTCATTCCCGTATGTAACGGCCCACGAGAGCGGCGTCCCGCCAAATGTGGTGGCTGCCTGGCCGGGATGGATATCCCCTCGTTCCAAAAGAATCTTTACTACCCCCTCCTGCCCGTATGTAGCGGCCCACGAGAGTGGCGTCCGGCCATAGGAGGTGTCTGCTTGGTCGGGATTGACACCCTCCTGATCCAACAGCAACTTTACCACCTCCTCTTGTCCTCTCACCGCTGCCCATGTGAGAGCTGTACTCCCCATGCTATCAGTGGCATTAACATTCCATTTCTTCATCTTCAATATAGCAGTAACTATTCCCACGATCCCGATAAATGCTGCGCCATGGAGTCCAGTAAACCCGATAGGTCCTCCCCCCGCGTTAAAGTAAAGGCCGGAGATTCTCTCTTTATTGTGACGCAATAACATTAGTTGAGCAGATATATGCTCATCAAATCTATCCAGAAGCTTCAGTGCAAGCACTTTCACATTTTCTGTCATCCCCCTTCTCGTATGCTGTGCCCAGTAATAGGTAGCATATTCTAGAAGTGCCATTGGCGCCGCTGTGGGAGCCGAATGAAGTGTCGGCGAGATATCCCGGACACATGCAGAATTGAGGTAGGTCAAACAAACCTCGGCAATTGTTGAGTGGGGGCTATAAAAAATAGTGGGGGCACTTGAGAGATACTCTTGCAGAGAATAGTGCACCAGTCGGACTTTAGAGGAAGACGCCTCGATTGTGACAAGGCCCAAACAAGATGCCACAAGCGTCCGTAATGAAGGAACGTTTTCGACATCCAGATCGGTAGATCCCACCTCCACCCCCAAGGCATGGCGGAGCTCCTCAGCCCCTAACGGCCGCTCAGAATATAATACCCACATCAGGACCTTGAGTCCGAGTGTTGATTTATTTCCCTTCTGGGCCTTCATCCGGGTTAGAGTTGCCATGTATGCATCGCTCAGTCCATCGCCCTTCGTCAACACTTCGAGCTTTTTCCTTCTCTGGCGAAGTGTCACCTCTCCTAGAATAGCGTCGATGGTTAGCGATACGAGGAGAAATCTACACATAATTGTGGGTGAGTATTGATCAGGTATAGAGTCGGAATGATGGATCATCCTACATATCCGATATCTTTTCTAGGATCACGCTAATAATATCCGCCCGTAAAGCATCGCTCATCACCTCTGGATCGGTGTCCCCGTCCAACTTCATCTCCAGGTAACTCCTGATATCGCCGGCATTAGGGCTAGTTGGTATCACAACCGCCTTGTTAAAATATCTTTGAACGTCTTCCTTTACATGGGGCCTTCCGGTAAGGAATATTCGCACCCTATGGGACTCTCGTACGATATCTTTCAGGGACTTAAGAAGTTCCAGCAGATGCTTCGGTACGCATTCGTCGAGCGCATCAATGCAGATAAAAGCCTGTGGCAGCGAGGCGATCGCGATCCTCAGCATTCCCATCAGATCCGGAAGTAGCAGCCTTCTTCCACCAAGCTCCGTTTTTCCTTCTTGAAATGCCTCGCGAATATACTCCGGGATGTCCCCTCTACCAACCAGCTGCTTCAAGATAGCCCCCATCATGTTGGCAACCGTCTGCTCTTGCTGAGCTAAGAAGTCGCAGTACAAGCCTGCGACGGCGATATTCTCCTTCCTTGCGTGATCGCACAGGTTGTCGAGTACCAAGGAACTAGTGTTTCTGATCGTTAGCAATTTCCACTTTCTTTTAGAGAATCCCGCCACTTACCTTAGATATGTCTTGCCCACTCCCGGATTCCCGCAGCAAAACAAAACCGCCTTATCGGCTCCACCATCACCGCCTCTCCACTCCCGAAACTCGCTCGTTTCCAAAAGCCAATTCCCGACACCGGCAAATCGGTCTGCGCGCACACCTTCATGTCTGCTATTTGGCTTTAGCGGAGACAACCAACTCATAATCTGCGCGTCCTCGTCGGACATATAGAAGTTGAAGCTACCAGTTATGTTGCCGCAGTCCCTGTTGCCGTCGCCGATTCTGACCTGTGTTGTCTGGGCCATAATGTTGTGTCAAGATTGTAGATAGAATATAGAAATGGCAAAACAATTCCCAGGAGTATCGGGGGAGTTTATAAAATTCTGTGAGAGCGGCTGAAGAAAGAGGGGAGATCAGGCTTGTTGTGTAACACTTAATATCCAATCACTTGAGGAGGGTGAATGACTAATATGAGACATATCTCCAGGACGCCAGAGGACTCGGGAGTGACGGGCAGTTCCGTTTCGGAATAACAGACTTCTGTTATTTATTCCGGTCACTATATTTTCTGTAGGTTTACCTTTGTTTCCTGCGCCCTTGCTTCATCTTGATATCTGGGGAGTCTTACATCTCTAATTTCTCGGCTCTATATTGTGCAGGTGAGCCGTTGGAGTACAAATCGAGATGGCCTTTGAACTGTATGCCGGACTGGGGGCGATATAGTATAGTGGAATCACGGGATATCAAAGCAGACGCGGGGGTGGGCAATATTTAGATATTATACCAGACCTGGTAGAAGTGCCAGTGGCCTGGGGCACGCGCTTGCGCAATCAGGGCAGTTGGGACGAAGATTGAATTCTGGGATCGATAATTGTCAATGATCATCCTTTGAGAACAAGGGAGAGAGATAAATTGATTAGAACGGTAAAAGAGCGGACTGATTAAAATTAAATGACATCAAAGATAATATTATAAGGGTCTCTAATTTTGAGATGTTACTAATCTGTCAGATCGAAATAAATATGGAATGGGAAAACAGGACATACCATAGTTGAATAAGGTATGGAATTAGAGTCAAGAGAGAGGAATAACGAACAGAGAGGAATGATAACAAGCCTTCCAATGGGCTAACCCGGGTCAAAAAAGGGCAAACCCGACCCAGCCCAAGCCCAACGGATGTTGAGCCCAGCCCAGCCCAGCCCAAGAAAGGAAAGCCCGGGTTAACCCAATGAACCCAGTGGGCTGGAGCAAAAAAGAAAAGGAATTAAATATATATTAGTATTAGTATACAATTAGTATTAGAAAACAGAATGGACAATAGGAAATGTAGAAGGGTAAGGTAGAGATAATCCGCAAAGAGAGGAAAGATAGTGAAGGCCCGGGTTTGAGAAGGGTCTAGGTAGGGTTGAATGATTCTAGCTAGGAGAGTGCCAACTTCGTGGACACCCAGTTCCCGTCCAAGCTGCTCGATTTCTCATCCTCGAAACACTCAGAATCCTAGAGAGCTAATCAGGTTTCCGCCTAGTTTTTCACTATGCGCTCTCAATTGGAACACGGTTGTGCTTGGACCTTTCACCTAAACGCTAATAGTTACGGTCAAAGTCTTCATGAATTCGGTGTCCTTAGATTCCAGTTTCCGTAGTGATCATGACTTGAAGTATCATGAAAATCAGAAATGGGAGACGGGGTATTCGCTGGGTTCGCTGGGTAACCCGGGTCCGGCACCTCCGAACCCGACCCAGCCTGGGCTTGCGCCAAGGTGAGCCCAACCCAACGTACCCAACCCGGCCCAATGAAGGGCCCGGGCTAACCCAACGAACCAGGGACCCATTGGAAGGCTTGAATGATAAATGAGATGAGAAATAAAAGTTGCATAGGAACGAAACTAGCTCACTACGGTCGATAAGCACTAAGTCCAACAAAGCGTAGCGTTCGCGGGGTAATGGGCGATAGGTTCCTGTTTGATACGATATGGTACTATACTGTGCTATGGGAGACGTCTCTTGTAGAAACTAGTGTGCTTAAACGCATCGTGAAGATCCGCTCCAAGCCTCCAATATGCAAAGCATACGCTTTCTGTAAATTGGCCAGGCGCCGTCATCCAACCGTCACGAAAAACGCGTTAGTTTTAGCATTCACATATCCTTACTAACAATGCCCAAGATAAACTCACAGACCAAACCACAATCCACCCGCACAATCGCTACCCACGGCATAGGAGCGTGTGTGGTTGCCGAGTGCCGCCACGGTAACCTATTTTTTGTCCTGGTGGTCTTGTGGCGCACCGGGGGCGGGAAGATTGGGGGTCCCTACTGTAATTACTGCACAATAGGCCACGCTATGCCAGACCCCTCTTCGCTCGCAGGACGATGTAACTATGACCATTTTCCGGTATGATACCGGCTTAAAGCGGGACGTGTTCAGGAAGCTAGAGTTAAGGGTTTATTTAATAGGTTTGGGCACCTCCGGGGAGTAGGATGTAGCTAGATATAGGGCGGTGTCGTGCAGTAGTATCGTGGATGGCCTGTAAAGGAAGCCGATGGCGATCACTTGTAGTATTGGTAGAAATTAGGGGAAGATAAACTGAGGGCTTGCGGGAGTATATGAAGAGTGTGTTGAAGCTTAGTGTCTATTTTTACATATTGCCTGGGCTGGACCTTGCTATACACCGCCGGAAGGGAAAAGATAAGACAGGTATTAACGAATAACAGGAATAAAGAAAGACGAGAAGACATGGACCAAGTCTCACAGGAAGTCCAAGAAAAAGTTAAAGAAAAGAAAGGGACAAAAGAACTCTAGATGTGTTGGAAATACGTTATCCACCCTATGAGTCATGGGTATGAGTCATGGGATTGACTCACACATGTGACGAGATATGAAAAGGGGGTTTCCTTGGCAGGAGAACCATGTTATCACGTGATGGAATATGTCTATATAAGACCAAGTGTATTTCCCTCTGTTACCACGTACTTTGCTAGTGCAAGCGTGGAATCTTATCATTATATCTAAACTATACTGCGTTCAACTCTCAGTGCCGCCTTAGTATCTAAGAGACAGCCTCAGAGACTGCAATATTTTCAGGTTATGAGCCCGGCTAGCAAGCCTTTCTGCTACCAAGTATCATATACCATATAGATAAAAGAAAAGACACCTAAGCGAGACGCTACTACCGTTACCTCTTCCACACTTCTATCCCTCCTATCTGACCGTATGGTCAACGAATACCTCGATATACACAATCTATTCCATTGCAGATACTGCAACACCACCCGTCCTCTTACTCCTGAATACCAGTACCTATCCTGCTGTAAAGCAGACGCATATCGCATACAAAGACAACTACATCGTCTTAGACTACTCAGACTACGAGCAGTTGCGATCCCAATACCGACGAACTCAGGAAGAAAATAAACAAGCCTACATGCCACGCACCTACCACGACGCCCTTGAATACACTATCGAAGAAACCATCATCAGAGTCAATCAAACCATCGCTCACAAGAACCTCGAAATTATCGACTATAACGATCGCCTTCAAGCCATTCAAAAGAAGTACGGTGAACAACTGGATATACCTCTGGAACCCACCATACCAGAACTGACCCTTACCGACTTCGAACACCTACAATACGATCGCGAAAACGATAGCTACCGAGGTTACTTCGATCCAGAAACTCTGATCAAGTGTACTGGCCGTCTCAGGTTGAGACCCTTTCCCATCTTCTCCGGAAACGTACCGAAACCCTGTTGCGAGTCATTTGAAACCAAAACTAGGGATTTCGCACTTCTGAAGTTACGGGAAACAAGACGTGTCACATACTGGAAACCTCTGTCAATTGGTAATACCAAACTACGAGAACTCCAGTAAACATGTCAGACTCCACATCACCTGAACAATCCTTCGGCCGGTTGTCCTTATCCTTCAACAAGTACCCTACACTACAAGGACAACAAAACTATCGGTCATGGGCAACGATGTGGAAAACAGCCTTTAGGGTCTGTGGCATATGGGATTACGTGGACGGAACAATACAACAACCAGTCACATCAGATGAAGGCTCCTCCTCTCAACCAACCGCAGTTACGAAATGGGAAACAAAGAACGAACAAGCAAAGTTCCTTCTATTCCAAGCAGTAGGCGATCACTATGAAACCGTCACCTGCTACCCTGCCGCTAGCGATGCCTGGAAAGCCCTCAAAGACAAATTTGACAAAGAAACACCCTCAACAAACCTTGTCCTACTTGAAGACATATTCAAGAAACTTCCTCCCAATAAGAACAATACCGAACACGTCACGAGTTTCGAAAATGCATGGAACCGACTCTCTCAAAGATGCTCGAACGCAAAAGGAAAGACTGACGATGACTTCCTATCAACAATGAAACTAGTCACACAATCCGAAGCTATCAAAGGAGCGTTCTTCATGTTATCCATAAAGGAACAACATAAAGACCTTTGTGACATACTCGCAGCTAGAGGAGATGACCAGTATAACGACATAAGGGAATTCTTCATCAGTCGAGCCGCAGAAAAGTCGGAAACAGAGGAAAAGGTACTGTTCGTACCAAAGAAAAAGGACACGAAGGAATGATCCTGGTGCAACAGCAAAGGAAACAAAGGGTTTAAAAGTCATCACGTTAAAGATTGTCGAGGTCTGAAGAGAGAAAAAGATAAGCAAAACAAGGAGAATCCGAAGGGACAAAGGACCGCCAACCTTACCGACGCCACTGTAACCGTGCTTATGACCAAAACCGAATCGAACGAGGAAAGATCAATAGATTGGTTATGTGACTCTGGAGCATCAGATCATATATCACCAAATAAAGGTGACTTCCTCAACCTCCTACCAGACAATACAAGCATAGTAACAGCAGACGGCAGAAAACATTATGCAACAGGAACTGGAGATGTGCAGATCCCTGTGCGGTTGTTTGACGGATCCCATCATACGATTCAGCTCAGACGAGTACTGTATGTCCCGACATTTAGGTACTCCTTGGTGTCCGAATCAAGACTGGATGATGTCAGAATTAGGATAGAAATTGAGAAAGGAAGGAGAGAATACAAAAAAGGAGAAAGAGAGATCATGATTGCAGATAAGAAAGACGGTCTGTGGTATGTTAGGACAAACAAAACAAGAATACTTGTATCCACCTACGAAGAGAGACACCAAGCACTTGGACATCCGAGCGTGATCAAGGATTGTTATCAAGATGCAAAACCAATACCCCGTCCAAACGACTTCAGTTGTGAAACATGTAGATTGCAAAAGTCTACACACCATGTTCTCTTAGGAAAAGAAATAGAGACAAGGAAACCGTTCGACAAGATCCATTCCGACTTAAGCGGACGTATCTCTACTCCAACACTGGGTAAAAACGAATACTATATGATATTCGTTGATGACTACACCAGATACTGTTGGTTATACCTACTGAAAACGAAAGACGGAGCAGAAACAGCGATTAAGAGCTTCTGGGAACTCGTCCTCACCCAACATGAAGCCAAGATCAAACGCCTTCATAGTGACAATGGAACCGAGTACATCAACCAAGAAGTATCCAAATTCCTGAAAGATAAAGGTGCTCTCCATACCACATCACCAGCCTACAATCCTGAATCAAACGGTGTTGCCGAAAGGATGAACCATACCTTAACCACCATGGTACGATGCATGTTACCGACCGACAAGAAGTTTCTATGGGGAGAAGCCTATGCGACAGCAGCCTACCTATACAACAGACGTTGGCAGTCAACAATAAAAACAACACCTTTCGAGCAACTACATGGAACGAAACCCGCTATCAACCATCTACATCCTTGGTTCACGAACACAATTGTGCACATACCTTCGGAAAAGAGAGGCAAACTTGACCCTACAGCCGAGGAAGGTCACCTAGTAGGATACACTTCCAGTCCTACAGTATATCATATATATATACCCAAAAGACATACAGTGACAGAAGCAAGAGATGTAAAGTTCGGTTCAATAGAAGGAGTATCGTTCGAATATCATCTAGACCAACCAGCAATACGAAATAAAGAACACAAAATACCACCACTACCCGAAGATATTCCATTACCTGAAGAATCAGAAGAAGAAGAATCTGAAGTAGTACCCGGCACGTTTCCAGTATCACCTGAGCAAACCAAACCAACGAGAAGGTCAACTCGTCAAAGAAAACACACCGAGAAAGGAGCTGGTTACCGAAAAGATCTAGCTCAGTCAAAGCTTAAAGATCTCAACAACAAGCTAAGACAAGCGAATGAAGCCTTCAGAACCTACATGAGAGGGGAAGGTGGATCCGGCAGTGTACAACAAGTTGGTTTACAACATCAGCTACGTATCGAGGAACTTCAGGAAAAGATTCGCAGACAACAGGCAGCCATTGATAAGGAGTCCTTCGTTGGATTATCCTATCACATACCAGACCCTGAAAGCTATCGGGAAGCCATCGAATCACTTGAACGTGATGAATGGCAAGTGGCAATGGATGAGGAGATGAAAGTCTTAAACGAACACGGAGTAAGGGAAGTGGTTGACAAACCACAAGGTAGAAAAGTTCTGAGAGGACGATGGGTGTTCAAGGCAAAAGTGAAGAAAGATGGTACGTTGGAAAGGAGAAAAGCAAGGTATTGCGCGAAGGGTTTCAGTCAAATCCCAGGAGTGGACTTTGAAGAAGTGTACGCACCGGTAGCACGACTAGAGTCACTTCGAGTGTTACTGAGCATCTCAGTTATCCGCGGCTACACTATGTGACAACTTGACATTAAAAGTGCATTCCTATATGGCGACATAGACTACGAATCCTACTTAGAAATGCTGGAAGGATACCGAAAACCAGGCAAAGTATGGAAATTACGGAAAGCCATTTACGGACTACGACAGTCACCTCTCCTATGGTACAAACATCTCACAAATACTCTTGAAGACATAAGCTTCAAAGAAGGCACCTTCGACCCATGCATCCTCATCGCGAAAGACCTGTATTGCTGCATATACGTCGATGATATCTTAATAACAGGCAAACAACACTTAGTAAACAAGTGTGTCAAACAGCTCAAATCCCGTTTCCAATGTAGAGATTCTGGGGAACCATCGCTTCTACTCGGCATGCAGTTAGAAAGAACTGAAAATGGACTTCGAATAAATCAACACAGATACATTACGGAGATCCTCACAAAATACAAACTCGAAAACGCCAATGAAGTAAAAACCCCTATCGAAGCACACTCACCACTCGTCGTAGCCACAGACTCTGAGACAACTTGCGACATAAAATTATACCAGTCTATAATAGGTTCTCTCATGTATGCAGCATGTGCAACAAGACCTGATATAGCCCATACCGTCGCCTTCCTCAGCCAGTTCTCAGCTATGCCTACCGAAACTCATCTATCAGCAGCCAAAAGAGTACTCCGATACCTTAAGGGAACAAGGACAATGGGACTCATCTATCGTACGAATACAGAAAAGATACCTATAGAAATCTATAGCGATAGTTCCTATGCATCCAACCTTACCGATAGGAAGTCCTTCTCTGGTATTATACTCCAGACCTATGGTAATACAATAATCTGGCGCTCCCGAAAACAACGAACCGTGGCTCAGTCCACAACCAAGGCAGAATACGTGGCATTAGGATTCGCAGCAAATCAAGGAGTTTGGGTCACCAGAGGACTCAAACAAATGGGCATCACAACAACACCAGTTGTATACTGTGACAATACTGCTGCAGTAAGCCTAACCGAAAACCACGGTGTCTCCGATAGGACCAAACACATCGATGTACGATATCACTGTGTGAGAGAGTTACGGGCAAGAGGAGAGATAGAAATCAAACGAGTGGAGTCGGAAAAGAATCTAGCGGACATATGTACAAAGGGATTAGTTAGAGTTACGTTTGAGAAATTGCTATGTTACATCGGGATGGAAACGTAGGGGAAGTGTTGGAAATACGTTATCCACCCTATGAGTCATGGGTATGAGTCATGGGATTGACTCACACATGTGACGAGATATGAAAAGGGGGTTTCCTTGGCAGGAGAACCATGTTATCACGTGATGGAATATGTCTATATAAGACCAAGTGTATTTCCCTCTGTTACCACGTACTTTGCTAGTGCAAGCGTGGAATCTTATCTTTATATCTAAACTATACTGCGTTCAACTCTCAGTGCCGCCTTAGTATCTAAGAGACAGCCTCAGAGACTGCAATATTTTCAAGATGGATAGCAAATGGCGAGCTGAAAGAGGAAAAAGAAACTTCTATAAAGATCTGTTAACATCACTCGGTAATCATTGATAGTGGGTGGGGAGTTCAGGTAACGAGGAAGGAAAAATCTAAGCGAGAGCAAGCAAAACAAATGATGAGAACATAACGTTTAACTGGTCCAGCGTAAACGAGAATTGGCTAAGGGTCGTTAGGATGGACACCTGCCTCGGGGCCGCAAGGGAGGTGGCCGACGCAGGTTGGGCGGCGCGGTTAAGGGGAGGTCACAATCAGTGGGTTTGGAAAGTGAGATTTTGAAATCTGATACTGGTTCGCGCTCATTGTGGTCTACCGATAAGAGTGTATGTTAGCTATTGGTACCTATGATATAACTGTTAGAATGGCCACCTCTGAATCGAATATCTACCGTACTCGCCTCCGTGGCCAGCAGGGCCGGAAGGGACGCCTAGCCAGGCGATGTGTGATGCCAGAATTGAGACTGTCCCGTTCACATAGCATCTTTACCACTATATCATGTCCATTAGAGAGAGCTCACGACATTGGCGTTTAGTTCGCGCATCAGGGGTAGCGATGCGGACATCTTTCCGTTCTAAAAGCATCCTTACCACACGTTCACGCCCGTGTTCAGCGGCCCACGAGACGGGCGTCAGGCCATAGAAAGTGTCTGGCCGGTCGGGATTGACATCCCCTCGTTCCAAAAGCATCCTTACTATCACCTCATACCCATTCTGAGCGGCCCACGAGAGTGGCGTCCGGCCATATTCAGTGTCTGTGTGATTGATATTAACATCCCCTCGTTCCAAAACCGTCTTGACTATCCCCTCATGCCCATTCTGAGCTGCCCACGAGAGTGGCGTCCGGCCAGATCCGGTGTCTAGTTGGTCGGGACTGACATCCCCTCGTTCTAAAAGCATCCTTACTATCCCCTCATGCCCGTTCTGAGCGGCCCACGAGAGTGGCGTCCGGCCATATTCAGTGTCTGTGTGGTTGATATTAACACCCCCTCGTTCCAAAACCGTCTTGACTATCCCCTCGTGCCCGTTCTGAGCAGCCCACCACAGTGGCGTCCGGCCATATTCGGTGTCTCGTTGGTCGGGATTGACATCCCCGCGTTCAAAAAGTATCTTGACTATCCCCTCATGCGCGCTCCGAGCGGCCCACCAGAGTGGCGTCCGGCCAGATCCAGTATCTTGTTGGTCGGGACTGACATCCCCTCGTTCCAAAAGCATCTTTACTATCCCGTCATTCCCGTTCAAAGCGGCCCACCAGAGTGGCGTTCGGCCATATCCGGTGTCTGGTTGGTCGAGATTGACATCTTCTCGTTCCAAAAGCATCTTTACTACCCCCTAATGCCCGTACCCAGCGGCCCATGAGAGTGGTGTCCGGCCACAGAAGGCGTCTGGCTGGTCGGGATTGACATCCCCTCGTTCCAAAAGCATCTTTACTATCGCATCATGCCCGTTCTGGGCGGCCCGCGAGAGTGGCGTCCAGTCATATTCGGTGTCTGGCTGGTCGGGATTGATATCCCCTCGTTCCAAAAGCCTCTTTACTATCCCCTCATTCCCGTTCCGAGCGGCCCACGAGAGTGGCGTCCGGCCATATTTGGTGCCTGGGTGGTTGGGATTGATGTCCCCTCTGTCTAACAGAATCTTCACCGCCTCCTGATGCCCTCTTCCCGCTGCCCATATGAGAGCTGTATTCCTCAGACAATCGGTTGCACCAACATCCCATTCCTTCATCATGAAAACAACTGCAATTATCCCCCCAATCCCGATAAACGCAGCGCCGTGGAGTCCTGTGAATCCAATAGGTCCTTCCCTCCCGCAAAAATAAGGGCCTGAGCCAAGATCTCTATTGTAGCGCAATAAAATTAGCTGAGCGGATATATGATCATCAAATCTATCTAGAAGTCGAAGTGCTAGTGCTTTCGTGTTTTCTGTCATCCCGCTTCTTATGTGCTCCCCCCAGTAATAGGTTGCATACTCTAGTAGTGGCGTTGTTGGGGGAGCAGAGTAAAGTCTTGGTGAGAGATCCCGGACACATTTATAATTGAGATATGTTAAGCAAACATCCGCAATTGTTGAGTGGGGGCTATGGAATAGGGTTGGATCACTGGTGAGATGCTCTTGGAGCGTATAGTGCACCAGTCGGACAGTGCGTGAGGACACCTCGACCGTGACGAGTCCCAGACACGATGCCACGAGTGTTCGTAACGCAGGAACATTTTCGACATCGAGATCCGGAGATCCCACCTCCACTCCCAAGGCATGGCAGAGTTCCTCAGGCCGTAATGACCTCTCCGAATACAACACCCACATCAAAAACTTTAGTCCGAGTATTGATTTGTCCCCCTTCTGAGCTTTCAGTCGCGTGAGAGTTGCTGAGTAGGCATCGCCGAGTCCATTGCCCTTAGCTATGGCTTCTAGCTTTTTCATTCTTTTGCGAATTGTCACCTCTCCGAGAATAGCGTCGATGTTTAGTGAAACGAGGAGGAATCTGCGCACAATCGTGTGTCAGTATTGATCAATGATAGAGTTGAAATGTTAAATGACCTTACATATCTGATATCCGTTCCTTGATAACTCTAATAATATCAGCCCTTAACCCATCATTCATGGCCTCTGGATCGGTATCCCCATCCAGTCTCATCTCCAGATAACTCCTAATGTCATTTGCCGTTGGGGCGATGGGTAACACAACCAGCTTGCTAAAATATCTTTGAACATCCTCTCTGATATGAGGTCTTCCCGTCAAGAATAGTCGTGTCGCAGGGGACTCCCGAACGATATCTCTCAGTGACCCCAACAGCTTCGAAAGTTCTTTGGGTAGGAATTCGTCAAGCGCATCGATGCAGATGAACACTTGTGGAAGTGAAGCGATTGCTGTCCTCAGCATTCCCATCAGATCTGGAGTAGTAGCCTTCTCCCACCAAGCTCCGTTTTTCCTTTCTTGAACTCGTCCCGCAGATACTTCGGGATATCCCCTCTGCCGACCAGCTGCTTCAAGATAGCCCCAACCACATTGACAACCGTCTGCTCTTGCTGTGCTAGGAAGTCGCAGTAAAAGCCTGCGACGGTCATATTTTCCTTCCTTCCGCGATCCCATAAACTGTCGATTACCAAGGAACTAGTATATCTGATAGTTAGAATTTTTGTCTTTCTCTTAATGCGTTCCACCACTTACCTCAGGTAGGTCTTGCCCACTCCTGGATTCCCGCAGCAGAATAAGACAGCCTTATCGACTCCACCCTGGCCACCACTCCACTGCTGAAAGTTGCTCGTTTCCAAAAGCCAATTCCCGACACCAGCAAGTCGATCAGCGCGCACACCTTCATGCCTATTTTTTGGCTCCAGCGGAGAGAGCCAGTTCATGATTTGTGTATCCTCGTCGGACTTATGGATGGTGTTGTTGAAACTACCGGTTATGTTGCCGCTGTTCGTATTGCCGTCGCCAATCTCAAGAAGCGCCATCTGGGCCATGATGTTTTGTCAAGAGTGTAGATAGAATGTAGAAAGGCTTGAACAATTGTAGAGGTATTGGGGGAGTTCAAAAAATTCTGTGGGAACAGCTGAAGAGAGCGGGGGGGTGAGGCTTGTTGTGTAACTTAACTTTAAATATCCAATCATTTTGGAAGGGTACATGACTAATGTCAACAGGTGACTACTGAGCGACTGTAAGCATGGTCGTCTGTTTCAATGTCAGGAATCTCCCGACTTTTCCATCGCAACCCAAAGATAGAACGTCAGATAGGACGCATTGAGATTTTGTGAACAGGGGACTGTGATGGGTGCGGTTGCGCTGTTTCGGAATAACTAACGCTTTGGATTTACTCCCCGCATTCCCTTTTGTGACTTTACTGTTGTTGCTCTTACCTTTCTCCTGATATCTGGTGCATTTTATATCCCCAGTTTCCCGGTTACCCACTGTTGCGGGTGAGTTGTTGGGGCCTAAATGGAGATGGTTTCTAGGCCGAATGCCGGACGGGGAGGTATGGTATGGTATGGTGGGCTGACGGGATAGCAAACCAAAGCAGATGCAAGAAGCAAGGATTTGAATACTACTGCCACTCGATAGGAGTGCCAGTAATCTGAGACCTCGGGCTTGAGAAGTATCAACGATCAACCCGCGGGAATAGGGAAAAATAAAATTATTACCAGAGAAAAGTATATATCTTAATTAATTAAAATTAGGTAAAAAAAAATAGAAGTTGAAGGAAAAAGGTACGAGCCAATTGTGCGACCTTACCTATCGCTCAGATGATCTTGGGGTTGGAGGAAGACAGCAAGTTGTGGTCAGTCGCGGTGGTGCAGCAGTGTTGTACGTGGTTCCTTTCATTCTGGTGTTGTTATCATTTACGGAAGGGTGCTCCCCAGATCTATCTTTCCTGCGAGTGGGCAAGGAATGTTAGAAATCATGGATGCCGCTCGGAATGCTCATGACTTTGTACCCTTTCCCCGTCGGTTGCTTTCCCACCCCTCTACCCACCCTCCATTCCCAGAGCCGGTCGCCCGTTCATTCTCACCCATCTACTTGCCTGTTCTCACCTGTTCGCTCCCCCCGCTGCTCGTTTGTTGTTTTCGCACATTTGCTTCGTTCGGGTGGATGGTTTGGTTGTGCACTTGGGCAAAACGCGTTCGACGGGGAAGGATGAGAGCGGTACCGGGGTTTATAGACCGCCGACAGTTATAGAGGCAGATGTGAAGCTTCTATATTTCCTTTGTCAGCATAGGACCGAAGTCTTTGTGGAGCCTATCGGTTGTCATATCTCTTGTTAGCATGGGATCGTGAAAGGCAAATGGTAACGGGAGCGATGTTACCGGGGCAATGATACAGCAACGGAAATTGTGTCGCAAACGAGAGAATCTTTTGCAGTATTTCCTTTGTATTTCATTTGTTAGTAGGGAACATGCGGAGGAAAGGAGGACTTGGCTGGATGAGCGGAGCAGAGTGGGTATGAGTAGGAGCTGACAGAGCGAGTGGAAGATGCCTTTTGTTGTTTGTTTATACTCATGTCTTCTCCTATGATATAAGTTAGTTCAGTTAGCAGTCAAGAGTGCCGGCGAATTGAGAGGGTTGAGGAGCAAGAGTGTGAACTTCCCCACATTTAGTTGTGCAGAGTTTTTACAGTGCTTTTAGTCATCGCCGTTTCGTTTCACCAGCGTTTCGTTTCAATCTTGCTACCGGTTAGCTGTTGCCTTCTAAAAAGAAAATGCTGACTTTTGTGGAAGAAACGAGATATAACTAGCCTCCATGGACGGATGAGAATGATTTTGCTCTGTTATATAGACACTCCTGCCTCACTGTTGGTTTCGGGAGTGCTGGACAGGGGAGCGGGGATTTTGGCCACGCCTTTCCTGCAGCTAATGTAAATGTTCAATTCTTATTGTCTTCTGCTCACTGTTCAGCTGCGCTACCGATATTTTTCTAGGGCCTGCGGGAGAGAGGTGTATCCGGGGAGAAGAGTATCAAAGTGATAGATAGACTCTCACGCGCCCCGACTGGGTGTTTTCAACTATTGTCCAAGGACATCCAGCAGTTCGAGCAACTGGGGAAATTATTTCTGGAGGTAGAAGAAAGAGGAAATTATCAAACTCTCCTCGGTGGTAGTCATGCTTCTTCCGGTTATTTTTTTTGGCTCCATATATTCCCAAATCCGTCATCTAGTGAGAGTTCACAAACGACAATATATACTCCTGAGCCGTGCAATCTACCGGTACTGAGATCATTGATAATCACTCACGTGACAGAAGCGAATGAAGGGAACGGGAGAGAGCTGTTTAGAAGTGGCCTGTTTGGCAATGCTGCGACCGTTCCCCATACAAAACTGTTTTTTTCCCTCCGTTTTGAAACGGTCACTTTGTATGGGGAACGGTTGCAGCGTTGCCAGACAGGCCTCAATCGTTTAGTTGTTGCCTCCAGGCTGCTAATATGATGTACAGTACAGTAAACCCTCTCGTAATTCTAGGAGGCCGGTGAACGAAAAGTGCTGGAATTAGTGGAGGGTTGGAAACACGGGGGGTGTCTTGGCAGGTTAGGAGATAGAATATGGTGTGGTTAATTTATAAGTGATTGGACAAGTAACTATACATTTATATATTATGAACCATGGAAAAGCTGATGAAAAAAACAAACCTCTTTTATTCAAAATCCCACAATGCATATTCCTACTCAGCCCAAAAATAGGACAAGATAGTGGCCTGAACCATAGACTCATCCACAATTTTAGCCCTAATTTCTGGAATTAAGATGGATCAATTTCCTGAAAATAGGAATTATTGGAGAGTTAGAAGCTGCAGAGGGAATCCTCATAGTACCAAACCTGTTCTTACACAAGACCAGAAATATGGGGGGGTTGGAAGTTTGAGAGGTTGGAATTACGGGAGGGTTTACTGTATACGGCGGTTAAATTCCTGGGTCAAGGTGTCGGGGTTGCGGCCGATTGGTTAGTGCTTTGATGCTCAACATCACCTGATGGCATAAGCCTCACTACACAAATTGAGGTTTAGGCTGAGTTCGGATACGAACTGCTCTGTTCGGTTGCCCAGTGCATCTCCCTCCGCTTGATAATAACCCTACACCACAAACGGCACAAAGCGATACGAAATAGTTGTACTGTACCCAAATAAACATTAAATTTTGTTGAGCCACAAAATTACCCTAAGCTGTCGAGCACGTAGTAGTTGCGCTGTCGCTCGCGATCCAGTGGGCTTTCGGGTGTTATGGTGACTAGCCACAGCCTCAGCACGAGCATGTAGGGTTAGAGAAAGTTGTCCTTCCTATTTACACCCTCTCTTTAACCATATTCTCACCACACGGCGGCTGGCTCCAGCCTCCAGGGATGGCGTTCTTTGAAGCCGATTAGGTATGGACCTATCATACAAGTGATACCGGTAGCTGTGCTCGGGTAGAGGCGGGACTACCATAACCCTAACCCTCCTAGCCTGGAGTTCTGAGATGCAAGTCAGGTCGGGAGTGACCATGGGGGTATGCGGTATCGGTCTTTTTTGGTGACACCGAGGCCCTCAAAGGTCTCTCTAATGAGGTTAAGGGCAAAATCGTTATTGTGGGAATACTTTTCTGAGTGACAGAGTCTCTGACTGTTCCGGGAAGGGCGTGTTTGAAGGGATACAATCAATTAGGTAGGAGGCCGTCCGGAAGCAGTTGATATATTTTGGGGGTAGACATGTTTGTTCCCAACCTCTTTCCCCTGCTTGGTTGCTGGCTAGGGCGGAGGTGGTGCTAGATTCGAAAGACTGCTACACCGGCTAGAAATATCGCTACGGCTTCTCCCATTTAGGATCTTGGCCCCGTGATTACCACCTTTAAGGCTGTTCTTCCTGTCCAGTCAAGATCTCGTGGGGAGTTTATGATACGTTGCCAACAAACGGGTTCTTTCTCGCATACCACACTATAGCGTCGCCGGTAGATTCTGTCATTGCATTATTGACTATTCTGTTGCTGCCAGAGGGTCCTCGGGAGATCATCAAGTCTTAAAAGCAAGCCAAATAAAAAGGTAATAATATTGCTATCGCTACTGCAGGACTCGGGGTCGTTCATAATGAGAGTGGCGTTGTTACGTATATCTCACTAGCCTATGGAGGGCCACCTAAGTGTGTTCTCCAATCGTTACTCCGAATTTACTGACAAACGTAGAACTGCCACCAAAATTATCCAGGCGAAGACCACTGTGCGCGCACTCCGCGGCAAACGGTAGTTTGGCGGTGTCACCCTCACAGCAGCCATGGGGGCAATGGAAAAAAATACAGCACCAACTCCATTAGCTTTTCGTTCATGATGGGTTAATATCACGATTACTAGAAATTTCTGCTTGGTTTTTTCATACCTGGTAGCACACCGACCTACCACAAGACGCCAGGTTTCTCATTCTCGTTTCCTTCCCGGGGATGAGGTAGCTGAGAAATTGGAGCTTGGAACTCGGGAGTAATGGGTTGATCATGGAAGGACTTTTGTGGAGATTCGCGGGGTGTCCTAGATCTAGAGATGGTGACACACTATACGACACACTATACGAAAATAAGGTTGTGGGAAAGCAGACCCCGTCTTATCTGGTTTGAAGCAGGCCACGCCGGAAGCCGAGAGTATTGACGGCATTCCCATTATTGTAGGCCAGTTCTTTGGAGGTTTTATACTTTTGAAGAAGGCTTATACTAAGCTCGACAAAGTCGGGTTTACTTCGCGCTACCCGACTGAGTCGTATAACTTGCCATGGCGTTACACTTGAACCAAGATGGTGTGCTAGTACTGTACACATATACCTCGACGGTTCTGTCTTGTTTGCCTATGCCGGAACTGTATGTTGTTTGCCTATGCCGGAACTGTATGCGAAAATATGTCAGATCGCAGCACGAGAGCTAAACTGCTCCCAAGACGCAATGATCACCTCCGAGACCTCCTCGAAATTGGTAGCAAATACACGCCCGACTGCCGCCTCCTCCAGCAGTGCTCTCAACGGAATGGCGATCCACCATGCTTGCCAGCAACTGAGCACACGCCTTGAACCCTAGTATTTAAAATACGCTGCCATCGTAGAGCCAAAAGCCTTTACGCAAGCCGCTTGCTTTGAATTTGTAAACCCCACTCACAACGGCTTCTACAAAATGCCTCCTGTCGGTTATGAGTGGGGGAACTGTTTGGACCCGTTGCCGATGGACACCTACTTCGCCTAGGGCGCCGCCATTTCCAAAGTGGAGCAGCTCACGGATGCCATATTATTCTCCGAATGGACAGAAAGATGGACGTTGGCCGCTCAATCAATCCCGCAATTGACTACGGTCAGATCGGGGGTGCCTCGGTCTCGGGCCGGGACCCCTCCATAGTGAAAGAAATCCACGGGGAAAACAACGACGAACTGTTGACGCGCGGCCTCGGGACCTACAAGATCCTACCTAGGCTTCACAGATATCCCGCAGGCCCGCAGTTGTTCAACCCCGGCTTGCTTAGGGGTGTGGAGTGGGCTGGGCTGGGGAACATTCGGGGATCAGGGGGATCACCGAGCCGCCGTTCTACTGCGCGAAGCGGGTAAGACTGCTAGGGAGAGTGCCGCTGTTGATGCAAAGGCAATGGGCATTGTGTAGTTGGGTTCTCCCGTTACCACTGAGGTTGAGGGTTACTGTTGGGGATTGGATAGTCCGCTAGGAGAGGGTTGAGGTGGGGGAGGGGTTTTTTCCGTGGTGGCTGTGGCGTAGGTATTTTGTTTTGTATTTTTTGATCTCTCGCGGTTTGTGGGTTTTGCATGAAGGATTCTAATTTCCCTAGGTCTTTGTGCGCATTTCCATTGTAAGCTTTGGGTTTTTTTTTTTTCGGATGCAATGAGAAAGCACGTATCGTATCATATCATAAGTAACCATCTTGTAGTGAGGTCATCTGTAGCACAGTAAGCCACCGGGTCATCCATCCCGAAGACTTCCTTCCCACTGTCATAACTTCTGCCTTTCCAGTTGAAAACCTTGACTCAGAAATTATCAAGAGCCCGCCCCACCGCCGAATCCCCCTCCAGAAGAGACGAATCGAGCACGGTAATGTAAGTTCCACCCACCACACCGACGAAGCAAACGAAACAACCCAGATCCAAAGGTTGGTTTTACCCGCAACTAACTTTATCTGCGCCGTTCCACTCGACACTAGACATGGCAATTATCGCAGTAAAAGGTTGCAGGAGGCAGGCGGAAGCGAATGGGGGCTTGAAAGCGAAACACATATTCTTCAAGAAATAACCATTCACCCACCTCCGAATCCTTTACAAAAAAAAAAAAAATAGGAGAAAGAGAAAAGAGTATCGTACAAAAGCCAATCACTCATGTCCGGAGAACTCATCCCTCCCTCCGTCTTCGTCCCCGCGCTGCTGGCGGGGGTGTGCTGTGCTGTGTCGCGCTTGGCACATTCTCTGGAGTGGAGAAATGGGAGCCGCTATGCGTAGGTTTCTCCTACCTTTTATATACGCGTACTAGAATGAGCTCTTAGCTTCCGATCGTGGGGGGCGTGCTCTGGGCTTGTGGGGTTCTCCTACCGGAGTTCCTGGTTCGGGGGTGGTGCAGGGGATCATCCGGGGTTGTGGGGGAATCTGTGTCTTTCTCTGGAGGTCCTGTAGCATTTTGGGACAGGGACGGATTTGGGGTGGCTACTGTGTCATGCTTATCACACAACAGACTAGGCGCGCCGGGCTCTTTCTCGCTCTCTTGCTGATGCGGGTATGAGCGTTCGTTGGTGTGACATGATATTGGTTAAAAAAGGCATATTGAGAGAGCGGGGGTTAAGGGTTTATTTTGCGGATTTGGGCACCTCCGGCTGTCGGATGTAGTGGATGTTGAAAATCACGAAGCTTCCACTGTTTAGAGTATGAGGCGTTGGTTGTTTAGCAATGGTTTAGAAACACAATGGTGGAACAGGCTAAAGGATCGAGTCAACGAAAGAGTCAACGAGTGAGTGAGAGTATGTAGGAACTAGCGTTAGGGTAAGGAGAAGTGTTTGGAATATTTTAGGAGTTAGCACTAGGGATGCCGGAAGTAACGGGTTACGTTCCGGAGGTCTGAGTGAACAACCGGGTGTCACACTATAGGGGATAGGAAACTGGAGAAGAAGCACGAAGGTATCAGCACTGTCTGGTACAGCGATAGCCTAAGAGGAGTGTTTCGGAGGATGTTCGAAGGAGTTGTGTGAGTGGAACGGTGTGGCATCACGAAGAAAAGAAGGTGGTATGGAATTCTGCGAGGCAGATTGACGAAGAGTATGTTTGCAAAGGAACAGCTCGTGTATATATAGGACACCTCCGGCAGCATAGAAAGAATAAGAATCGCAGACACTCTCTACCTATCATAGCCTTATTATTTGAGTGGAGCTAGCAGTGGTGTCGTAGTATGACGGTCTATAAGAGGAATTGGCGGTGATCGATAGGTGGTATTGAGAGCAATTAGTGGCCTAGAGTCTATTCATGCCCATTGCTTGTATTAGACCTTACTATACACCACCGCTCAGAAAAAAAATAAAACAATTCTTAAAAGATAATAGGAATGAAGAGCAGCAAGAAAGAAGACATGAACCAGGTCTAACAGAAAAGGAAAAGGAACAAAAGCACTCTAGATGCATGGAAAATGGCGAGCTGAAATAGGGAAAAACACCCTCTATCAAAGTCTAACAACATCACTCGGCGATCAGTTATGCAGCCGGAATGTTTCACCTAACGAAGAAGGAAGAACGTAAATGAGGAAAGCCAAAAGACAAACGAAACAGGCGATGGTAAAATACCGGTCGACCGGTCCAGCGTGGGCGAGAATTGACCGAGGGTCGTTAGGACGAGTGTCAACTACCCGCAGGGGCTGGGTGGGAGTGGGTTGGTGTAGCTTGGGATGTTCGGTTGAGGGGAGGTCATTATTTGCGGGGTCGGAAAGCGAGGCTTTGGGGTCAGATATTAGTTCCAGCTCATTGGGGTCTGTCGATAAGATTTTATGTTAGTAATTAATGTTATGGTATCAACGTTGGGATCGCTACCTCCGAATGGCATATCCATGGCACTCGCCGCTATGGCAGGTGGAGGCGGGGAGGGGTGCCTAGCTAGGTGATCTGTGATGTTAGAATTGACACTGCCCCGTGCACGTATTATCTCTGCCAATCGATCATATCCTTTAGAGAGAGCCAACGACAGTGGGGTTTGATTCGCTCTATCATGCGTGGCCGGGTGGACGTCTTCCCGTTCTAAAAGCGTCCTTACTACACCTGCGTGCCCGCGCACGGCGGCCCACGAGAGTGGCGTCCGGCCATATTCCGTGTCAGTGTGGTTAGGATTGACATCCCCTCGCCCCGATAGCATCTTTACTATCCCCGTATTCCCTTTCTCAGCGGCCCACGAGAGTGGCGTCCGTCCGTAGACGGTGTCTGGCTGGTCGGGATTGACATCTTGTTCCAAAAGCATATTTACTACTCCATCATGCCCGTTCACAGCAGCCCAGGAGAGTGGCGTCCATCCATATTTGGTGTCTGGCTGGTCGGGATTGACATCTCGGTCCAAAAGCATCTTGACTACCGCATTATGCCCGTTCCCGGCGGCCCACGAGAGTGGCGTCCGGCCATATTTGGTGTCTGGCTGGTCGGGATTGACATCTCGGTCCAAAAGCATCTTGACTACCGCATTATGCCCGTTCCCGGCGGCCCACGAGAGTGGCGTCCGGCCATATGTGGTGTCTGGCCGGTCGGGATTGACATCTCGATCTAAAAGCATCCTTACTACCCCATTATGCCCGTTCTCAGCGGCCCACGAGAGTGGCGTCCGTCCATATTTGGTGTCTGGCTTGTCGGGGTTGACACCTCGTTCTAAAAGCATCGTTACTACCCCATCGTGCCCATTCTGAGCGGCCCAGGAGAGTGGAGTCTGGCCAAATTCGGTGTCTTGCCGGTCCGGATTGACATCTCCCTCTAGAAGCATCCTTACTATGCCCTCATGCCCTTTACTGGCGGCCCACAAGAGTGGCGTCCGGCCGTATTTGGTGCCTGTCTGGTCGGGATTGACATCTCGTTCTAAAAGGATCCTTACCATTCCCTCATGCCCGCTCTCAGCAGCCCACGAGAGTGGCGTCCGCCCAAATATGGAGTCTCGTTGGTCAGGGTTGACATCTCGTTCCAAAAGCATATTTACTATTTCTTCATTCCCATAGTTAGCGGCCCATGAGAGTGGCGTCCGGCCATAGACACTGTCTGGCCGGTCAGGGTTGACATCTCGTTCTAAAAGCATCCTTACTATCGCCTTACACCCATTGCGAGCGGCCCACGCGAGTGGCGTCCGGCCATATTTGGTGTCTGGCTGGTCGGGATTGACATCTCGTTCTAAAAGCATCCTTACTACTCCATCATGCCTGTTCTGAACGGCGCACAAGAGTGGCGTCCGGCCATATTTGATGTCTGGCTGGTCGGGATTGACATCTCGTTCCAAAAGCATCCTTACTATTCCCTCATGCCCGTTCTCAGCGGCCCTCGAGAGCGGCGTCTGGCCACATTCGGTGTCTACCTGGTCGGGATTGACATCTCGTTCTAAAAGCATCTTTACTACCCCATCATGCCCGTTCTCAGCGGCCCGCGAGAGCGGCGTCCGGCCATATTCGGTGCCTGGCTGGTCGGGATTGACATTTCGTTCCAAAAGCATATTTACTATTCCCTCATTCCCATCGCTAGCGGCCCACAAGAGTGGTGTCAGGCCAAATATGGTGTCTGGCCGGTCAGGGTTAACACCTCGTTCTAAAAGCATCCTTACTACACCATCGTGCCTGTTGTGAACGGCGCACAAGAGTGGCGTCCGGCCACATTCGGTGTCTGGCTGGTCGGGATTGACATCTCGTTCTAAAAGCATCCTGACTATTCCCTCATGCCCATTCTCAGTGGCCCACCAGAGCGGAGTCCGGCCATATTCGGTGTCTGGCTGGTCGGGATTGGCATCTCGTTCTAAAAGCATCCTAACTATTCCCTCATGCCCGTTCTCAGCGGCCCACCAGAGTGGCGTCCGGCCATACTTGGTTTCTACCTGGTTGGGATTGACATCTCGTTCTAAAAGCATCTTTACTATTCCCCAATGCCGGTTTTCAGCAGCCCACGAGAGTGGCGTCCTGTCATATTCGGTGTCTGGCCGGTCGGGATTGACATCCCCTCGTCCCAAAAGCATCTTTACTATCCCCGAATGTCCGTTCTCAGCGGCCCACGAGAGTGGCGTCCGGCATTTGGTGTCTACCTGGTCGGGATTGACATCTTGTTCTAAAAGCATCTTTACTACTTCCTCATTCCCGTTCTCCGCGGCGCACGAGAGTGGCGTCTGGCCAAACATGGTGTCTGGCCGGTCGGGATTGATATTCCCTTGTTTCAAGAGCATCTTTATTATCCCCTCATGCCCGCTCTGCGCGGCCCACGAGAGTGGCGTCCGGCCATAGAAGGTGTCTGGTTGGTCGGGATTGACATCACCTCGTTCCAAAAGCATCCTTACTACCCCCTTATGCCCATTCCGAGCGGCCCACGAGAGTGGCGTTTGGCCAAGGAAGGTGTCTGGGTGGTCGGAATTGATGTTCCCTCGTTCCAAAAGCATCTTTACTATCCCCTCATGCCCGTTCTCCGCGGCGCACAAGAGTGGCGTCCGGCCATATTGGGTTTCTCGCTGGTCGGGATTGACATCCCCTCGCTCCAAAAACATCCTGACTATCCCCTCATACCCATTCTCCGCGGCCAACAAGAGTGGCGACCGGCCATATTCGGTGTCTGGCTGGTCCGGATTGACATCCCCTCTTTCTAACAGAATCTTCACCACCTCCTCATGCCCTCTTCCCGCTGCCCATATCAGCGCTGTACTCCCCAGACAATCGGTTTCATTAACATCCCATTCTTTCCTCTTCAAGATAGCAGCAAATATTTCCGAAATCCCGATAAATGCTGCTACGTGGAGTCCTGTGAATCCGATAGGTCCTCGATTCTCGTCAAAGTAAGGCCCTGAGCTTGGATACCTCCTATCGCGCAATAACATTAGCTGAGCACATACATGCTCATCTAATCTATCCAGAAGTCGAAGTGCAAGGGCTTTTGCATTTTCTGTCATCCCCCTTCTTGTGTGCTCCCCCCAGTAATAAGAAGCGTATCGCAGGAGTGGCGTTGTTTCAGTAGCCCAGTGAAGTGTCGGCGAGAGATCCCGGACACATTTAAGATTGAGGTATGTCAAGCAAACCTCGGCAATTGCTGAATGATGGTTCTGGAACAAGGTTGGATCACTCGAGAGGTGCTCTTGTAGGGTATAGTGCACCAGTCGGACAGTGGACGAAGACGCCTCGACAGTGACAAGACCCAGGCAAGATGCTAGAACCGTCCATAGTGCAGGAATGTTTCCGATATCCAGATCCGGAGATCCCACCTCCACTCCTAAGGCATGACAGAGCTCCTCAGCCTGTAATGGCCGTTCCGAATACAGCACCCACATCAAAACCTTTAGTCCGATTGTTGATTTTTTTCCCTTCTGGGCCCTCAGTCGGGTCAGGGTTGCCGTGTAGGCATCGCTAAGCCCACTACCTTTCGTCATTTCTTCAAGTTTCTTCCTTCTCTGACTTGTCGTCACCTCTTCGAGAATAGCATCGATTTTTAGTGAAACCAGGAGAAATCTGCGCACAATCTTGGGTGAGTAGTGATTAACGATAGAGTGAGAATAATAAATGCTCCTACATATCAGATATCTTTTCCAAGATGACTCGAATAATATCCGCCCTTAACTCATCATTCATGGCCTCCGGATCGGTGTCACCAGCCAGCCTCATCTCCAGATAACTCCTAATGTCATCTGTGTTAGGACTGATAGGTATCACAACCGGCTTGCTAAAACGTCTTTGAATATCCTCCCCGACATGAGGCCTTCCCGTCAGGAATATTCGCGTCGTAGGGGACTCCCGAACAATATCTTTAAACAACTTTAGAAGTTCCGGCAAATGCTTCGGTAAGAATTCATCCAGCGCATCAACACAGATGAATACCCGGGGCAGCGAAATAATCGCGGTTCTCAGCATTCCCATGAGATCCGGAAGCAGTAACCTTCTTCCACCAAGCTCCGTTTTTCCTTTTTGAAATGCCTCGCGGAGATACTTCGGGATTTCCCCTCTCCCGACCAGCTGTTTCAAGATGGCTCCGATCATGTTGGCAACCGTCTGTTCTTGCTGCGCTAAGAAGTCGCAGTACAAGCCTGCGACGGCGATATTCTCCTTCTTTGCGTGATCGCACAGGTTGTCGATTACCAAGGAACTAGTATTTCTGATAGTTAGAAATTTCCACATTCTTTTGGAGAATCTCGCCACTTACCTTAGATACGTCTTGCCCACTCCCGGATTTCCGCTACAAAATAAGACAGCCTTGTCGACTCCACCCTCACCACCTCTCCACCCCCGAAACTCGCTGGTTTCCAACAGCCAATTCCCGACACCGCCAAATCGCTCGGCGCGAACGCTTTCGTGTCTCCTGTTTGGCTCCAGTGGAGATAGCCAGCGCATAATTTGTGTATCCTCGTCGGACTCATAGATGATGTTGAAACTGCTTATTATGTTGCCGGAGTTGGCGTTGCCGTCGCCGATCGTGACGTTTGTAGCCCGGGCCATTTTATTCCGTCAGGAGTTTAGGTTGAATGTAAGAATGAAAAATAATTTGTAGGAGTATCGGAGGAGTTTATAAATTTGTTGAGCTCAGCTGAAGAAAGGGGGAGATGGGGCTTGTCGAGATGGGGTTTGTTGTGTAACTAAACTCTTAATACCCAATCATTCTGGAAGGGTGCATGACTAATGTCAGAATATTACTGTGGAGCGAATCTAAGGATTGTAATGTGGTTCAATATCAGGAATCCCCCGAATTTTCTATCATGAATCCCAGATAGGCGGTTACAGATATGACGCTATTGAGATTTTGTGAACAGGGGACTGGGTTGGGTGGGGTTGTACGGTTTCGGAATAACTGACGCTTAGGATTCACTCCCGCCACTACATTCTGTGACTTTACCGTTGATGCTCTAATGTTCCTCCTGACATCAGGTGGACTAAATATCCCCAGTTTACCGGCTATCCACCATCACAGGTGCCCCGTTAGAGTCTAAATGATAATAGATTCTAGGTTGAATGCCGAGCTCGGGGGGTGTGCCTTGTATGATAGGCTGACGGAATAGCAAAGTAGGTGAGAACCAAGAGGGATTAAGGTAATATACTGTACTACAGTGACTCGGTAGAAGTGGTCTTGATCTGGGTCAATGATCAACCTTCGAGAACAACTGGCAAGGATATATTTATCACAATGAAGTAAATACCGTATTGGTAGATTAAAATTAAATAAAAAAAACTCGGAAATTGAAGGAAAAGTTACTAGTTAATAGTGCTATCTTACTTATCACTCTGAGGATCTTAGGGTTGAAGGAATACTGCGAGTCGTGGTCAGTCATGGTGGTTAGACTAGTGTTGAAAGTGGTTTCTTTTATTCTCTTGTTATTGTCATTTACAAAGAGGGCTCTCCGGACCCGCCTTTCCGACGAGTAGGCAAAGGAATTGGGACATGTGTGGAGGGAGGGGAAGAGATATAGCTAATATCTATGGAAGGTTTGGGATGATTTTGTTCTGTTTTATATATGCTCTTGTCTTTACTGCAGGTTTCGGGAGTGCAGTACAGGGGAGCGGGGTTTGCCGCCGTGTCTTTTCCATAGATACTCTATAAAGGTCAATTCCCATCCCATCTATCTCACTGCACTGTTGTACTATCGGTGTTTGTCAGAAACGCCGGGTGGGGAGCGGTGTGTCAAGGAAGAGCATTGTCATTTTTCCCCCCCATACATTTACACGTCCGCTACCCATCACTGAGAGGAAGAGCGAGGGCGAAATGTGGTTTAATTGGCTTCGATAGAGACACAATTTCTAGGCGGCCGAGGGATATAAATAATCACGATCGATTTCCTGAGTCGGGAATCTACGCGGGGCAGCATAGGAATGTGATGCATGTATCACGAACACTTCTGCCGGGTGGCTGTATTCCCGAACAGCGCTAGCGATTTGAATCATTGATCACCACTCGTGAGACTGAAAAGAAAGTGAGAAGGGAAATTTCGGGAACTACTTCCATGATAGCTTGTAGCTTTGCTGGGTATCGGTTCGTAATGTGGCTGCATTCCTGTGCCACAGGATGTGTGCGCTGCCGGCGTTGGGTTGGGGTTTCAGGTTGTATTTGGTTGGGTATAGTACTATGGGCATCACTGGTTGGGTGGAATGGGTAAATTATATAAGACGAGTGTCTTGAAGCTAAGGGTCCATTCCTTCCCATTACCCCCGTATTGAGCCGTACTAGACATCCACCACCTTGGAAAGGATAAGGCAAATATTAACAATTAATATAAATGGGGAATAGTTACAGGAGGGAAGACATGGACCAAGTCAAACCGGAACTCTAATGAAGGGATAAAAGGAATAAAAGTAGCCTAAATGGATAGCAAATAGTGAGCTGAGATAGGAAAAGGCAAACCCGTATCAAGTCTATTAACCTCACTCTGAAATCGTTTACAAAAGGGGAACTTTTCAGGTGATGAAGAAGAAATAATGTAAACGAGAAGAGCGAGAAGACAAACAAAGCAGGCGATGGTAAAATACCGGTCTACCGGTCGAGCGTAAGAGAGAATTGGCGGAGTGTTGTTAGGACGGATGTCAGCCCCCCTAGGGGCCGCGTGGGAGTGGCTCGATGCAGCATCCTGGGCCGCTCAGCCGAGGGGAGGTATCTATCTGCAGGCTTGGAACGAGAGCCTTTGGGGTCCAATACTGATTACCGCTCATTGGGGTCTGCCGATAAGGAATGTACTACGTTAGCCGTTAATGTCAGTGATGCCAGTGTTAGGATCATCACCTCTGGGCGGCATAGCTACCGCATTTGCTTCCATAGCCAGTGGAGACCGGGAGGAATATCTGGCCACGCGATCTGCTGTGTCAAGATTGACACTTTCCCGATCAAGTAGCATTTTTACCACTCGAGAACGTCGGTTAGCGCGTGCCCACGACAGTGGTGTTTGGTTCGCGCTATCTGGCGTCGCGGTGAGGACATCTTTCCGTTCTAAAAGCGTCTTTACTACCTCCTCATGCCCGTTCATCGTAGCCCAAAAGAGTGGCGTCCGGCCATATTTGGTGTCGGCCTGGTTGGGATTGTCATGTACTTCAGTAGTTCGGTGGAAGTGACCGTAATCTGGGATGATGACCTCGGGCTTGAGAGGAGCCAATGATCAGCCTGCTTGAACAACGGGGAAAGATAAATTTATTACAATGGCAAAGGTCTTCATGATCGATAAATGCGGGAGACCGGTCTCACGGCGGTATATGGTATAATAAGACGGTGTGGTATGTAAAGCTATGAGAGATATGGTAAACAACTTTGCTCTCTCCGTTCGTCACCTCATCATCTCTAACTACTGTAATAACTACTCTAATAGCAAAGACAGGTGTATAAACAAATTTTAAACAACGAATCCTGATCCTTCCATAGATCACCAGACCTATCTCTATGTCTGCATGCATACCCTTTATTCCTCCTCACATTTCGGCGATAATAAAGGAAAGACATGTTTGGAGAATCTACTCTGTAAATCTCTGAACCTCCACACTAATCTATTGAACTTCTAAACTCTCCGCCAGACTCCCGAAGCTTCCACAATCTACTCCGATCAATCAACATCCATCTAGAACTTTCAACAGGATACAACACCATCCAGAAAAAGATAAGACTCTATAACGAGTAATAGGAACGAAGAATAACAAAGAAAAAGGTATAAGCCAAGTCTAACCGGAGCTCGGAGAAAGGAAAATGTGAAGAAAATAGGGAGGAGGAGGAAAAGTATAGTAGATGGATAGCAAATAGCGAGAAGCTAAAAGATCAACGAAAGACACGGTGGCAAAATACCGGCCCAGGAGCTGACCATACGTGAGGGAATTGATTGAATGTGGTTAGGATTGGTGTCCGCTCTCCCGAGAAGGCGCCAGAAACTTAGGGGCCGCGTGGGAGGGGGTGGAGGTAGGCTGGATCGCCCGGTTGAGGGGAGGTCGCTATCTGCGGACTTTGAAAGTGAGCCTTTGAGGTCCGATACCTGTTCCTTGTTAGCCATTAATGTTTGTGACATCGGTGTTCAGGTCACCACCTCTGAATGACATACCTACCACACGCGCCTCACTCTCATACCCGCCGGAGGCCAGGAGTGATGCCTACCGTAGCTAACGCGATAGCTTTGACAGAAGTGACAGCTCCGTTCATGTAGAATGTCTACCACTCCCGAACCGTGCTTGCTTCCAAATAGCCGATCCCCCACACCGTCTCTAACCGTCCGTCGCGCACGCCTTGAGGTCTGTTATTTGTCTCTAGTAGAGAGACCCAACCCACAACCTGTGCATCCTTGTCGGACTAGTAGACGGTTTTGTTGAAACTACCCTCACTGTTGCCGTAGTGGGCATCTCACGGCGATGCCCACTGCGGTAAGATAACAGGTAGTTTCAACAAAACCGTCTACAAGTCCGACGAGGATGCACAGATTATGCGTTAGCTCTCTCCACTAGAGCCAAATAAATGACATCGTGATCTTGACATGTGTAGTCTAGGCCATGATGTTCTGTCGGAGTGTGGGTTGAATGTAGAAACGGTAAAATAATTTGTGGGAATATAGGGGGAGTGTTTATGAGATTTTCTCAGAATAACCGAAGAAAGCGGGGTGATGAGGCTGATCTGTGTAACCAATTTTGTCGGGAAGGGGGATGACAAATTTGAGCACGCCACCACCGAGTAACCGCCACAGGTGCAGTATCGCAACGGGTTTCAACATCAGAAATCTCGCGAACTTTCTATCGTAAATCCCACATAGATAGAGGGTTAGACAGGACATTATTGAGATCTTGTGTTGAACGAGGGGACTGGGTTGGATGGTATTCCGCTGTTTCGGAATAACAGACGCATAGGATGGACCCCTATTACTATATGTTCTGTCAGTCTATCGTCGTGGCCAACGTGCTTAGGTTCACCCCAGAACATGGTAAATCCTGCATACCCAGTTCCCTGTTATATGCTTTGCGGGTGAGCCGTGGGAGTCTGAATGGACATGGTTTCCGGTTTGTAGGCCGGGCATGGGGGGTATGGTATGGTGAGTCGACGGGATAGAAAAGCAGGTGCGAGAAACGAGAAGGATTTAGATACTACAGCAACCCAATAGAGGTTTCCGTGACCTGGGACTGCAATTGCGCAATAGGGAGCGGTTGGTGGGATAGTGGGATTTCGAGCCTGATAATGTGCAAATGATCAATCCGCAAGAACAAGGGAGAAATAAATTAAAAGGAAACAATTCTATCTAATTGTGCGATGTTACTGATCGGTGAGAAGATGCTAGACTTGAAGGAAGTTAGTGAGTCGCGATCAGTCGGGGTAGTTACGGGAATATTGTAGGTGGTTCCATTTCGCTCTGGGGTTATTTCTTTCCCTTGCCGTCGCGGGGATGGGCAATGGAATAGGCGAACGGAAAGCGGTTCGGATACTTTGTTGGACGGGGGGATGACGAAAAGTGCTGAATAAAACCTTGAAATGAATACCTTATTCCAACAGGGGGAGTGTTCTGGCAAACAAAAAAGGGTAACAAAGAGAAAAAGAAAAATTAATTGACTGATAAATGGAGAAGCAGTAGAGAAAGAAACGGAATTGAAGATGGATAAAAAACAACTATGGTAGCGAAGGAAAACAGGCCGCCTTTTATACTTCCCGGATCATAGAGATCTACTGTATCTCCACTTATTCCCAGCCAGCAGCGTAGATCACACCAGATCGTTCATGACCGACTCGGAGGGTATGATCCAGCCGAGGCAGAAGCTGTTCTTCCGGTATCAACAGCGGTGGGGGTCAGGAATGGCAGGGTAGGAGTCCGATACGGTATTGTCACACAAGCGGTCTAATAGGCTTGGAACTGGTTGCTTCTCAGGTCTGCTACCGGTAAAAAATTCTGTGCATGCGAAAGGATTAGTGTTGTTTAGGTAAGCAAAATATATAGCCTCATCGTTGGGTTAGGGTTGTTGTAGGTCCTCGGGTCAGGAGCGGATATGGAGTGAAAAAGATCCATGTCCAGCAGTGGGGACATGCAGAGAGGAGGAAAAGAGATATATGGTATCCCTAGAATGATCAGGGTAATCTTGCTGTGTTCCATACGGTATTTGTTTCTGTCTTGTACTAGTACTGTTGGTTTATGGTGTGCTGGACAGAGGAGCGGGGTTTGAGGCCGTACCTTTGCTACAACTACTCCCTAATTCTCGATTCCCGTTCAATTCCGTACCGTACTGCTGGGCTAACTGTACTTGCCAAGGGCGCCAAGAGAAGAGCTGTATGGCCGGGAAGGAGAATATGATAGGCACTCACACGCCTAGACCAGGAAATCTTTTACTATTGTCCAAGACCGTCCAATAGTTCGAGCGGCCACGGCAATGTTTTGTAGGCAAGAGAAAGGATCTCTTCCCGGTGCCGGTCACGCCTCTTCTAAATTTCTCTCTTGGACTTTATCTTTTCGCTCTACACATTTACAGATCCCTTATCTATCGCTGAGAGAGCAAGAGTGAAGGTGAAATGTGTTGAAGGTTCGGGTTAGATGTGGATTGGTCAGGGTCGATTGTGCAAGTTGTGGGAGTCTGGCGGATAGCTCAGAGGTTCGATAGATCAGTGCGGGGGTTCAGAGATTGGCAGACTGGATTCTCTATACTTGTCTTTCATTGTTATAACGGGAGTGTACGGAGGAAAAGGTAGTCTGCATGGAGAACTAGTGATGGGTGTGGTGTTCTATGCAGGGATCAGGATTCATTGTTTATGTTTTACTTATTGCTGTCTTTACCCTTTTTGGATAGTAAGAAGAGGTGACGAACAAAAGTTGCTTTCTACCTTACTCGAGTACTTCTTACTCCAGCCCAAGTACCGCTACCACCCTCCACATTCATCACTTAGTCTTCCACCCCCCGCTGTTCGATTGGTCCTCCACCATTATTCCCTATTAATAAAACGTAGATTAGTTCACTCGGACACTAGGACTATTGCCAAAGGGCGTAAAGAAAAAAATTATGATCAACTTCATAGGTTGAGGCCTCCCGCGAAGAAGCTTAGGGGTGTGAGGTATGTTTCACAAACACTCCTATCAAGTAGCTGGACTAACGGCGATATCGACTGGATTCATCGATAATCACTCGAGAGACGGAAGTGAAGGAAGGAAAGAGGAGCGAGCTATTGGGGACTGGGTTTGTCCGCTGGGTTAATGATGAGCGAAGGAGGGAGAGAAAGGTTTTTTCGTGGAGGTCAAGGTGTAGGATTTTCTCTTTTGAATTTTTGTTCTCTAGCGGTGTGTGGGTTTTGCATTACGGGTTCTCTCCTTTTCTCCGGGTTTTTGTGGGCATTCACATCGTGATTTTGTATTATTATTTTTTGGATAAAATTACCTGGATATTGCGTATGTAGCCATCCACTAATGTAACAATTTACGAGTACAGTAGATTGCTGCATCATTCATTCCGACAACTGGCCCCAGCACTCCAGGAGAGGCGAAGCCGTGGACGGTACTTTAACTAGGTTCCCGCTAGGCGGGGTGGACAAAAAAACCTATCGCAAGGTTAGTTGTTTTGCGCTTATCTAAGTTTATCCGCGCTGTTCAATTCGACGTCAGACACGGCACCTATCGAACTTAAAGGTGCCGGAGGCGGGAGGAGGTGAAGGGGGGGGGTGAGATAGCAAATGAAAGAGAGAGTGCCCAAGCAATACTCGCTCACCCTCCTCTGAATCATTTCCAGGAATCCAGGAAAGAGGAAAAGCAAATAGTGCAAAAAGCCAATCTCAGATGTCCAAAGAATTTGTCACTCCCCTCGTCTCCATACTCAAGGGCGGGATTGTCCATTACTGAACATTACTGAACCTCATACAGTAGCACTCCGTTGGGGGTAAAAAAAAACCTTTACCGAACTCCCAGGGTAACTGGTACTGGTATCGATTTCATTCTTAGGGGTAGAAAGAGAAATGGTGGCAGTTCTGAGTGGGCTTCGCCTATCTTTCCTATTCGCTTAAATAGATAAATTCCTGTCTCCCGCTCACGAGTGTCACTCTTTGGTATTTATTACGGGATTCTCGTGCCGGAGTTTTTGAAGCTCGTGGTGGGTGGTAGGACTCGTGGGATCGCAGGCGCTGACCGATCCCACGCGTGTACCTTGGGCCATTGTATCCCGTGAATAGCGTAGGTTGAAGGTGGAAACGGTAAAACAATTTGCAGGGGTATCGGGGGGGTTCACAAAATCCTGCGAACACTGCTGAAGAAAGCGGGGATATGAGGTTTGTGGTGTTACCCCTAATATCCAATCATTTTGGGATGGTGCATGACTATGATACTGAAAAAAGGATTATTCGGGTCTGAGGAAAAGGTGAAAAGGTTCGTATTCGGATGGTTCGAAAGTAAAATGAAAGAAGAGAAAAATAAAGGAAAAACAATTTCACAGAATTTGTATCAGTCGGTCCTTGCACTCTCAAGGAGAAGTCTTATCGCGAGGTGTACTTCACTTGCACACTAAGACTAGTTCGGTTCGTTTCAGTTTCGTGGAGTTCAAGTTCGTTGTTTCGTGGTTCCCTAGCTACTTCAAAAGACAGGTGGAGAAATCTCCCTACATACAGAGAGAAACTTTTCCCTTCCTCCACACATGCCCTATCACTTCACTCTCAGAAAATAAAAAACCCCAAAGAAACAACATCTCTCTCTCTAACTTAAAGTAAAACAACTCAGAGGACTTCAAAAATCTACAAACCAGATTTTGAGCCTAACAATACCAAGTAATGTCTGAACGCCACTGCTGAGTAACCGTAAGTTAGTAGTAATCTGTTTCAGTGTTAGTAATTGGTTAGATCGGACATTATTGAGGTTTTGTGGCAAATATGGGACTAGGGTGGGTGGGGTTACACTGTTTTGTAACAGCAGACGCCTATGTGGTACTCCCGTCTCTACAAGCTCTGCACTCATGTGAGCTTACAGTTGTTGCATATGCGCTCATGTTCCTCCTAATAGCGGGTGGATCCTACACCCTAACTATGTACCGTACTATTGCGGGTGAGCCGTTGGGGTCCAAGTGGAGATTGTTTCTAGGTTGGCTACCGCGCTAGACGAACGGTATCGTAGTCAGGCGGAATATAAAAATGGATCTGAGGAACGAGATCAATTTACATACAGTCGCACCCCGCTGTCCCGGACGAAATTCTCTGAGCTCCGAATTTTTTTGCACCAGAACGTACCCCGTTGTCCCGTTGTCCCAGACGGATTGTGCAGATTTTGGCCATCCGGGATAGCGAGGTGCGACTGTACTACTACGTGTTGTAATATGACTTCCAAATATGCACCGGTTTTGTCATTGACTACGATATAATATTTTGATATGGGTTCATTACGCGATTGAGCTCATTACGCGGTTGACTACTCGAGTACAGCAGTCGGACGGCATTAGTCCTGTGCTTCCCCTTTATGGATACGATACCATATTGCCCCACAATAATTTTAAATTTGTTTTATTTGATTTGCCTTATTTTTGTTTTAATTTATTGTAGCACTAGTGTGCTTCTTACTGGGTGGCGGTGGGTGCATTGATCAATTTTGGTATACTGTGGGAGCACTGAAATTTTGGTAATGGAGGATGACGGATCGCAAGTGGAAGCCAGTCCAAGTTGTTAGACTTGTGGAAACGGCTTAAGATGAGCGAATGTGAATTGCCTTGTATTTCCCTTGATCTCTCCTTAGCTGGGGAGCGGTCGTCTACTTATATCCTCTATCCGCCTATATTCAGCCATTGACCACGTAGCCTTATGCCTCAGACGATACATATGAAATAGGGACATAGTGACAAGTAAACGACAGATATACCAAACGAAGGAACAACAACTGTCAGTATCGCAATATATTACCTATCCTAGACTATCCTTTCATTGCTCTCTTCGAACTGCAATCATGACGGCAGAAATATAAGAACGGAAAAGATACACGTAGTAAGACAACAACTTAGGAAGATAAACGCGGAAAACTAACACACTGGTCATTACCCCACCCGGGATGTTGAAAATATTGCAGTCTCTGAGGCTGTCTCTTAGGATACTAAGGCGGCACTGAGAGTTGAACGCAGTATAGTTTAGATATAAAGATAAGATTCCACGCTTGCACTAGCAAAGTACGTGGTAACAGAGGAAAATACACTTGGTCTTATATAGACATATTCCATCACGTGATAACATGGTTCTCCTGCCAAGGAAACCCCCTTTTCATATCTCGTCACATGTATGAGTCAATTCTATGACTTATACCCATGACACATAGGGTGGATAACGTATTTCCAACACTTCCCCTACGTTTCCATCCCGATATAACATAGCAATTTCTCAAACGTAACTCAAACTAATCCCTTTGTACATATGTCCGCTAGATTCTTTTCCGACTCAACTCGTTTGATTTCTATTTCTCCTCTTGCCCGTAACTCTCTCACGTAGTGATATCACACATCGATGTGTTTGGTCCTATCGGAAACACCGTGGTTTTCGGTTAGGCTGACTGCAGCGGTATTATCACAGTGTACAACCGGTGTTGTTGTGATGCTCATTTGTTTGAGTCCTCTGCTAACCCAAACTCCTTGATTTGCTGCAAATCCTAGTGCCACATATTCTGCTTCGGTTGTGGACTGAGCTACGGTACGTTGTTTTCGGGAGGGCCAGAGTACTGTATTACCATAAGTTTGGACTATGATACCGGAGAAGGACTTCCTATCGGTAAGGTTGGATGCATAGGAGCTGTCGCTAAAGACTTCTATCGGCGTCTTTTCTGTGTCTGATCGGTAGATGAGTCCCATATTCTTTGTTCCTTTAAGGTATCGGAGTACTCTTTTGGCTGCTGATAGATGGGTTTCGGTAGGTCTAGCTGAGAACTGACTGAGGAAGGCGACCGTATGTGCTATATCAGGTCTTGTTGCACAAGCTGCATACATGAGAGAACCAAGTATAGATTGATACAATTTCTGATCGCACATTGTCTCAGTGTCTGTAGCTATGACGAGTAGTGAGTGAGCTTCGATAGGGGTTTTTGCTTCATTGGCGTTTTCGAGTTTGTATTTCGCAGGTTTCTCCGTGATGTATCTTTGTTGACTAATTTGAAGTCCATCCTCGGTTCTTTCTAACTCCATGCCAAGTAGTAGCGATGGTTCCCCAGAATCTGTACATTTGAAACGGGATTTGAGTTGTTTGACACACTTGTTTACTAAGTGTTGTTTGCCTGTGATTAAGATATCATCGACATATATGCAGCAATACAGGTCTTTCGCAATGAGGATGCATGGGTCGAAGGTCCCTTCGCTGAAACTAATGTCTTCGAGGGTATTTGTGAGATGTTTGTACCATAGGAGAGGTGACTGTCGTAGTCCGTAAATGGCTTTTCGTAGTTTCCATACTTTGCCTGGTTTTCGGTAACCTTCTGGCATTTCCAAGTAGGATTCGTAGTCTATATCGCCATATAGGAATGCACTTTTAATGTCGAGTTGTCGCATAGCGTAGCCGCGGATGACTGAGATGCTCAGCAGTACCCGAAGTGACTCTAGTCGTGCTACCGGTACGTATACTTCTTCAAAGTCCACCCCTGGGATTTGACTGAAGCCCTTTGCGCAATATCTTGCTTTTCTCCTTTCCAATGTACCATCTCTCTTCACTTTTGCTTTGAAAACCCATCGTCCTCTGAGAACTTTTCTTCCTTGTGGTTTGTCTACCACTTCTCCTACTCCGTGTTCATTTAAGACTTTCATCTCCTCATCCATTGCCACTTGCCATTCATCACGTTCAAGTGATTCGATGGCTTCCCGATAGCTTTCAGGATCTGGTATGTGGTAGGATAATCCAACGAAGGACTCCTTATCAATAGCTGCCTGTTGTCTGCGAATCTTTTCCTGAAGTTCCTCGATACGTAGTTGATGTTGTAAACCAACTTGTTGTACACTGCCGGATCCACCTTCCCCTCTCATGTAGGTTCTGAAGGCTTCATTCGCTTGTCTTAGCTTATTATTGAGATCTTTAAGCTTTGACTGAGCTAGGTCTTTTCGGTAACCAGCTCCTTTCTCGGTGTGTTTTCTTTGACGGGTTGACCTTCTCGTTGGTTTAGTCTGTTCAGGTGACACTGGAAACGTGCCGGGTACTACTTCAGATTCTTCTTCTTCTGATTCTTCAGGTAATGGAATGTCTTCGGGTAGGGGTGGTATATTCTGTTTTTCGGTTCGTATTGCTGGTTGGTCTAGATGATATTCGAACGATACTCCTTCTATTGTGCCAAATCTTACGTCTCTTGCTTCTGTCACTGTATGTCGTTTGGGTACGTATATACGATATACTGTAGGACTGGAAGTGTATCCTACTAGGTGACCTTCCTCGGCTGTAGGGTCAAGTTTGCCTCTCTTTTCCGAAGGTATGTGCACAATTGTATTTGTGAACCAAGGACGTAGATGGTTGATAGTGGGTTTCGTTCCATGCAGTTCCTCGAAAGGTGTTGTTTTTATTGTTGACTGCCAACGTCTGTTGTATAGGTAGGCTGCTGTCGCATAGGCTTCCCCCCATAGAAACTTCTTGTCGGTCGGTAACATGCATCGTACCATGGTGGTTAAGGTACGGTTCATCCTTTCGGCAACACCGTTTGATTCAGGATTGTAGGCTGGTGATGTGGTATGGAGAGCACCTTTTCCTTTTAGGAATTTGGATACTTCTTGGTTGATGTACTCGGTTCCATTGTCACAATGAAGTCGTTTGATTTTAGCTTCATGTTGGGTATGGATGAGTTCCCAGAAGTCTTTTATCGCTGTTTCTGCTCCGTCTTTCGTTTTCAGTAGGTACAACCAACAGTATCTGGTGTAGTCATCAACGAATGTCATATAGTATTCGTTTTTACCCAGTGTTGGTGTAGAGATACGTTTGCTTAAGTCGGAATGGATCTTGTCGAACGGTTTCTTCGTCTCTATTTCTTTTCCTAAGGGAACATGGTGTGTAGATTTTTGTAGTCTACATGTTTCACAACTGAAGTCGTTTGGACGGGGTATTGGTTTTGCATCTTGATAACAATCCTTGATCACGCTCGGATGTCCAAGTGCTTGGTGTCTCTCTTCGTAGGTGGATACAAGTATTCTTGTTTTGTTTGTCCTAACCTACCACAGACCGTCTTTCTTATCTGCAATCATGATCTCTCTTCCTCCTTTTTTGTATTCTCTCCTCCCTTTCTCAATTTCTATCCTAATTCCGACATCATCCAGTCTTGATTCGGACACCAAGGAGTACCTAAATGTCGGGACATACAGTACTCGTCTGAGCTGAATCGTATGATGGGATCCGTCCAACAACCGCACAGGGATCTGCACATCTCCAGTTCCTGTTGCGTAATGTTTTCTGCCGTCTGCTGTTACTATGCTTGTATTGTCTGGTAGGAGGTTGAGGAAGTCACCTATGTTTGGTGATATATGATCTGATGCTTCAGAGTCACATAACCAGTATATTGATCTTTCCTCATTCGGTTTGGTTTTCGTCATAAGCACAGTTACAGTGGCATCGGTGAGGTTGGCGGTCCTTTGTCCCTTCGGATTTTCCTTGTTTCGTTTCTCCTTTTCTCTCTTCAGGCCTCGACAATCTTTGACGTGATGACTTTTAAACCCTTTGTTCCCTTTGCTCTTGCACCAGGAACATTCTTTCTTGTCCTTTTTCTTCGGTACGAACAGTACCTTTTCCTCTGTTTCCGACTTTTCTGCAGCTCGACTAATGAAGAATTCTCTTATATCGGCGTACTGGTCATCCCCTCTTGCTGCGAGTATATCACAAAGGTCTTTATGTTGCTCTTTTATGGATAACATGAAGAAGGCCCCTTTGACAGCTTCAGATTGCGTGACCAGTTTCATTGTTGATAGGAAGTCGTCGTTTGTCTTTCCTTTCGCGTTCGCGCATCTTTGGGAAAGTCGGTTCCATGCATTTTCGAAACTCGTGACGTGTTCGGTAATGTTTTTATTGGGAGGAAGTTTCTTGAATATGTCTTCAAGTAGGACAAGGTTCGTTGAGGGTGTTCCTTTGTCAAATTTGTCTTTGAGGGCTTTCCATGCATCGCTAACGGCAGGGTAGCATGTGACGGTTTCATAGTGATCGCCTACTGCTTGGAACAGAAGGAACTTTGCTTGTTCGTTCTTCGTTTCCCATTCTGTGACTGCTGTTGATTGAGAGGAGGAGCCTTCATCCGATGCGACTGGTTGTTGTGTTGTTCCGTCTACGTATTCCCATACACCACAGACCCTAAAGGCTGTTTTCCACATTGTTGCCCATGATCGATAATTTTGTTGTCCTTGTACTGTGGGATATTTGTTGAAGGACAAGGACAACTTGCCGAAGGGTTGTTCAGGTGATGTGGAGTCTAACATGTTTACTGGAGTTGTCGTAGTTTGGTATTACCAATTGACAGAGGTTTCCAGTATGCAACACGTCTTGTTTCCCGTAACTTCAGAAGTGCGAAATCCCTAGTTTTGGTTTCAAATGACTCGCAACAGGGTTTCGGTATGTTTCCGGAGAAGATGGGAAAGGGTCTCAACCTGAGACAGCCGGTACACTTGATCAGAGTTTCTGGATCGAAGTAACCTCGGTAGCTATCGTTTTCGCGATCGTATTGTAGGTGTTCGAAGTCGGCGAGAGTCAGTTCTGGTATGGTGAGTACCAGAGGTGTGTCCAATTGTTCACCGTACTTATTCTGAATGGCTTGAAGGCGATCGTTATAGTCGATAATTTCGAGGTTCTTTTGAGCGATGGTTTGATTGACTCTTTCGATGTGTTCTTCAATCGTGTACTCAAGGGCGTCGTGGTACGTGCGTGGCATGTATGGTGTTGTAGTAGGATAGATAGTTTGTATAGAGGTATTCGTTGACCATATGGTTAGATAGGAGGGATGGAAGAGTGGAAGAGGTAACGGTAGTAGCATCTCACTTAGGTGTCTTTCTTTTATCTATATGGTATATGATACTTGGTAGCAGAAAGGCTTGCTAGCCGGGCTCATAACCTGAAAATATTGCAGTCTCTGAGGCTGTCTCTTAGGATACTAAGGCGGCACTGAGAGTTGAACGCAGTATAGTTTAGATATAAAGATAAGATTCCACGCTTGCACTAGCAAAGTACGTGGTAACAGAGGGAAATACACTTGGTCTTATATAGACATATTCCATCACGTGATAACATGGTTCTCCTGCCAAGGAAACCCCCTTTTCATATCTCGTCACATGTATGAGTCAATTCTATGACTCATACCCATGACTCATAGGGTGGATAACGTATTTCCAACAGATGTCAGCAGCTCCGCCCCCGCCAAGAGCACGGGTTTGAAGGGAGAAACAAGCTCTCTGGATATGTGATTGGCTTTTCCTGTCTTTTTTTTTTTCCTTTCCACTTTCTTGGTTTTTTTTTCCCCGAAAAGCTCCTTAGGAGGGTGGATGGTTATGGATTGGAAATTCTCGATACACTTACCCCCCCCCGCTCACATCTACTCACCGCCGCTCCCCCACCACCCATTCCGCCCAACCTGTGATGCACATAGTACCACACCCCAACCAAATACAACCTGAAACCCCAACCAAACGCCGGCAGCGCACACAGCCTGTGGCACATCAATGCAGACACATTACGAACCTATACCCAGCAAAGCTACAAGCAATCAAGCAAGTAGTTCCCAGAATTTTCCTTTCACACTTGTTGTAATATGACTTCCAAATATGCATCGGTTTTGTCAATGGCTACGACAGAATGTGTTTGGTATGAGCTCATAACATAGTTGACTACAGTAGAATTTCCTCGGAAACCCTATCTTAGTACTTGTTTGGTTTCCTCGCTCGCGTTTCCCTTCCCTTTACTACCACATTGTGCAGTATCGTTGTCGTTGGTTTTTTCTCTTTCTCTTCCGCGAAGTGCATGTTGTGGATGATTGTATCGCGCTCTCTAGTAGCATAAATAGGGCCCGAAAGCGCCCCGGTGGAGCATCAATTAAGCGAGAAGTACAACCTCAATCAAGGATTACAACATCACTTTCTTTTCAGTCCCATGAGTGATGATCAATGATTTAAGTAGCTAGCGCTGTTCCGGGATAGATCCACCTGGCAGAAGTGTTCGTGATATATGCATCACATTCGTATGCTGCCCCGCCTAAATCCCCGATATACGAAATTGATTGTAATTATTTATATATTTAGACCCTCTCGATATTGTGCCCTTATCAAAGCAAATTAATCCATATTTCACCCTCGCTCCTCCTCTCAGTGATGGGTAGTGGACGTGTAAATGCATGCAGGGGAAAAATAAACGCCGGAAACATCGGGGGGCATGACTACCACCTAAGAGGGTTTGGTAATTCTATTTTCCTTCTACCCCTAGAAAGATTCCGCAGTTGCTCGAACCGGTGGACGGCCTTGAACAATAGTTGAAAATTCCAGGCCCGGTGTGTAAGTGAGCCCTTAACTGCATAATGCTCCCCTTGCTGGACACACCGCTCCCCAACCGGCGCCCCTGACAAATACTGATAGTGCAGCAGTACAGTTAGCTAAATGGGATTGGAATTGAGCATTATAGAGTAGCTATGGGAAAGACATGGCGGCAAACCCCACTCCCCTGTACTCCACTCCACTCCGGAAACCGGTATAAAGGCAAGAGCATATATAAAACAGAACAAAATCATCCCAGTCCTTCCATGGAGACTAGCTATATCTCTTCCCCTCCATACATGTCCCAATTGCTTTGCCTACTCGTCGGAAAGGCGGGTCCAGGGAGCCCTCTCTGTAAATGACAATAACAAGAAAATAAAAGGAACCATTTACAACACTAGTCTAGCCACTACGACTGACCTCAACTCGCAGTCATCTTCCAACCCTAAGATCTTCTGAGCGGTGAGTAAGGTCGCACTGTTAACCAGTAACTTTTCCTTCAATTTCCAATTTTGTTATTTAACTTTAATCGACCGGGACGGTGTTTGCTTCACCACTGTCATAAATTAATCTTTTCCCGTTGTTCTCGAAGGCTGACAATTGACCCAGATCTAGGGAACTTCTACCGAGTCACTGTAGTATATTACCTTACTCCCTTTTGCTTCTCACCTACTTCGCTATCCCGTGAGCCCACCAAACCATACCCCCCAGACTGCAACTCAACTTAGAATCGATCCTCACTTGGACCCTAACGGGGCACCCGCAATAGTGGGAATCCGGGAAAATGGGGATACAAAATCCACCAGATGTCCGAAGGAACATTAGACCAACAAAGGTGGAGTCGCAGAAGGCAATGGTACGAGTAAATCTAAAAGTGCTAGTTACTCCGAAACAGCGCAACCGCACCCAACACAGTCTCCTGTTCACAAAATCTCAAGAGGTCCTATCTAACCTTCTATCTTTGATTTGCGATAGAAAGGTCGCGAGATTCCGGATGTTGAAACACACGACTATGCTTACGGTCTCTCAGTACCGTAGTCACCTGTTGACATTAGTCATGCACTCTTCTAGAATGATTGGATATTAAGAGTGAGGTTACACAACAAGCCTCATCTCCCCGCTTTCTTCAGCCGTTCCCACACCATCGTTTGAACTCCTCCAATACCTCTACAAATTGTTCAAGCCTTTCTACATTCTATCTATACTCTTGACAGAACATCATGGCTCAGAATGCGCATCTCCAGATCGGCGACGGTAATGCCAACAGCGGCAACATAACGGGGAGTTTCAACAACACCATCCATAAGTCCGACGAGGATACACAAATCATGCACTGGCTCTCTCCACTGGAACCAAAAAATAGACATGACAGTGTGCGCGCTGACAGAGTTGCCGGTGTCGGGAATTGGCTTTTGAAGACGAGCGAGTTTCGAGAGTGGAGAGGCGGAGAGGGTGGAGTCGATAAGGCTTTCTTGTTCTGCAGCGGGAATCCAGGAGTGGGCAAGACCTACCTGAGGTAAGTGGTGGACCGCTTTAAGGGAAAGATAAAATTTCTAACTATCGGAAATACTAGTTCCTTGGTAATCGACAGTCTATGCGATCGCGGAAGGAAGGAAAATATGGCCGTTGCAGGCTTATACTGCGACTTCCAAGCTCAGCAAGAGCAGACCGTTGTCAATACGATTGGGGCTATCTTGAAGCAACTGTTCGGCAGAGGTAATATCCCGAAGTATCTGCGCGACGAGTTTCAGAAAGGAAAAACGGAGCTTGGTGGCAGAAGGCTATTACTTCCAGATCTGATGGGAATGCTGAGGACAGCAATCGCTTCGCTTCCACAAGTGTTCATCTGCATCGACGCGCTTGACGAATTCCTACCCAAAGATCTTTCAAAGCTGTTGGAGTCACTGAGAGATATCGTTCGGGAGTCCCCTACAACACGAATATTTCTGACTGGAAGACCCCATATCAGGGTGGATATTCTAAGATATTTTAGCAAGCTGGTTGTGATACCGATCATCCCAGCGACAGATGACATTAGGAGTTATCTGGAGATGAGGCTGGATGGAGATACCGATCCAGAGGCCATGGATAATGAGCTAAGGGCTGATATTATTAGAGTTATCAATGAACGGATATCAGATATGTAAGAGCATTTAGCATTCCAACTCTATCATTGATCAATACTCACGCACGACTGTGCGCAGATTCCTCCTCGTTTCGCTAAACATCGATGCTATTCTCTCAGAGGTGACAATTCGCAACAGAAGGAAGAAGCTAGAGGCCATGGCAAAAGGAAATGGACTAGGCGATGCCTACACGGGAACTCTCACGCGACTCAAAGGCCAGAAGGGGGCCAAATCAATACTCGGACTAAAGGTCTTGATGTGGGTGTTGTATTCCGAAAGGCCATTACGGACCGAGGAGCTCTGCCATGCCTTAGGGGTGGAGGTTGGATCTCCGGATCTCGATGTCGAAAATGTTCCGGCGTTACGGACACTCGTGGCTTCTTGTCTGGGACTTGTCACGGTCGAGGCGACCTCATCCACTGTCCGACTGGTGCACTATACTCTGCAAGAGCATCTCACAAGTGATCCAACCCTATTCCATAGCCCCCACTCAAAAATTGCAGAGGTTTGCTTAACTTACCTCAATTATAAATGTGTCCGGGATCTCTCACCAACACTTCGCTCCGCTCCCGCAACCACGCCACTGGTAGAGTATGCATCCTATTACTGGGGGGAGCACATAAGAAGTGGAATGACAAAAAACGCGAAAGCACTTGCACTTCGACTTCTGGATAGATTTGATGAGCATATATCTGCTCGGCTACTTTTATTGGGCTATAATAGAGATCTAGGCTTAGGCTATTACTTTTACGGGTGGGAAGGACCTATTGGATTCACAGGACTCCACGGTGCAGCATTTATCGGGATTGGAGAGATAGTTGCTGCTGTTTTGGAGATGAAGGAATGGGATGTTGGTGCGACCGATTGCCTGGGGAATACAGCTCTCATATGGGCAGCGAGCAGAGGGCATGAGGAAGTGGTGAAGATTCTGTTAGAAAGAGGGGATGTCAATCCCGACCAACCAGACACCAAATATGGCCGGACGCCACTCTCGTGGGCCGCTCAGAATGGGCATGAGGGTGTATTAAGGATGCTATTGGAACGAGGGGATGTCAATCCCGACCAGCCAGACACCAAATATGGCCGGACGCCACTCTGGTGGGCCGCTCAGAACGGGCATGAGGGGATAGTAAAGATGCTTTTGGAACGAGGGGATGTCAATCCCGACCAACCAGACACCGAATATGGCCGGACGCCACTCTCGTTGGCTGCTCAGAACGGGAATGAGGGGATAGTAAAGTTGCTTTTGGAACGAGGGGATGTCAATCCCGACCAACCAGACACCAAATATGGCCGGACGCCACTCTCGTGGGCCGCTCAGAGCGGGCATGAGGGGATAGTAAAGATGCTTTTGGAACGAGGGGATGTCAATCCCGACCAGCCAGACACCGAATATGGCCAGACGCCACTCTCGTGGGCCGCTAGGAACGGGCATGAGGGGATAGTAATGATGCTTTTGGACCGAGGGGATGTCAATCCCGACCAGCCAGACACCGGATATGGCCGGACGCCACTCTGGTTGGCCGCTCAGAGCGGGCATGAGGGGATAGTAAAGATGCTTTTGGAACGAGGGGATGTCAATCCCGACCAGCCAGACACCAAATATGGCCGAACGCCACTCTCGTGGGCCGCTCAGAACGGGCGTGAGGGGATAGTAAAGATGCTTTTGGAACGAGGGGATGTCAATCCCAACCATCCAGACACCGAATATGGCCAGACGCCACTCTGGTGGGCCGCTCAATCCGGGCGTGAGGGGATAGTAAAGATGCTTTTGGAACGAGGGGATGTCAATCCCAACCATCCAGACACCGAATATGGCCGGACGCCACTCTGGTGGGCCGCTCATAACGGGCGTGAGGGGATAGTAAAGATGCTTTTGGAACGAGGGGATGTCAATCCCGACCAACCAGACACCAAATATGGCCGGACGCCACTCTCGTGGGCCGCTCAGAACGGGCATGAGGGGATAGTAAAGATGCTTTTGGAACGAGGGGATGTCAATCCCAACCAGCCAGACACCAAATATGGCCGGACGCCACTCTCGTGGGCCGCTCAATCCGGGCGTGAGGGGATAGTAAAGATGCTTTTGGAACGAGGGGATGTCAATCCCAACCACCCAGACACCGAATATGGCCAGACGCCACTCTCGTGGGCTGCTGACAACGGGCATGAGGGGATAGTAAAGATGCTTTTGGAACGAGGGGATGTCAATCCCGACCAACCAGACACCAGATATGGCCGAACGCCACTCTGGTGGGCCGCTAAGAACGGCCATGAGAGAATAGTAAAAATGTTTTTGGAACGAGACCCCAAATCTGGCCGGGCGCTACTCCCGTGGGCCGCTGGGAATGGGTATGAAGGAATAGTAATGATGCTTTTGGAACAAGATGTCAATCCCGACCAGCCAGACACCTTCTATGGCCGGCCCCCACTCTCGTGGGCAGCGAAGAACGGGCATGAGGGGATAGTAAAAATGCTTTTGGAACGAGGAGATGTCAATCCCAACCAACCAGACACTGAATATGGTCGGAGGCCATCCTGGTGGGCCGCTCAGAACGGGCATGAGGGGATAGTAAATATGCTATTGGAACGAGGGGATGTCAATCCCGACCCTCCAACCACCGAATATGGCCGGACGCTCCCTCGTGGGCCGCTGAGCAAGGGAATGAGCCTTTAGTAAGGATGCTTTTTGAACGGAAAGATGTCCGTATCGCTACGCCAGATCGCACGAACTAAGCGCTACTCCCATGGGCACTCTCTAATGGACATGATGGGGTGGAAAAAAGATACTATGTAAACGGGACAGTGTCAATTCTGGCACAACAAATCACCTGGCTTAGCGTCCCTTCTTGTTCCGCTGGCCATGGGGGCGAGTGCGGTACATATTCCATTTACAGATAGCCATCCTACCAGTGATGTCATAGGTACCCATAGCTAACATACTGTACACTCTTATCGGCAGACCACTATGAGCGCGAATTAGTATCGGATCTCCAAATCTCACTTTCCAAACCCACTGATTGTGACCTCCCCTTAACTGCGCTGTCCCGCCTACATTGACCCCTTCCCGTGCGGCCCCTAATGATCGCCGGCATCCATCCTAACAACGCTCGGCCAATTCTCTATTACTCTCGACAGGTTGACTGTTATTTTGCCATCGCCTGTTTTGCATGTTCTCGCTTGGATTCTTCCATCCTCGTTACTTGAAATCCCCACGCCTCATGAATGATTACCGAGTGATGTTAATAGATTTTGATAGATATTGCTTTTTCCTCTTTCAGCCCGCAATTTGCTATCTATCTAGAGTTCTTTTTCACTTTTGTTATTTTTTTTACAGTTTTCGTTCTTGGACTTCCGGTTAGGCTTAGTCTATGTCTTTATTCTTGTCGTTCTTCATTTCTCTTATTCGATAATACTTGTCTTATCCTTTCCCCGGCAGTGGTGTATAGTATGGTTCAACCCAGGCAATGGTTAATAATAGACCCTAAACTTCAACACGCTCTTCTTATATATCCTCAAACCCTCAATTTATCATCCCCTAATTTCCACCAATACTACAAGTGATCACCATTGGCTTTCTTCACGGGCCATCCACTATACTACTGCCCGACACCGCCCCAAGTCCTGCTAATCCACATCCCACCCCTGGAGGTGCCAAATTCTATCAAATAAACCCTCAACTCTTGCTTCCTGAACACTCCCGCTTTTATCGAATATCATACCAGAAAATTGTCATACTTTCATCGCCATGCGAGCGAAAGCGGGTCTGGCGTAGCGTGGACTATTGTGCGGTAGGTACAGTAGCCACCCCAATCTGCCTGGCCCCGCGATGCCACAAGACCACCAGAGCAAAAAATAAGTTACAGTGGCGGTGCTCGACCACCCCACACACTCCTGTGCCGTGTGTAGATCTCCGCTTGGTCTGTCAGTTTATGTTGGGCATTGTTAGTAAGGATATGAATGCTAAAACCGACGCGTTTTTCGTGACGGTTGGATGACGACGCCTGGCCAATTTATAGTACTGTACACTGCGAGATGGTCGGACTCGGGCATGGCCCGGCATAGGTTATGTTGGAGCTAACAGTATCTGTATGGCGCAGTGGTAGACGTTCGAAAGATATTTCACACAGAACCTTGACTCTTTGCTCGTGCACGCTGTATATTTCTTGCTTGCTCACACTCTATCTGGGGAGGGGGAAATTCGACTAACTATATACACATCGGATGTGGCCACCTATGGTTTACCACAAAATACACTAACAGCCGATGTGAAAGTCACCAGTTGATCATGATGTCCCAAATAGGATATGACAGCTGTCCCGAATGATACAATAACCACCTATACACTTTCTATCTATCGCACCGTAAAGTCCACGTCATCCTTCCAACAGGTTACAAAAAGGGGTATGTTCTGCATATTGGAGGCTTGGAGCGGTCTTCGCGACGTGTTTACGCATGCTGGATTCTACAGAAGACGTTTCCCATAGCACCATTTCGTACAACATCGTACCAAACGGGAACCTATTGCCCCTTACCTCACGAACGCTACCTATTGTTGAACTTAGTGCTTGTCGGCTGTACAGTGCTAGTTTCATTCCTGAGCAACTTTTTTTTTTTTATTTGAATTTTTCTCTTATCTCTAATTCCATACCTAATCCAACTATGGTCTCATTTTTCCCATTCCATGTCGATTTCCATGTTCTGACAGATCAGCAACATTGCAAAATTAGTGACCCTTACTACCCATAATGTCTGTTTTTATTATTTAATTTTAATTAGTTTGCTTTTTTACCGTTCCAATCAATTTATCTCTCTCCCTTGTTTTACAAGGTTGGTCATTGAGAACTCTCGGTCCTAGAATTCAATTGTCGTCCAAGCTTCCCCGAATGCGCAAGCGCGCCCCCCAGGCCACTGGCACTTCTGCCAAGTCGCTCTAGTACAATATCTCAATCTTCCTCGCCTCTAGCGTCTGCTTCGCTCTCCCGTCAGCCCACTATACCTCCCTCGGTTCGGCGTTCAAATAAAAAACTATCTCGATTGGAACTCCAACGGCTCACCTGTAGAATACAATAACCAGCCAGGATATTAGAGATGTAAGATCCCCCAGATATCAGGAGGAAGTAAGGGAGTAGGAAACAACGATAAATATAGTGACCGGAGTAAATCATAGAAGTCTGTATTTCCGAAACGGAACGGCCTGTCACTCCCCAGTCCTCTGGTGTTCTGGAGATATGTCTCATATTTGTCATTGACCCTCCCGAGGTGATTGGATATTAATTGTCACACAAGAAGCGTAACTCCCCCCTCTTTCTTCAGCTGTTCTCATAAAATTTTATACACTCCCCCAATACCCCTAAAAATTCTTTTACCATTCCTCGATTCTATCTACGTTCTTGACACAACATTATGGCCCAAACAACACAGGTCAGAATCGGCGACGGTAACCGAGATCGCTGCAACATAACTGGTAGCTTCAACGTCTATATTTCCGACGACACCTATGGCCAAACGCGGCTCTCGTGTGCCTCTGAGCGTTGGTATGAGGGGATAGTCAAGATGCTTTTTGAGCGGAAAGATGTCTGCGCCGCCACTCTAGATAACGCGAACCTAACACCACTGTCGAGGGCTCCCTCTAAATGGCATGGCCGAGTGGTAGTAATGCTACTTGGGCTGGAAAATGCCAATTCTGACAGCCGATCGCATTAACAAGGCTTCTCTCCCGACCTCTGCTGTGTATCCTAGCGAGTGTGGTAGGTACACCATTCAGAGGTCATGACCTTAACGCCCATATGACATACATTATATAGCTAACATATGTTGGAGCTAGCAGTATCCGTATCGCGCAGTAGTAGACGGTCGAAAGATATTTCACACAGAACCTTGACTCTTTGCTCGTGCACGCTGTATATTTCTTGCTTGCTCTCTATCTGGGGAGGGGGAAATTCGACTAACTATATACACATCGCATGTGGCCACCTATGGTGTACCACAAAACACACTAACAGCCGATGTGACAATCACCAGTTGATCATGATGTCCGAAATAGGATACGACAGCTGTCCCAAACAATACAATAACCACCTATACACTTTCTATCTATCGCACCATAAAGTCCACGTCACCCTTCCAACACTCCCCCTGAAACTTGCCGTTCTCAATCTCCCGAGACTAGCCCCAGTTTCTCTGCCAATTTAGCTTGCTTGACTTTGCCGTAGATTTTCGTAAATCCATCCGCAATCATTTCAGTGGTCGGTATGTATGTGACAGTAATAGTACCATCTCGAACCTGGTCCTTGATCCAATGAAATTTAACACCTACAGTCTTGCTTGGAGTCTGGTATTCGCCCATGTTTGCATTTTTAATATTTGCCTGATTGTCACTGTAGACTGGAAGTGACTCGCGTTCGACTGTGTTTTGACATGTCTGGTGTTGATTGACTAACAACGACTGGTGCAATTCGTGATCAAGTTTGTGGATCCAAACTCCTTCATCGAGACTGGTTGCGGTAGCGATATATTCAGCATCTGCTGTGCTCTTGGCTGTTATCGACTGTTTCTTCGACTGCCATGCAATGATTGAGCCATACTGGTCACGAATAACCATCCCGGTCGTTGACATCATAGAGTTAGGATCGCCGGCGAAATCGGAATCTGTGTAAAGTGCGATTCTTCCGTATTGACTTTCGACTCTTTCTCTCATACCTAAATGCAACTGATATCCCACTGTCCTTGCCAGGTACCTCATCACCCTTCTTGCCATCATCATGTGCCTCTGAGCTGGATCAGAGGCATACCTGCCTAACACTCCTACTGCAAACGAAATATCTAGGCGTGTAGCAATAGCGGTGTAGTTGAGACTCCCCACGATCTCCTGGTACTCTTTTTGATCTGCCTTAACCTCAGAATCACAATCGTCCATGTGACTCTCTCCATTCTCGGCGGTCCTGGCTTCTTTACCCAACGTAGTCATCTTTCCGTTCCTTTTTAACAAGGACATTCCTGGATCGAGTGGCGCGCTTACACCCTTCGCACCATCCATCTGGAATCTCCGTAGAACCTGCAAGATATAGCTGGACTGATCGAGAGTTATCTCCTTCATCCCCTCATTGTGGGTAACCTGCATACCAAGAAAATGTCCTATCGGGCCCATATCTCGCACAGTAAAGGTGTTTTGGAGTTTTTTTCTAGTTGCCTCCACAGCACTCCTTTCTCCAATGAGCAATATATCATCAACCCATACCAGGAGAACTAGCTCCCCCTGATAGTAGACACCAGCTACGCATTCACTCCTCCTAAATCTGTTCCTAACCAATTCACTATCCAACTTTGCATACCAATTGAGTGCGGATTGTCGCAGACCGTATAGACTCTTCAGAATGCGAACGTATACTAGTTCTTGCCTGCCTGTATACACAACTCTACCAGTTGCTTTGCATGCTCCTCCTCCCACAGCTTCAAAACCTAATGGTAACTGTAGATATACCTGCTCCTTGATATCGCTCTCCAGGAAGGCTGCGATGACATCCAGATGATGAATCTCGTAGTCGTGGGCAGCTGCAAATGATAATACTAATCGAACTGTGCTAATCGAAACCAACATGGCATAGTGTTAGGAGTACCCAATTCCGATAGCCAAGGAGTACCCTAGGTAGGGTAACTTTACCCAAGTTCAAGAATCTTAGTCTCCAACACCCCCCTCCGGCCCCCTAACGGGGCCTGCGCGTCATCAGACACATCAACCTTAGTTGCGTCCTGTGACTATATGGTCACAGAATTGAAGGTGTCAGAATAACACCGTATACGTCACTGCCATCCGTCATACGGAAAGCTGTTCGCAGGATATATAACAGGGGACCTCTGGCTAGACCTGGGAAGTGGAACGAAGTCAATCCGTCAACTACTCAGAGAGTTACAAGGCTTCAAATATATGACATCGTTGGCATGGGCCGTAGGTAACAGGACTTTTTCGCACAAGGTCACGAGATGAATGTTAGGAGGTTCGGGATAATGAACCAATGCATTCACATCCACCCTTCGACGATTAGAAAGAGGCTAGAGCTCCTGGAGACACTACCAAAGAGGCCAACGAGCTTCGAAGAGTGTTGCAACTATGATAAGAGGTGTACCGCAGTTGCGGGATATACAACCAACACAACACGAAGGTCCACCCCCTCTACATAGAACAATCAGGAGTTGCCGACCAAGGACTTATGAGACTATTCAATAGAATGGCGTCTCCTCTACGAGAAGAGAGTCATTGGAATGAATTCTATCGGTTAGTTGTTGAGTTATCACAACTAGACGTCATCAACTCCGGCATATCTACAGATGCAGTCTCGTATCAAGACTGATCCTCTTGGTAACGAAAAGAACTATTGGAGCCAACAAAGTTCGACTTGAGAACTTGGCTACAGGTTGTAACATGTTCGCTAGGTGCTAATCACGTTTCGGGAGGTGTACGATAGTTGACAGGTGGCCTGCTCTTCCAGCGAGGAGGCGAGAGCTGTATGAACTAAAGGAGGCTTCGGAGGTGTACTGGAGAAACTAAAGAGTAACCGTTCAACCAAGTATATTGAAAATACTGTCTGTCGAAGTCTGTCCTTTCCATCGTGGAATAGGACGGTCTTTAAATACACAAATCTGTTCATGTCTAGCATGAACGAAACTTAAGCAAAGGTATCAAGCGATACACTTTGGTAAAACAACATAAGTATCAAATCAAGTATCAAAGCGGTACTTGAAACAAAACATAAAACAAACTAAGTATCAAAACGATACTTCAAACAACCCAAGTATCAAAGCGATACTTAAAACAAAATATAAAACAAATTAAGTATCAAAACGATACTTCAAACAACCCAAGTATCAAAGCGATACTTAAAACAAAACATAAAACAAACTAAGTATCAAAACGATGCTTCAAACAACCCAAGTATCAAAGCGATACTTAAAACAAAACATAAAACAAAACTCTTAACCGAGTACCAGTACCGGTTACACAGGTCTACAGACTCTGAGAATCGGATAATTACTACTGGTGACAAGTATCTCTTCCAGACAGAAAATAGTAATTACCAAAGAGGGTGTGATGGTTTTCAGGGTCTTCCGGTGTTCGCACCTTCAGAGGGAACTCGACGTTGCGCATTATTCGAAGAGGAATATATCTTGTATGTTAGATCGATGTAGCCCGCGAACACTCAGACGCGGAATATAAATATCGAAGTGCCTCCAAAGCTTTAGACATCATCAAGCAACGGAGAAGAGACCTTAACAATATAATATTGTTCTTACGATTCTATCCTACTTCCTTGCACTCTTAGTAGTCATAAACGAAACGAGTTGCTTCTGAGCCTTCCTAGACAAATCTCCGTCTATATGAAAGAATCCCGATTGGCCTAGACAATCATAAGTCTATACCAGTTGTCTCCGCCTAACACATAGGTATGCAAGAAGTCTATACCAGGTTTCTGTTTAAATCCATGGGCAACCAGTAGGGCCTTATATCGTTCGTGACCCCTATCCAAACCCAATTTTCTCTGCAATACCAGTCATGATGTAATTGCCTTCCTGCCTTCCGGCACTTTATCCACCACGACCCAGGTCTTAAGTCTCTCTAGATTATCAATTTCCTCCTTGATGGCCTTCATCTACATATCCTTTTCAGGTAACCTAAGTGCCTCCTCAATAGACTGTGGACCGGCCTCTACCATACCAATAAAATCAGCTTCCGCTGTGGTACTTTCGTTTCCTTCTTCTTCATGCTGTCCATTCTCCAAATCCCATGCTCTTCCCAAATTCGATGGTAAAGTTTTTAATTCTCGAGTAAGCTGAGTAGGACCTGATCTCAACCTGGTCCTATCCTTACTGATCCTGGAGATGCATCCAAAGCATCTACTAACAGGTTCCTCTATCCGTTCTGCTGGTGGTCTAATATATATCACACCCAATTCTTCCTCCTCTCCCTCAGCTGGTACTGAGTCCTCATCATCGGATTCTATGTCACTCCCAAATAATTCTCCCAATCCATGCTGCTGCACATGCTTCATGCCTTCGCTCTCACCCTTCTTCGCAGATGTGCCTACTGCTGATCTCCAATATCCACAATGCTCGTAGAAAACTACATCGTGGCTGGTAACGAAATGGCGGCTCTCGGAGTCGTATATCTTATAATGCTTGGACGTCAAGCAATACCCGACAAATATCCCATTTCTCGCCTTGTAGTCCAGTTTCTTTCGGTGTTCCTTTGGTGTTCCATACATGACCTTACATCCCCAAATGCGTAGATGACTAATGTTTGGCACTCTGCCAAACCAGAGCTCATACGGAGTCTTTCCTTTCAGAGGTCGGCTAGGAGAATGATTGCTGAGATATATAGCTGTCTCACAAGCGAGAACCCAAAATGCCTTGGGTGCTCCTACATTAGACATCATGCTCAAGACCTTATTTATGAGGGTGCGGTTTTGGCGCTCAGCAAGTCCATTTTCTTGAGGGGTGAACGGAGCAGTACATTCACTCCGAATCCCATTCACACGGAGGTAGTCAAGAAACTTCTTCCCTTGGTATTCCCCTCCGCCATCACTTCTAAGAGACTGAATCTTCTCGCCAGTGGTCTTCTCCGCCTCAGCCTTGAACTCTAGAAAGTAGTTTAATGTGTCTGACTTTTGATGCATAAAATAACCACAGGTATATCTTGTATACTCATCCGTGAAGAGAACAAAATAGCGCTGCATTCCCAGTGATGGAGTTTCGACTGGCCCACATACATCACTATGGATACATTCTAGAACCTTGGTTGCGGTATTTTGTGGATGTAAGAATGGTTTGCGGGCCAAACTTCCCCGCACACAGTCTTCACAACTCTCCTTTCTTTCTGTCCTATCATTATCTTCCACTGGTATTTCCATACCAACCACTGCCTCTTTCATTGATCTAATAGAATCATAACTAATATGACCTAAACGCCGATGCCAAAGTTCCTCACTCGCCTTATTTCGGTCGCATCCGGTTTCCGCTCCAAATAAGGCACGATCAGTATAGCTTGATCTTTCATTCTGGCTTTTCATGGACTGCGTAGCAAGTAGGAAAAGGCGATTTCTCATTCACGCAGTTCCAACAAGAACTGAGTTCTGATACTGGCAACAGCCCATTCCGGGATCAATTTTTACTTCTAGTCCGCGCTCCATCAATTGACCTAGTGACAATAGATTTCGGCAGCCTGGGACATGAATCTCATTTTCAATTGCTACCTTTCTGCTTCTACCCTGTGGCAGAAGTACAGTGACCTCCACTGTACCAATTCCTTCACATACAAGATTTCTTCTGTCAGCAACATTGACAGTTCGTTCTCCTGGGGCATACGATCGATATTCGGTAAAGTATGACCGAACTCTGGAAACGTGATTGGAGCAGCCACTGTCTATCCACCACTCCACATCTAACTCTGGTGGATTTAGAGAGAGTGCACTATCCCTTTCTTTGCTTCCATTAAAACTCCCAATCGGGGAAGCAGACTGGTCTTCATTTCCAGTTCCGTTTCTGGTTTTCCCTCTTCTACCTACATTCCGGTGTCTTCCTTGCTGTCCTCTATTACTTGAGTACGAATTTCCTATTCCGGCTCTCGGCCAGCACTCCTTCTTTTTGTGGCCCTTCTTTCCGCAATTATAGCATATGATATTCATATCGCGTCCCGCTCTTTCATTAGAGTAATTCCCTCTACTATTATTATTGTTTCTTGTGTTGTCGATCCGGGATCTTTGGCCATTTCCGCTGTGAGAATACATCACTTCTCCTCTGGATATCCCTACTCCATTCTTTCTTTCGGACTTGAGACGGCTCTCATGCTTAACCATCTCATCCATCAGTTGCTGTGGCTTGCTAGCATTACTGTGGATATGTCGAAAGGTCCTCCATGCCTCATCCTCCGTGGACAAGGCTCGCAGGATGATATATGTGGCCTCCATGTCACTAATCCCTTGACCTTCACTATCACAAAGTACAAGGTCACAAAGCAAGGATTTGAACTTGTCATTAAATGCGATGACATTGGGAAAGTCGGTAACCTTCAATGATTGGATGTCATTATTAATCCGGTGGAAGGGTTCAGCTCCACTATCTTTCTGGTCTTTCTTCAGCGATGTTCACATCTTTCTTGATGTCTCGACACTCCAGTATTTCCTTCGAAAATGGGGTTCCATATGGCTCGCTAGCAATGCTTTCGCCATAACATCTTGCGACTTCCATTTCAATTGGTCTTTCGTAAGTTGGGTACTTACAGTTGTACTTCCAGTACTTGCATCTGGTGCAAGGGAATCGACTCCGGAAGGGTATTTCTCCGTTCCGTCAACAATAAAAGTCAACCCTTTCCCGGCGATCAAGATCATCATATTCCGGGCCCACCGCTAATAGTTGGTGTCGTTCAACAACTCGACATTCAACTTCAGGTTCATTCCTGACGACTCTAAACTCGACTTGCCCATGGCTTCAGTTTGGTCGGAGACTCGTGGTAAACTTGGGTTTGTTTCTGGAATATCTTTCTAGGGCGTCGATTCGCCCGGGCTCATAACCTGTTGGAGCTAACAGTATCTGTATGGCGCAGTGGTAGACGTTCGAAAGATATTTCACACAGAACCTTGACTCTTTGCTCGTGCACGCTGTATATTTCTTGCTTGCTCACACTCTATCTGGGGAGGGGGAAATTCGACTAACTATATACACATCAGATGTGGCCACCTATGGTTTACCACAAAATACACTAACAGCCGATGTGACAGTCACCAGTTGATCATGATGTCCCAAATAGGATATGACAGCTGTCCCGAATGATATAATAACCACCTATACACTCTCAATCTATCGCACCGTAAAGTCCACGTCACCCTTCCAACAACATACACTCCTATCGGTAGCTCCCAACCATCGGGAACCAATATCGGACCTCAAACACCCTCTTTCCAAGTCCGCAGAGAGAGGAGAACATAGGGCGAAGGTCGGGGACGTTATCGCGAGCGTGCCTGACAGCCCTTACTTCCTTCACTCTATTGTTGCTCTTCATTCCTGTTATTTGCTAGCACTTGTCTTATATTTTTCTGGGTTGCTATGTACTGTGCGGCCCAGTTACGGGAATGGGTAGGAATAGACATTAAGCTTTAAATCGCTTTTCTTATACATCTGTAAGCTGTCAACTTATCACCTCCCACTAACCTATCCCAATTCCACCAATTGATCCCTACGGTTTCCTTTTTACACGCCATCCATCATACTACGACACTGTTGAAACGTACTATGGCTGGGCCTAGTGTTTCGACGACCCCAGCAGCAACCTTCGGCGTTTGGGAAACATGTATCCGCTTGACCTTGTATAGCGCAAACACAGATTGTTTAGGGATGAAACGAAGAGGAGCAGATACTAGATATCTACACTGGATTCGTGTTAGTAGCGTTTGGCGATTAGGGGGTGTGGTGGATTTCTTTTCATCTTGTGATATTTGGAGTATTTTTCTCTTCCACAGGCACATATGTTTTCGCCGACTTTCTCTCTATAAAAGACCATTCACTTTGTCTTTCTTTTCCGCTCATTATATTTCTCATACTCATATGCGTCTCTCTGTTCTCTAAGATTCTCTCCATCCACTCTTTTTTCAGTCTCGTCGTTGCACCTCGATCGAAGTGAATATACCGGTCACTCGATCTTTGCCCTATATACTTCACAAACACCTCTACCGATCCCGCTCCATATCACCACCGGAAGTGCCCAAATTCATGAATAAAAACATACCCTTGACTTCCTGAGTCTAACTGTTTTTAGAGAATACTTGGGAATAGTCATGCCGGTATCGCCCGCGGGGGAGCGAGGATGGGTCCGGGGTGGTCCGGCCCATTGTAGTCGGTGCGGTAGCGATACTATACCAAATCTTCCCCGCTTTAACATATAATGCCACAAGGCTTCCAGAGAAAGACGCAGATCACCCTGCTCCCCTGGGCGATCCAATGGGTTATCCCCCACATGGGCCTTCCGCAACTCCAGTAAGAGCACCCCTAGAGCCAGATCAGGACTCCCGTGAGCTCGAGATAGGAGTTTATCCTAGTAAGCGTGTATCATACAAAGGGTAGAGAAAGCCCACACATAACGGATCCTATTTTTTCTCCCTTTTTTTCACCTGAGAAGGTCTGGTAAAGGCGTTTTTGTGTGGTGTTTGAGCGATTCGTTAACCAAATAGCAGATTAAATTAAATTTCTCTCCTCCGGTTCACCAACCACATGACCCCCGGTTAATAACGATCAAACCCTAGCATTCCAGGTGCAACTATACCCAAGAAAGAACGTAGGGGAAGGGAAAGAACTCGGAATCCTAGAATATCTCGTACTTGGGTCAAAATACGATAGGAAGGTTCAGACAGCTCCCATGAGCCCGGAAGACTTGAGTTTATCCGGAATCATAATAAGGAGCTTCAGTGGACACAATTGTAACTATATATTGAGAGAGAAGAAGTTCATTGATTTTCAATGAGGTAAGGTAAGGATTCCAATACTAGCGCAACCAGCTGAGCCATACTGGCAAGTATGATACAGGACGCACTTGTGATGATATTTGCAACGGGAGAACGACTAGGGTGAATGAGTGATATTTCACGATTATTACACAATCACATTCTATTCCACAACCTGTATGAAAGAGTACAATGAATGGGTTGGGAAGGAACCGCGATTTGTAAGTCTATGATTACACCGTCTGCTTTGCAATGAGTATTTGGGTTTCGTTTGCTGTCTCCGGTTGCAACGTTGGGAGCCATCTACAATCCAGAGAAGCATTAGTGGGGCAGTGGCGATATCCCGAGTTCAATGGGATTGCGGAGTATTTGTTGGGAGTGGGGGGCGGCTCGAGTTAGTCAGTTTACGAGGAGAATGCTGGATCTGAATGAATAAAGCATCATTGTCAAAACTATTATACATTTTCAGTTGGATAATAAGTTATACAAGAGGGCTGAGAGAGCTGGGTAATTGTCATGGACCGCGCCGCATTCTGCATCTGGTCCCATGGTCACTTCACCCCCCTGGTCTGTCAGGCATTGGGGCACCTGAAAAAGATGAATTATGGACCGAACCGGTAGTGTGCCTTTTCTAGTGAGACTTGGCCTATATCGCCTCTTCCCGTGTTGTTATTTATTCTGTTATTTGTTAGTATTTCGGTTATCTCTTCGTGGGTGGCGGTGTATAGCGCGGCTCAACACAGAAAGTGGGTATCCTATTAATAGACGCTAAAATTCGGATTGTTCGCTTTTTGTTTCCACAAGCCATTCGTTTATCTCCTACCATTTTTCCCCAATAAAATCATGTGATCACCATCAATTTCCTTCACAGACCATCCATCATACTACGGCACCAGTAGTTCAATTACATCCCACCGCAGTGGTGCCCCAATCTCTGAAACAAAACTTAAACGCAAGCTTTCTTAATATGCTAAATTTTGACCAATGTCAGTGAATGGCAATGCCAATATCAGCCAAGGGGGGCGAGGGCGCGGTGCCGGCAGTCAGGTCTATCGTGCAGTAGGAACAGTCGCCACCCCAAATCTTCCCCGTTTTACAATACCCGTACCATAAAACTGCCAGATGAAGACAAATATTATTCTATAACCCTGGGTGAGCCTGCGAGTCATCACCCCACCTAGGATTATAGCAGCCCCGGTGAGGGAACCCCATTATCCCAGAGTATGACCCTCGTGAGGAGAAGATAGGAGTTTATCGGAGCAAGCAAATAGAAACAATAGGGGTTGCCTACACATAACGACTTCCATCGAGAATGGTATCAGCGCCCACGGAAGGCCTCGTAGGGGTTTTTGGTACCGAGTGCACTAAAGATGTGCCATACATTTCCCCACACTCTTGCCCGGGGTGCAGATGCGGGCGGGGGAACAAGTTCTCTGGATGTGGGTGGTCGGCTTTTGTGCTCTTCTTTTTCTTGTTCCTTGTTTTTTTTTCCAAAGGATTAACAGGAGGGTGAATGGTTCTTGCTAGGAGACTTTCCCTATTTCGCATGCTTCACCCTCCTTGTAAATAGTCTACGCTCTTACAAGTCTTCTTTAACTTACCAACTAATGCGGTTTGTGCATAGGTTTGTGTGAGTAACTAATAGCCGGTTACCCTCCTATTCGCTTCGCTCATAGTTGGGAAAACCAAGCGTTACGCAAAAGCAAGCATTACGCATGACTTTTTTTTTTTTTATTGTGAAAAGCTCCATGCAACCTAGATAAATTAAGTAATACTTCTCTATTTTCTGTAAGGCCAATCACCTTGAGCAATGCTAATTCTTCATAGCCTTACTACTTTCTTCTAGCCAGGTCAATTATTCCTCCAGCTTGCAGATAATACTTATTATAGTCCAGTCAAATCAACCTTGTGGATCAGTCAAACCTGCTGTTCTATCTGTTGAAGTTAAACCCATAAAAAGGAGTAGAAGAAACACTGGCAAGTGAAGAATATTTAAGCTCAGGATAGCATTCTTCTACTAGGAATGTTGATCCAAATCCCAAATTGTGAGGAAAATCTTACAACAGATGACCAGTAAGCCTTTCCATTATCATCTAATTTATTGCAGGTCTGATTAATACTTGAACTAGCCTATCTCAATACAATATTTATAGGTGAGCTACAACTGCTTGTATCATTAGATATATTAAGAGAGTTAGAGAGATTCTTCTTCAAGGATATCAGACCGGTAGTAATCCGGAAGATGTTTTTGAAAATCTTTCTACTAGATCTAAATTTGAATCTTCTTCTACATCTAGTGACTCCATTGCAAGAGATACTAATTTTATTACTTTCAATTAAATTATTTTAACTTAGACAATAATACTCATACCTGAGAGATATTGTAATTTAAACAATAAAACATAAACTGGAGAGTATTAACACAATTATGTAAGCTAGGCCTATTTGCCAAAAAAAAAAAAAAAAAAAAGTCATGCGTAACGCTTGCTTTTGCGTAACGCTTGGTTTTCCCGACTATGAGCGAAGCGAATATGAGGGTAACCGGCTATTAGTTGTTGGACTGATGTGGTTCACAACTAAGGGTGAAGTATATGACCAGGGTATATGTTTAACTATGGTTGAACATACTATGGTACTTGAGCTATAAAGAGATGTCTATTTAGTCATGTTTTCTTAGCTAGAGCCAAAACAACCAACTCCCATCTATTCTCTACACACAAAGCAGTCTTGTTCGTTTGTTCACCTGTTAGCCATTCCACTGCATCTCATTTCCTGTTGCTCTTCTAATACTCCTCACCTCCGCCCACCTCCGGCACATTTCGCTATGAATCTACGATAGGACAAATGCAATGTCTAGCCTCCGACGGAATGGCGCGGGGAACCTAACTCTGTGCAAAACTAATCTTGGGATGGGTTTTGTCCGCTTCGTTTGTGTGGTTGGGTGGGACTTACATTTCTGAGCTTGACTTCGTCCCTTTTGGAGGGGCATTCGATGGTGGTGGGGTGGGAACCCTCGAAGATCTCCGGATCGTGTTTTACATTTGGCATGGCAGAATCTATGACAGTGGGAGTGAAAGTCGTCGTGATGAATGACGCGGCGGTTTACGGCACCGCAATTTACTGCACTACCACATGGTCAAATACATGTTACAGTTCTGGGTTAACTTGCGTCATCCTGCATCCCGATAGTTTCTTCATGTTTGCAGCAGTGTTCCCAACAGTCCAGTCCGTCTGTTTTTCAGTCATGACGGGATGGACGGCGGTGCATGGGAGGATGCCTGGGACGGACGGGCATCTTGGCGTCCGTCCAGATCACTGCCCGGGATGGACCGCCGGGCCCTGCCGGTGTTTCAAGATGTGGAATAGGCGAGATGCCTACAGGTGACTGCTGATGACGGTCGGGTCCTGCGGATGGCTGTCGGAAGATCCCATTTGTACTAAGACTGCAGGGCCAGGGAGTCAACACTTAGGACCGCCGTCTTTACGGAAGACGGGCGCCATGCCCTGCCATCCTTACCCACCATACCCGGAACGGTTGGGAATACTGTGTTTGCTTTGCTATACTTCACCCATTTTTCCTCTCTCCCTTTCCATCTGGTTTCTCGCCCCCTTGTTATTTTCTCTTGGACGAGAAAATTGAATAAAGTTTTATCTGGGCTGTTTATCCATGTTTTGCGACAACATAATATCCATTGAGAGAGGTATTTTGGTTGAATTATACCCAAGGGCGCAGAGGAAGGAGGCTAATCGCCACGACTAACTGCATCACATTCTGCGCCTGGGCCCACAGTCTGTCCAGCCACTGGCCTGTCAGGCATGGGGCACTCTTGTACATTGCTTGGAAATGATGCATTATGGACTATAGTGACTTGGCCAAGACCGATGGATCTGATTGGTGGACATGCTGGGACATGCTCCCCGCACGATCCCGAATCCTAACGGCTGGGTATTCAGGTCATTCGGCTAAATATCCGGGACCAGCTACAAAATTAACAAAATACTTCCCAGCTCCTCGAGACCTTCAAGAGCCTTCTGCTAGTGCACTATATCAGGTGCTGTACGTATACAGTACTTCTCTCTCTCGTATTATACGGTGAACAGATGCGAATGGAGAAGGGAAGGTTCTCGGGATGTGAGTCATTGGCTTTTCCACATTTTTCTTTTCTCTTGTTTTTTTTTGAAAGGATGCCGAGGAGGGTGAAGGGTTATGGCGTGGAGCCTCTTAATTGCACTCATAATACCCACTTCTCACATACTCACCGCCACTCTCCCGCTACCCATTCCGCTCCAGCCCCACCAGTGATACACATAGCACCCACGAACCAAATACAGCCTGACTCTTTAACTCCGCATTGACACCACACACAGGGATCCAGCCACAGTACAAACACGGCAAGAGCAACCGATATCGAGAAAAGCTGCAAATGATCACCGACGCAGTTCCCGTCATTTTCCTTTCATTCCTTTCAGTCTCACGAGTGATTATCAATGATTTAATTAGCTAGTGCCTTTTGAGAGTAGAGCCACTCAGGAGAATAGTTCGTGGTACGTACATAACGTTCGAATTCTGCTTTGCGCAAATCTCCTGTTCACGAATTAACCATGATGGAGTAATCCCATCGTGGAATAGTATTAGGATTGGGTTGGAGCACAGCGAGGTCTAATGCCCTGTAGAAGACACATGGGGTAGTGTGCACATGTGGGATGTTGGCTACCACAAGATGTATTTAATGAAGCTTCCTTCCCCCCTTTCTCTTGAGATTTTCTCTCTGTACCCAACATCGAAAACACACTCTCCACTCCAACCATCCCTCACTCTGTGGTGAACTCATACGAGTCCCATCATCATTGTCGACCAATCGTCCCACTGCGCTGCAACAATTCGTCATCAAACCACGATTTCCCTCTTTACACCGTCTAAATCTAGTGCCTTTATCGAAGCAATTAATCCATTTCGCCCTCGCTCTTCCTCTCAATGAGGATAATGGATGTGTAAATGTATTCAGGGAAAAAATAAATTCCAACAATCCCGAGAAGAAGGGTGACTACCCCCGTGGAGAGTTTGATAATTTCCTTTTTCTTCTATCATACCTCCAGAAAATTTCCCTAGCTGCTGGAACGACTGGACAGCCCTGGACAATAGTTGTTAACCCCCAGCCGCGGCTGGTGAGAGTCTATCACTTTGATACTCTTCTTCCCGGACACACCGATCTCCCCCGGGCCCCCGAAAGACACCGGCAGAACAGTGGAACAGTAAATGGAAGGCAATAGGAATTGGGAGTTATACATCAACTGTAAAAAAGGCCTGGCCACAAACCCCGCTCCCATGTCCTCTACTCCCAAAACCAATCCTAGGGATAGGAGCGTGCAAATAGCATAACAAAATCATTCTAATCCTTCCGTGGATGCCAGTCATATCTCGTTTCCTCCACACATGTGCTTATTTTCTTTTTAAAAAGCAACGGTAAAGCGGTAGCCTGGTCGAAATGAAACGGTGGTGAAGTGAAACGGAGACGATTAAAAGAGTTGCAAAAACTCTTCATAGCCGAAAGTGGGGAGGTTCACACCCTCACCCCTCAACCATCTCAATTCGCCCGCACTCTCGACTGCTAACTAAACTAGCTGACAGGAAAAGGCGGGAGTATGATAATAATATTGTAATATAAACAAGCGACAAAAGACGTCTCCCACCCACTATATCAGCTCCCACTCTTACCGACTCTTCCCCGCTCATCTAGCTAAGTTCTCCGTTCCTTGGCCTGTCCCTTACCAATAAATGAAATACGAATGAAATACTACAAAAGATTCCCTTGTTTGCGAGATAACCCCTGCCGCCGGACCATTGACGCAGTGGCATCACTCCCGCTACCATATACCTTCCGCGCTCCCATGATAAAAGAAATAACAAACTATAGACCCAACAAAGGCTTCGGCACCGCACTTCTCCTATATCCATCACTACAACTATGCTAACAAAGAAAATGCAAGTTCCACATAGACTCCTGGTGTGTCTACAGCTCTTGGCGGTATAAAACTCCCAGTGCCGTTCTCATCCTTTCCCCTGGCATGCGCTTTTCCCAAGAGCACAACCAAAACCTCGGCCAGAACAAAGCGAATGTGCCAAAAAAACAAACGAGCAGCGGGGGGAGCGGACAGGTGACAACCGACGAGTAAACGGGTTGGAATAAACAAACGACCGGCTTTGGGCATGGATGGCGGGTAGACGGAGGGGAAATAGACGGAAGGGGAAGGTTACACAGTAATGAGCATGGCCGAGCAGCATCCATGATTTCCAACATCCCTTGCCCACTCGCAGAAAAGGTAGGTCCGGAGAGCGCTCTTCCGTAAATGACAATAACACGGGAATACGTACAACACTGGTGTAACCACCTCGACTGACCCCAACTCGCAGTCTTCCTCCAACTACAAGATCCTCTGAGCGATGTGTAGGGTCGCACAAATAGCTAGTATCATCCTCCTTCAACTTCTAATTTTGCTACCTAATTTCAATTAATCTGTTTACTTTACCCTAGTAATAATTTTATCTTTCGCTGTTCCCGCAGGTTGATCGTTGACAATACTCAAGCCGGAGGTGTTAGATTACTAGCACTTCTATCGAGTGGCTGTAGTATTCAAATGCACCTGCTTTGGTATCCAGTCAGCCCCATACCATACCATACCCCCTCGCCCGGCATTCAACCTAGAAACAATCTCCCTTTAGGCCCCAACAACTCACCTGCAATAGTAAACACTGGGTGACGAGGAAACTAGGGATATAAAACCCACCAGATATCAGGAGAAAAATTAGAGCAACAACAGTACAGTCACAGAACGTAACGACGGGAATATATCCTAAGCGTCAGTTGTTCCGAAACAGTGGAGCCGCACCGAACACTCACCTGTTCACGAAATCCCATTAACCTCCTATCTAACCTTCAATCTTTGATTTGAGATAGACCATGCGGGAGATTCCTGATATTGAAACACGCGACCATGCTTACAGTCGCTAAGTAGTAACCTTTTGACATTAGTCATGCACCCTCCCAAAATGATTGGATATTAAAAGTGAAGTTACACAAAAAGCCTCATCTCCCCGCTTTCTTCAGCTGTTCCCACAGAATTGTTTAAACTCCCCCAATACCTCTACAAATTGTTCAAGCATTTCTACATTCTGTCTATACTCTTCACTAAACATCATGGCCCATAATGCGCATCTCCAGATCGGCGACGGTAATGCCAACTGCGGTAACATAACGTAAAAACCCCGGAAGTCGGACAAAACCGGGAAGTCGGACATTGCTTTTTCAATGCCAAGAGGAGGACAGTGTGTCAACAGAGAGGTATATCTCAGGAATGAGCTGACAAAAATTAAATCTGTAAATTATCATACAATCAGCAATGGGAAGAGTTCAAGCTATCAGAAAATCGAAGGTCGATAATGACAGAGAAGATCGCATACAACGTGCACTCGCCAGCTGAGAGACTCGAGAGCCACCACCCAGTTTTCGTGACCTTGCAATGGAGTTTGGTATCCCACGCTCAGTTTTGTGTGATCGGGCAACCGGAAAGATACAGAATAGGCACAGGGCCCATGAGCATCAGCAAAAGTTGCCACCGGGTACAGAAAAAGCACTGGAGAAATGGTGTCAAGATATGGATGATTTGGGTTTCCCTCACCGATTAGATATTTTACGAGGAATGGCACTGTCACTAGCTAAGAAGAGGGCTGAGGAAGAGGATGATAAGCAAATTGCTATTATAGGACGAAACTGGACTACTCGTTTCCTTAATAGGCATCCAGCTCTTGCCGCCCGTTATAGTGGACAACTCGATCGCCAGCGGGCTCATGCAAGCAATCCAGCCACCATTAAGGATTTTTTTCGTAAACTCGATCGCATATTGCGAAAGAGTAAGATCCAATCTCGAGATATATACAATATGGACGAAAAAGGATTTATTCTTAGGTTTTCAGCACGATCACGAGTTGTTTGTCGATCCTATAGGCGTAATCCAAGGTACAAAGCAAAATCTCATCGGACCGGTTGGCATGGCGAAACTGATGAGCTTTTGGCAAAATTTTGCTTAAGCCCAAATGGGTGGACTGATGATTCTTTAGGCCTTCAGTGGCTTACTGATCACTTTGATTTTTTTACAAGAGTCCGTGTAGGAGGGCGAACACGACTCTTGATTATTGATGGATATGCCTTATATATCTTATATGAGTTTTGCAGATATGCAGTTGAGAACAATATTCAGTTGATCTCTCTACCTGCACATTCCACTCACCTCCTACAGCCCCTTGATGTGGGCTTGTTTGGTCCATTGCAGCATTTCTACGGAAAGGCAGCTGATAACTATGTACGCAACTCTCGTTCCGGTATTCTAAAGGGAACCTTTTGGGGATTCTATCGCGATGCCAGAAAACAAGCCTACACACATCAAAATATCAAAAATGCCTTTCATGCAACAGGCATATGTCCATTCAATCCTAATACTGTTCTCACTCGACTTCCCACGATTAAGGTACCTTCATCACTGTCATTTCTCAACAGCAACAACTCTAAGTCACAGCCAGGCCCCACCCAACTTCTCCGAACACCAAAAACTCGGCGAGACCTCCGGTATCAAACCAATACTGCAGTTCGGCATATTTCCTCCCAATATTTGCAGTCAAAATCCGAGTCAATTGCTTTTATCCTACGCTTGGCGCACCTTGCAGAAGTCTCATACTCCCGTGCGGAAATTGAGAGTTTCGAGACTCAAAAGTTACGAGAAGAGTTTGCAGGAAAAAAGGCTGCACAAACTGATCGCCGTATTCTATCGAAAGCAAGAATTATTACCAGCGCAGAAGTTGTTCGGTTAAAAAAAAGAGCGGGAAGAGAGAGATGCTCTTAAACTTCAGCGGAAGCAGGAACGTGAAAAAAAGGGTAAACCGAAGGTAAGAACAGGGCCAAAGTCAAAGAAGCAAGATGGAATAGGTCGTGTTCACTTTGTAATTGAGGAGGATGGTGAAGTAGAAGAGAAAGATTTCCAAGATCAAGAACCAGAGTTGGAGACTGAATCATCATCGGATGGGGAAATGGAGTTCATTACACCACGAACAGGCCGTACCCGACATCCTATTCTCTCACCAACAATTTCTACAACCTTACACCCCAATAAGCGCCTTCCTGACCGGGCCCTATCGATGCAGTTACGTACTCGGAAGTAGTTTTCCATTTTTTAAATGCTACTTTGTTCCAACCAGGTGGTATGTATATTGTTTCCCTTTATAGCCTTATAAATTCTCCAATTGTTGCTCGATTGATTTGCTAATCTCATGAGTTACAGAAGGGGTAGTCTTTTCTTCTTAGTTTGAATGGTTTTCTTTGGTTGTTAATTTTCATTGAATAATCAGTTTTCTTTGGTCGGTCATTTGTGTAGTGGTTGTGTCCGACTTCTGTGTGACGTCCGGCTTCTAGGCGTTTTACGTTAACGGGGAGTTTTAATTTCCAAAAAACTGTGTATAAGTCCGAAGAGGATACCCAAATCATGCACTGGATCTCTCCACTGGAGCCAAAAGATAGACATGAAGGTGTGCGCACTGACCGACTTGCCGGTGTCGGGAATTGGCTTTTGGAAACAAGCGAGTTCCAAGAGTGGAGTGGTGGCGAGGGTGCAGTCGATAAGGCTTTCTTATTCTGCAGCGGGAATCCAGGAGTGGGAAAGACCTACCTGAGGTAAGTGGTGGAACGCTTTAAGGGAAAGACAAAAATTCTAACTATCATATCGGAAATACTAGTTCTTTGGTAATCGACAGCTTATTCGATCGCGGAAGGAAGGAAAATATGGCCGTCGCAGGTATTTACTGCGACTTCCTAGCTCAGCAAGAACAGACGGTTGTCAATATGATTGGGGCTATCTTGAAGCAGCTGGTCGGCAGAGGGGATATCCCGAAGTATCTGCGCGACGAGTTTCAGGAAGGAAAAACGGAGCTTGGTGGAAGAAGGCTACTACTTCCGGATCTGATGGGAATGCTGAGGGCAACAATTGCTTCGCTTCCACAAGTGTTCATCTGCATTGATGCGCTTGACGAATTCCTACCAAAAGATCTTTCAAATCTGTTGGGGTCACTAAGAGATATTGTTCGGGAGTCCCCTACGACACGAATATTCCTTACGGGAAGACCTCATATCAGGGAGGATATTCAAAGATATTTTAGCAAGCTGGTTGTGTTACCCATCACCCCTGCCACAGATGACATCAGGAGTTATTTGGAGATGAGGCTGGCTGGGGATACCGATCCAGAGGCCATGAATGATGAGTTAAGGGCTGATATTATTAGAGTTATCCAGGAACGGATATCAGATATGTAAGAGCATTTAACATTCCAACTCTATCATTGATCAATACTCACGCACGATTGTGCGCAGATTCCTCCTCGTTTCACTAAACATCGACGCTATTCTCGCAGAGGTGACAATTCGCAAAAGAAGGAAAAAGCTAGAAGCCATGGCGAAGGGCAATGGACTCGGCGATGCATACACGGCAACTCTCAGGCGACTGAAAGCCCAGAAGGGGGACAAATCAATACTCGGACTAAAGGTGTTGATGTGGGTGTTGTATTCGGAACGGCCATTACGGGCCGAGGAGCTCTGCCATGCCTTAGGGGTGGAGGTGGGATCTCCGGATCTCGATGTCGAAAATGTTCCGGCGTTACGGACACTCGTGGCTTCTTGTCTGGGACTTGTCACGGTCGAGGTGTCATCATCCACAGTTCGGCTGGTGCACTATACCCTGCAAGAGCATCTCTCAAATGATCCAACCCTTTTCCATAGTCCTCACTCGGCGATTGCGGAGGTTTGCCTAACATACCTCAATTATAAATGTGTCCGGGATCTCTCACCAAAACTTCTCTATGCTCCGCCAGCCACGCCACTACTAGAGTATGCATCCTATTACTGGGGGGAGCACATAAGAAGCAGAATGACAGAAAACGCGAAAGCACTTGCACTTCGACTTCTGGATAGATTTGATAAGCATATATCCGCTCAGCTAATTTTATTGCGATATAATAGAGATCGAAGCTCAAGCCTTTACTTTGGCGGGAGGGAAGGACCTATTAGATTCACAGGACTTCACGGCGCAGCATTTATCGGGATTGGGGAGATAGTTGCTGCTATTTTGGAGATGAAAGAATGGGACATTAGTGCAAACGATTGTCTGGGGAGGCCAGCTCTCATATTGGCAGCGGGGAGAGGACATGAGGAGGCGGTGAAGATTCTGTTAGACAGAGGGGATGTCAATCCCGACCAGCGAGACACCCTCTATGGTCGTACGCCACTCTGGTGGGCCGCTCAGAACGGGCATGAGGGGATAGTAAAGATGCTTTTGGAACGAGGAGATGTCAATCCCGACCAGCCAGACACCGGGTATGGCCGGACGCCACTCTCGTCGGCCGCTCAGACCGGGCATGAGGGGATAGTAAAGATGCTTTTGGAACGAGGGGATGTGAATCCCGACCAGCCAGACACCGAATATGGCCGGACGCCCCTCTCGTGGGCCGCTGAATACGGGCATGAACGTGTGGTAAGGATGATTTTAGAACGGAAACATGTCCGCACCGCTACGCTAGATGCGCGAACTAAACGCCACTGTAGTGGGCTCTCTTTAATGGACATGATGGGGTTGTAAAGTTGCTATGTGAACGGGACAGTCTCAATTCTGCGACAACCAATCGCCTGGCTAGGCATCCCTCCTGGATCCGCTGGCCACCGGCGCGAGTGCAGTAGAAATTAGATTCAAAGCAGGCTGTCCTAGCAGTGATATCATAGGCATCAATAGCTAATATACACTCTTATCGGCTGACCACAATGAGCACCAACCAGAATCGGATCTCAAAATCTCTCTTTCCAAACCTATTAATTGTGACCTCCCCTTAATTGCGCCGTCCAACCTAGATCGACCCCCTCCCCCGCGCCCCCTACTTAGGGCCGACATCCACCCAAACGACGCTCGGCCAGTTCTCGTTAACGTTTGACCGGTTGGCCGTTATTTAGTTATCGTCTTTTTTTGCTTGCTCTCTCTTGCGTTCTTCCTCTCTTGTTACCCGAAATCCCCACACCCCATGAACGATTACCCAGTGATGTTAATAGATTTGATAGAGGTTTCTTTTTCCTCTTTCAGCTCGCCATTTGCTATCCCTCTAGAGTTCTTTTGTCCCTTTTGTTCCTTTTTTTTACCGTTTTCGTTCTTGGGCTTCCGGTTAGACTTGATATATGTCTTTGTTCTTGTCGTTCTTCTTTCCTGTTATTCGTTAATACTCGTCTTATCCTTCCCCTGGCGGCGGTATATAGTAAGGTCCAACACAGGCAGTGGGTAAGAATAGACACTAAACTTCAACGCGATCTTATATCCCCTCAAGCCCTCTTTTTATCTTCCCCTAATTTCTACCGATGCTACAAGTGATCGCTCTCACCCTCCTTCATAGGCCATCCAGAATACTACTGCACGACACCTCCCCAAGTCCTGCAATCTACATCCCACCCCCAGCGGTGCCAAAATCTATTAAATTGTTAAGATTGGTTCTGCTACTGTAAGACTTGGTAGGACGAGAATCCAGTCCTTTATTAAGTAACTAAAAACGAGCTTGAGAAAGGAGAAGAATGATTTTTTGTAAGACTAGCGATGAAAGAAAGAATTAACAAGTTACGAGTGCTTTCCTTGCAGACAGGTCAGTTTGTGCTCCCGCGTGTGCGTCATCTATCCCACAACCACAGAACTTTACGCATGTACATAGTATCGACCATCACAGTGGTTTCATGTCTCCGGTGCCTTCAGTTCTCGCTAGTGGTATTTCCTAACACCTTCCCTCCTGATCAGGACCCTCACGTAGTTGTGTATATATATATATAATATAAAGAAAGAAGAACGAGATGTAGACAGAAGAAGAATAGGAAATGGAAGAAAGCAACGTCCACCCAGGTATCATTGGGCACCAGTAAAACCCTTCCTACAACTTGTCTCGGAAGGGAAAGGTATACCCTCAACCCTCTATGCACCAACAAGCAGGAAGAAACAGTATGTAGATATGAAAAAAGGAAAAGGCCTATTCTAGTTGGAGTTGCACGGTGAACTCAGTGTGCCGTCCAATGTCAAGTCCTTTCGTAAAGCCATCGGCTCGGTTGAGTTTGCTTGGAATGTAGGTAAAGTTCACCACCTGGGGCTCCTGGAGTTCACGGGACTTAAGGAGTCTGATGTCGAAGTGTTTGTTTCTCGCAGTGATTCCCTCTCCCTTGACATTGGCGATAGCTCGTTCACTGTCGCTGAAGATTGTAATTCGGCCGTGGGTATAAGGAGGGTAAGGAGACCTGGCGATGTCATTATTGATGTCAAGACCAGAGTCAGATGTATTCCTTTGTGTTCGCTTCCCTTGTGTAGTTTCACCCTGACCATAGTGAATGTCTTCTAGGAGTTGCCGAAGCTAGAGTGCCTGTTTTGAGACGTCAAGGAAGGCAGTGAATTCAGCTTCAGTTGTCGAGGTTGCAATAATTGACTGTCGTTTGGATTTTCACGATATGGGAGCACCCAGGAAGAATACATAACCGCTAATTGACTTTCTGTCCAGAGGATTGCCGGCCCAGTCTGCATCTGTGTAGGCATGTAATTTGTGGAGATTAGAGGAGGTGAGGTCTGAATTCTTCCTAAACACGAGGCCAAGACCTTGGCTGTACTTCAGGTACCGAAGGACTCTTTTTGCAGCTGTCATGTGTGTAGTACGTGGGTCATGATTAAACTGGCTGAGTTTGGTGACGGTGAAGGTGATGTCTGGTCGGGTACCTAGGGCTACATACATTAAGGATCCGATTATACTCATGTATTCCTTCGGACTTGCTGCATTGTCCAGGTGGGTTGCTGATACATCCAGGGAAGTATCCTTAGCAAGAGGAGTTGATACAGGATTGGCATTGGCCATGCCAAACCGGTGAAGGATAGCCTTGATGTATGCAGTCTGGCTGAGGCGATATTCGCCTGTGGTGAGCTGGACAATTTCAAGGCCAAGAAATCGCTGTGCTATGCCTAGATCTGTAATTTGGTAACGGTCCTTGATTTGCACCAGTTTGGACTCAAAAGCTGTTTTATCTTGATAAGCAAATAGCATATCATCCACATAGAGTAAAAGGAATAAGGAGCCATCTGAGATATATAGATTTGGCTCAGCCAACGATTTGACAAATCCTAAGGATACTAGGAATGAGTCTATCTCTTTGTACCAGAGTCTTGGAGCCTGTTTCAGTCCATAAAGAGCCTTCTGAAGTCGTACTACTTGTTGCGGATGCAGACTCGGTTTGGCCATTTCAATTCCATCAGGTAGTGTCATAAATAAGTTATCACGATCAACCTTGGGATTAAGGAATGCAGTAACGACATCTAGATGATGGAGAGTTAGGCCATGCTGGCTGGCAAGTGTGAGAAGAATTCGAAGTGCTTCAAGACGGCCCACGGGAGCATAGGTTTCACTGTAGTCAGTTCCGTATTTCTGCTCGTACCCTTTGATGACGAGCCTCGCTTTGTATCTGGTAGACCCATCCGGATTAGGTTTTGTTCGAAAGGTCCATCTGGAGCCAATTGGCTCACAGGTATGTGGTATCCCTGTTGTTATCTCCCACGTCTCATTTGATTCAAGTGCGGAGACCTCTTCTCGCATTGCCTGGAGCCATAGCTCACGGGTAGGACTATTCCAAGCGTCTTCGAAGCTATTTGGATCTACAGGCATTTGTCCTTCAAGCAGGGCCCCACCAACAGCCAGAAGAGTGTTTTCTGTAATCAGTTGGCTATCTCTATTATTAAGAGACCGAGGACGAGCTCCAGTTAGAACGTCATAGTCTCTTGTATCCCTAGGTCTTTTCCGCGTCCGAGTACTTCTCCGAGTTGGCAGTACTGGCTTCTCTGGTTCTTCAGATGGAGCCTTATTGCTCTCAACCGCAGGGTGCACTACTAGGGATAGATCACTTGGGTGATGGATGCCGCCAGTGCCTGGGTGTTCTCTCGTATCACTTAAGCTCTCTGGGGATACATCATCACCAAAGCGCATGCCGCTAGCCCTGTCCGGTGCTGCAGCCTCTAGGGATGCTCCGTTAGACAACTGGATGCCTCTGGTTTCAACCGAATGCTGCTGCTCTAGAGATGCCTCACGTCCCATGTGGTTGCTGCCAGATTCTGTCTCACAAGCTTCGAGACCCACTAGGGAGAGATTACTGATTAGGTACTTGCCACTAGTCATTGTACCTGGAGATGCATCACTACCTTGGTGGATACCACCAGGGTTTATATCACTTGCATAGTCGCTTCCCAGTATCTGAGTTTCAGATCTGTTAAACATCTGATCCAAACAACTTTTAAATGTATCTCGCTCAGCAGTCTTTTCTGACGCTCTGCCATAGCCCATTTCCCATGCATTCTCAGTCTCAATAAATTTCACATCAGAGGAGTAGACTGGCCTTCCACGGCCACCATTTCCCTCGAAGTCCCAGAGTTTCCAAATCTTCTCAGAGTCACTGTAACACAGCATCATGCAAAGCCGGGATCTTGGACCGAACTTCAGATGTGTTTTTGATATCATGTCCTGATCTGGGATTCGCCTATATGCCACACAACCAATTCTTCGCAGGTGTTGTAGTCTCTCAATGTATGATGTGGTGGAAGCTTGGTTCAAGGTTATAGTAGAGCACTCTAGTACGATTCCCGGGCAGCGATAGTCAAGGGCAGAGGACGGGATCCACTGCTGCAGGTACACGGCGGTATTTATTACTTCGGCCCAAAAGTCAATTGGAAGGCCTGCATCGAGCATTACCGCTCGTGCTCGTGTGGTAAGTGTTTGAATCATGCGTTCCGCTACTCCGTTTTGGTGAGGTGAGTGAGGAGTTGATGGTTCGTAGGTAATACCATGCTTGCTAAGCCGATTCTGGAAGCTAGTATTCGCATACTCGCCGCGGCCGTTGTCTGATCGAAAGCGAGCCACAGGGAAGTTTGAGTAGTGACTCTGAAGATAGCTTACTAGTTCCTTGAATGCGCTGGTACAGGATTCGGAGTTCTTTTGAGTGAGGAAGTAAGTGAAGGTCTTGCGGGTATAATCATCTATAAAGAGAATGAAGTAGCGGGCTCCAGAGTTGGAAGGTGGTAGGGGACCGCAACTATCGGAGTGTATTAGCTCAAAGGGTCGTGTTGCGCGATTCGCGATAGTCTTTGAATATGTTCTTTGGTGTTTAGCTTGAATACATGTGGTGCAGTAGTCCTGACAAGTGGCTTCTATGTAATTCCTTCTACCTGATTGGATACTGGCAGAGTCGTTTTCCAGGATTCGAGAGAGGACTGTGTCGCTAGGATGGCCTAAGCGACAGTGCCAGCGATTCCAGTCTTGATTTTTGTATATCTTGCTATTAGTACTCCCAGTGTGTAGGGCACTATGGTTTATTGGTTTACCGCATTGAGGCCCCGTGTATATTGTTCCAATCACCTGATGGAGGCCATTGATTAGGTGTGCGAATACAGTTTTCGGAGGTTCTCTTCTGCATGGGATAGAACTAGTAGAGCTGTGAGCTTGTTTGGCCTCTATCTTCGATAGATAGCAGATTCCTTCCTGAAACTGCAATGTGTAACCTAAATGGTCTAGCTGTGAGACCGAGAGTAGAGATACACGTAGCTGGGATACATATAAAGCCTTCAGATTCAGTCCTCCAACGGCAACTTCACCAGCGTACTCAGTGTTGACAGTAGCTTCATTTCCAAAGTGGATTTGACGAGTTTCTGGCAGTGGAAAAAATGTTAAAAATAGTGACCGTTCATTGCACATGCTGTCAGATGCTCCCGAATCGAGAATCCACTGGTCAATGTAAAAATCGTGCATATTATTGTTTATTCTATTTTTCCAATCTTCTTTGTTATAGTTTTCGTGTAGGACACTTGTGATTGTTGGGGTATAGAGAAGAGTAGAGTGGTCGTATACTGTTTTTGAGTTTAGCATAAGATCGGCTAGTCAGAAGCCATTTGGGTGGTTCATATGAAGGAGTGATTGATTGGATGATATCTCCCCCGAGGGGCTAGCTGTACTTGGCTTATCTTGGATTGCTAGACTCGCTTGGCTTGTGGGGTTATCTTGGCCAGTTCTATGAGTAGTTGAGGTACGCCATGTGAGGAGGGCATTTCTGCCTCTAGCAGCCTGATCTTGACTAAGAGATGTATAGTGACAGTCACGACTTCTGTGCCCAGTTTCCCCACAGGCAAAGCAGGTGCTTGTTGGCTTGGGTCCATTGTTCTTCACATAGCTGACCTGGGAGGCAGCACTGATGCGGTTTCCTGAGAGACTGCGGGGATATACGCTTGCTCGGTGGCCTCTTTCCTTACAGTGAAAGCAGGTTCCATTGAACTGGGGTCTTGCATTAAGGTAGGGTGAGTAGCGGTTCGAGTTGCGTGATCTTCCGGAACTGGGATATCTTCCATTGGAGAAGTAGTTCTGGGAGCTTGATATCAAGGCACTTCCGGAGGCCAGAGAGGTATTTGCTGACTTCACCTCCATTTCCTTTGCGATTTCCGATTGTTGAACCTTTCGAATTACGTCCTCAACTGACAGCTCTGCTTCTTGTTCGTGAATTATTTCCACCAGGTTGTTGTAACTGGTTGGGAGAGAGCTAAGGAGTTTGTCTTTGAAGCTGGCATCGTCGATACGCTGCTCACTACCGGCAAGCTGCACCCTGATATCGTGAAGCCTTGAGATAAACTCTCCTAAGGGCTGTCCAGGCACTGGTGACGCAGAGAGAAACTGCCGGCGGAGTGCCAATCTGCCGTTAATAGAGGCAGCCTTGTCCAAACGGTCCTTTAAAGTGTTCCACATCTCCTTTGCAGTTTTCATTCCGGTTAGGTATAGTCTGAATGCTGGAGATGTCGAGCCAAGTATGACTCCTTTTGCCTTCGCTTCAAGTTGATAGTAGGAGTTGCATGCTTCCTGTGACTGTGGATCTGGTGCGGTGGACGTTGGCTGACTTAGTCCTGGTTCGGATAATCCTGGTGTCGGGGGAGTTGTGGTCCCAAAAACATGGCCATATGCACCGATTGCTTGTAGGTGAATAGTAATCGCATTTCTCCAGACATTGTAGTTTGTGTCAGTGAGGAGAGGAATCTCACCGGCATACTTGGAACGGTAGTAAGAGCTCATTGTAGAGTCTTTGAGGGGTGTTTGATCCGGCAGGATGATTGATACGTGAGGTAGCGACTATCCCGGGCTCATAACCTGTTAAGATTGGTTCTGCTACTGTAAGACTTGCTAGGACGAGAATCCAGTCCTTTATTAAGTAACTAAAAACGAGCTTGAGAAAGGAGAAGAATGATTTTTTGTAAGACTAGCGATGAAAGAAAGAATTAACAAGTTACGAGTGCTTTCCTTGCAGACAGGTCAGTTTGTGCTCCCGCGTGTGCGTCATCTATCCCACAACCACAGAACTTTACGCATGTACATAGTATCGACCATCACAGTGGTTTCATGTCTCCGGTGCCTTCAGTTCTCGCTAGTGGTATTTCCTAACATAAATAAACCCTTAACTCTAGCTTCCTGAACACGCCCGATTTTAGTCAATATCATACCAAAAAATGGTCATACTTACATCGCCAAGAGAGTGAAGGCGGGTCTGGTGAAGTGTGGCCTATTTTGCGGTAATTACAGTAGCCACCCCCAATCTGCCCGGCTCCACGGCGCCACAAGACCACCAGAGCAAAACATAGGTTAACGTGGCGGTGCTTGACAATCCCACACGCTCCTATGATGTGTAGTGATTGCATAGGTGGATTTCTGATCGGTCTATCCGTTTATCTTGGGCATTCTTAACGAGGTATGTGAATGCTGATGGATATGTAGTCCCAGTAGGTATGTTGGTGGTTTGCCAGACTCACTGCCAGAGTAGTCATATTCATGGTTGTCTGTCTTTATCCTGTTATGTGGATTTACCCTGATGTGTGGGAGTTTTCCCTTTCCTGTATTTAAGCAGAAGCAAATCGGTCATGGACCACTAAGTTGAACACATTCACTCTCGCCTCCACAGGAGTGTTTTCTTCCTCACGACACGAAGATCCGCTGCGTACTCGTACGTTCGCTATCAAATGCCGAAGCCGACGCGTTTTTCGTGACGGTTGGATGACGGCGCCTGGCGAGCTTATAGTGCAGGACGGTCGGACTCCGGCATGGCCCCGGCATAGATTTACAAAAAAGGCGTATGGTTTGCATATTGGAGGCTTGGAGCGGATCTTCATGATGTGTTTAAGAACGCTGGTTTCTACAGAAGCGGTCTCCCACACCACCGTATCGTACCATATCGTACCACAGTAACCTATTGTCCCTCACCCCGCGAACTCTGTGACTTGTTGATCTTAGTGCTGTTCGGCCGTAGAAAGCTAGTTTCATTCCTAAGCAACTTTTTTTTTTTAACTCCTCTCTCTATTCGCCCTTCTTCACTCTCATCTCCAATTCCATACCTTATTCAACTATGGTCCCCCTTTCCCATTCCATATTTATTTCCACGTTCTGACAGATCAGTAACACGGTAAAATTAGTGTCCCTTATTATCTATAATGTCTGTTTTTATTATTTAATTTTAATCAGCTTTCTTTTTTACCATTCTAATCAATTTATCTCCCTCCCTTGTTTTCAAAGGTTGATCATTGACAACTCTCGATCCCAGAACCGAATTGTCGTCCAAACCGCCCCCATTTTGCATGCGCGGCCCCCTGGCCACTGACACTTCTACAAAGTCGCTCTAGTATAATATCTCAATCCTGCTCGCATCTCGCTCCTGTTTTGTTTTCCCGTCAGCCCGCTATACTATACCTCCCCCAGCTCGGCATACAAATCAAAAACCATCTCATAGAAGTCTGTTATTCCAAAACAGAACGGCCCGTCACTCCCCAGTACTCTAAAGTTCTGGAGATATGTCTCATATTAGTCATTGACCCTCCCCAGGTAACTGGATATTAATTGCCACACAACAAGCCTTACTTCCCCTCTCTCTTCAACCGTTCTCATAGAATTTTATAAACTCCTCTAATAATCGTGCTAAGGTGGTGGCGTCCACCACCCCCGGTTGCGAGCTTGCCAGCAACCCGCCAGCTCAACGATAAATTCGGGCTCAACGATAATTTCAAGCATAACCAAAACCAAAGTCCCACCACATGAAAATAAAAAGTTGTAAAAGAGAGGAAAGAAAATAGAAGACTTATTTTCAAAGACTTAAAACAATGTGTGAGAAAGCCAGAAGGACATCCAAAGCATCAGAAAACGTTTGGTAGCGGTTTGTAATTCTTAAATTCACATACAAATTGAAATTATCGTTGAGCCCGAATTTATCGTTGAGCTGGCGGGTTGCTGGCAAGCTCGCAACCGGGGGTGGTGGACGCCACCACCTTGGCACGATTACCTCTAAAAATTGTTTTACCATTTCTATATTAAATTTTTATCTACATAGTTGACACAACATTATGGCCCAGAACACACAGGCCAGAATCGGCGACGGCAACAGAGGTTGCGGCAACCTAAGTAGTAGCTTCAACGTCCATATGTCCGTCAAGGATGCGCAGATTATGCATTGACTATCTCCACTGAAGCCAAATAGCAAACATGAAGGTGTGCGCGCCTCCCGATTTGCCAGTGTCCGGAATTAGCTTTTAGAAACGGGGGAGTTTAGGTAGTGCAGAGGTGGTGAGGGTGGAGCCAACAAGGCGTTCTTGTTTTGCTGCGGGAATCCGGGAGTGTGCAAGACGTATCTAAGGTAAGCGGCGGGATTCTCCAACAGAAAGTGGAAATTCCTAACTATCAGAAATGCTAGTTCATTGGTAATCGACAGGCTGTGCGATCAGGCAACGAAGGAAAATATAGCCGTCGCAGGCCTTTACTGCGACTTCTCGGCTCGGCAAGAACAGAGGGTTGCTAACATGATGGGGCCTATCTTGAAGCAGCTGGTTGGTAGAGCGGACATCCCACAGTATATACGCGAGGCATTTCAAGAAGGAAAAACAGAGCTTGATGGAAGAAGGCTGCTAGTTCCGGATCTGGTGGGAATGCTGAGGATCGCGATCGCTTCGCTACCACAGGTTTTTATCTTCATTGATGCGCTGGACCAAGCCTCTCAGTGGGTCCACGTTTGGGTTGGGTTGACCCGGGTTCCTTGTTGGGTCGGGTCGGGTTAGGCGGGTCGGGTTGGGGGTTCCAGTCCCATGGGTCAGGTTGGGTTCAAATAGGCTCAACCCGGGTAACCCATCTGACCCAACTAATTTTTCTCGCTTATTTTTCCTACTTGAGCTGTCTTCATTGGAGGACAGCTATTCTCTCCCACATGAGAGCCCGAGCCCACGGGATTGGAAAACTCTATTTCCAAGGTAGCTGAGCTACTCGAGTACGGTTATGGTGAGGGAACTCTGTAGCCGGAATAGGCGGACATTCATTCTAGCTTAGTAATAGTATGTTAATTTGCCGGGAGTGCAACTATTAATAGGTTAATCATATTGAAAACATCTATTAATAGCGTTTGCCAAGGATATTAACAGTAATTAACATGTCCCGGACATTCTCTTCCCCCCCACCCAAATTTGATCTTCTTTAAATCTTAATAGCTCCATGAAAACTTGAGATATTCCTATTTTCTCTCTATTAGTTTGTAGAGGATCGCCTACTCTATCACTTAATAGAGCTATAATTCTCATCAGAGTTGTGGTTGAAAATCCTTCAGCGTTTGAAGATGGACGATATTTTCTGGGAAAAGTGCTCCGGCTACAGAGTTCCCTCACCATAGTTGCTAGAAAATTGTCTAAATCAAGGTATGTATTTTATATGACATCTCAGCTTGTTTTCAATTGGTATGATTGTGCCTGAGCATGAGCTCGGGTATCACCCACTTCAGGTACTCCTCTGAATCAATATCTGACAATCTATTTACCTTTCATCTTCAATTTAGTAGATTATTTAAATGCTAACGTTCGTACATATCTCAGCTCTCCTCAAAGCTACACATTCCCTACCTGTCAATTGCATCTGCTACAACTACAAGCTTTCTTTCAGAAGTCGGTAGTGCTCTGTCTAGTCCACCATCTATGATCAACTCTGAACCTCCGAGCCCACTACCCGAGTTTGAACTTCACCGATCTGAGCGTGAGGATACAGTAAACTCATTCCATTTAGAGGTAGGTAAACTATTCATGTTTCCTTTCTTATAAAATGCTAATTACACATAGGATGGAAACCGCCGCAAACGCAAAAGTAGAGCTCCATCAATGTGGGTTTAGGGACCACAAGGATCACCTAATGGTAAGCTAGTTATACTCAATAATATTCCGTAAGTTCTCTGTTCGAGTGACTAGCCAATATCGGATTCACGGTACTCCCTTAATTCACAGACGATTGAGGCGACACATTGCTCACGGAGTTGGCAGTCATCCGGTTCTGAGTAATAGCTTGGGTTCCGAAGTGTGGTTGATTTACCTATATGATGGAAGGGACCGGAGGTGTTTTGAATTTATATTGTTATTATTTCTTATTCTTATTCCATTTTTCCTACTTCTCATTTATCAATCAAGTAATCTTAAGGTGTAATTAGATACTGAAAGTACGACAATACACCGATAGTTTTATTTGTTCATAATATCACATAATATGGACCCAGTGGGTAACCCGGGTTAGGCTTGGGTTGGGTTGGGTCGATCCCTTGTTGGTTTTGGGTCGGGTCGGGCTGTCAATTTTTCAACCCGGGTAGACACATTGATGTTGAAAATCACGAAGCTTCCACTGTTTAGAGTATGAGGCGTTGGTTGTTTAGCAATGGTTTAGAAACACAATGGTGGAACAGGCTAAAGGAACGAGTCAACAAAAGAGTCAACGAGTGAGTGAGAGTATGTAGGAACTAGAGTTAGCGTAAGGAGAAGTGTTTGGGATGTTTTGGAGGTAGCACTAGGGATGCCGGAAGTAACGGGTTACGTTCCGGAGGTCTGAGTGAACAACCGGGTGTCACACTATAGAGGATAGGAAACTGGAGAAGAAGCACAAAGGTATCAGGACTGTCTGGTACAGCGATAGCCTAGGAGGAATGTTTCGGAGGACGTTTGAAGGAGTTGTGTGAGTGGAACGGTGTGGCATCACGAAGAAAAGAAGGTGGTATGGAATTCTGCGAGGCAGATTGACGAAGAATATGTTTGCAAAGGAACAGCTCGTGTATATATAGGACACCTCCGGCAGCATAGAAAGAACAAGAATCGCAGACACTCTCTACCTATCATAGCCTTATTATTTGAATTGAGAGGCTTGGAACTATATTTTACTTGAGTGATATACAAGAGGGCTGAGGGAGCAGGATGATTGCCACGGCTGACCAGACCGCATTCCGCATCTGGGTCCATGGTCTCTTCACCCCCTAGTTTGTCGGGCATTAGGGCACCTGATAAAGATGAATTATGGACCGAACTGGTATGATTGTGCGCCTTTTCCAATCAGATTTGGTCCATATCACCTCCCCTCTTGTTCTTCATTCTATTGGGATATTTGTTAGCATTTGTGTTATTTTTTCATAGGTGGCAGTATATAGCGCGGCTCAACACAGAAAATGGGTATCATAATATGAATAGACACTAAACTTCGGATTGTTCGCCTTTTATGCCCACAAGCCAATTGAAGCCGTTCGTTTATCTCCTACCAATTTCTCTCAATACAATTAAATGATCACCATCAGTTTCCTTTACAGACCGTCCATCATACTACGGCATCCCTGCTAGTTCAACTACATCCCACCGCCGGAGGTGCCCAAATCCTAGAAATTAAACCTCAACCCCAGCTTTCTTAATATGCCCAACTTTGACTAATGCCAGCGAATGGCCATTCCTATATTAACAAAGGGGCGTGGGCGCGGTGCCGGTATGGTTAGGCCTATCGTGCAGTAGGCATGGTCGCCCCACATCTGCCCCGTTCCACAATACCGGTAACACAAGACCGCCAGAGGAAGTCACAGATTGCTCTATAACACAGGGCAGTCCTGTGAGCCTTCACCCCACCTAAGATTATAGAAACCCCGGTAAGGGAACTCCACTAGCCTAGAGCTTGACTCCCTTGAGGAGATGGTAGGAGTTTATCAGAAGCGAATAGAAAGTAGCAGATGCCCACACAAAACGATTTCCATGGAGACTGGTATCAGGGCCCATGGAAGACCTGGGAAAAAGGTTTTTGATAGTTATTGCGCGAAAGAGATACCATACATTACTTCACACTCTTTCCCGGGGTACGTATGCGGGCAGAGGAGCAGGTTCTCTGGATGTGGGTGACTGGCTTTTGTGCTCTTCTTTTTCTCTTTGTTTTTTTTTTCGAATGGCTTCGCAGGAGGGTGAATAGTTCTTGCTTGGAGAGTTTTTTTATCACGTACTATCATACCCCCTCTTCACCTCGGCTCACCTTCGGCACCTTTCACTAGGATAAATGCAATATCTAACCTCCGACGGAATGGCGCGGAGAAACCTAGCTCCACACAAAACTAACCTTGAGATGGCTTGTTTTGTCCGTTTCTTCAGTGTGGTGGGTGGGACTTACATTTCTGAGCTTGACTTCGTCTCTTATGGAGGGGCATTCGGTGGTGGTGGGGTGGGAACCCTTGATGATTTCGGGATCAAGTTTTACAATTGGCATGGCAGAATCTATGACAGTGGGAGTGAAAGTCGTCGTGATGAATGACGCGGCGGTTTACCGTACCACAATTTAATGCACTACCACACGGTCAAATACATATGTTACGGTTCTGAGTTATCTTGCGTCATCCAGTATCCCAATTATTTCTTCATGTTTGCTTTCCTATACTGCACCTATTTTTCCTCTCTCGTTTTCCATCCAGTTTCTCCCCCCCCCCTTATTTTCTCTTGGACGAGGCAATTGAATAAAATTTTATCCTTTGTTCTGTTTAGCCATGTTTTGCAACAACATAATATCCATTGAGAGATATAGTTTGGTTGAATTATACCCAAGGGGGCGGAGGAAGGAGGCTAATGGCCACAACTAACCGCATCACATTCTGCGCCCGGGCCCACGGTCTGTCCAGCCTCTGGCCTGTCAGGCATTAGGCGTTCGGGTGCGGTGCTTGGAAATGATAGATTATGGACCATAGTGACTTGCCCTATGATACCTCCATGACCAAGGGATCGGATCGTGGGGCATGCTGCGCCAAGCACCCCGCCCGACCCCGAATCCTGAGGGCTGGGTGTGAAAGTCATTCGGCTAAATATCCGGGACTAGCTCCAAAACTAACAAATTACTATACTTCCCAGCTTCTTAAGACCTTCAAGAGCTTCTGCTAGTGTACTGTGTCAGGTGCTGTACTTGTACGGTACTTCCTCTCTCATACAGTGAATAGAGGCGAAGAGAGAAGGAGAAGTTCTCCGGATGTGGGTCCTTGGCTTTGTCACTTTTTTCCTTTCTCCTCTTCTTTTCTCTGAAAGGCTGCCAAGGAGGGTGAAGGGTCATGGTGTGTAGTCTCTTAACTGCACTTATGATACCCACTCCTCACATACTCACCGCCACTCTCCCGCCACCCATTCCAGCCCAACCAGGCACATGTTGCACCCCCGAGCCCAACACAAACTGACACCTTAACTCAGTACTGACACTCCACGCAGGAATCCAGCCACCCTACAAACAACGCGGCAATAACAACCAATACCGAGTAAAGCTACAAATGATCACCGAAGCTTTTCCCGTCATTTGCCTTTCATTCTTTTCAGTCTCACGAGGGAATATCAATGATTTAATTAGCTAGCGCAGTTTCAGAGTTGAGCCGCTCAGGTGAATAGTTCGTGATACGTACAGCACATTCCAATAATGAGGAGTGTTTCATATTTCCCTTTTTCTTCTGCCTCCAGAAAGCTTCCCTAGTTGCTCGAACTACTGGATGGCTGTGGAAAATATTTAAAAACCCCCCAGTCAGGGCGTGTGAGAGTCTATCACTTCAATATCCTTCTCCCCAGACACACCGCTCTCCACCGGACCGGGGGGAAATATTGATACCGAAGCGGAACTATGAGCGGCAGGCAATAGGAATTGAACACTATACTTTGTACATTAGATGTAGGAAAGGCGTGGCCACAAACCCCTCTCGCCTCTCCCGCGCTTCCGAACCCAAGAGTAAAGACAGGAGCGTGTATATAACATAACAAAATCATTCTCATCCTTGCATTGATGCCAATTATATCTCATTTCCTCTACACAAGTCCCAATTTCCTTTTTAGAAAGCAATGCCAAACCGGCAGCAGGGCTGAAAAGAAATGGTGACGAAACGAAATGAAAGGATGTCTAAAAGCGCTGTGAAAACTCTTCATAACCAAAGGTGGGGAAGCTCACACCCTTGCCCCTCAACCCCCTCAATTCGGCCGCATTCTCGACTGCTAACTAAACTAACCGACAAGGATCGGCAGGAGCATGATAAATATGATATATATAAGCGACAAAGGCATCTCCCACTCCCTCTATCAGCTCCCACTCATACCCACTCTTCTCCCCCTCATCCAGCTAGGTCCTCCGTGCCTCCGCCTGTTCGTTATTAACAAATGAAATAAAAAGGAAATACTACAAAAGATTCCCCTGTTTGCGACACAACTCCTGCCACCGCATCATTGCAGCAGTAGCATCACTCCCGCCACTATATGCCTTCCTCGCTCCCAGGATAAAAGAAATAACAAACGATAGACCCCACGAAGACTTCGGCACCGCACCGCCCCCATATCCATCTCTGCTCCAATGCCGACAAAGGAAATACAAGCTTCACATAGACTCCTAGTGTGTCTATAACTCTTGGCGGTCTATAAATCCTGGTGCCGTTCTCATCCTTCCCCGTCGCATACGCTTTGCCCAAGTGCACAACCACAACCTCCGCCCGAACAAAGCGAATGTGCCAAAAAAACAAACGAGCTGCGGGGGGGGGCGGACAGGTGGTAACAGACGAGTAGCCGGGTTGGAATGAACCAACGACCGACTCTGGGAGTGGACGGCGGGTAGAGGGACGGGAAATAGACGGACGGAGATGGGTACAAAGTAATGAGCATGCTGAGCAGCATCCATGATGTCCAACATTCCTTGCCCACTCGCAGGAAACGTAGATCCGGAGAGCCGTCTTCTGTAAGTGACAATAGCACGAGAATAAAAGGAACCACTTACAACATTGCTGCAACCACCTCGACTGACCCCAACTCGCTGTCTTCCGCCAACCCCAAGATCTTTTGAGTGATGGGTAAGGTTGCACAATTAGCTAGTATCTTTTTCACTCATCCCCTAATTTTGTACCAAATTTTAACTAATCTATTTACTTCGCCCTGTAATAATTTTATCTTTCCCTGTTCCCGCAGGTTGATCTCTGACACTTCACATGCCCAAGGTCTCAGATTACGGGTACTTCTATCGAGCGGCTGTAGTATTCAAATGCTTGACCTGTTTTGGTATCTCATCAGCCCACCATACCATACCATACCCCCCCTCGCCCGTCATTCAACCTAGAAACTAGCTCCATTTGGGCCCCAACAGCTCACCCGCAACTGTGTGTAACCAGGAAACTAGGGATATAAAACCCACCAGATATCAGGAGAGAAAAAAAGTACAGTCACAGAACGTAACGACGGAAATATATCCTGAGGGTCAGTTATTCCGAATAAGGTGAGCCGCACCCAACACTCCCCTGTTCACGAAATCCCATTAACCTCCTATCTAACCTTCAATCTTTGATTTGCGATAGAGGTAATGCGAGAGATTCCTGATATTGAAACACACGACCATGCTTACAGTCGCTCGGTAGTCACATATTGACATTAGTCATGCACCCCTCTAAAACGATTGGATATTAAAAGTCAAGCTACACAAAAAGCCTCATCTCCCCGCTTTCTTCAGCTGTTCGCACAGAATTTCCTAAACTCCCCCAATACGCCCACAAATTGTTAAACCCTTTCAACATTCTATCTACACTCTTGACAGAACATCATGGCCCAGAATGCACATCTCAACATTGGCGACGGTAATACGAACAGCGGCAACATAATCGGTAGTTTCAACAACACCATCCATAAGTCCGAAGAGGATACACAAATCATGCACTGGCTGTCTCCACTGGAGCCGAAAAATAGACATGAAGGCGTGCGCGCTGACCGACTCGCCGGTGTCGGGAATTGCCTTTTGGAAACGAGCGAGTTTCAGCAGTGGAGTGGTGGCGAGGGTGGAGTCGATAAGGCTTTCTTATTCTGCAGCTGGAATCCAGGTGTGGGCAAGACCTACCTCAGGTAAGTCGTGGAACGCTTTAACGGAAAGACGGAAATTCTAACTATGGGAAATACTAGTTCCTTGGTAACCGACAGTCTATGCGATCGCGCAAGGAAAGAAAATATGGCGGTCGCGGGCTTTTACTGCGACTTCCAAGCTCAGCAAGAACAGACGGTTGTCAATATGATTGGGGCTATCTTGAAGCAGCTGGTCGGCAGAGGGAATATCCCGAAGTATCTGCGCGACGAGTTTCAGAAAGGAAAAACGGAGCTTGGTGGAAGAAGGCTACTACTTCCGGATCTGATGGGAATGCTGAGGACAGCAATCGCTTCGATTCCACAAGTGTTCATCTGCATCGATGCGCTTGACGAATTCCTACCAAAAGATCTTTCAAAGCTGTTGGGGTCACTAAGAGATATTGTTCAGGAGTCCCCTACGACACGAATATTCTTGACGGGAAGACCTCATGTCAGGGAGGATATTCAAAGATATTTTAGCAAGCTGGTTGTGTTACCCATCACCCCTGCGACAGATGACATTAGGAGTTATCTGGAGATGAGACTGGATGGGGATGCCGATCCAGAGGCCATGAATGATGAGTTAAGGGTTGGTATTATTAGAGTTATCAAAGAACGGATATCAGATATGTAAGAGCATTTAACATTCAAACGCTATGATTGATCAATACTCACGCACGATGGTGCCTAGATTCCTCGTTTCACTAAACATGGATGCTATTCTTGCAGAAGTGACAATTCGGAAAAGAAGGAAAAGGCTAGAAGCCATAGTGAAGGGCAATGGAATAGGCGATGCCTACACGGCAACTCTCACGCGACTGAAAGCGCAGAAGGGGGACAAATCAATACTCGAACTAAAGGTGTTGATGTGGGTGTTGTATTCCGAAAGGCCATTACGGGCTGAGGAGCTCCGCCATGCCTTAGGTGTGGAAGTGGGATCTCCGGATCTCGATGTCGAAAATGTTCCAGCGTTACGGACCCTCTTGGCATCTTGCCTTGGTCTTGTCACTGTCGAGGTGTCCTCATCCACAGTCCGGCTGGTGCATTATACCCTGCAAGAGCATCTCACAAGTGATCCAACCCTATTCCATAGCCCCCACTCAAAAATTGCAGAGGTTTGCTTAACTTACCTCAATTATAAATGTGTCCGGGATCTCTCACCAACACTTCGCTCCGCTCCCGCAACCACGCCACTGGTAGAGTATGCATCCTATTACTGGGGGGAGCACATAAGAAGTGGAATGACAAAAAACGCGAAAGCACTTGCACTTCGACTTCTGGATAGATTTGATGAGCATATATCTGCTCGGCTACTTTTATTGCGCTATAGTAGAGAACGAGTCTCAGGCCTTTACTTTGGCGGATGGGGAGGACCTATTGGATTCACAGGACTCCACGGTGCAGCATTTGTCGGGATTGGGGAGATAGTTGCAGCTATTCTGCAGATGAAGGAATGGGATGTTGGTGCAACCGATTGTCTGGGGAATACAGATCTCATATGGGCAGCAGGAAGAGGGCATGAAGGGGCGGTGAAGATTCTGTTAGACAGAGGGGATGTCAATCCCGACTATCCAGACACCGAATATGGCCGGACCCCACTCTCGTGGGCCGCTCAGAACGGACATGAGGGAGTATTAAAGATGCTTTTGGAAAGAGGGGGTGTCAATCCCGACCAGCCAGACACCGAATATGGCCGGACGCCGCTCGGGTGGGCCGCTGATTACGGGTGTGAGGGGATAGTAAAGATGCTTTTGGAACGAGGGGATGTCAATCCCGACCAGCCAGACACCAAATATGGCCGGACGCCACTCTCGTGGGCCGCTCAGAACGGACATGAGGGGATAGTAAAGATGCTTTTGGAAAGGGGGGATGTCAATCCCGGCCAGCCGGACACCGACTATGGCGGGACGCCACTCTGGTGGGCCGCTTGGGACGGGCATGAGGGGATAGTAAAGTTGCTTTTGGAACGATGGGATGTCAATCCCGACCAACCAGACACCAGATATGGCCGAACGCCACTCTGGTGGGCCGCTAAGAACGGCCATGAGAGAATAGTAAAAATGTTTTTGGAACGAGACCCCAAATCTGGCCGGGCGCTACTCCCGTGGGCCGCTGGGAATGGGTATGAAGGAATAGTAATGATGCTTTTGGAACAAGATGTCAATCCCGACCAGCCAGACACCTTCTATGGCCGGCCCCCACTCTCGTGGGCAGCGAAGAACGGGCATGAGGGGATAGTAAAAATGCTTTTGGAACGAGGAGATATCAGTCCCGACCAGCCAGACACCGAATATGGCCGGACGCCACTCTGGTGGGCCGCTCAGAACGGGCATGAGGGGATAGTAAAGATTCTTTTGGAACGTGAGGATGCCAATCCCAACCAGCCAAACAACGAATCTGGCCGCACGCCTCCTCGTGGGCCGCTGAGCACGGGAATTAGGCTGTGGTAAGCATGCTTTTAGAGCGGACAGATGTCCGTATCGCTACGCCAGATCCCGCGAACTAAGCGCTACTCCCGTGGGCTCTCTCTAATGGACATGCTGGGGTGGTAAAGATGCTACGTAAACTGGGTAGTGTCAATTCTGGCACAACAAATCGCCTGGCTAGGCGTCCCCTCTTGTTCCGTTGGCCATGGGGGCGAGTGCGGTAGATATTGTTGAAAATCACGAAGCTTCCATGGTTTGGATGATGAGGCGTAGGTTGTTTGGCATTGGTTTGGAAACGCAATGGCGGAACAAGCTAAGGAAAGGGTCGGCTTGTGGGTAAGAGTATGTGAGAACTAGCGGTTAGTGCAAGGAGAAGTGTTTGGGATGTTTTAGGAATTAGCACTAGGGATACCGGAAGTAACAGGTTACGCTCCGGAGGTCTAGAAGACAACTAGGTGTCACACTATAAGAGTTAGGAAACTGGAGAAGAAGCACGAAGGTATCAGGACTGTCTGGAACAGCTGTAGCTTAAGGGAAATGTTTTGGAGGATGTTCGAAGGAGTTGAGTGATGGGATGATGTGGGCTCACGACAAAAGTGTGGTATGGAATTCTGCGAGGTTGATGGACGAGGAAGATGTTTGCAAAGGAACAGCTTGTGTATATATAGGACACCTCCGGCAGCATAGAAAGAACAAGAATCGCAGACACTCTCTTCCTATCATAGCCCTATTACTTGAGACATCCCATTCAGAGGTGGCCATTCTAGCAGTGATATCATAGGTACCAATAGCTAACATACCCTCATATCGCAGACCACAATGAGCGCCAACCAGTATCGGATCTCCAAACCTCACTTTCCAAACCCACTGATTGTTATCTCCCCTTAACTGAGCTGTCCCACCCACATCGACCCCTTCCCATGCGGCCCCTAATGAGGGCCGACATCTATCCTAACCACCCTCAGCCAATTCTCTATTACTCTCGACCGGTTGACCGGTGTTTTGGGATTGCCTGCTTTGCTTGTTCTCGCTTGGATTCTTCCATCCTCGTTACCTAAAATCCCTACGCCCCATAAATGATTACCGAGTGGTGTTAATAGATTTTGACAGATCTTGCTTTTTCCACTTTCAGTTCGAATTTTGCTATCCATCTAGAGTCCTTTTGTCACTTTTGTTCTTTACTCGTACAGTTTTCGTTTTTGGACTTCCAACCAGACTTGGTCTATGTCTTCATTCTTGTCGTTCTTCATTCCTATTATTCGTTATACTTGGCTTATCTTTTCCCTGGCGGCGGTGTATAGTAGTCCAGCCCAGGCAATGGGTAAGAATAGACGCTAAGCTTCAACACGCTCTTCTTATATTCCCACAAGCCCCCAGTTTACCCTCCCCTAGTTTCTACCAATACTACCATACATACAAGTGATGACCCTCGGCTTCCTTCACTAGCCATCCACTATACTACTGCACGACGCCGCCCCAAGCCCGGTACATCTCACCCCTGGCGGTGCCAAAATCTAATAAATAAACCCTTAACCCTAGCTTCCTAAACACGCCAGCTTTTATCCAATATCGTAACAGAAAACGGTCATACTTACATCGCCAAGCGAGCGAAGCCGGGTCTGGCGTAGCGTGGCCTATTGCACGGTATCATAATTACAATATAGTAGCCACCCCCAATCTGCCCAGCCCCGGGGCGCCACAAGACCATCGGAGCGAAAGATAGGTTACTGTGGCGGTACTCGACAACCCCATACGCTCCTATGCCGTGTGTAGTGATTGCGCGAGTAGGGTTTGGTTTGGTCTATGTGTTTACCTTGGGCATTCTTAGCAAGATATGTGAATGCCGAAGCCGACCCGTTTTTCGCGACGTTTGAATGACGGCACCGGGCGAGTTTACAGTGCGGTACGGTCTGACTCGGGCGTGGCCCCGGCATAGATTACAAAAAAGGCTTATGGTCTGCATATTGGAGGCTTTGAGCGGGTCTTCACGATGCGTTTAAGCGTGCTGGGTTCTACAGAAGCGGTCTCCCACTACACGGTATCGTACCAGATTGGACCAAACAGTAACTAATCGTCCCATACCTCACGAACCCTACGTCATGTTGAACTTAACTTAGGTATTATCGGCCGTAGAGAGATGGTTTCATTCCTATGCAACCTTTTTTTCTCTCTATTAGTTATTTCTCTCTCTCAACTCTAATCCCATACCTTATTCTACTATTGTATGTCCACATTTTCCCATTCTATATTTATTTCCATGTTCCGACAAATCAGTAACATCGCAAAAGTAGTGACCCTTATTATCTATAATATCTGTTTTTTATTACTTAATTCCAATTAGTTTGCTTTTTTTTTACCGTTCTAATCAATCTATCTCTCTCCCTTATTCTCAAAGGTTGATCATTGACAACTCTCGATCCCAGCGTTGAATTGTCGTCCCAACAGCCCCCGAATGCACAAGCGCGGGCCCCAGGCTACTAGCACTTCTACCAAGTCTGGTATAATGTCCAAACCCTGCTCGCCTCTCGCATCTGCTTTGATATCTCGTGAGCCCACTATACTATACCGCCCCCGGCTCGGCATACAATTCAAAACCCATCTTTATTTGGACTCTAACAGCTCACCTGCAGAATATTGAGCCAGGAAATTAGAGATGTAAAATCCCCCAGAAATCAGGTGGAAGCAAGGGCGTAGGAAACAACAGTAAACCCACAGAACATATAGTGACCGGAGTATATCATAGAAGTCTGTTATTCCGAAACGGAACGGTCTGTCACTCCCCAGTCCTCTAGCATTCTGGAGATATGTCTCATATTATTCACCGACCCTTCTCAAGTGATTGGATATTAAGTGTTACACAACAAGCCTGATCTCGCCTCTTTCTCAAGCCGTTCATAAACTCCCCCAATACCCCTAAAAAATGTTTTACCATTTCTATGTGCTATCTACATTCTTGATACTTTTCAACAACAAGGTTTACAGCAGCGATTTGGACGTGGTTGACTTCAATTGAATGGCTGGGCGATTATGTAAAGATCGAATTCGAATATCCTAACCGGAGAAATATTCTCGCGAAGATAATAGGAAATAAAAAACTGGAAAGACTGAATAGACCAAAAAACAGGTACCAGAGGAAAGAGAGACAAATTGGATGATAAACGAAAACAACTAACAAAAGGAAAACAAGCTGCCTTTTATCCTTACCTGGATCATGCCGATCCACTTTCACGTACTTCCAGCGTATGCCGTGTTCTCCATCACGTTCATTTTCACTTCCGCCTAGTCAGTGTTCGCAGGCGGCCAGGCAGGCCCTCAGATAGCCGGCAGATATACAGTCCGGCCAGGCCAGGTCAATGTGAAACCGACCTGGGCTTTGTAGGCCAGGCCTTTTGAAAGCCTGCGGGCTTCATAGATACCTGGCGGCACCGCCAGGCTTTCGGCATCTGCCATCGGATTAGTAAATACTTTGTTAGTGTATGGAAGCTATCTTCAGATGCACGCTAGTATCTGCGGATATCTGAAGATGCCCGCAGATATCTGAAGATGTCTGCAGTCGTCTCAGCCCCGGGATGTGCAAATTGAAATCAAAAAAGGAATATTCCCACGTTCCCAGCTCTGAGAGTAGTGCGAATGCTGAGAGATTTCCTATCACTCGATATATTCCTAAAGTGTGCGCATATTACACGTGCGCAAATATTATTCGGTTATGATCTCATGTTATATTTTCCCTGCCCCATCAGTATCAGTACAACCGTAAAATACCTACCTATTTTCGTTATAGACCTACCTCCACTTTATCCTTCTCCTAGTTCGCTTTGCCTTCATGATTCCGCATGGAAAACCATTTCTCCTCTTCTCGATCGCGATTTTCAAGTTGGATACAACTATTTGGGCAAGAATGTGAGTGTGTAGTGCATGGGGATCTACACTAGGTGGTGCACAAAGCAGTCATTCAACTACTATGATATATGTAATGGCGGTGAAGATAGAAATATCACATGTGGGCACAGAGGCTGTCGACGCATATGCTCGTTTGCCGCTCAATTGATACCAATTTATTCAAATACTCCGAAAAATCCCCAGAATCATAGCTGTGGCATTGGATCGCCGGAAGCCGGCAGATATCTGCAGTCCGGCCAGGTCAGGCCAGATGAGACTGGGAAGCCGGACTGCGGCCGACAGTCCGGCCAGATTGGGTCTCGGAAAAGCCCAGGCCGGCCCGGTTATGCTCAAGCCGGGCCGGACTGGCCGCTTGCGAACACTGCTTCCGCCATCTTACTGCTTCGGCCGAGGATAACACAATTCGACCGAGGGTATTCGGTATCCCATATGACAGGTAGGACCTGCATACGGAGTCGTCGCAAGTATCGTCGCATGTGGTGTTTGATGTGTAAGACTAATCGGTAGTCAAACATAGAGGCGTCAGATATGTGTGATATGCCAAGAGGGTTAGGGTTGTGGGGTCGTTTCCGCAAGGAAAATATGCGGTGAGCAGCCAAGAAACTTTTCCGTCCAACTGTTGTAACATTCTTCCCACAATTTGGGATTTGGATCAACATTCCTAGTAGAAGCATGCCATCCTGAACCTAAATATTCTTCACTTGTTTCCTCTACTCCTTTTTAAGGTTGTCACTTGAAACTTTCACTTCAACAGATAAAACAGCAGGATTGACTGATCTGGAAGGTAGATTTGACTGGACCATAATAAGTATTATCTGCTAGCCAGAGGAATAATTGACCTGGATAGAAGAAACTTGAAGTAGTGAGACCATGAAGAATTAGTATTGCTTAAGGTGAATTGCCCTACAGAGAATAGAGAAGTATTACTTAATTTATCTAGAGTTCATGGAACTTTTCACAATAAAAAAAAAAAAAGTCATGCGTAACACTTGCTTTTGCATAACGCTTGGTTTTCCCGACTATGAGCGAAGTGAATAGGAGGGTAACCGGCTATTAGCAGGTTAAATTAATTTCTCCCCTCCGGCTCACCTGCCTCACAACTGCCGGTTAATACCGATGAAACCCTGGCACGCCATATACAACTATACCCAGCAAGAAGGAACGCAGCGAAAGGGAAAATGGGTCAGAATCCAAAAATATCTCGTACTTAGGTCAAAATACAAGAGGAAGTTTCAGACAGCTCCCGTGAATCCGGAAGACTTGAGGTTATCCGGAATCGGGATAAAGAGGCTCGATGGACACATCAATAACTATATATTAGGAGAGAAGAAGTTCGTCGATTTTTCAGTGAGGTAAAGGAAGGGTTCCAATGCTAGCGCATTGGGCCAACCGCTACTGGTAGGTACAAGACGCAGATATTTGCAACGTGCGATGTTGAAAATGGGAGTTAAGAACCCGTAGCTGAAAACTACGGTGGTGTGCGTACCTCTCATGTGAGGACGCGTATGTGGTGAAAAGTTTTCACCTCGCTGTTTTCTCTTCCTTCCTTTCTTTCCTTTCTTTCCTTTCTTTCCTTTCTTTCCTTTCTTTCCTTGTCACTCTTGTCACTCTTGTCACTCTTGTCACTCTTGTCACTCTTGTCACTCTTGTCAAGCAAGTCAAGTCAAGTGAAACTCTTCTCACTCCTCTTTCTCTATTGCTTTGCACATACAATACAAGGTTCCCTCACCATCATCAGAGCCAACTGCGTCCACTGCGTAAAACCTACCATTCAGTCATTACTGTTGCATTGACTACCGGTTTTATCCCGTCCAGCCTAGTCAAATTTCCAACAGGCGAACGAGGAGTCTGAATGAGTGATATTTCATGATTACAGCAGAATCACCAATCTATTCCAAAACCTATGTCAATGAGTACAAGGAATGGGTCGTAAAGGAACCTCGATTTGTAAGTGGGCTACACCTCCTGTTTTGAAATGAATGATTTGGGTTTCGTTTTCTGTCCCCGACTGCCACGCTGGAAGCCATCACAATCCGGGGAAGCACTAGCGGTGGAGTGGCGATATCCCGAGTTCAATGGGGTTGCGCAGAATTTATTGGGAACGGGGGGGGCTGGTAGGCTCAAGCTATCATAGTCGGTTCGCGAGGAGAATGCAGGATCTGAATAAATAAAGTATCATAGTCAGAACTATCTTTTAGATGGGTGATATGCAGGGGGGCTGAAGGAGGAGGGTACTGCATTCTCCGTCTGGACCCATGGTCTATTCACCCCCTAGTCTATCGGGCATTAGGGCACATGAAAAAGATGAATTATGGACCGAACCGGTAGTGTGCCTTTTCTAGTTAGACTTGGTCCATATCGCCTCCCCTCTTGTTGTTCTTTATTCTATTATTCTTTAGCATTTATGTTATCTTTTCATAGGCGGCGGTGTACTATACTTTATAGCGCGGCTCAACACAGAAAATTGGTTATCATAATTTTATGAGTAGACGGTAAACTTCGGTTTATTCGCCTTTTGTGCCCACAAGGCAATTGAAGCCATTCGCTTATCTCCTACAAACTTCTCCCAATACAATCAAGTGATCACCAACTTCTTTTACAAACCATCCATCATACTACGGCACGAGTAGTTCAACTATGATACATCGCACCCTTGTGGTGCCCAAATCCGTGAAATAAAACCTTAACCCCAGCTTTCTTTAAATCCCCAATTTCGCTCAGTGCCAACGAATGGCGATGCCGATATCAGCAAAGGGGGGTGAGGGCGTGGTGTCGGTATGGTTAGGTCTATCGTGCGGTAGGCGAAGTCGCCACCACAAATCTGCCCCGTTCCACAACGCCGGTACCACAATACCGTTAGGTATGAGAATAGGAAGAGAGGGGTAGTTACGTGTTGCCAGCATATGGTTGGGAGATATCGTCGTCAGCACGAAGAGATATGGGTAAGGGGACTACCCCTATATGTAGCTAGTTCAGGGGATTCCCGAGAGAGGGGAATGAAGACAAGAACACCTCCGGGCAGCAGTGGAAAGTCTCCGAGTTTCTGAGAGGTTTTCAGCTCTTGGGTCGAGAGATCATCGACCAGTGAACTTCCATCATCTCCATCTCACCAGCATCCTTGACTTTCATCTGCTCTTGATCATTGACCATAGTGCAAACTTCTCAGAGACCTATTGCCGATTGTTGTGATCAAACCGGAAGAGGTAAGAACGATAACTTCCCGGCAAGGCTAACAGAGACTCCTTCAAGGCTACCGGAGAACTCGTCCATCCTCTATTGTGGATCATCGGTTACCGGTTTGCCATTGCCCCAAAAGAACGCCACCCACCTCAACCGAGGATCCACAATACCGGTACCACAAGGAAGACACGGATTACTCTATAACCCGGGGCGATCCTGCGAGTCATCACCCCACCTTAGATTTCAGCAACCCCGGTAAGAGAACCCCATTAGCCCAGGGAATAACCCCGTGAGGGAAAGAGAGGAGTTTATCAGAGCAAGGAAATAGAAAAAATAGGAGATGCCCACATATAACTACTTCCATCGAGAATGATATCAGCGCCCATGGAAGGCCTCGTAATGGTTTTTGGTACCGAGTGGACTAACGTGGTGCCATACATTACTACACACTCTCGCCCGAGGTGCAGATGCAGGGGGAGGAACAAGTTCCCTGGATATGGGTGATTGGCTTTTGTGCTCTTGTTTTCCCCTTTCTTTCTTTTTTTTTTTTGGAAAGGCTCCGCAGGAGGGTGAATAGTTCTTGGTTGCAGAGTTTTTTTATCACATACTATCATACCTCCTCTTCACCTCGGCTCACCTTCGGCACCTTTCACTGGGATAAATGCAATGTCTAACCTCCGACGGAATGGCGCGGAGAAACCTAGCTCCGCACAAAACTAACCTTGAGATGGCTTGTTTCGTCCGTTTTTTCAGTGTGGTGGGTGGGACTTAGATTTCTGAGCTTGACTTCGTCTCTTCTAGAGGGGCATTCGGTGGTGGTCGGGTGGGAACCCTTGAAGATCTCCTGATCAAGTTTTACAATTGGCATGGCAGAATCTATGACAATGGGAGTGAAAGTCGTCGTGATGAAGACGCGGCGGTTTACCGTACCGCGATTTGCTCCACTACCACACGGTCAGATACATATGTTACAGCTCTGGGATATCTTGCGTCATCCTGCACCCCAGGGATTTCTTCATGTGGGTGTAGTTATGTGAAAAAGGTGCAACTTTGAAGATGCAACAAATATAATTGAATTCATATAAAACCTTTCTAGCATGTAGAGTAGTTCTCAAGAAAATTGAGTTTAATTTTGGCCATTAAAGTCAATATATTGAAATATCTGTTTATTTTTTGATTTCATAATATGAATTCAATTATATTCGTTGCATTTACAAAGTTATACCTTTTTCACATAACTACACCCATGTTTGCTTTCCTGTATTGCGCCTATTTTTCCTCTCTCCTTTTCCATCCAATTTCTCTCACCCCTTCCTTATTTTCTCTTGGACGGGACTATTGAATAAAATTTTATCCTCCGTGCTTTTCTGCCATGTTTCGCAACAACATAATATGCATTGCAAGATATATTTTGGTTGAATTATACACAAGGTCGCGGAGGAAGCAAGTTAATCGCCAAGACTAACTGCATCACATTCTGCGCCTGGGCCCAAGTCTGTCCAACCTCTGGCCTGTCAGGCATGGGGCGTTCGGGTACGGTACTTGGAAATGATGGATTATGGACCATAGTGACTTGCCCTATTATGGCTCCGAGAGTGAGGGATATGATTTTCGGGCATGCTGGGTAACGCTTCCCACACGATCCCGAATCCTAAGGGCTGGCTGGGTGTGAGTCATTCGGCTAAATATCCGGGACTAGCTACAAAACTAAAAAATTACTTCCCAACTCCTTAAGACCTTCAAGAGCTTCTGCTAGTGTACTGTGTCAGGTGCTGTACAGTACTTGTACGGTACAGTACTTCACTCTCCCATATCATACGGTGAACAGAGGCGAAGGGAGAAGGGCATGTTCTCCGGATGTGAGCCATTGGCATTTCCACTGTTTTCTTTTCTCTTCTTTTCTCTGATAGGAGGGAGAAGGGTTATGGCGTGGAGGCTCTTAATTGCACTTATGATACCGTATCATACCTACTCCTCACATACTGACCGCCACTCTCCCGCTACCCAGCCACATAATCGTGCCAAGGCTGCCCCGCCACAACCCACAGTTTACTTTCGCAACTTGGGGCACTCTCTTCCAGAGTGCCTACGGTTCAACGTCAGATTCAGGCTTAACCGAAACTAGAGTCCCACCGGTTGAACATAAAAGTTGTAAAAGAGCGGAAAGAAAAGGGAAGACTTCTGTGCAAAAACAGGACAATGTTTGAGAAAGCCAGAAGGACGGTTAAATCATCAGAAAAATTTGTATCGGTTCCTAATTCTTGAATTCCCACAAATTGAAAATGACGTTAGGCGGAATCTGACGCTAGGCTGTTGGGCCCTCTATGGAAGAGAGTGCCCAAAGTTGCGGGTTGTGGCGGAGCCACAGCCTTGGCACGGTTTACTTAGTACCGGTACTTGTATAGTATCATACTGACACCCCGCACCGGAATCTAGGCACCGTATCGTATCATACAAACACGGCAATAGCAACCAATACCGAGCAAAGCTGCAAATGATCACCGAAGGAGTACCTGTTATTTTCCTTTCATTCCTTTCAGTCTCACGAGTGATTATCAATGATTTAATTAGCTAGTACCTTTTGAGAGTAGAGTCACTCAGGAGAATCGTTCCTGATACATACTCAACATTCAAATTCTGCTCTGCGCAAGTCTCCTGTTCACGAATTAACCGCAATTTCTTTCTTTACATCGTCTAAGGGTAGTGCCTTTATCGAAGCTAATTAATCCATTTCACCCTCGCTCTTCCTCTCAGTGGGGATAGTGGATGTGTAAATATATGCAGGGGAGGAATAAATTCCGGAAATCCGCAGAAGAAGCATGACTACCCCCGAGGAAGGTTTGATAATTTTCTTTTTCTTCTACGATACCTCCAGATAATTTCCCTAGTTGCTCGAACGACTAGACAGCCCTAGACAATAGTTGTAAACCCCCAGCCGCAGGGTGTGAGAGTCTATCACTTTGATACTATTCTCCCCGGACACACCGCTCTCCCCCGGGCCCCCGGAAGATACCGGTAGCACAGCGGAACAGTGATCGGAAGGTAATAGGAATTTAAAATTATTTATTAACTGTAGGAAAGGAATGGCCTCAAACCCCGCTCCCCTGTCCTCTTACCCGGACCAACAGTAGGGACAGGAGCGTGCATATAGCATATCAAATCATTCTAATCCTTCCATGGATGCCAGTTATCTCTTGATTCTTCAACACATGTCACCATTTCCTTTTAAAAAGCAGCGGCAATCTCGTAGCAGGGCCGAAACGAAACGGAGATGATTAAAAGAGCTGTAAAAACTCTTCATAGCCGAAAGTTTTTAAACAACAAGGTATACGACAGCGATTCCGGACTTGGATATGGTTGACTTTTTGGGATTCAAATAGAATAACTAGGCAAAGATAGAGAGATAGAATTCAAGTATCCTAAACAGAGAAATATTCTCGCGATAACAATGGGGAATAAAAATACGGGAAAGACAGAAAAGACCCAAATACTCGTAACGGAGGAAAGAGAGACAATTGATTCGGATAGTGAACGAAAACAACTTAACAAAGGGAAAACAAGCTGCCTTTTATCCTTCCCTGGATCATGCTGATCCACTTCCACACACTTCCAGCATGTGCCGTGTTTTCCATCACGTTCACCTTTATTTCCACCTATCTTGCTACATCAGCCGAGGATAACACAATTCGGCCGAGGGTATTCGGTTATCCCATATGATAGGGGTAGGACCTGCATAAGGAGTCGTCGCAGGTATCGTCGCATGTGGTGTTTGATGTGTAGAGCTAACCGGTAGTCAAACATAGAGGCGTTGGATATGTTTGATATGCCAAGAGGGTTAGGGTTGTGGGTCGTTGCCACAAGAAAAATATGCGGTGAGCAGCCAAGAAACATTTCCGTCCAACAAAAGTGGGGAAGCTCACACCCTTGTCCCTCAACCCTCTCAATTCGCCCGCAGTCTCCACTGCTAACTAAACTAACTGACTGGAATTGGCAGGAGTATGATATAATATAAATAAGCCACAAAAGGTATCTCCCACTCGCTCTATCAGCTCGCACTCATACCCACTCTTCTCCGCTCATCCAGCTAAGTCTCCAGTTCCTTCGCCTGTTCCTGACCACAAAAGAAATACAATTAAACTACTACACAAGATTTCCTTGGTTGCGGCACAACCCCTACCGCCGTACCACCACAGCAGTAGCATCACTCCCGCTGCCATATGACTTCCGCGCTGCTATGATAAAAGATATAACAAACAATAGACCCCACAAAGACTTCGGCACCGCGCCGCTCTCATATCCAACACTACTCCTATGCCGACAAAGGAAATACAAGCCTTGCATAGACGCTTGGTGTGTCTATAGCGCTTGGCGGTCTATAACTCCCAGCGCCGTTCTCATCCTTCCCCATGGCATGCGCTTTTCCCAAGCGCACAACCAAAACCTCCACCGGAAGAAAGCAAATGTGCCAAAAAAACAAACGAGCAGCGGGGGGAGCGGACAGGTGGAAATAGACGAGTAGACGGGTTAGAACGAACCAACGACCGACTCTGGGAATGGGGGGCGGGTAGAGGGATGGGAAAGCGATGGACGAGGAAAGGGTACAAAGTAATGAGCATGCCGAGCAGCACCCATGATTTCCAACATTGCTTGCCCGCTCGCAGGAAAGGTAGGTCCAGAGAGCCTCTTCCGTAAATGACAATCGCACGGGAATAAAAGGGACCACGTACAACACTGGTGTGACCACCTCGACTTACCCCAACTTGCTGTCTTCCTCCAACCACAAGATCCTCTGAGCGATGGGTAAGGTCGCACAACTAGCTAGTATCTTTTTCCTGAAACTTCTAATATTGTTACCTAATTTTTATTAATCTATTTACTTTACCCTGGTAATAATTTTATCTTTCCCTGTTCCCGCAGGTTGATCGTCGGCACTTCTCAAGCCCGAGGTCTCAGAGAACTAGAACTCCGATCGAGTGGCTGTATTATTCAAATGCTTGCTTTTTGCACCCGCTTTGTTATCCGTCAGCCAACCATACTATCATACTCCCTCGCCCCACATTCAACCTAGAAACAATCTCCATTTAGTCCCCAACAGCTCACCAGCAACAGCAAACGGTGTGTAACGAGGAAACTAGGGATAAACAGTGCACCAGATATAAGGAGAAATATTAGAGCGACAACAGTAAAGTCATAGAACATAGTAACAGGAATGACTCCTATGCGTCAGTTATTCCGAAACAGTGCAGCCGCACTCAACAGACTCCCATGTTCACGAAATCCCAATAAACTCTTATCTAACGTTCTATCTTTGATTTGCGATAGAAAATTCGTGAGATTCCTTATATTGAAGCATGACCATGCATGCTTAAAGTCGTTCGGTAGTGACTTTTGGCATTAGTCATGCACACTTCCAAAATGATTGGATACCAAAAGTTAAGTTACACAAAAAGCCTCATCTCCCCGCTTTCCTCAGCCGTTCCCACAGAATTTCCTAAACTCCCCCAATACCTCTACAAATTGTTCAAGCCTTTCTACATTCTATCTACACTCTTGATAGAACATCATGGCCCAGAATGCGCATCTCAACATTGGCGACGGCAATACGAACAGCGGCAACATAATCGGTAGTTTCAACAACACCATCCATAAGTCGGACGAGGACACACAAATCATGCACTGGCTGTCTCCACTGGAGCCAAAAAATAGACATGAAGGCGTGCGTGCTGACCGGCTTGCCGGTGTCGGTAATTGGCTTTTGGAAATGAGCGAATTTCGAGAGTGGTGGTGGTGAGGGTGGAGTCGATAAGGCTTTCTTATTCTGCAGCGGGAATCCAGGAGTGGGCAAGACCTACATGAGGTAGGTGGTGGAACGCTTTAACGGAAAGACAAAAATTCTAACTATTATATCGGAAATACTAGTTCCTTGGTAATCGACAACCTACTCGATCGCGGAAGGATGGAAAAGATCGCCGTTGCAGCCATTTACTGCGACTTCATAGCTCAGCAAGAACAGACGGTTGTCAATATGATTGGGGCTATCCTGAAACAGCTGGTCGCCAGAGGTGATATCCCGAAGCATCTGCGCGACGAGTTTCAGAAAGGGAAAACGGAACTAGGTGGAAGAAGGCTACTACTTCCGGATTTGATGGGAATGCTGATGAAAGCAATCGCTTCGCTTCCACAAGTTTTCATCTGCATCGATGCGCTTGACGAATTCCTACCAAAAGATCTTTCAAAGCTGTTGGGGTCACTCAGAGATATTGTTCAGGAGTCCCCTACGACACGAATATTCTTGACGGGAAGACCTCATGTCAGGGAGGATATTCAAAGATATTTTAGCAAGCTGGTTGTGATACCCATCACCCCTGCGACAGATGACATTAGGAGTTATCTGGAGATGAGGCTGGATGGGGATACCGATCCAGAGGCCATGAATGATGAGTTAAGGGCTGATATTATTAGAGTTATCCAGGAACGGATATCAGATATGTAAGAGCATTTAACATTCCAACTCTATCATTGATCAATACTCACACACGATTGTGCACAGATTCCTCCTCGTTTCACTAAACATCGACGCTATTCTCGCAGAGGTGACAATTCGCAAAAGAAGGAAAAAGCTAGAAGCCATAGCGAAGGGCAATGGACTCGGCGATGCCTACACGGCAACTCTCAGTCGACTGAAAGCCCAGAAGGGGGACAAATCAATACTCGGACTAAAGGTCTTGATGTGGGTATTGTATTCAGAGAGGCCGTTACCGGCCTCTGAGCTCTGCCATGCGTTAGGAGTGGAGGTGGGATCCCCGGATCTCGATGTCGAAAATGTTCCCGCGTTACGGACACTCGTGGCGCCTCGTGTTCGATATGGAAGTGCAGCTGGAGTTGTTAGACTCCGGGAAATGGAATAACGTTTAAGACGAAGCGGTCAGAGGATAAGCGATTCGTAAAGTAGATAAAGCAGTCCTAAAGACGATAGTTGCCCTGTTCCTTTCTTAATCTACAATGATGGAAACTCCGCTCATTAAATACATGAAGTGAAACGTCATTAACCATAGGATAGGTGGCATAAAGAGAAAGAAACAGGACACGTATCCGTAATCAGACTCAATGACAAATATCCGCATCAATGTTACTTAAAGACACGTAGACAGGAAGGATAAGTGTGAAATAGGTGGCAAGAGACTATAATCGTAAAAGAGAGCGTAATGTTGCAACTATGATCGCAAGAGTAACATAACGGGAAGGACACGACAACACACTCAATTCTCAACAGTGGCATCTTGTCTGGGACTTGTCACGGTTGAGGTGTCCTCATCCACTATCTGACTGGTGCACTGTACCCTGCAAGAGCATCTCTTGAGTGATCAAACCCTATTCCATAGTCCTCACTCGGTGATTGCGGAAGTTTGCTTAACGTATCTCAATTATAAATGTATCCAGGATCTCTCACCAACACTTCTCTCTGCTCCCCCAACCACGCCCCTGCTAGAGTATGCATCCTATTACTGGGGGGAGCACATAAGAAGCGGGATGACTGAAAATGCAAAAGCACTTGCACTTCGACTTTTGGATAGATTTGATGAGCATATATCTGCTCAGCTAATTTTAATGCGCTATAATAGAGATCGAGGCTCAGGCCCGTACTTTGACAAGTGGAAAGGACCTCTTGGATTCACAGGACTCCACGGCGCAGCGTTTACCGGGATTGGGGAGATAATTGCCTCTGTTTTGGAGATGAAGGAATGGGATATAAGTGCAAGCGATTGTCTGGGGAGTACAGCTCTCATATGGGCAGCGGGGAGAGGGCATGAGGAGGCGGTGAAGATTCTGTTAGACAGAGGGGATGTGAATCCCAACCAGCCAGACACCTGCTATAGTCGGACGCCACTCTCGTGGGCTGCTGAGAACGGGCACGAGGGGATAGTAAAGATTCTTTTGGAACGAGGGGATGTCAATCCCGACCAACCAGACACCAAATATCACCGGACGCCACTGTGGTGGGCTGCTGACAACGTGCATGAGGGGATAGTAAAGATGCTTTTGGACCGAGGGGATGTCAATCCCAACCAACCAGACACCGGATATGGCCAGACGCCACTTTGGTGGGCCGCTCAGAACGGGAACGAGGGGATTGTAAAGATACTTTTGGAACGACAGGATGTCAATCCCAACCAGCCAGACACCTTCTATGGCCGGACGCCACTCACGTGGGCCGCATTGAACGGGAATGATGGGATTTTAAAGATGCTCTTGGAACGACGGGATGTCAATCCCAACCAGCCAGACACCTTCTATGGCCGGACGCCACTCTCGTGGGCGGCTCAGAACGGGAATGAGGGGATAGTAAAGATGCTTTTGGAACGAGGGGATGTCAATCCCGACAAGCCAGACACCAAATATGGCCAGGCGCCACTCTCGTGGGCCGCATTGAACGGGAATGAGAGGATAGTAAAGATGCTCTTGGACCGACGGGATGTCAATCCCAACCAGCCGGACACCTTCTATGGCCGGACGCCACTCTCGTGGGCGGCTCAGAGCGGACATGAGGGGATAGTAAAGATGCTTTTGGAACAACGGAATATCAATCCCGACCAGCCAGACACCTTGTATGGCCGGACGCCACTCTGGTCGGCCGCTCAGAACGGGCATGTAGGTATAGTAGAGATGCTTTTGGAACAAGACGATGTTAATCCCGATCAAGTAGACACCTCCCATCGCACGCCACTCTAGTGGGCCGCTACGTACGGGTATGTTGGGGTAGTAAAGATGCTTTTGGAACGAGACGATGTCAATCCCGACCAAGAAGACACTTATGGCCGGACGCCCCTCTCGTGTGCCTCCGAGCGTGGATATGTGGAGATAGTAAAGATGCTTTTAGAACGGAAAGATGTCTGTGCCTCCGCGCTAGATAATTCGAACGAAACACCACTGTAGAGCGCTCCCTCCAACGGGTATGGCATAGTGGTAGAAATGCTACTTGAACAGGATAATGCCAATTCTAACGGCAGATTGCGTTAGCTAGGCTCCCTTCCCGCCCCCTGCTGTGCATAGTGGCGAGTGTGTTAGGTACACCATTCAGAGGTCGTGATCTCAACGCCGATATCACAGAAATTATATGGCTAACATACACTCCTATCGGTAGTTCCCATTGAGCGGGAACCGATATTGGACCCCAAAGACTCTTTTTCCAAGTCCGCAGAGGGTGGACGTACGGCGAAGGACGGGGACGTTATCGCGAGCCTGCCCAGCGGCCCTCACTTCCATCACTTCCATCACTTTCTTGTTGCTCTTCATTCCTGTTATCAGTACTTGTCTTATCTTTTTCTGGTTTTCTATGTATTGTACGGCCCAATTATGGGTAATGGGTAGGAATAGACATTAAGATTCAAGACGCTTGTCTCATATATCTGCAAGCTGTCAGCTTATCTCCTCCCACTGATCTACCCCAATCCCACCAATTGATCACCATCGGTTTCCTATCCAGGCTCTCCATCATACTACGATGACACTACCAATCCTGCCACATCCCACCACCGGAGATGCCCAAATTCATGAAATAAATAATACACTTAACTTTCTGAGTCTTCCCGTTCTTAACAAACACTTGGTACTGGTCATGCCCGTATCATCCATGGGGGCGCGGATGGGTCTGAGGTGGTCTGGTCCACTGTAGTCAGTACAGTAGCGATACCAAATCCCCCCCGCTTTAACATATCATGCCATAAGACCGCCAGAGAAAGACGCAGATTGTCCTACTCCCCTGGGCGAACCTATGGGTTATCCCCTCACCCGTAATTCCAGCAACCCCCGCGGGAGCACGCGCTAGGGCCAGAGCAGGACCCCCGTAAGTTTGAGATAGGCGTTTATCCCTGTAAGAGCGTATCATACAAAGGGTATAGAAAGCCCACACATAATGGTTCCCATTTCTTCTTACTTTCCTTTCACACCGGAAAGGTCCAGTAAAGGCTTTTCTGCGTGCAGTTTGTTCGATTCAATAACCCAATAGCCTATTTGATTTGATTTCTCTTCGGCTCCCTAGCGTACCACTACCGGCTAAGAAGGATGCCCCCCTAGCACGCCAGGTGCAACTATCATAGATGGAGTACCGATGATATAAAGAAAGAAATTGGGGTAGAATCTGATCTCGTATTGCCGCTTACTTGCTCTAACATCTGGGGCCATGGCTGCCCTTAAGTACAAGTACCCGTACTCACTATCCGTGTCCTTTCCGATGCTATCACATCATGTCTACCTTTTTACATAACTTCCACGCCGTCCTTTCCAAACCCTTTACAACGTCTGCTACCACAATCACATCACCAATACATAGCGCTTTCTCCGTTGTCACTAGTCTGCGCACATTTCCTTTCCCTTTCCGGTGATGGTGCCACGTTGCCACAATTCACACTATTCCCGAATGACCAGATACGACTCCATGAAAGAACACCTAGCCACAAACACTGTAGCCAGATCGTCAGTATTCACCGGTGATTAACAAGATGATAGAGTATGGAGAGGCGGAACTGACGATGCATAAAAAATCATCGAACGAAGGAAAGGATGCCGGCTTGTATCCTTCCCAGATGATGCAAATTTATTTCAGAGTATAACAAATCGCACGATAGGCCCCATTACTATGCCATTGCCGGCTGTTCTAACCTTCTACCAGGGGCGGGAGTATACGACAGATGGTATGCTCTTGCTGAGGCAGATTGTTGTTCTTCTACGAAGGTACAGCCCGTAAGTTTTGGACTTTCCGCTAGCAGGGGTTGTTGCACTAGCAGTAGTAGTGTGGTGAATTCAACAAATGTGGAATGGTGGATCTCGGATAGTCTTTGTATTTTAGGTGTCACTAATTTAGTTACCGGTATATTTTACTAATTGAGTTGTGAATCCCCAGTTGGTTCCTCTGCACCAAGTGCCCATTGAGCCCCATGAATGGTGCAGTGCAATGTGCCCAAAGGTGGGTCCTCAAGTAAAATAGCAATTCCATTACAACTGATCAGAGTTGAGTTGAAAATAGCTGAGTAATAGGCATGTTATACTGTATTATACTCATAATTTATTTCTTATTAATTCTTATCCTATCATACCATTGTCATTTATATCATCCATAGTATTTCTCAGCATGCTACTCAGTATATTCTATTACTCATTTCACTCTTATCAAAATTTTCACTTTTTGTTTCTGAACTACTTATTTATAAAATTTAATTACAAAGAAACAAGTACTTGTATGTTCACCTCAGAGGTAGCTTTATCACAATACATTTTCGCGTTCTTAATTTGTTAGTTAATTAATTAGTTTAACCTTGAACTCTGCCCATTTTCAGGACCCACCTTAAGCTACTTTGTACTATAGTTTATAATCTTGCTATCTGATTAACTAGCAGTTACTAGGTTAAGCTCTTGATTTTATATAACTTTATAGAAATTAGAATTCAGACATACTTGTATTTGAAAGGCAGACTCATACAGTATTACTTGGGACCTTAGTACAACTACAATATCTGTCCATATAATGCTTATTAGGATCGCCCCAGGATGACTCCTATAGTACAACATGTAACAAGTCTTATTGTGGAAGTAATATGCATAATTACTTCATCCTATCATGAAAATTGTTCAGAAATCTCTAGAAGATTCTCAAAATATTCTAAAGTAGGTTAGAAATATAGAGAAAATAGATCACCAAAAAGATAAGTACATATTTGTACATAATATAATAAGGAAGTAGAACTGCTAGAAGACCTACTCATAATTTATTGAAACTACAAACACGATTCTAATATGTTCAATACAGTAATTTCTAGTACTCTGTATCTTATAGACCATTATTAACAGGGTGGCTTATTTAAACAGGGCAAGATAACTAATTTGTTTACATGCAGGTAACAAGACTAGACTAAGTCTATATTATATGGAGATTGGAGACTACTTACTAGAAGAATGCAAGAAATCCACAAATAGATATAAGTACTTATTGAAAATTATAAAATTTAGTGGTAGCTATAGTATAGGCTGTGAATACCGTTAGGGAGTAGCCGAGATTGATCTTAGCAGAAGGACTAGGGCCTGAATCTTAGGATCGAAGATTGTCTAGGATTACTTGTAAAGTAATAAAAGAATAAAAGTGTAACCGGTACTGGTACTCGGTTAAGAATTTTGTTTTACATTTTGTTTGAAGTATCGCTTTGATACTTAGTTTGTTTGAAGTATCGTTTTGATACTTAGTTTGTTTTATGTTTTAAGTATCATTTTGATACTTAGGTTGTTTTACCAAAGTGTATCGCTTGATACGTTTACTTAGTTTCGTTCATGCTAGACATGAACACATTTGTGTATTTAAAGACCATCCTATTCCACGATGGAAAGGACAGACTTCAACAGACAGTATTTCAATATACTTGGTTGAACAGTTACTCTTTAGTTTCTTCAGTACATCTCTGAAGCTTCCTTTAGTTCTTACAGCTCTCACATCATCTCTGGAAGACCAGGCCACCTGTCACCTATCATATACCGCCCGCAACGTGATTAGCACCTAGTGAGCATGTCACAAAAAGTAAAGATTTGTTAATTTTGTAAACTTATTATATTGTTAAGGTCTCTTTTCCGTTGCTTGATTCCTTTAACTAACCCGGAGATCTTGAACCTATTTATACTAATCGACTGGTACTTAGTATTCATATATTAACTTGTACCGAGGAGCTTTTAACTTTATTTTCTACTAAGTGCGAATACCGTTGGACCCTGAAAGTTCACACACTACTTCAACCTTAATTGAGAGGAGGTAATTATCTCAAGGGGATAGCATCCTCTCTTCCAATGACTTCTTCACGATCTCTAGGCTTAAATGGACTACCTATGTAAATGTAGTCCGAATGGTTATCATTTCAATGATTTCTTCTGATCAGGAACTAGCTAAGCTTGTTGTCAAGAACTAGTACATAAATAATATATGCTTGCATGAGTCTCGACACGCCAGCATAATAGAAAGGCTCATGCTCTCCAGTCTTCCAATTCAGTGTAACGGCGAAAGGTCGAGGCTTAACAGGATAGCCTAAGGCACACCAAGGTTCAGAGAACAAGGAAGGGTCGGGGAGCTGGGCAGGAGATGCTGAAAACAAAACAAGGTGTCAAGGAGGATGCACAGGATTCCAGGGGTCTAGGCCGATATTTGATGGTTTTGGTGATCTGAGGTAGACAAGAGATATAAGTCCTCAGTATATATGTTCTGAGGAAATTACCAGATTGCGTGAAGAGCTAGTTACAAGTGGAGGCTGGCCTCTTTATAAGAAAATTCAATACCCATCTGTCCACTATTGATACTTCATAGTATAACCCTAACTTTCTATCATACTATTCCAACACTTTCTATTTTCTGTATCTTGGCAATAATCATAAAAGACGATTCTAACTATGAACAATTCTCAAAGACAAAGTAGATGTGGTCAAAAGAAAACAAAACAGCTACCTACATATAGTTACAACGAGGTGTCCGTGACATTCAGGTATAGTTCCCTTCTGACCTCCTGCCTATAAGAGGGACTCTTATTAGAGCAATCCAATATACACCTAATCTTGAACAAGGGTTGGTGGTTTCTGAAGTAGTTTGATAGCGCCGAACATCTTCTATCTCATTGATAGAAAATTCCTCAGTCGGCTAGTCACTATTGTGAGTGATCTGTATGGTTTTCAGTCAGGAACTTATGAATTAGAAATTATTATTTTAATTCCTATATAGCTTTACCGCAACCATCCTTTGAGTCACTTGACCTCTATAGTCAGTTACATGACCTTACCACCATGCTAGGTCTTATATGCCTAACAAATACTGAGCTGTAGTATATAAATATTGAAGTATTATTACTTCTTGGAATGAGAATAAGTAATAGAGAAGAGATCGTATTAATATAACAAGTTCTATTTTTCAAATCTTTATTGATACTTAGAAAGTGAATACTTTTTTTTCTCCTAAGTAATATTTGTAAGTGATAATATTACAAGCCTTTCTAGACAATCTCTATCTACTATGAAGGTTCTTGAACTTAGCTACTCTTAATATTGCTTAATATTAGCTACTGCCTAATACCAGTAGAATCAGAAATTGGATTGACTAGAGCATAGATTAGACTGAGAATATGATTAACAATATGACTGAACACAACTGAGAATGGGACTGAGATATACTTAGAGGAGAGGAATTGGGGAAAATAGAGCCAAAAAGGAAATTAAAAAAGGAATAAAAGGTTATTAGAAAAAGAAAGAATAGAAAGTAGGAAAGAGAAAAGAGAAAAAGACAGAAAAATAAAGCTGAAATAATATTTGTAATGATCCTATCGTTTTTCTTGTTAATACGTCAACAGGTAACAACTTTACCTCTTCTCACTACCAATATCTAAAACCATCAGACTCTTTAGTCTACGTGACCTTCATGAGACTATACCTATCAATAGATTTTCTTAGTCTCATTGTACCCCTACAAGTGGGTCCTCTTGGTCACATATGATGCAGGAAATGTTTGTATCATACACAAGAATGTATTGATCTTAATAGTATAGGAAAGACTTAAGTGTTTGCATGAGGAGTCTACTCAGGAGGTCCCTAGACCTTACTAGTTATAAATACTCCTCATTCAATCCTAACCTTGTATGACTCATATTTTCATATCATGATCACCTATGACTTACAAGTACCGCATTAATTGGTGAAACTCGTTTTCATGCTAAGAGGTGAGATTAAGGTATGACAGGGCTTAGAACCTGAACCACGTAAGCGAATATCAGTTTAAAATTTAGTGTATAATATTATTATAAGATAAAGTAAAAACAAATACCAAGTTAACTATCTACAAACTCTATACTCATATTATCTTCATACTCTTCAATTCCTGTATCAGATAATTCTGTAGTAACTGGAGCCTCTAAACGCTCCCAATTGCCAATATTCAACAAGTTTTCAGAAATACCCTTAACAGCCAATTCATCATCACAGGAGCCATCAATAGGTAAGGTTAAACCAAGCTTCCGAAAGGTAGTAATAATTAATTCTTGATACCGATCACAGAATATCTCCCACACGTTGCCAACGCACTTAGTAATCAAAATGCGACGCTGTGCAATAGCATTCTGATTACCTTTCTTAAGCTCCGGAAGACCATGTGCATGAACCTTTTCGTACTCTTCGAAAGCCTCATCAATATGATCTCGTAAAAGATCCTTAAAAGGCTTATTAACTGAGACATCTAGTGGCTGAACTAGTCCTGTACAGCCCGCTGGAATGATAGAGGGTATTATATCATGTTGGTGAAGTGTTTGCAGAACAGATTCAGTACAGTGAAACTTGGCCATGTCCAGTGCTAGTTGTCGGGGTCTTGAAGGCAATGCTGGAACAAGAAAATCCGTAATCCATTCAATCAGAAGATCTGAATTTGCATAAGCAGTCTCATTCCAGCGAACTATCACTCTGGAATCGTAGTTTGACATCTCTTCATCCCGCTTTTGTTGATAATAAGCCCCACGGGCACCGGTATAGCTGCTTTTGCCTTTGAATATGATGAGAGGCCGAAGGTGATTCTTCCCACTACCAAAAATGCCAAGAACGAGAGTCGCTTGTCGTTTATCCCAACCCGAAGCAGTTGCTTTAACCTGAACGGTATGACTACCTTTATCGGCATATGTTTGACCATCGAGATATTCAAAAGGTAACGGTGTCTCATCCATATTGCATATGCTGTCCAATAAATAACGTCCAACAACTCGCTCTTGATCATCTGGCCGTACCTGTGAATTCTGACGATTGAACCGTAGCCATTCAAGAATTTTATCCAAATACTCCTCCGGTATATTTTGAGCTTTGTTCGTTGTGAATCGAAGGCTAATTGAGTGACGTGATAAGAAGCCTTTAAACCAGCTATTGGAGAAGGTGAATTCGCTAGGGTCCCGTTCCGGATATGCAGACTTAAATGCCAATACTGATTGTCGCTGGAGCCATCCTCGGCGTACTGCTTTCCGCTCTTCTCGTCTTTGCTGGTAGGCATTATAGACTAGAATTTCCATTTCAGGCCACTTCCCACCTCTTCCTCTTCCTGTATAACTCTTCAGTTCAGTATGAGTAGAAGTATACTTCTCTGAGCCTATAATGCGGGACTCATTGCGTTTCCAGTCTCGAAGAGTTGATATAGGTATTCGATATCGTAATGAAACGTCTTTTACTGTTGGAGTTTGGAGTTTTCTGGTTGGAGAATTTGGTGATATGATTTGAGCATGAGTCCACCAGGTTAATACCTGGATCTTAAACTCCCGGGTATGAGTCTGTTGAAGTCTCTGCCGTGGGGGAGCAAAAGTATGAGAAGCTCGATGTGAAACAGGTTTAGATACTGGACCTGGCCGTGTTCGTGGTTTGAGAATAGTATGAACTGACTGTTGAATTTCAGTTAAGTTTAGACTGCTTTCAGAATAAGCACTTAAGCCTGTGGGTTCCGAGACTTCAGGTATGGCTAGAATATGTTGCTGAAGGGTACGGTCCGCTTGCTCAGTTGGCTGTTCATCGGGCTTGGTGGATGGAAAGGAAACGCGTTGTTCTATTTGTTGATCGTGAGTTGGAGAGGTTAGAGCTGGAACTTCTGGTTGTAGGAAAAGCTCGCTAACGGGAATGTATTCCGACAAGGTATCGGTAGTCTTATGAACTAATAGGAGAACAGCGTGAGGCTTTAGGGTAGTAACTATGGAATCAAAGTATCACTTTATCTATCGCGACATTCCTGATATTTATATTCTCCTACTCAGAGCAGAATACAATTATCTGGAATGTCGCGATAGGTTTAATGTACCTGATCATATAGGTAACTCTCTGTGTGCTCGTTCAGCTATGTCGGTGTAATTGCCAGTGGTATAGTCACCAGCATCATGCCCGTGACATACTGGTATGGTGACGGTCCTGGTACCTCCTCGTATTAGCATCTTCCTGCACGTTCCGTCTTCTGTCATGTGGTAGAGCGAAACTTAATACCGATTGTATTCTGGTATCCTGCTATCTGTGTTTCTCTTTTCTGTTATGACTCTGTTAGCTCATTGTCCTTCAATACTAATTATGAAATAGAATTACAAAGTAGGACTAGAGAGAGAAGGATGATACTTATCATTCAGCTGGGTAGGGTACATCAGGTTGTGATAGTAGAGTAATGAAAAGGTCATAGAAAGGCGATGCAGAGACAATAGAGTGGCAATAAGGACGCGATGGGGAGGCGTGGTTGAAAAAGTCTTTTCGGATGACTAATTTATGTCTAAGACCTATGGTATGAAACCTCACACCACAGCCACTTCTTATTTTCACCTCCTAGTGTGGAAACGAGTTTCACCAATTAATGCAGTATCAGTCATGTGAGATCCTCAGCCGAACCCTATGAGTCAATTGTGAAATATACCTTAACCAATCATAAAACCTATAACAAGTCATGTGCACTAAGTACATCACATATGTGAGACTTGTGACTCATAAGTATGAGTCATCCATGAAAGTCATAACGTCATAATATGACTTACAACTGTGGGTTATGTGAAAACACTATTTCACCTTGCCAATCTGCCTTGTTATAATCCTGTTTATGACAATACCTCTCACTTTTAATTTTTCTAGAATCTCTATTGCCTTGTCCTGGCAGTTTACATTTCCCAGTTTCCACTATAGACGGAATTTAATTTCTCCTACGATATTTTACTATAATATGATCAAAGATTAAAGTGGTATAAAAAGGTAGAACGAAGAGTAGAATAGAAATTAAGGAAAGATAAAAAGTTATAATCACTAAAATAACATAAAGGATTGAGGGGAGAAAAAGAGATAACTATAATATTTAATATTTAGTAAACATTCCATTTGCATCAATAACTGCTTGACATCTTGCTGGCATACTTTCAATCAACTCTTTAAATTCTTGCTCTCCAATATTATCCCAAGCCTCCTTAACTGCAATTCTCAATCTATCATATGTTATATTTTCTGGAAAATTATCTTGCAGATAATTTTTCATAATATGCCATACTCTTTCAATAGGATTCAGATCTGGAGAGAAGGCAGGCCATTGAATAAGTTCAATTCCTCTCTCTCAGTTCTGCATGAGTATCTCCAGCTGCATGTCCTGGTGCTCCATCCTGCATGAGCTGCAAGTGAATTCCATCTCGACAAGATAATTCAATATAGCCATGAATAACTGGAACAGTGTATGCACAATAACTCTCAGAATTGATTGGCCCCCAATCCTTCTTTCAAAATATACCTGAACCCTGCATATTACCATGAAAACAGCCCCAAAACATCCAGCCACGCTTTCTTTGATGTTTTTCAACTATGCAGGTTGGATCCCATTCTTCACCAGGTCTTCTTGTCACCCAAGTTCTGGTATGTCTCCCACCAGTAATCCAGGTCTCATTTGTCCACAAAATGGTATACCACTTCTCCATTGACCAGTTGACATGATCCTGAGCCCACTTGTAATGTGTTCGCTAGGTGCTAATCACGTTTCGAGAGGTGTATGATAGTTGACAGGTGGCCTGCTCTTCCAGAGAGGAGGCGAGAGCTGTATGAACTAAAGGAGGCTTCGGAGGTGTACTGGAGAAACTAAAGAGTAACCGTTCAACCAAGTATATTGAAATACTGTCTGTCGAAGTCTGTCCTTTCCATCGTGGAATAGGACGGTCTTTAAATACACAAATCTGTTCATGTCTAGCATGAACAAAACTAAACAAAGGTATCAAGCGATACACTTTGGTAAAACAACACAAGTATCAAATCAAGTATCAAAACGATACTTAAAAACAAACATAAAACAAACTAAGTATCAAAACGATACTTCAAACAAACTAAGTATCAAAACGATACTTAAAACAAAACATAAAACAAACTAAGTATCAAAACGATACTTCAAGCAAACCAAGTATCAAAACAATACTTAAAACAAAACATAAAACAAACTAAGTATCAAAACGATACTTCAAACAAACCAAGTATCAAAACGATACTTAAAACAAAACATAAAACAAACTAAGTATCAAAACGATACTTCAAACAAACCAAGTATCAAAACGATACTTAAAACAAAACATAAAACAAAACCCTTAACCGAGTACCAGTACCGGTTACACCACTGAAACCAACGTACTCGATTTTGTTCTGTGATGGGAGGTTTTCTCATTGCCAATCGTCTGTGGAAACCCTCCTTGATCAAAGCTGATCTGATTGCAGTTTTTCCAACACCAAAATCCAACTCGTCTGCAAGCTGTTGAAATGAAAGTCCGCGATTGCGTGCAGACATGCAAACATAACTAACGAGTTCTTCGATTTGGTCTCAAGTAAGGGCAGGAGGACGACCAGATCGTTTTGCAGGAGTAGCAGGTGAGGTACAGGCATACTGAATTTGGTGTCTTGAAAATCCTGTCCATTGCTGAATTTGAACATAAGTCCATCCAATTGAGTGCAGAAGCTGACAATCTCGGCTTTGGTCTCTTGTCAAGTGTGATGTCCTTGGATGTTGTGATGGAGGTGGAGGAGGTGGAGGAGGTAGAGGAGGTGGCATCTTGATTGATAGCCCAATCGAGTTCAGAGTGAGGAAATTGCTTAACCAGTTCTGTGCCAATGAAGTGAAAATCAATGAGAGATCTGAGCACAGTATAAGGGAGAATTATCATTTATTTATAAAAAAATTGAATTTTGTTATAACCAGTAAGCCATCATACATGATTTACGACTTTACATACTACTACTTGTTAAAGAAGGAAAATTGCCCGCCCACTACCCCTAACCTTTGCTAATATTCTATGCTGAACCGCGCTCACACCACTTGTCTGAACAAAAGCCAGCCCCTAACCCTGTCTCCACATGTATGGGAAATGTTCAGCGATGGCCGTCTTTCTTTTCTGAGCATACTACTCGTGAAATAGTACCAAATCCGCTGCGCTACTACTGCTAGTGCAACAACCCCTGCTAGCGGAAAGTCCAAAACTTACGGGCTGTACCTTCGTAGTATCTGCGACCTTGAGGGTTAGGAGCGGTTAGGCGGGTGTTTGATGTTGTCATATCATATTTATAGTAGTGGTAGGCTCGTAACCGATGCTTCTGAGGTTCCACATGTGGCATGAAGATTGTGTGTATGAGGGAGGATCACTCTATAGGTAAGCAAAATACCAAACTGCATATTTGGGTTAGGGTTGTTGCAGAGTTTCGGGTAAGGAGCGGATATGCGATGGCATATCCGAAACCGATCCACGTCCAACAATGGGGACATGCATGGGGGGGAGACATGGGTCGTACCCAAAGAAAGAGCAGGATGATTTTATGGTCAAGTCTTTCCTATACAACTAGTAACTTCATAATTCTCAATTCTCAGTCGATTCTGCTCACTGTACTTCTCTGCTGCCGGCACCCGCCAAGACCCGAAGAGAAGAGCAGCGCGACTGGAAAGAACAATATGTGTTCACATGCTCGGATGAGGAAATTTTTTACTACTTCCCATGGTCGCCCGGTAATTTGAGCAACTAGACCAATGTTCTGGAGTCAGAAGAAAAGGGAAATTAGTGGGAGGAAGATAATTGACTTGAACTGACCAGCACTATTCCTTGAGAATGCAAAAGAAAAAAATAACAGTCAATTTTAGTGGGTTGAGCGTTTTCGCGAGGCAGCTTAGGAAGGTGGGACATTCTTCACGAAATACATCTGCCCCGTGGCAACACTACTTGTAGTAGGGATCGCTAATTATTGCTCTGAAAAAAGAACTCGAAAAAGGGAGTGCTCAGTCAAGATCAGCTGGTAGAATGGCATAATAAGCACCAAAAGTCAAAACCGGTCTCCCATGACAACCCACCTCACCAGGCTAATGCATTGATTTGGCAAATCGAATCTGGTAAATTCAACTTTCCCTTATCTTTTTATATGTTTTTTATATGGCTCAAATTTTTCCATGGCCTAATTGATTCGAATGGTTGACTATAGGAGAAAAGATGGTTGGTTGTTTACGAGTATTGTGGGCTGCAATCGCGGCAAGCTAGAACTACGCGAATTAGTCTAAAAAACCCACCTTTGACAAACCAACCTATTGCTGTTTTCACCTTGGTTGTCGCAACTTTGGAAAACGGAGGACGCGGGTTTTTTTTTTTTTTTTTTTCGACAGGTGGTGTTTTTTTCTCAAATTAATTTCCCGAGCTAGCGTCAAGGCGCTGCCCAAACAAAACGGTCTACTATTTGCTAATATTTGCTGAGGAAAGGCCACAAGTGTCCCCCTCAGTTCTCAAAGATTGCCCAGTAGCGCATTTAAGATTGCGGGAGAGCAAAAAAACGACAACGTCTGTTTTCCAAAGTTGCGACAACTAAAGTGAAAACAGCAATAGATGCAAAATTGCTGATAGGCCAAATATCTCTTCTCCATTTCAAAGACTCCCAAAAACTTAGCTTTCCCTGTACCGGAAAGTCCTAGTCTACGCCGGTTCGTTAAAGCGAATTTTTGCGGGATCATACTTCCTCCAAAATCCCTCTAGTGCCCCAGAACTGCTCTACCAATTTAAATCATAGATGATAGCTCGTGAGGCGTGACTTTTACGCGGTAAGGTACTGTAAGACTCGTGGGTGGCCACACAATCAACTTCGGCCAGAGGACGCGGCCCGGATATCAGAGGTATGGAGTGCGTCCTCATCATGTATTTATTCCCGGTGGCTTCTCCGGTCCCTTAACAACAACAACGCCCCTCGCTCAACACCATACAATAGAGGTCTCCCACAGTACGGTAAGTTACAATTTGGTGCGGTATGGGATCATACGATCTGGTGCTCTGGGAGAGACCTCTTGTGTAGTTGCCGAGAGGCGGCATTGTTCTCAATAAGGGGCGGCGGAAACCACCGTGCTCAAAGAACTGCTCCTCACGCCTGATAGGAAGGCAGTGCACGCACCTTTATCATAATCCACGCTATGGCCATCCACGAGACTGACGATGCCCTACCTAAACATACCAGCTGCTGTTAGTGGACTGCCATGAAAGAGACTCGCGTTTTATGATAGCATTCACCCATATTTGCGAAGAATTGCTGCCGTAAGCCCATTGATCAAACCACAAGCCGCCCAGGCATCCTCCCCACTCACAAGGATAATTCTGTACAGAAAGGCTCCAGGTGGTAAACTCGACTAGCGTACTCATGTATTTACTGCACAATAGACCGGATCACGCTAGACCGGTCCTCACTCGATTGATAACATTATACAAGAATGAGTATTCGCGGGCACCATACTCGTACCAGGGCTATAGCCAGGAGTCATAACCCCGAAAAGTATGATATCGCTAACCAGGAGCCCGGAACACTACTACGGGGTGCCCGACAGGCTCAACGGAATTATGTGGCTCAGCCTAATTTTGTGGCGTAATGTAGAAAACATCCTAACCCGACCTGACTTCGCACTAGAGTTCTGGACAACCAAAATCCGCTCAGCGGTCACGTGAGTCAGAGGATGAGTGATAGGCCATGCTGCAGACGGTCAATCTGGTGGACAAAGGATGTTTTAGTGTAAGAATTTTGTCATGCGCGATTTCTTTATTTTTCTTTTTATATCCATATTTTTCGCTTTGCCCGACTTGATTTGATACGCGTACCGCCGCGGTCATGGTAAATCACTCGATTTTCAGTCCAGTGCATCCTCCACAGTACACAACCCACTATTTTTTTCACATCAATATAGTTCTGTTCTAGATATCTCCTCCAGCGCATCTCTTTACCAGATACTATTTAACCCACCTGACAGATTTTCTATGTCAAGAGTTATCGTTGTGTTGAGCCACAAGGTTACGTTACGCTGCCCTGAAAGGATGTCCCTGATTGAGAGCCAGCGAGAATTCGGGAGTAGCGGCACCAAGACACAGCCTCGGCACCAGCAAGGCTGCTGGGGAATGTCACGGATAATTCACAGGCTATGGATATCATGCCATTCGATTCTCCACCCACCGCTGAGAGGTTAGGAGTTACAGTTGGGGATAGGATTGTCCGCTGTGCTAAGGTTGGGGCGAAGGGAGTGGAGAAGGTGCTTTTTTTATTCAGGAGGGCATGGCTTAGGACTGTTTTGCGTTGCAATTTACTCGGGATTTGGGGTTCTGCATAACGGGTTCTCCTTTCTCTGGGTTTTTGGGCACGTTTGCGTTGTGGGTTTGTATTTTTTTTTTTTTTGGACGAAACTGCGTGGATACCATGTATGCGACCATCCAGTAGTGTAGTGTAGCAGTTTACAAGACAGTACAGTAAGACACCGCGTGATTCATCCAGGCGACTTTCACTCTCACTATCATAGCTTCTGCTATGCCGATCGAAAAACCCGACCCCGATATTGTTAGGCGTTCCTGCCCCACCACCGGATACCCCCTCCGGGCTCGGCTTCGCCTCTCACCCCTCCACCCGCTAAACTCGGCCGCTTTCAAGAGCCAATCCCCAAAACCGGCAAGTCGATCGGCGCGCACACCCTCGTGCCTGTTATTTGGTTTCAGTGGGACAGCCAATGCATAATCTGTACGATATATCCTCGTCGGACTTACAAACGATTTTATTGGAGTTAAAACTACCTATTATGTTATGCAATGGGTATTGATGTCGCCGACGCTAACCGATCTTATGTGTGTACTTTGGGTCATTGTATTCCGTGAAGAGTGTTGGTTGAAGGTGGAAATGGTAAATTTTGTGGGGGTATAGGGGGTGTTTATAAAATTCTGCAAGCACTGCGGAAGAAAGCTGGAATATGAGGCTTGTGGTGGTATGGCTCTTAATATCCAATCATTTCGCGATGGTGCATAACTAATGTCTGAACTGCAAGGCTGAGTAACCGCAAGTTAGTGATCAGTTTCAATGTTAGTAATTGGCTGTAGATCGGAGTTTTGTGGCAAACATGGGACTAAGGTGGGTGGGGTTGCACCGGTTCGGAACAGCAGTCGCGTATGTGGTACAGTACAGTACTCCCGTGTCTACAAGCTCCGTCACTCATGTGAGCTTACTGTTGTGGCGTATGCGCTCATGTTCCTCCTAATAGAGGGTGGATCCTACACCCCTAACTCTGCACTATTGCGGGTGAGCCGTTGGAGTCCAAGTGGAGAATGTTTCTATGTTGGCTACCGCGGTAGATGTACGGTATCGTGATTTGACGGAATATAAACATAGATCTGAGAAACGAGAACTATTCAAATACTACTACGGTTCGGGGGTGAAGTGATCGTGATCTGGGACCTTGCTATTGTACAATTGGGGTCTAGGCAATGGGGAGCATAGTGGAGTTTCGAGATTGAGAATTGTTAATGCTTAATTTATGAGAATGATGAAGAATGATGAACCGATTCGAGTGGTAAAAAAAAGCCAATTAAAAAACAAAAATAGAAGTTGAAGGAAGAAGTACTAGCTGATTGTGCGATGTTACTGGTAGGGTAGAAGTTCTTTATTTGAAGGAAGGTAGTGAGTCATTGTCAGCCGTGGTAGTTCCTGGAATGTTGTAGGTGGTTTATTGTGTTCTGAAGTTATCGTAATTTATGTGGAGAGTTCTCCAGACCTATCTTTCCCTCGTTGCCATGGGATCAGGCAAGGAAACCGGCTTCCAATAACGGGGTTCACAGAGAGCCGTTTAGACACCCGCCCGGACGACAACAAAAAGTGTCTTACAAGGGGCCTAAATAAATATTCTAACAGCAGGGATATTCCGGAAAACAAAAAAGAATAGGACCAAACTAGATAAAAATCGAAAACTGGTATGATATTTGTATCCCCCCCGAGCGGTGGTGTCTAGTACCGCTCAATACGGGCAATGGGGAGGAATGGACCCTATGCTTCAGGACACTCGCCTTATATATTATATAGAAGCTATCGGTTCATCTACTCCTTCTAGTTTCTCTCAGCACCACCATTTAATTTCCTTTTCGGACCATCCATCATACTGTACTGTGCTCGTACAGTACAAGTACTACGACACCGCCTCCAGCACCGCCGCATCTCACATCCGTAGGTATCATATCATTCCCCGAATGGTCATGCTTGCCTAAGCAGGAGCACAGGAGGGTCTAGCGCGGCATGGCCTATGCTGCGGTAGGCACGCTAGCCACACTAAGTCTTTCCCGTTCCAAAATACCGCGAGACCACCGGAGCAGGATACAGTTACTCCACAACCCCGGGCAATCTTACAGTCATCACCAGTTCTTCCAGTAGTCCAGTCCCTCCAAGACGGGGTAAGGACGACGGCAGTCGGACGGCGCTAGCCCTGTGTTTCCCTCTATGGATACCATATTACCCCACTAAATTTTTGTTTGATTTGTACCTTATTTTTGTTTTAACTTATTGTAGCTCTAATGGGTGTCTTACCGTATAATCTCAAATAATTGAACCGTGTGCTATGTAGTCGAGAATTCCCTCCTTTGGAAAGGAAGGAGAAAAAAAAAAAAACACGGCAAAAGAAGAGAGCAGCTCGGACCCTCCAGGAGACAAAAAAAAAAAAACATGGGACCTTACCAGAGGGGGCAACTCCAACGACATAGCACACGGTTCAATTATTTGAGATTATACGGTACTGGGCCGCACTGGGTGCATTGACCAATTGAGTCGACTGGGAGCACTGGTAATTACCTCACCCAGGATTTCAGCAGTGCCGGCACGCTCTCGCCCAGAGCACTGTTGCGAAGGGAGAGACAAGCTTTGTGGACGTGTGTGATTGGCTTTTCAAGTCTTTTTTTTTTACTTCCTTTTTTCCCCGAAAAGCTCCGTAGGAGGGTGAATGGTTATGGATTCGAGACTCTTGATTGCACTTACTCCCCCGCCCACATATACTCACCGCTACCCCTCACCACCCATTCCGCCAAACCAGTGATGCACATAGTATCATACTACACCCCAACCAAATACAACCTGAAACCCAACCCAACGCCACCAGCGCACGCAGCCACATTACAAACCGATACCCTGCAAAATTTCAGACGATTACGGAAGCACTTCCTATCATTTCCCTTTCTCCCTTTCGTTTCATTCTCACAAGTAATGATCTATGATTTAAATCGCCAGAGCTGTTCCGGGATTGCGCCGCTCGGTGGAAGTGTTCGTGATATGTGCATCACATTCTTATGCTGCCCAGCATAAACCCCGACTCACAAAATTGACGGCGATTCTTTACGTCTTTAGGCTCTCTAGAGATTGCGCCTCTATCGAAGCTAATTAATCCACATTTCACCCTCGTTCTTTTTCTCATTGATGGGTAGTGAATGTGTAAATGTATGTAGGGGAAAAATGAACGCCAGGAACATCAAGAAGAGGTATTACTACTACCTAGGAGAGTTTGGTAATTTCCTTTTCCTTCGACCTCTAGAAGCTTTCCTAGTTGCTCGAACCGGTGGACGGCCCTGGACGATAGTTGAAAATTCCAAGCCCGGTGTGTGAGCCTATTACTTTATAATACTCTTCTTCATGGACACACAGCTGTCCACCCAGCGCCTCTGACAAATACAGATAGTGCAGAAGTACAGTTAGCTAAAAGGGATTGGAATTGAGCATTATAGAGTAGTTATGTGAAAGGCATGGCGGCAAACTCCACTCCCCTGTACTGCACTCCCGAAACCAGCTTAAATGCAAGAGCATATATAAAACAGAACAAAATCATCCCAATCGTTCCATGGACACTAGCTATATCACTTCCCCTACATACATGTCCCAATTGCTTCGCCCACTTGTAGGAAAGGCGGGTCCGGGGAACCCTGTCCGTACATAATAACAAGAGGATAGGAGGAACCACTTACAACACTAGTTAACCATCACGACTGACCACGACTCTCACTCTTTCTCAGACCCTAAGATCTTCTGACTGATGAGTAAGATCGCGCTATGAACTAGTAACTTTCCATTCAATTTCCAATTTTTTATACTTAATTTGAATCTACCGGTACGATATTTACTTCGCCGTCGTGATAAATTTATCTATTCCGGTTGTTCTCTCAGGTTGATAATTGGCCCAGATCAAGAGAACTTCTACCGAGTCACTGTAGTATATTACCCAAATACCTCTTGCTTTTCACCTATTTTGCTATCCCGTCAGCCCACCAGACCATACCACCCCCAGCCCAGACTTCGACCTAGAATCCATCATCATTTAGACCCCACGGAGGGATCTACAATAGTGGGTTGCCAGGAAACTGGGGATATAGAATTCACCATGATGTCAGGAAGAACATTGGAGTAACATAGGTGAAGTTACAGAAGGTAATAGCACGAGTAAATCCTAGGAATCGGTTATCCCGAAACAGCGCAACGGCGCCCGACAGTCCCCTGGGCACAAAATCTCAATACGACCTATCTAACCTTCTATCTTTGATTTGCGATAGAAAATTCGTGAGATTCCTGATATTGAAACACATGACCATGCTTACAGTCGCGCGGTAGTTACCTATTGGCATTAGTCATGCACCCTTCCAAAGTGATTGGATATGAAAAGTTAAGTTACACAAGAAGCCACATCTCCCCGCTTTCTTCAGCTGTTCCCACAGAATTTCCTAAACTCCCCCAATGCCCATACAAATTGTCAACCATTTCTACATTCTATCTACACTCTTGACAGAACATCATGGCCTAGAATGCGCATCTCAACATTGGCGACGGTAATACGAACAGCGGCAACATAATCAGTAGTTTCAACAACACCATCCATAGGTCCGACGAGGATACACAAATTATGCACTGGCTCTCTCCACTGGAACCAAAAAACAGACATGAAGGTGTGCGCGCTGACCGACTTGCCGGTGTCGGGAATTGGCTTTTGGAAACGAGCGAGTTTCGAGAGTGGAGTGGTGGAGAGGGTGGAGTCGATAAGGCTTTCTTATTCTGCAGCGGGAATCCAGGAGTGGGCAAGACCTACCTGAGGTAAGTGGTGGAACGCTTTAAGGGAAAGATAAAATTTGTAACTATCGGAAATACTAGTTCCTTGGTAATCGACAGTCTATGCGATCGCGGAAGGAAGGAAAATATGGCCGTCGCAGGCTTTTACTGCGACTTCCTAGCTCAGCAAGAACAGACGGTTGTCAATATGATTGGGGCTATCTTGAAGCAGCTGGTCGGTAGAGGGGATATCCCGAAGTATCTGCGCGACGAGTTTCAGAAAGGAAAAACGGAGCTTGGTGGAAGAAGGCTACTACTTCCGGATCTGATGGGAATGCTGAGGACAGCAATCGCTTCGCTTCCACAAGTGTTCATCTGCATCGATGCGCTTGACGAATTCCTACCAAAAGATCTTTCAAAGCTATTGGGGTCACTGAGAGATATTGTTCGGGAGTCCCCTACCACACGAATATTCTTGACGGGAAGACCTCATATCAGGGAGGATATTCAAAGATATTTTAGCAAGCTGGTTGTGTTACCCATCACCCCTGCGACAGATGACATTAGGAGTTATCTGGAGATGAGACTGGATGGGGATGCCGATCCAGAGGCCATGAATGATGAGTTAAGGGTTGGTATTATTAGAGTTATCAAAGAACGGATATCAGATACGTAAGAGCATTTAACATTCCAACTCTATGATTGATCAATACTCACGCACGATTGTGCGCAGATTCCTCCTCGTATCACTAAACATCGACGCTATTCTCGCAGAGACGACAATTAGCAAAAGAAGGAAGAAGCTAGAAGCCATAGCGAAGGGCAATGGACTTGGCGATGCCTACTCGGCAACTCTCACCCGACTGAAAGGCCAGAAGGGGGACAAATCAAGACTCGGACTTCAGGTCTTGATGTGGGTGTTCTTTTCAAAAAGGTCATTACGAAAAGAGGAGCTCTGCCATGCTTTAGGTGTGGAGGTGGGATCTCCGGATCTCGATGTCAAAAATGTTCCCGCGTTACGGACACTCGTGGCTTCTTGTCTGGGACTCGTCACGGTCGAGATGTCCTCATCCACAGTCCGACTTGTGCACTATACCCTCCAAGAGCATCTCAACAGTGATCCAACTCTATTCCATAGCCCCCACTCAAAAATTGCGGAGGTTTGCTTAACATACCTCAATCTTGAATGTGTGCGGAATCTCTCACCAAAACCTCTCTACGCTCCCCCAACCAGGCCACTGCTAGAGTATGCATCCTATTACTGGGGGGAGCATATAAGAAGGGGAATGACAGAAAAGGCAAAAGCACTTGCACTTCGACTTCTGGATAGATTTGATGAGTATATATCTGCTTAGCTAATTTTATTGCGCTATAATAGAAATCGGGCTCAGGCGCTTACTTTGACCGGTGGGAGGGACCTATTAGATTCACAGGACTCCACGGCGCAGCATTTCTCGGGATTGGAGAGATAATGACGGCTATTTTGGAGATCAAAGAATGGGATATTAATGCAAACGATTGTCTGGGGAATACAGCTCTTAAATGGGCAGCGAGGAGGGGGCATGAGGAGGCGGTGAAGATTCTGTTAAACAGAGGGGATTTCAATCCCAACCAGCTAGACACCGAATATGGCCAGACGCCACTCTGGTGGGCCGCTCAGAACGGACATGAGGGGGTAGTAAAGATGCTTTTGGAACGAGATGTCAATCCCGACCAGGCAGACACCGAATATGGCCAGACGCCACTCTGGTGGGCCGCTCTGAACGGGCATGAGGGGATAGTAAAGATGCTTTTGGAACGAGGGGATGTCAATCCCGACCAACCAGACACCAGATATGGCCGAACGCCACTCTCGTGGGCCGCTGAGAACGGGCATGAGGGGATAGTAAAGATGCTTTTGGAACGAGGGGATGTCAATCCCAACCAGCCAGACACCGAATATAGCTGGACGCCACTCACTTTGGCCGCTCAGAACGGGCATGAGGGGATAGTAAAGATGCTTTTGGAACGAGGGGATGTCAATCCCAACCAACCAGACACCGAATATGGCCGGACGCCACTCTCGTGGGCCGCTCAGAACGGGCATGAGGGGATAGTAAAGATGCTTTTGGAACGAGGGGATGTCAATCCCGACCCTCCAACCACCGAATATTGCCGGACGCCCCCTCGTGGGCCGCTGAGCACGGGAATGAGCCTCTAGTAAGGATGCTTTTAGAACGGAAAGATGTCCGTATCGCTACGCCAGATCGCGCGAATTAAGCGCTACTCCCATGGGCACTCTCCAATGGACATGACGGGGTGGTAAAGATACTATGTAAACGGGACAGTGTCAATTCTGGCACAACAAATAAAACAATCGCCTGGCTTCGCGTCCCTTCTTGTTCCGCTGGCCATGGGGGCGAGTGAGGTAGATATTCCATTCACAGGTGGCCATCCTACCAGTTGTTGTACTGAGGAACCGAAGTGTGGGGAGAGAGATGTTCGTTGATCTGTCTAACTATGAAAAGAGAGAAGGGGGAGAGACTATATATAGCTAAGGAACACACACACACACACACACATGTACCTCACCCCACATGTAGGGTTACATAGACCTAACTCAAAGTGTGAGTAGCCGTACCTCCCAGTATATCCAACACCAGTGATGTCATAGATACCCATATCTAACATACTGTACACTCTTATCGGCAGACCACTATGAGCGTGAATCAGTATCGGATCTCCAAATCTCACTTTCCAAACCCACTGATTGTGACCTCCCCTTAACTGCGCCGTCCCACCTACATTGACCCCTTCCCATGCGGCCCCTAATGATCGCCGACATCCATCCTAACAACGCTCGGCCGATTCTCTATTACTCTCGACAGGTTGACTGTTATTTTGCCATCGCCTGTTTTGCATGTTCTCGCTTGGATTCTTCCATCCTCGTTACTTGAAATTCCCACGCCCCATGAATGATTACCGAGTGATGTTAATAGATTTTGATAGATATTGCTTTTTCCTCTTTCAGCTCGCAATTTGCTATCTATCTAGAGTTCTTTTTCACTTTTGTTATTTTTTTTACAGTTTTCGTTCTTGGACTTCCGGTTAGGCTTATTATTCGATAATACTTGTCTTATCCTTTCCCCGGCGGCGGTGTATAGTGTGGTCCAACCCAGGCGATGGTTAATTATAGACCTTAAGCTTCAATACACTCTTATATACCCTCAAACCCTCAATTTATCATCCCCTAATTTCTACCAATACTACAAGTGATCACCATTGGCTTTCTTCACAGGCCATCTACTATACTACCGCACGACACCGCCCCAAGTCCTGCTAATTCACATCCCACCGCCGGAGGTGCCAAATTCTATCAAATAAACCCTCAACTCTCGTTTCCTGAACACGCCCGCTTTTAGCGAATATCATACCAGAAAATTGTCATACTTTCATCGCCATGCGAGCGAAAGCAGGTCTGGCGTAGCGTGGCCTATTGTGCGGTAAGCCCAGTAGCCACCCCAATCTGCCGGGCCCTGCGATGTCACAAGACCACCAGAGCAAAAAGTAGGTTACAGTGGCGGCGCTTGACAACCCCACACTCTCCTATGCCGTGCGCAGATCTCCGCTTGGTCTATCAGTTTATGTTGGGCATTGTTTGTAAGGATATGAATGCTAAAACCGACACGTTTTTCGTGACGGTTGGGTGACGACGCCTGGCCAATTTATAGTACACTGCGATACGGTCGGACTCGGGCATGGCCCAGCATAGGTTACAAATAAGGGGTATAATCTACATATTGGGGGCGTGGAGCGGGTCTTCACGACGCGTTTGCACATGCTGGATTCTACAGAATACGTCTCCCATAGCACCGTGTTGTACAACATAGTACCAAACGGGAACCTATTGCCCCTTATCTCACGAACGCTACCTGTTGTTGAACTTTGTGCTTGTCGGCCGTACAGTGCTAGTTTGATTCCTGAGCAACTTCCTTTTTTTTTTTTTAATTTTTCTCTCTATTCGTTACCGGTACTATCATACCCCTTCTTCGCCTCCGCTCACCTTCGGCACCTTTCACTAGGATAAAAGAAATGTCTAACCTCGGACGGAATGGCTCGGAGAAGCCTAGCTCCGCACAAAACTAACCTTGAGATGGCTTGTTTTGTCCGTTTATTCAGAGTGGTGGGTGGGACTTACATTTCTGAGCTTGACTTCGTCTCTTATGGAGGGGCATTCGGTGGTGGTGGGGTGGGAACCCTTGATGATTTCGGGATCAAGTTTTACAATTGGCATGGCAGAATCTATAACAATTGGAGTGAAAGTCGTCGTGACTAAAGACGCGGCGGTTTACCATACCGTAATTTCCTGCACTGCCACATGGTCAAATACATATGTTACGGTTCTGGGTTATCTTGCGTCATCCAGTATCCCAATTATTTCTTCATGTTTGCTTTTTCATATACTGCACCTATTTTTCCTCTCTCGTTTTCCATCCAGTTTCTCCCTCCCCCCCTCCATCTTATTTTCTCTTGGACTGGACAATTGAATAAAGTTTTATCTTCTGTTCACTTCAGCCATGTTTCGCAACCACATCCATTGAGAGATATATTTCGGTTGGAATGAGGTTAATCTCCACGACTAAGGCCCTGTTTGGATACGACCGTTGCATTCCATTCCCCCATACAAATTACTGTTCGCCTTCCATTTCGAAACGGAAGGACCGAACTGGCGTTTGGCAAACCTGGAAGATAGCAACTGTTCCATTTAGAAATGGTCACACCAATCATTTCAATACAGAGTGGCTTGGCAATTAAAAAAAAAAACATGGAAATGACCTCTATATAATATATTGTCACAAATCGGATTGTGACAAGGCAGATTGGTAAGGCGGGATAAGGATTTCACATGACTCGCAGTTGCGAGTCATGAATGTTAATTGTTATGTGATGACTCACAGTTGTGAGTCATATGATGTTATGATTTTCGCGCGTAACTCACATTACGAGTCACAGGTTTCACACATGTGACGCACTTAGCGCACATGATTGGATATTGTAACGTGTTCGCTAGGTGCTAATCACGTTTTGAGAGGTGTACGATAGTTGACAGGTGGCCTGCTCTACCAGAGAGGAAGCGAGAGCTGTGTGAACTAAAGGAGGCTTCGGAGGTGTACTGGAGAAACTAAAGAGTAACCGTTCAACCAAGTATATTGAAATACTGTCTGTCGAAGTCTGTCCTTTCTATTGTGGAATAGGACGGTCTTTAAATACACAAATCAGTTCATGTCTAGCATGAATGAAATTAATTAAAGGTATCAAGCGATACACTTTAGTAAAACAACATAAGTATCAAATCAAGTATTAAAACGATACTTAAAAACAAACATAAAACAACCTAAGTATCAAAACGATACTTCAAACAAGCTAAGTCTCAAAGCGATACTTAAAACAAAATATAAAACAAACTAAGTATCAATACGATACTTCAAACAAGCCAAGTATCAAAGCGATACTTTAAACAAAATATAAAACAAAATCCTTAACCGAGTACCAGTACCGGTTATATAACATCCAATTATCGGCATTGAGACACCAAACACAAGGAGAAACCTTAACATAACAGTGGGATTCAAAGAAAGATAAATCACAATAGTCACGAATACCAGATTCGCAGCCAGCTTCCACCCATGCTTCATTGCAGTCAGGACAGTAGTCTATCCAAAGGATAGCGAAATAGTCTTTAGGTTGGATATCATCTTGGTTCAACAACAGTCCAACAAGCTGTTGTCGCTGCCTCACATTGATCTCCTCATAGTTTGACATCGTTAAGGTATTCGGATGGTGGTGATTCATATGAAGTCATCAAGATCCTGCTCCATGGTTTGGTTCTCTTCATCGCTGCTTTCAAATTCAGACTCAAAGTGTGGGGCCCAAAAACCATCTCAGGCCTTGAGTTCCTTGTACTATCGCTCTGTTTCTGGCACAGTTGGTGACCAGCACATGGTGATATAGTTGATGGTTGGTGGTAGGGAGTTGTCAGGCATGTTGGCTTCCCACCATTCATTCACTATTTACATAGCGTGCTCCAGTCCTTCTAACGGTTCCGAGCTGTTCTCACTTGTAGGGTATACTTTCCATTTGACGAGGAACTGATCATTTCCATGCCAAAGGCGGTGGTCTCGGATATCTTCAACCTCCCATTCCTCTTTCTTGTCAATAGTGATGGGTGCGGGGCGAGAGTGAATTCGTCCAGGGAACTTAGAGTCGTCATTAGGGTAGAATCGTTTAACAGAGGAGGCATGGAAGGTGGCAGTAGGGCGACGGTACGTGTGTCCATCCATCTGGACAGTATAGTTTTCGGTGTGCTCATCGAAGGCTAAGACCTTAAAGGGTCCTCTCCAGCATTGTTGAAGCTTCTTGCTTCGTCCAGAGGTGGTGATAAACATGTTCCCGTTAACCATAAGCATATCGCTAACAGGAATAAGCACATGTTTGCGTCTTCGCTTCTGGGCAGTAGTGGTGCTTCGGAATCGCGCAGCTTTGATAGCTTGGAAAGCGTCATTGCGTATTGCCTGGTGCCGGTTGAGGTGATCATCTGAGTCGGGGATTTAGGAGTTCTTGAAAAGAGTGGTAGGTAGGAGGGGGTATTGTCGGCCAAAGACTGCTTTGTATGGTGACATACCAAGGGTATCGGAAGATCTGGCATTGAGGTATACTGCAAGCTCGACAAGGGCGGGTTCCCAATTGGTTTGTCGTTCATTGATAAGGTTCCGGATTCCGGTTTTCACTTCCCTGATTTTGCGTTCAGCTTGACTATTAGTTTCATGGTGTCCAGGAGCGGCCATGATGTGGTTGATTCCAAGAGAGGTGAGGGTCTGTTTCCAGAATCGAGAGGTAAAGCGGGAGACAGCATCGCTGAGAATAGACAGAGGGTATCCATGGGGTGTAAAGAGGTTTCGCTGGAGGATGTTCCATGTATCCTTGGAGGTGTCGGTAGTCTTCATAGGCTGTAGCCATGTATATCCAGAGAATCAGTCAGCAGCTACCAGAATGGTATCACATCTGGCGGATTTGTTGAATGGTCCTGCAAAGTCAATAGCAAAGGACTCAAAAACTTCAGAGGTTAATTGGAGGGTTTGAGCTCTTCCTTCAGGCAACTGAGTACGTTCCTTATTCGCCTGGCAGAGTTCACATTGCTTAACAAAATCTCGGAAGTCCTGTCGCATTTCTGGCTAATAAATATACTCACAGGCATAGCGGAGGTTTTGATCTGCACTATGGTGTCCTTTGTTGTAGATTTCGGAAATGACGTATTCTCTGATTGTCGTGCCATTGAACATGTGGCCCTTCGGTATGTATAGGCATTGGTAGCCGTACCGAGTAGCGGTATAGACCATTCCATCAGATACCTGGTAGGTTGCGAGATCTCCATGCTTGGTACTATCTAGTGCTTTGAAGTAGATTGGATCGTGGCGGTATCCCTTGATCATTTGACTTCGGAAGGCGGTGGTGAGTTCATCTGTGGTGGTTCTGACATCGCGTTCATCTTCGATAAGAGATCCCCTAGACGGCTCGATCGGTGCTTCTTCTTCTTCTTCAAAGATTTCATAAAGTTGGCGGCAGTGTTCAGGAATAGTGGGAGGCATAATTGAGATGATAGTTTCATTATTGAAAACTCGGAGGGGTCCACCATAAAGGGGAGGTGAGTCTATCGGGGGTGTGGAAGAGGGTGGTACAAAGGGTGGTGCATGCAGGAAGGCTGCTGCTTCCTCGACTTGTGCCGTTCTTTCGAGTTGTTCTAAGTCTTGATGTCTTTTTGGGGCTGAATTACCCACAGGGGCAGAAGATCGGATCGCTGGGGTTTTCCATGGTCCGGAAGGTCTATTACCGAACTTAATTTCAGTTTGGTGAAAGGGACATGTATCTTCGTAACAGTGGGACCAATGGAGCATGCTTTGTTCAAGGTCTTGAAGTGGCGTACTGCGGAGGGTGCAATCATCTTTCCATTCGTCTTCAAGATGTTGGCCTCGCTCTGTTCCTGCCGCAGCATACATAGTATAGGAGAAGGGAGGGGACAGAGAGGTTGTATTGATGGAAGCCATGACTGGTTCTTCCTCGTAGGTAGTGCTATCTGAACTGTCGTCACTATGTCTAGTGTGGTCATGGACAAGAGGAGGGTTCTGGAGTGATTGGTTCTCATAGACGCAGGAGAGGGCGTCAACTAAATAGTTGGTTCTTCCTGGAATGTAGACTATTTTGGCGTCGTATTTGCTGATTTCTCCTATCCATGGGGTTCTTCTTCATCCAGGAACTTTTTCGGTCTTTAGGTTCGTAAGGGGTTGATGGTCAGTAACAATGGTAAAGGTAGTTCCCATCAGGAGGTGGTTGAAAGCCGCAAGGACATCGATCACTGCAAGTGCTTCCTTGTCTGTGGTTCTATAGTTCATTTGCGAATTAGTGAACTTCCTGCTGTGTAATGCTGCCGGTCTCGCTTGTTCATGGGTGGGTCCTTGTCCAACCCAAGTAAAGAAATTCTAGGCTTTGAATGGAACTGATTTGCGAATGGCAGAGATGAGAAGAATAAAAAAAATACCGATATAGACCTGTTAACTTTGCGACTTATCATTCTACCATGGTGGGTGAGCGGCCCTCTTTAAATACAAAAAATCCAATAACTAATCTACCGGGAGTCTTCCTATCAGGATACTATCTTCTCTGTCACTCCGCGCTCCATCTCCTTACGACTCACTCTAGCGTTTACCTTACATGAACTATTTTTCTCACCGCCGTGGTTCTTTACTATCTTCTCCGGTTCCATGCTGTCTTCTCCGGTTCCTCGCATTGCTCTCGGGTCTCCACTTTTCTTTCCGGTCTCCACACCGGAGATAGTTCCACTGGTCCATATCCTGGTTCCTTCTTGACCGCGGTTATATTGCTCATTATCCGGTTCTTTTTGTTTACCACTGTTCCATCCGAGTTGCCGTTTATCCCGCTCCCGGTACTCGTCTTCGCTCATGTACCATTGTCGTTTCTGTCACTCCACCCGTATGTAAAAATGAAAAACATAATGCTGACCAAATCCTGCAGGCCAGCTTTTGGGTAAGCGCCGGTGATTAACAATACCTCCCCTCACCGGTGCTACCCTCCATTTCTTCCTCTTCCTGCTCCGGGAATCCGCTATCTGCGGCCATGTCTCCTCCGCTAGCTACTTGAAGTATGAAGACCGATCGATCGATGAGTCCTAAGCCTAGCCTGTGCTTCGTTTATGCAGGAAGTGGGAGTGCTTTAGTGAAGATGTCCGCCGTCATCTCACTCGTTGGACAATAGCTTAAGGTAATGGTCTCCTCCTCGATATGTTGCCTTATAAAGTGGTGTTAAATGTCTATGTGCTTGGTTCTTGCGTGGAATTCTGGATTGCGTGCTAATGCGAGGGCGCCTTGGTTGTCAATACTAATGTCTCATAATTCGTCAAGATGCTTCCATACCTGTAGGTCATGTAGGAGGCCCTGCAACCAAATGGACTCTTTCGTTGCTTGAGTTAACGCCATGTATTCTGCCTCCGTTGATGACAAGGCTACTGTTGACTGTTTCTTGCTATTCCAGCAAACTGCTGCCTGGTTGACCATGAATGCATACCCTCCAATGGACTTTTGATTTTCACTCGATCCCCAATCGGCGTCCGTGTATCCCTTCCCTTTTCCTTCACTTTGATAATAAAGTCCATGCGTAGATGTTTCAGCCAGAAACCGAAAGATGCGCTTAACCGCTCCCCAATGTGTTGCGTTTGGATTTGTACTGTACTGGCTGACTTTGGATACGGCGTAGGCAATATCTGGTCGAGAACCCAGCATTGCGTACATGAGAGATCCCACCGCTGATTGATACTCTCTCTTGTCTTCTATTGTTGCCTCGAAGTCTGGACTACTCTTTTGAAGTCTTATGTATGGGTCCGCTGGGGTTGCCGATGGATTGCAGGTTCTCATCCTATATGTGTCTAGGATCCGCTCCACGTATTTCGTTTGGGAAAGGTGCAAGCTTCGTAAATGTCGGTTTCTATTAATCTCAAGTCCCAGAAATGTGTGAAGTGTGCCTAGATTCGTCATGTCAAATTCGTCACAAAGCTTCTTTCTGATCCAACTAATCCTATCCTGTGTTGGTGCCGCGAGAATCAAGTCGTCAACGTAAAGTAGCAGAACCACTTGTCGGTCATAGTTGATAAACAGGCTGTGATCGAACTCGCTTCTGGTAAACTGATGGGTAATAAAGAAATCGTGAATTCTGCCATACCATGCCCGTGGCGATTGCTTTAAGCCATAAAGTGATTTAATCAAGCGGCAAACCAAAGGACGGCGATACTCTGCTGATTCCTTCTGCACAGGAACCATTAAGCCTTCCGGGATTTCCATAAAGATTTTCTCTTCTAATTCGCTGTTGAGAAAAGCTGTTTTAACATCCATTCCCTCTACTTCCCAATCGTTCTCACAACTTAGGGCGAGCAAGATGCGGAGGGTTGTAAATTTTGCCACCGGGGCAAAGGTTTCATGATAGTCGATTCCATGTTGTTGACTATACCCTTTGGCAACGAGCCGCACCTTGTACCTCCCATCATCTTTCTTCTTGAATATCCAACGACATCCAATTGCTGTGCGGTCCTCCGGCAACTCTTCCACAACCCAGGTTTTATTTTTTGCAAGTGAGTTTAGTTCCGATTCCCAAGCTTCCTTCCATTTTTCTTTTTCTGTACAGCTTAATGCTTCTGTGAGCGACGCTGGCTCATCATCCCCCACGAAGGTAACTAAAGCATAGTTCGCAGTTGAGCCGAATAATTCTACTTGTCTCCGCTGTCGTCCAGACCTCCGGACATCTCGAGTTTGGTGTGGAGGTTCGGGGCTTACTTTCACTTCCGCACTTCCTCCCTCGTTGGCGTTCGCAATTCCGCCGGGTTTGAGGACAATTTTATCTTTAATGTTACTTGCATCAGCGTCTCCGACTCTCGGGTATTCCGGTTCTGGTATTATATCCTCTAGTTGTTGATAACTATTGCTAACATCATGCCCGTCTCTAGGCATATGTGGTTCCGATGGCCCTTGCCATTCTGTTGTTGCTTCGACTTCTGTGTCGCTACCGAAATCCGTTCTTGTCTCATCAAAGATGACATCCCGAGACCGAATAATGGCTTTCTTTGCCATGTCATAGAGGCGGTACACCTTTGATCCTGCCTCTTCATCATATCCTACCAGAATACATTTTGTTGACTTGGGATCCAGTTTCTGTCGATTCTCCTTGGGTACATGTACCCATGCCGTACTTCCGAAAACTCGCAGGTGGCCAACTCCTGGTGGCTTTCCGGTCCAATGCTGCATTGGTGACATGTCGTTGTGGCTCCGCGATGGAACTCGATTATGTATATGAGCAGCTGTAAGTATTGCATGCCCCCAAAATTCCTTTCCCAAATTTGCATCGGCTAAAATGCATCGTGCATTTTCAACTAAAGTGCGATTCATTCGTTCTGCAAGTCCGTTCTGCGATGGACTATAAGGGGGACTAATTGTGTGGCGTATTCCGGCGTCATTGAGGTATCTCTTAAACCTCTGGTTGATGAATTCCCCGCCACCGTCACTGCGGAATGCTTTGATCTCTTTTTCGCTTTCCTTTTCCGCACGTACCTTGTACCTCTGAAAAGCATCTAATGCACCATCCTTGGTGCTAAGTAGTGCAATACCAACTCTTCCGCTGGTCTCATCAATGAACGTTATAAAGTATCTTTCTCCATCGCAGGTGCGGGTCTCCATTGGCCCGCAGATATCTGAGTGTACTACCGCAAGTATTTCCTTTGCCCTTGTCTCTGGACTTCGTGGCTGCCTCCTTGTGCTGACGTCCTACAGCACAAACTCCGCAGATTTTTCAATCGTCTTTCTGCTCGTCGGTTAAGTCCATGTTCTTTACTTTTGTTGATATATAATTTACTGACGCCATATCTAGTGTGCGATGGCATAATCTCCGATGCCATGTTTCGATTGTTGCCTTGGCAGACTGATTTGTACTGAGTCCTATGTTTGCCTGGTCTCCGCTTATTGCCTTTTGAATGTTGTTGTTTCCATGATCAATGTGGTAATACAAATTTCCCTCCCGTTGTCCTAAATGGTATTGCTTGTTTCCTTTACTGACCATACAGTATCGCTTGCTAAACTCAATTGTGTATCCAGCATCCACAATCCTGGAGACCGATATGAGATTCCCGGGAATGTCTGGTACGTACCAGACATCCGTCAATGTTATATTCCCGGCTCTGGTTGTCAACACAACCTCCCCTGAGCCCTTGGTGTCAATGCTTGTACCATTCGCGATCGTGATTTGTCGTGTATCACTGGCTTCTGTATAGGTCAAGAATTGGCTCCTATCTCCGCATAGATGTTGACTCGCTCCGGAGTCAATGACCCAGCTTCTTCCTGACACTTGCCCTGGTGCCTTGGCCAAAAAGGTAAATCCCTTGGATCTACTACTTGATCCTCCTACTGACTCGTCTGCCTTACGTTTATAACAGTCCCGTTTCCAGTGGCCGGTCTTGCCACAATAGTAACATTTGCCTCCCTGAGTCCCAGACCCAGATGTTACTCCTGCATGGTAGCTCCCGCTCGTTCCATGAGCGTTGCCTCTACTACCGCTTCGATATCCACCCCTCCCGCGACTGTACACATTGTAGCGTCCCCTTGTCGCCTGAAATCTGAGGGTATTCGGGGTTCTGTTTGCGCTGAATGCTGTCTGTGGTATATCACGATTCCCAGCTCCTTTCTGTGCTGCTTGGCCTATATGTCTTCGTGCTGACTCCTGCAGTAGTCGACCTGCCATACCGTCAAAAGTGATTGACTCCGTTCGTGATTGGACTGCCATCACAAGGGGCTCGTATGACTCGGGCAAGCTTAGAGTCAAGATGGTTACCAGTTCGTTATCATCCACCTCCCGGTCTCCAATCGTGAGACTTCGCAGTTGATTAACTAATTCGCGGAACAGGTTAAGGTGTTGTACCATATCGTCACCTTCATTCATCTTGAGCGCCCACAATCGTTGCATAAGGAGCATCCTTCCGTTACTGCCGATACCGTGGTGAACCTCCTTAAGGGTATCCCAGGCCTCCTTCGCAGTCCTGGCATTCTGAATATGGGGAATCTGGGAGTCTTTGATATTTAATGTGAGAATCGTGAATGCCTGATCCCTCTTAGCTGAAGTCGTGTTATTCCCCTCAATTGCCGCTAACAGGTCTTTTTCCTTCAGGATTCGCATAATCCGGAATCTCCAAGCATTGTAGTTACTTTGACCGGTAGCCAGCGAACCGTCGAGTTTCTCAATAGATTGAGTGAGCGAGGTGGTGCTTGTCCTTTCTGACTCGGTAGACATCTTCGGAGCACGGTGTTTGGGATTCGGTATTCTTCGTAGTAGGTTCCTATGCGCTATCCGGGCTCATAACCTAAAGAAATTCTAGGCTTGAATGGAACTGCTTTGCGAAAGGCACAGATGAGAGGAATAAAAGGATACTGATATTGACTTGTTAACTTTGCGACTTATCATTCTACCATGGTGGGTGAGCGGCCCTCTTTAAATACAAAAAATCCAATAACTAATCTACCGGGAGTCTTCCTATCAGGATACTATCTTCTCTATCACTCCGCGCTCCATCTCCTTACGACTCACTCTAGCGTTTACCTTACATGAACTATTTTTCTCACCGCCGTGGTTCTTTACTATCTTCTCCGGTTCCATGCTGTCTTCTCCGGTTCCTCGCATTGCTCTCCGGTCTCCACTTTTCTTTCCGGTCTCCACACCGGAGATAGTTCCACTGGTCCATATCCTGGTTCCTTCTTGACCGCGGTTATATTGCTCATTATCCGGTTCTTTTTGTTTACCGCTGTTCCATCCGACTTGCCGTTTATCCCGCTCCTGGTACTCGTATTCGCTCATGTACCATTGTCGTTTCTGTCACTCCACCTGTACGTAAAAATGAAAAACATAATGCTGACCAAATCCCGCAGGCAAGCTTCTGGGTTAGCAGCGGTGATTAACAATACCAAGCTCCAACGCCAACACCAGAGGCATCGGTTATCAACCAAATGGGTTCTTCTTTGGACAGGTCAATAGGCCGTATAACATTTGCATCTTTAATTAACTCCTTAATGTTATTAAAGGCTCGATCATGGGTAGGGGTCCAAACGAATTCATCATTGCCGGTGAGGTCCGTGAGTGGTGCAGTGACAGTGGCGTGGTGTGGGAGGAACTGGGAGATGTAGTTGACAAGTCCAAGGAACCGCATAAGTTCTCTTTGATTCTGAGGTGTAGTCCATTGCATCAGGAAGGATATCTTTCCCGGAGATGCATGTATCCCTTGATCATCAATTACATGTCCCAGTATCTCCAGACTATCGGCAAACAGGGTGGACTTGTTTCTACTGGCATAGAATTTGTTTTTTCTTAGCTTGTCGCAAACTAAGCTGATATGGTGCTTGTGTTCTTCTTCAGTGTTGGTGAAGATGAGGATATCATCAATGTAGATCCATACAAAGTGATGGAGGTACTCGCTAGGCATATTTTCCATAATTCACATGAAGGTGGCGGGCGCATTCATGTCACCCTATAGCATGACTCGGCTAACGAAACTTCCGAAGGGTGTCTTGAAACTATTAATTCACTCGCTTTCCCGATCTAACCATGTTTGGAAGTAGACATCGCTTAAATCTATCTTGCTTCGGAATCTAGCTCGTCTAACTGCATTCAGGATCTGCGTTTGATTGGGAATCGCAGAACTGTCCATAACTGTATTGTCATTTCGTAGTTTGAGATCGACAAGGGGCCGGATTTGCTTTCCATCTGCTTTAAGTTGGACAAACATAGGTGCGGCACCTGGTGCTTCTGATCGGTAGATGACTCCTCGTCTGAGGTTCTCATTGACCCAGGTATTGAGTTGGTCTTTGTCTGCTTCCGGAATGGTGTATGTTGGTTGATTCTTGAGATTAGTAGGGTCTTTCAGGCGGACATGGTGGTTTATTTCCCTCAAAGGACGTAGTCCTTCTGGTATTTGTTCAGGGAAGACATCGGAGTACTCATCCAACAGGCTTAGCGCTGTAGTCTCACAGACAGCGGCTCGTAGTTCTCCACTTGTTGGTTTGCAAACAACCCTGACCTTGAGGTTTGGGAACACGATAACTCAGTCTCCACACTTGATGGTAGCATTATGGCGTTTGAGGAAGGGCATCCCAATGAGGGCATCGTATTTTGCTAGGTTCCCAACAAGCATTGTTTGCGGAGGGAGCAAGACTGATCCTAGCTGGACAGTAGCTTCGCATGTCTTATGGCTAGTGGAGCGAGATCCTTTAACTGCCATATTGACAGCTAACGGTGGTTTGAGGGTTTCGGTAGGTAGACCATAGGCGGAGACGAAGGTATTGCTGACTATATCTCGTCCAATAGTGCCGGTATCGAAAAGGACCTGTGCCTGTCTCCCATTGATTAAGATTGTTCCTTCCAATACTGGGTGAGGCTTTGCTATCGCCGGTGGACAGGTGCTGTTGCGTTCTATTTCGATATATCCGATGTGAATTTCCTCAAACTCGCTGGATTGCTTGCCATCGTCACTGAGTTCAATGTGGTTTGTTGACGCTTCTTGCTTGACTTTAACTGCCTTTCCTTTGCCTTTCTTGGTGGGACAACTTCTCGCCATGTGTCCAGTTTTATCACATACAAAACATTCACCTTTCTGCCTTCTCGATTCTTTAGTGGATTTGCCTTTCTTCTTGTAAGATCGGGGGGTTTCTTCTTCTGAGTTATTGGAAGTGCTCCGTCTGGGCTGCCTATTGCCACTGGAGGCTGACTGATTCTTGTAGGCTTTCGTTTCACGGAGGATGGCATCCTTCCGCTCTGCTCTTGCGATTATAGTTGCCATATCATCTCCTTCCTCTTCCAAGGGTTCAACTTCTCGCCAGAGTATGGGGTGCATAGCATCGTAGAATCGTCGCTTTAGGATGTAGCCAGAGATACTTCCTTTCTTCATCCGATCTCTGATTATTAGGAGGTCTGTGGCAATGTGCGTGATCCTTTTCACTTGTGATCACTTGACTTGCTGGATATCATTGAATCGTTTGTACAATAGGTCGTTGGTGATAGATGATTTGAATTGATCCTTGAGGTAGTTAAGTATTGTTGATCCTCTAAGCTTTGGGTTGTTGCCGTATTCCTTGTAGCATTGGTGATATGCATCGACTCCCTTTCCTTCACAGAATGAACCAAGCCATAAACCAGTCAAAGGTTTCTCCACATCTACTTTGTTTATAAGGAGGTAGTGCATTACTTCAGTGGCCCATCGATCAAAGGCTTCAGGCTTGAGGTCTTTTCCTTCTCCTGTGAACTTTGGTGGCAGGTGGGTCTTGATTTTCGGTAAGTCAGGAAAGTCTTCTTCTTCGGGAGTCTCTTCGGTCGGTGACCTAGAAGGTCCTCATCCAGTGCTTGCCATGCCGGATCAGCTACTAGAACCGGGGTCGTTTAGAGGTGCGACTGAAGGTTTCTTAGCTGGTGTAGGAGGGAACACACTGGGAGGTTGTGGGTTTTCCATTGTATTGTCTTCTGGGGCCTTCGCAGGACTCTTAGACTGTTGCCTTTTCATGAGGTCTTCTCGTGGGATTTGCTTCCCACTCCGTGTAGTCAATGACTCTATGTTGAGCTTGAGCTGAAGCCGGATATACCAAGTTTCTGCAGCTTCACTCCGCTAGCGTTCCAGGGTGGATATCGATAGGTTGATCAGGCCTAAATCTGGAGACAGGTTCTTAACCACTGGCTGAGGTTAAAAAAATGTAGCAAGTATATTGAAATACTGTTTGTCGAAGTCTGTCCTTTCCATCGTGGAATAGGACGGTCTTTAAATACACAAATCTGTTCATGTCTAGCATGAACGAAACTAAACAAAGGTATCAAGCGATACACTTTGGTAAAACAACATAAGTATCAAATCAAGTATCAAAACGATACTTAAAAACAAACATAAAACAAACTAAGTATCAAAAGGATACTTCAAACAAACCAAGTATCAAAGCGATACTTAAAACAAAACATAAAAGAAAATCCTTAACCGAGGACCAGTACCGGTTACAGATATGAGGATTATGATTGGTTTAGGTATGTTGCGCAGTTGACTCGTATGAGTCAACTAAGGATCTCACATGACTCACGAGTATGAGTCATAGGATATGGTGACGTGAAGGTATGAGTCACACAGGGATAGGGTTGGGTGAGGAGTCTGTATAAATAGAGGGTCCAGGGACCTTTGGGACAGTAAGGCTCTCGGGACCTGGCAAGGGCCTGGCGCCCTACCTCTGTCACCGTCTCGCCTCCTCCCTTCTTCCGCCCATACTTTTATACGGCGCCGACCTATTCTCCCCTTCTGCTGCAATGGTGGACCGTCTGGCTGTTTTCTGGAGAACGGTTTAACGATGGATTACCAACTGCTTTAGTGATACCCCCACTGGGATTCTCCCTTGTGAATCTGCGCTCCCTCCCATTCAGTGTCTAATTGAACACCGTCAGCGCCTGGCGGCTCTTCGCCTCGTATGCCTCCCTCCAGAAAGGAATCCGGCAACGGCGAGGCTCCACAGCACCTTCCCAACTACTTCGACCTTCCGCTCCATGGAAGACCACTGGCTCCTCACCGTGGGCCTCACCCCGGGCTACAGGCCCCTCCACTGGAACACTCCTGAACCCTCGCCGCCGGTCCGTCGCCACTTGCCGCTTGACGCGATAGCCCATAGGGTGGTCAATCTAGTTGGTCATCTGCGCATGGCCCCTCCTGCCTCTGAGAATCTCCTGCCATCCGCCCTGCCACCTGGTGCCCCCGGCGACCCTACCTTCCTTGGACTCAAGAGGCACTGCAAGCGGCTCCTGCTCCACACGTGGTCCTCCCAATACCCGCCCCCCCCACGCTACATGTACACGCCTACTCTAACCCCACACCCCTTTATGGGCCTTGGGAAGTTCATGGCAGGGCGTATCCATCAGATGAGATCAGGAAAAAGCTACCTGGCAGCACACGTTTCTTGGAAGGATCCCAACGCCCCTACCACTTGCCCCTACTGTGAGGAGGAGCCCGAGACGTTCCACCACGCCATCCTTAACTGCTCGGCCAAACTCGAAGCCAGGAACTCCCACCTCCAGGGAGTAGACGGCCTACGGGAGGACGATCCACTCTGGCACACGCCGGCCCTGCTTCACGGCCTGGCAAAATACATCTCGATCACTGCTACCGGTTTTCCCCCTGAGATGCCCGCCCTTCGGGGTTCCCCCTCTCCTTCCCCCCCACCATCCCCTCCCCACCCCGTGTCTTGAACGTTTCGGTATCTGTTCGGGGGCTTTCCTTGGTTATGTTTAAATGGTATGGTAGTTAGTCTTGAATGTTTCCCTATATTTATGCTTTAAGGCTGCTTTGCGATATGGGTTGTTCGCGTTTTTGGAGGCACTGGTTTGGTTTCTTTTGTTAAGTTTGTTTTGGGATTAAGGTTTTGTTTACGCCATAGCTAGCGCTGCATGCGAGTTCTTATACCTAAACAAAGAATACATGATGATAAAAAAAAAAAAAAAAAAAAAAAAAAAAAAGGACCTTTGGGACAGTCACGCTTCGTCGCTCCTATTTTCCTGCCACATAGTTTGACAACACCACGGTCGGCTATTGTGGCCCACCCCCTCTCCCCTCTGCCCCCTTGATGGTTCCTGCCTAGGGGTACGGTTAACTCCTCCAGCCTCTCCCGCCTTTACTTCGCTTGTCTCCTGCCCGCTTGATGGGGGAGTTATCTGGGCTCGCCCAGTAGTCCTGTCTCGCTTAGGGATTCACTTGGTTTTGGCACGGTCGGCTTCCTCTCTTCGTTTCCGGTCGGCGTTGGCAGTGGTGGATGTCTTTCTCCCCACTTGCACGGTCCCTGAGGGGGAACACCTTGGCTAGTAACTTCGGGGTCTGTCTCCTGGTGAGATTTGGCCATACCCTCCTAGTCGCTCGGTTCAAGACACGGTTGCCTTCCTCCCCTCGCCCTTCCGCCTCCTTACCGCCGGTGGGATCCCTTCCACTAAGTGACGCTATCTCTCGGAGAACAAGGGACTACATGAGAGATGCGGTAAAACGGCAACGGTTCGGTTTTCACGGTCGGGTTTTCTCCTGGGGCCTTGGGCCCTGCCTCCATTTTTCACTTCGATTGCGTCGGCTCGCACCCTACTGCCTCCCCTCCCTGGCTGGTACCCTACTACCCCCCTTCGTTAGCTGGCACCTCACTGCTGGGCGGCATCCCCTCTGCCAAACATCCACTCCTTTGGTCCAGCACCGAGACCCTCCGTTTTCGGCTGGCAGGTCATGGTATTGCACTACATCCGTGGCTCAACTGGTTGGGGGCATCAGCCTTCGGGCTTTTTGCCGGCCGCTCACTTTGGGGGCGGTTTTATATTCGGCACTTTGGCGGTTCGGTGGGCGGGAGTTTATTTTCTTTTGTGGTTGCTGCAGTTTACGGGTGGAGTTTTTCCCTATGCTTTCCTGCCTAGCTTGCTTGGTTTCCTTTCTGTTGGGTACGTGTAGTTAGTGGGAGGGGTATCTTTCGAGGGAGGAATCTTCTTGGGCATTTGGCTGGCTTCTAGGCGAGACCCCTTCGCGTTCAAGTCGTGAGGCCTCCGGGCCGGGCACTAGAGTTGGTCGTCCTTGGAGTGTGTGCGGTTAGGCCCATACCAGAGGGTCCTGGGGGTACGGGTTTTCTCCTGGTCCGGGGTGGATACAAAGGGGTTTTGTTTACGCCATAGCTAGCGCTGCATGCGATTATTCTTGTACCTTAAAATAACGAATTAAATGACGATAAAAAAAAAAAAAAAAAAAAAGGACCTTTGGGACAGTGCATGCTGCGCGCCCTCTATTTTCCTGCCCCTAAGTTCTACTCATACACTCAACGCCATTAGCATCTGGTGAAAAAACCCCTCAACGCTCACGATTCGCCATGCCTTGGGCCTTGGGAACGTCCTCCCTACCCACGATTATGGACCTCTCCGCTGCCTCACGTTCGGGCACTCCTGCTCACCAGCAGGAGGCCCCCTCCCACCCCTCATCACGCTCTTCTTCCACTGCCCCTCTGCACCCAGCTCAGCTGAACATTGCCTCGCTAGTCGAAGCTTCCAGGGTACTCCTCAATTGGTCCTCCGACCACCTCCCCACCCCCTCCCACCAAGACCTCTTGAACTTCTCCTCAGGAGAGACATTCCTCATTCCGCTGGTCGGCGCTCTCGTCCAAGGAGTGACGACTCTCTCCAACACAGTCAGAGATCTCACCGTCCGAGTGCACGACCTCTCCTCCGAACTGGCCAACACCCTCCCTGACCCCTCTGGCCCCAATACGACCTGTCTCTCTACAAGCGCCGTGGCGTCCCTCCAGGCCTCGATCAGGGATTTGTCGACCAGGATCGCGACCAACCCCGTCCCGCCCCCACAGCCCCCCACGCTAGCCCCCACACTCCCTCTCCCGAGACCTTCCCGAAAGGGTAAAGAGCCAGCCACCAACACAACAGCCCCCACCCGACCCCAGGTTACCCCGTCAGGATACCCTGCCGAATATGACCCGGACATTCCGGTTTACGACACCGCGACTGGCAGGTTTCACGGCAACCCTGCGGCCTTCGCTGCCAAGTACCCCAGGACCTGGGAGGCGCAGCAGTGGAGGGACGGCAAATACCCCGACCCGTCCGAGTTCCTGCCAGGAGCTCGCAGGACAGACGCCCCCCCCAACACAATCCAAGCCCTCCTATTCCTCTGCCGCGTCCTCCTCGAAACCACAGGGCAGAAAGAAGTCTGGTCCAACAAACGTCTCCTCCGCGGCATAAGTCGCGAAAACAGCACCAGGTAGGGAGGGTCCACCCGTGCCTAGGACGCTGCCAGCTGCGGAAAGACGCTTCTTTGTCCCCCGCTCCTCTCCTGCCCCTCAACTTCACAGGGGTGATATCGCGGCCTCCTTCCCAGATGTTGGAGCCTCAGTTCTTAAAGAGGCCAACTGCCCCCGCCCCAAGGCCTTCACAGCCAAAGTCAACGACCGTGGTGCTGTCACCCTGCTCGCGCTCGATCCCACCACTCCCGCTACCGCGTACCCACCCTACTACGAAGCCCTAGCCTCACGTCTCAACAAGGCTTACCCAGTGGGAGAAAACCCCTACCTTGTCTTCCGCCCAGCACCCAACGAGGTACAACTGGCCATCCACTCTCTTCCAGTCTCGTTCCTCCCCGACGATCCCGAAGCCCTCCTCCAGACCCTCAGGGAAACTATTCTCAATGTCAAGGAGGTCCAAATCCTATCAGCCCGCTTCCTCGTACGGGACGAGGAGCTACGCCTCTCGAAGGCAAACACCTCCTGCATCGTCACGGTCGCTCCGTCGGACGTGGACAAGATGGTGGGCAGGACCGTCCTCTACGCCTCCCGGTGCCGCATCGAGAGGGCATAATCTGCAAACAGGTTCACGCAGTGCAAGAACTGCTGGGGCTTCGGCCACCAGGCGGCACGCTGCAAGGTCGACCATCCCATCTGGCCGATATGCGCCCTCAGTCACACCAGGGCAAGCCACCGCTGCCAGAACCTGACCTGCCCCAAAGGGGGAAATCTCAAGCCAGTTGTCAACTGTTGCCCCACCTCCGTCCCTGCCTGCATCAACTGCTCGGGGCTTCACCCCGCCTACGACCAGACCTGCCCCCAGAGGCCGGTCCCCCCTCCCCCTGCCTCAGATGCCCCCCCGCCAAGTGAAGAAGAGATGGATACGCAGGACGATGGAGGAGAGGGCCCTTCCTCCGGACCTGTACGGCCCCAACGCCTTGCTCCTGCCCTGGACCTGGGAGATAGTGCCGCCCGCCGAGCAGAGTCAGCCCCCGACCCCCCCTTCACCACCCCTTTCCGCCCTCCCCAGGGAACCCCCTTCCCCAGCACCCCTGCCCGTCACCAAGGAGACAACGCCTCCCGTTCCCAGGAGGAAGCTACTCCCACCCCGTTCCGGAAGCTCACCTCAGGTTAGTCCCGGCGATGTTGCCCGACCACTCTATTCCCCCCCACTTCCATGGAACCACCCCCCCTCCCCAGAATTTTAATTCTATCACCATCGTTCAACACAACTGCTTGGGAAGCTGGAATGTGTTTCTTTCCTTATTCAACAGCCTGGTGGCCCTGCCCTTGCCCCCCTCTATTGTTGCTTTACAAGACCCCCCTATGTTTCGTGGCAAACTGCCGCAGTTTAATGGTTTTAAGTTTTTTGCCCCCCCATTTTCGGCACACAACAGGCCAAAGGTGGCCTTTTATGTCCTACGCTCCTTTCTTGACTCCACCTCGGTGGTGCCAATTCTCCTTGACAACCCCGGCCTGATGGCGCTCGATATACACACTCCTGATAGTTTATTCTCCTCATCCCATGTTAAATTTCGGGTCCTTAACCTCTACTCCTTATGGACTACTTCTTCTCTTACGAGAACGGTATCTCCGGAGGAGGCCTTTCCTCTCCTCCCTTACCCTCTGCTGGTTGTGGGTGACTTCAACCTCCATCACCCTTCCTGGGACCCCCTCCGTTCCTTCCGTGCCAACGAAATCAGGGCCTCTGGTCCGTACGCGGACCTTGCCCTGGAGAGGTCGTTTGCCCTAATGAACACCCCTGGGGTGTTCACCCGGTTCTCGCTTGGGCAGCAACACTCCCCCTCTGTGCTGGACCTAGCCTTCGCAAACGAACACCGGACCCCCTACGTGGAAACCTGGAATGCGGAACTTCCGTCCACAGGCTCCGACCACATCCCCATAGCTACAACACTTTCCTCCCCGTTCCTATCCCCTCCTGGGGTGTCCCCGCACTAGTCGGTAACTGACTGGCCTGCGACATACAAAGCTCTCCGTGCCCTCAGACTCACCAGCCCACCCACGCTTCCAGTACAGGAGGCTCTTGGCAGGTGGCTCGATTTCAACCTAAATCCAATCAGGAGTACCCTGGCGCAACACACCCCAACAAAGAGGCCGTCCCTGCACTCCAAGCCTTGGTGGTCTGATGCCCTCACTGACCTGCGAAAGGTTCACCACGCCTGCGCGAGGTCAGCCCGTTCGTCCCCAGACAGCACCACCCTGAGAGCCGCCAAAACTGCCAGGAACGCATACTTCAAGGCCATTAGACAGGCCAAGAAGAAGCACTGGTCGGACTTCCTCGAGGGTGCCACACCCCAGAATGTATGGACTGCCAAAAGGTTCGCCTTCAGCGAACCGCTAGAACGCTTCCTCTCCCTGCCGGATGCCTCATCGCCAGAAGAGCTGAATTCCACACTCCTGGCCCACTTCTTTCCCCCCAAGCCCCCAGCCCACTGCCCTCCCATCCTGTGCCGCTTTAAAGACTGTCCCCCACTGAGGCCAGAGGAAGTCGCTGCGGCACTGCGCAAAGCATCCCCGTCGTCCACCCCAGGCCCTGACCAGATCCCGTATGGCGTCTGGAAGACGGTCAATTCAGCTTGTCCCTCCCTTCTAACCGATCTTCTCTCCCCCCTGGTGGCCTTTGGTTACCATACCTCTTCGCTCAAGATGGCCAATGGCGTGGTGCTGGTCAAGCCAGGCAAGGCCTCGTATGATTCCCCCTCCTCCTTCCGCATCATTGTCCTGCTGGAAACTGTCTCCAAGATACTGGAGAGGGTCATGGCCAACAGACTCTCCCCCATTGCCAGATCCCTTGGCCTCCTTAACCACCACCAATACGGCTCGCTCCCAGGACTTAGCACCTTCGACGCCTGCGCCACCCTCGCTCATGAGGTCCAGACTCTGCAACGTCCAAGGCTGGAAGTCTCCACCCTCTTCCTGGATATAAAGGGGGGGTTTGACAACGTTTCCCCGAACAACCTTTTTCACATGCTCCACTCCAGGGGTGTGACCCCATATCTCTGCTCCTGGGTGCGTTCATTCCTCACGGCACGGCAGTGCAGGCTCCTTTTTCAAGGCTCCCCCAAGGTGTTCAAACCAGTTCAAGTGGGCACCCCTCAAGGGTCCCCCATCTCGCCGCTACTCTTCGTCATCTACGTATCCTCACTCCACTTTCCAGTCCCACGTGGCCTGATCCTCTCCAATGTCGATGACTTCGCGGTCACAGTCGCTTCGAACTCCTATAGGAGGAATATCAAATGCCTACAGCACCTAGTCAAGGCACTCTCCCAAAGGGGCCGTAGGCTGGGGGTAAGCTTCTCTATTCCCAAGACAGAACTAATCCACTGGAGGACCCCGAGACAGAAAGGTCCACCGTGCACACTCCCTATCGTGATTGATGACCTCCTTTTCCGCCCCTCAGGGGTGGTGAGATGGTTGGGCTACTGGTTCGTGCCTGCGGCCTGCAGCCTCCGATGGTCGAACAACGCGCACTTCTCCAAAAGACTGGCCCTAGCCCAAGGGGCCTTCTCAATGGTCAAAAGGCTTTCAGGCCCCGGGAAGGGCCTGGCGCCCTACCTCTGCCACCGGCTCGCCTCCTCTCTTCTCGCACCCATACTTCTGTACGGAGCTGACCTGTTTTCCCCTTCCGCTGCCATGATGGACCGTCTGGCCGTCTTCTGGAGAACGGTTCAACGGTGGGTCACCAACTGCTTCAGCGATACCCCCACAGGAATTCTCCCTTGGGAATCTGCGCTCCCTCCCATCCAATGCCTACTTGAATACCGACAACGCCTTGCGGCTCTCCGCCTCGTATGCCTCCCACCAGAAAGGAATCCGGCAACGGCGAGACTCCACAGCACCTTTCCAACAACTTCAACCTTCCGCTCCAGGGAGGACCACCGTCTCCTCACCGTGGGCCTCACCCCTGGATACAGGCCCCTCCATTGGAAGACACCTGAACCCTCTCCACCGGTGCGACGCCACCTGCCCCTCGACGCAATAGCCCACAGAGTGGTCAATCTGGTTGGTCATCTGCGCATGACCCCCCCCGCATCTGAAAAGCTCCTGCCAGCCGCCCTCCCACCGGGTGCCCCTGGTGACCCTACCTTCCTTGGACTTAAGAGGGACTGCAAGCAACTCCTCCTCCATGCATGGTCTGCCCAATACCCGCCTCCTCCATGCTACATGTACTCGCCTACCCTGGCCCCGCATCCCTTTATGGGGCTGGGGAAATTCATTGCAGGCCGCATCCACCAGATGAGATCAGGAAAAAGCTACCTGGCAGCGCACACCTCTTGGAAGGATCCCGACGCCCCTACCATCTGCCCCTACTTTGAGGAGGAACCCGAGACGTTCCCCCACGCCATCCTCACTTGCTCGGCCAAACTCGAAGCCAGGAACTCCCACCTCCAGGGAGTGGACGGCCTACGGGAGGACTACCCACTCTGGCACACGCCGGCCCTGCTTCACGGCCTGGCGAACTATATCTCGATCACTGCTACCGGTTTCCCCCCCGCGATGCCCGCCCTGCGGCGATCTCCTTCCCCCCCCCCCCCGCCATCCCCTCGCCCCTCCGCGACCTGAAGATTTCCGGTGTATGCTCGGAGGCTTTCCTTAGTTATGCTTATTGGTTTTTTGTTTAGTGTTGAGTGTTTCCCTATATTTATACTTTAGGCTGCGTTGCGATATGGGTTGTTCGCGTTATGTGGAGGCACTAGTTTGGTTTCCTTTGTTAGTTTGTTTTGGGATTAAGGTTTTGTTTACGCCATAGCTAGCGCTGCATGCGAGTTCTTGTACCTAAACAAAGAATACATGACGATAAAAAAAAAAAAAAAAAAAAAAAAAAGGGACCTTTGGGACAGTGGCGGCACGCTGCAAGGTCGACCACCCCATCTGCCCGATATGAGCCCTCAGCCACACTAGAGCAAGCCACCACTGCCAGAACCCGACCTACCCCCAGGGGGGAAATCTCAAGCCAGTTGTCAACTGTTGCCCCACCTCCGTCCCGGCCTGTACCAACTGCTCAGGACTTTATCCCGCCTACGACCAGGCCTGCGCCCAGAAGCCGGTCCCCCCTCCCCCTGCCTCAGATGCCCCCCCGCCCGGTGAAGAAGAGATGGATACGCAGGAAGATGGAGGAGAGGGTCCTTCCTCCGGACCTGTCCGGCCCCAATGCCTTGCTCCTGCCCTGGACCTGGGAGATAGTGCTGCCCGCAGAGCCGAGTCAGCCCCCGACCCCCCCTTCACCACCCCTTTCCGCCCTCCCCAGGGAACCCCCTTCCCCAGCACTCCTGCACGTCACCAAGGAGACCACCCCTCCCTTTCCCAGGAGGAGGCCACTCCCACCCCGTTCCAGAAGCCTACCTCGGGTTAGTCCCGGAGATGTTGGTCGACCGCTCAATTCCCCCCCACTCACCTGGAATCAGCCCCCCTCCCCAGAATCTTAATTCTATCACTATCGTTCAACACAACTGCTTGGGAAGCTGGAATGTGTTTCTTTCCTTATTCAACAGCCTGGTTGCCTTACCCCTGCCCCCCTCTATGGTTGCCCTGTAAGACCCCCCGTTATTTCGTAGCAAACTGCCACAGTTTAATGGTATTAAATTTTTTGCCCTGCCATTGTCAGCACACAAAAGACCAAAGGTGGCCTTTTATGTCCTACGCTCCTTCCTCGACTGCGCTTCGGTGGTGCCAGTTTTTCTTGACAACCCCGGCCTGATGGCGATTGACATACACACCCCTTGTGGTTTATTTTCTTCGTCCCATGTTAAGTTTCGCATGCTTAACCTTTACGCATTGTGGACTGCTACCTCTCTTACGAGAATGGTATCTACGGAAGAGGCCTTTCCTCTCCTGCCACACCCTTTGCTAGTCATGTGTGACTTCAACCGCCATCACCCTTCCTGGGACCCCCTCCGCTCCTTGCGCGACCACGAGATCAGGGCCTCGGCTCCGTACGCGGCCCTGGCCCTGGAAAGGTCGTTTGCCTTGATAAAAACTCCTGGACTGTTCACCCGGTTCTCGCTGGGGCAGCAGCACTCCCCCTCCGTGCTAGACCTAGCCTTCGTGAATGAACATCTTGCCCGCTTCCTGGAGACCTGGAATGCAGAACTTCCGTCCACTGGCTCCGACCATATCCCTATAGCTATAACACTTTCCTCCCCGTTCCTATCCCCTCCTGGGGTGTCCCCCCACTGGTCGGCAACTGACTGTCCTACGACATACACGGCTCTCCGTGCCCTCAAACTGACCAGCCCATCCTCGCTTCCAGTGTAGGAAGCCCTTGGCAGGTGGCTGGATTTCAACCTAAATTGGGTCAGGGCTACACTGGCGCAACACACCACAACAAAGAGACCATCCTTGCGATCCAAGCCCTGGTGGTCCGTTGCCCTCACCGACCTAAGAAGGGTCCAACACGCGTGCGCGAGGTCGGCCAGGTCTTCCCCAGATACTGCAACCCTGGAGGCCGCCAGAACTGCCAGGAATGCTTACTTCCAGGCTATTAGACAAGCCAAGAAGAGGCACTGGTCGGACTTCCTCGAGGGTGTCACACCCGAGAACGTATGGACTGCCAAGAGGTTCGCCTTCGGTAAACGCCCAGAACGCTTCTCCTCTCTTCCGGGCGCCTCATCGCCAGAAGAACTAAACTCCACACTCCTGTCCCACTTCTTTCCCCCCAAGCCCCCAGCGCACTGCCCTCCCATCCTGCGCCGTTTTAAGGACTGTCCCCCACTGAAGCCAGAGGAGGTCGCTGCAGCACTGCGCAAGGCATCTCCGTCGTCTGCCCCAGGCCCTGACCAGATTCCGTATGGGGTCTGGAAGAATGTTAACTCAGCCTGTTCCTCCCTCCTCACTGATCTCCTCTCCCCGCTGGTCGCCTTTGGTCACCACACTTCTTCACTCAAAATAGCCAATGGCGTGGTTCTTGACAAGCCTGGAAAGCCCTCGTATGACATCCCCTCCTCCTTCCGCATCATTGTTCTGCTGGAAACTGTCTCCAAGATATTGGAGAGGGTCATGGCCAAAAGACTCTCCCCCATTGCTGGATCCCTCGGCCTCCTTAACCACCACCAGTGCGGCTCTCTCCCAGGCCTCAGCACTTTCGACGCCTGCGCCACCCTGACCCACGAGGTCCAGACTCTGCAACGCCCAAGGCTGGAAATCTAGACCCTCTTCCTGGACATAAAGGGAGGCTTTGACAACGTCTCCACTAACGACCTCTTCCACATGCTCCACTCCAGGGGTGTGCCCCCGTATCTCTGCTCTTGGGTACGCTCATTCCTCACGGCACGACAATGCCGGCTTCTTTTTCAGGGCTCCCCCAAGGTCTTCAAGCCAGTGCAGGTCGGCACCCCTCAAGGTTCACCCATCTCGCCACTACTCTTCGTCATCTAAGTGTCCTCCCTCCACTTTCCGGTCCCCCGCGGCCTGATCCTCTCTTATGTCGATGACTTTGCGGTCACAGTCGCCTCGAACTCCTACAGGAGGAATATCCAACACCTACAGCACCTAGTCAAAGCACTCGCCCAGAGGGGACGCAGGCTGGGGTTGAGCTTCTCTATTCCCAAAACAGAACTGATCCATTGGAGGACCCCGAGGCAAAAAGGTCCACCGCGCAAACTCCCTGTCGTGATTGATGACCTCCTTTTCCGTCCCTCTGGGGTGGAGAGATGGTTGGGCTACTAGTTCGAACCTGCAGCCTCTAGCCTTCGTTGGTCGAATAACGCTCACTTTTCCAAGAGGCTTGCCCTAGCCCAGGGGGCCTTCTCAATGGTCAAGAGGCTTTCAGGTCCCGGGAAGGGCCTGGCGTCCTACATCTACCACCGTCTCGCCTCCTCCCTCCTTGCGCCCATACTTTTGTACGGCGCCGATCTCTTCTCCCCTTCCACTGCCATGATGGACCCTCTAGCTGTTTTCTGGAGAAGGGTCCAGCGATGGGTCACCAACTGCTTTAGCGATACTCCCACTGGGATTCTCCCTTGTGAATCTGCGCTCTTACCCATTCAATATCTGATTGAACATCGTCAACGCCTGGCGGCTCTTCGCCTTGTATGCCTCCCGCCAGAAAGGAATCTGGCAACGGCGCGACTCCATAGCACTTTCCCTACGACCTCAGCCTTCCGCTCAAGGGAAGACCACCGCCTTCTCACCGTGGGCCTCACCCAGGGGTATAGGCCCCTTCACTGGAAAACTCCTGAACCCTCACCGCCGGTGCGACGACACCTGCCCCTCCACACGATAGCCCACAGAGTGGTCAATCTGGTTGGTCACCTGCGCAGGACCTCCCCTGCTTCCGCAAAGCTCTTGCCAGCCACTCTCCCACCGGGTGCCCCCGGTGACCCCACCTTCCTTGGACTCAAGAGTGACTGCAAGGGGCTCCTCCTTCATGCATGGTCCTCCCAGTACCCGCCCCCCCCACACTACATGTACTCGCCTACACTGGCCCCGTATCCCTTTATGGGGCTGGGGAAATTTATAGCACGTCGTATCCACCAGATGAGGTCAGGAAAAAGCTACCTGGCAGCACACGTCTCCTGGAAGGATCCGAATGCCCCGACCATCTGCCCCTATTGCGAGGAGGGACCCGAGACGTTCCACCACGCCATCCTCGTTTGCTCGGCCAAACTCGACGCCAGGATCTCCTACCTCTAGGGGGTAGACGGCCTACGAGAGGACGACCCACTCTGGCACTCGCCGGCCCTGCTTCACGGCCTGGCGAAATATATCTCGATCACTGCAACCAGGTTTCCCCCCGAGATGCCCGCCCTGTGAGTCTCTCCTTCCCCCTTCCCGCCGCCATCCCCTCTCCCCTCCGCGACTTGAAGCTGGCTGGTGTCTGTTCGGAGGCTTTCCTTCGTTATGTTTACGGTTGTTTTAGTTTGTGTTGAGTGCTTCCCTATATTCATGCTTTAGGCTGCTTTGCGATATGGGTTGTTCGCGTTTTTGGAGGCTCCAGTTGGGTTTTTTTTGTTTAAATTAGTTTTGGGATTAAGGTTTTGTTTACGCCATAGCGAGCGCTGCATGCGAGTTCTTGTACCTAAACAAAGAATACATGACGATAAAAAAAAAAAAAAAGAAAATAAGGACCTTCGGGACAGCTTCCGGTCCCGCGTGGCCTGATCCTCTCCTATGTCGATGACTTTGCAGTCACAGTCGACTCGAACTCCTATAGAAGGAATATCCAACGCCTACAGCACCTAGTCAAAGCACTCGCCCAGAGGGTGCGTAGGCTGGGGGTGAGCTTCTCTATTCCCAAGACAGAATTGATCGACTGGAGGACCGCGAGGCAGAAAGGTCCACTATGCACACTCCCTGTCGTGATTGATGACCTCCTTTTCCGTCCCTCCGGGGTGGTAAGATGGTTGGGCTACTGGTTCGAACCTGCAGCCTGTAGCCTCCGGTGGTCTAACAACCCGCACTTTTCCTAGAGGCTCGCCCTAGCCCAGGGGGCCTTCTCAATGGTCAAGAGGCTTTCAGGTCCCGGGAAGGGCCTGGCGCCCTACCTCTGTCACCGTCTCGCCTCCTCTCTCCTTGCGCCCATACTTTTGTACGGCACCGACCTCTTCTCTCCTTCCGCTGCCATGATGGACCGTCTGGCTGTTTTCTGGAGGACTGTTCAGCGATGGGTCACCAACTGCTTTAGCGGTACCCCCACTGGGATTCTCCCTTGTGAATCTGCGCTCCCTCCCATTCAATGTCTACTTGAACATCGACAACGACCGGCGGCTCTTCGCCTTGTGTGTCTCCCGCCAGAAAGGAACCCGGCAACGGCGCGACTCCATAGCACTTTCCCTATGACCTCAGCCTTCCGCTCAAGGGAAGACCAACGTCTTCTCACTGTGGGCCTCACCCCAGGGTATAGGCCCCTTCACTGGAAAACTCCCGAACCCTCGCCGCCGGTGCGACGCCACCTGCACCTCGACACAATAGCCCACAGAGTGGTCAATCTGGTAGGTCACCTGCGCAGGACCTCCCCTACCTCCGAAAAACTCTTGCCAGCCGCTCTCCCACCGGGTGCTCCCAGTGACCCCACCTTCCTTGGACACAAGAGGGACTGCAAGCGGCTCCTCCTTCATGCATGGTCCTCCCAGTACCCGCCCCCTCTACGCTACATGTACTCGCCTACCCTGGCCCCGCATCCCTTTATGGGACTGTGGAAATTTATGGCAGGATGTATCCACCAGATGAGGTCAGGAAAAAGCTACCTGGCAGCACACATTTCTTGGAAAGATCCAGATGCCCCGACCACCTCTCCCTATTGTGAGGAGGAACCCGAGACGTTTTACCATGCCATCCTCGCTTGCTCGGCCAAACTTGAAGCTAGGATCTCCCACCTCCCGAGGGTAGACGGCCTACGAGAGGACGACACACTCTGGCACTCGCCGGCCCTGCTTCACGGCCTGGCGAAATACATCTCGATGACTACCACCGGATTTCCCCCCGAGATGCCCGACCTGTGAGCCTCTTCTTCCCCCTCCACATCACCATCCCCTCTCCCCTCCTCGACTTGAAGATGTCTGGTGTCTGTTTGTAGGTTTCCCTTGGTTATGTTTACGGTTATTTTAGTTTGTTTTCAGTGTTTCCCTATATTTATGCTTTAGGCTGCTTGGCAATATCGGTTGTTCGCGTTTTTGGAGGCACTGGTTTGGTTTCTTTTGTTTAATTAGTTTTGGGATTAAGGTTTTGTTTACGCCATAGCTAGCACTGCATGCGAGTTCTTGTACCTAAACAAAGAATACATGAAAAAAAAAAAAAAAAAGGACCTTTGGGACAGTGGGCCGCAGGCTGGGGGTAGGGCCGCAGGCTGGAGGTAAGCGTCTCTATTCCCAAGACAGAACTAATCCACTGGAGGACCCCGAGACAGAAAGGTCCACCGTGCACACTCCCGATCGTGATTGATGACCTCCTTTTTCGCCCCTCAGGGGTGGTGAGATGGTTGGGCTACTGGTTCTAGCCTGGGGCCTGTAGCCTCCGATTGTCGAATAACGCGCACTTCTCCAAAAGCCTGGCCCTAGCCCAAGGGGCCTTCTCAATGGTCAAAAGGCTATCAGGCCCAGGGAAGGGCCTGGCGCCCTACCTCTGCCACCGGCTCGCCTCCTCTCTTCTCGCACCCATACTTTTGTATGGCATGGACCTGTTTTCCCCTTCCACTGCCATGATGGACCGTCTGGCCGTCTTCTGGAGAACGGTTCAACGGTGGGTCACCAACTGCTTTAGCGATACCCCCACTGGGATTCTCCCTTGTGAATCTGCGCTCCCTCCCATTCAATGCCTACTTGAACACCGACAGCGCCTTGCGCCTCTCCGCCTCGTATGCCTCCCGCCAGAGAGGAATCCGGCAACGGTGAGACTCCACAGCATCTTCCCAACAAATTCAACCTTCCACTCCAAGGCGGACTACCGTCTCCTCACCGTGGGCCTCACCCTTGGATACAGGCCCCTTCATTGGAAAACACCTGAACCCTCTCCGCCAGTGCGGCGCCACCTGCCCCTCGATGCGATAGCCCACAGAGTGGTCAATCTGGTTGGTCATCTGCGCATGACCCCCCCCCCCTCTGAAAAGCTCCTGCCAGCGGCTCTCCCGCCGGGTGCCCCTGGTGACCCTACCTTCCTTGGACTCAAGAGGGACTGCAAGCAACTCCTCCTCCATGAATGGTCTGCCCAATACCCGCCCCCTCCACGCTACATGTACTCACCTGCTCTGGCTCCGCACCCCTTTATGGGTCTGGGGAAATTCATGGCCGGCCGCATCCACCAGATGAGATCAGGAAAAAGCTACCTGGCAGCGCACACTTCTTGGAAGGATCCCGACGCCCCTACCATCTGCCCCTACTGTGAGGAGGAACCCGAGACGTTCTACCATGCCATCCTCGCTTACTCGGCCAAACTCGAAGCCAGGAACTCCCACCTCCATGGAGTGGACGGCCTACGGGAGGACGACCCGCTCTGGCACGCGCCGGCCCTGCTTCACAGCCTGGCGAAGTATATCTCGATCACTGCTACTGGGTTCCCCCCCGAGATGCCCACCCTGCGGGGACCTCCTTCCCCCTCCCCGGCCATCCCCTCACCCCTCCGCGACCTGAAGATTTCTGGTGTATGTTCGGAGGCTTTCCTTAGTTATGTTTATTGGTTTTTTTTTTATTTTTATTTTTTATTTAGTGTTGAGTGTTTCCCTATATTTATGCTTTAGGCTGCTTTGCGATATGGGTTGTTCGCGTTATTGGAGGCACTAGTTTGGTTTCCTTTGTGAAATTGTTTTGGGATTAAGGTTTTGTTTGCGCCATAGCTAGCGCTGCATGCGAGTTCTTGTACCTAAACAAAGAATACATGACGATAAAAAAAAAAAAAAAAAAAAAAAAAAAAAAGGACCTTTGGGACAGTCCTGGAGTGCGGAGCTTCCGTCCACCGGCTCTGACCATATCCCTATATCTACAACACTTTCCTCCCCATTCCTATCCCCTCCCGGGGTGTCCCCCCACTGGTCGACAACTGACTGGCCTGCGACATACATGGCTCTCCATGCCCTCAAACTGACCAGCCCACCCGCGCTTCCAGTACAGGAGGCCCTTAGTAGGTGGCTGGATTTCAACCTAAATTGGGTCAGAGCTACGCTGGCGCAACACACCTCAACAAAGAGACCATCCTTGCGATCTAAGCCCAGGTGGTCCGTTGCCCTCACCGACCTAAGAAGGGTCCATACGCATGTGCGAGGTTGGCCAGGTCTTCCCCAGAAACTGCAACCCTGGTGGTCGCCAGAACTGACAGGAATGCATACTTCAAGGCTATTAAACAAGCAAAGAAGAGGCATTGGTCGGACTTCCTCGAGGGTGCCACACCCAGAACGTATGGACTGCCAAGAGGTTCGCCTTCGGCCAACCCCCAGAAAGCTTCCCCTCTCTTCCGGGCGCCTCATCGCCAGAAGAACTAAACTCCACACTCCTGTCCCACTTCTTTCCCCCCAAGCCCCCAGCGCACTGCCCTCCCATCTTGCGCCGTTTTAAGGACTGTCCCCCACTAAAGCCAGAAGAGGCAGCTGCGGCACTGCGCAAGGCATCCCCGTCGTCTGCCCCAGGCCCTGACCAGATTCCATACGGGGTCTGGAAGAAGGTCAACTCAGCCTGTCCCTCCCTCCTCACTGATCTCCTCTCTCCGCTGGTCGCCTTTGGTCACCACACTTCTTCGCTCAAGATGGCCAATGGCGTGGTGCTTGACAAACCAGGAAAGCCCTCGTATGACAGCCCCTCCTCCTTCCGCATCATTGTTCTGCTGGAAACTGTCTCCAAGATATTGGAAAGGGTCATGGCCAACAGACTCTGCCCCATTGCAAGATCCCTCGGCCTTCTTAACCACCACCAGTGCTGTTCTCTCCCAGGCCTCAGCACTTTCGACGCCTGCGCCACCCTCATCCATGAGGTCCACACTCTACAACGCCCAAGGCTGGAAGTCTCGACCCTCTTCCTAGACATAAAGTGAGGCTTTGACAATGTCTCCCCTAACGACCTCTTTCATATGCTCCACTCCAGGGGTGTACCACCGTATCTCTGCTCTTGTGTACGCTCGTTCCTCACAGCACGACAGTACAGGCTTCCTTTTCAAGGCTCCCCCAAGCTCATCAAGCCGGTGCAGGTTGGCACCCCACAAGGGTCCCCCATCTCGCTGCTCCTCTTCGTCATCTACGTTTCCTCACTCCACTTTCCGGTCTCGCGTGGCCTAATCCTCTCCTATGTCGATGACTTTGCAGTCACAGTCGCCTTGAACTCCTATAGAAGGAATGTCCAACGCCTACAGCACCTGGTCAAGGCACTCGCCCAGAGGGGGCGCAGGCTGGGGGTGAGCTTCTCTATTCCCAAGACAGAACTGATCCACTGGAGGACCCCGAGGCAGAAAGGTCCACCATGCACACTCCCTGTCGTAATTGATGACCCCCTTTTCCGTCCCTCTGGGGTGGTGAGATGGTTGGGCTACTGGTTCGAACCTGCAGCCTGTAGCTTCCGGTGGTCAAACAACGAACACTTTTCCAAGACGCTCGCCCTAGCCCAGGGGGCCTTCTCAATGGTTAAGAGGCTTTCAGGTCCCGGGAACGGCCTGGCGCCCTACCTCTGCCACCGTCTCGCCTCCTCCCTCCTTGCGCCCATACTTTTATACGGCGCCGACCTCTTCTCTCCTTCCGCTACTATGACAGACCGCCTGGCTGTTTTCTGGAGGACGGTTCAGCGTTGGGTCACCAACTGCTTTAGCGATACCCCCACTGGGATTCTCCCTTGTGAATCGGCGCTCCCTCCCATTCAATGTCTACTTGAACATCGACAACGCCTGGCGGCTCTTCGCCTTGTGTGCCTCCCGCCAGAAAGGAACCCGGCAACTGCGCGACTCCATAGCACTTTCCCTACGACATCAGCCTTCCGCTCAAGGGAAGACCACCGTCTTCTCACCGTGGGCCTCACCCAGGGGTACAGGCCCCTTCACTGGAAAACTCCCGAACCCTCGCCGCCGGTGCGACGCCACCTGCCCCTCGACGCTATAGCCCACAGAGTGGTCAATCTGGTGGGTCATCTGCGCAGGACCCCCCCCGCCTCTGAAAAACTCTTGCCAGCCACTCTCCCACCGGGTGCCCCCGGTGACCCCACCTTCCTTGGACACAAGAGGGACTGCAAACGGCTCCTCCTTCATGCATGGTCCTCCCAGTACCCGCCCCCTCCACACTACATGTACTCGCCTACTCTAGCCCCGCATCCCTTGATGGGGCTGGGGAAATTTATGGCAGGTCGTATCCACCAGATGAGGTCAGGAAAGAGCTACCTGGCAGCATACGTTTCTTGGAAAGATCCATATGCCCCGACCACCTGTTCCTATTGTGAGGAGGAACCCGAGACGTTCCACCACGCCATCCTCGTTTACTCGGCCAAACTCAAAGCCAAGATCTCCCACCTCCAGGGGGTAGACGGCCTAAGCGAGGACGACTGTCACGGATGTGACAGGTAGCTCAGGATTTCGCACATGACTCGATTATGAGTCATGGGTCTTACGCATATGACTCGCTTGAGTCATATGACTTGTTTATGTTATGATTTGTTATGTTTCACACATGACTCGATTATGAGTCATGGGTCTCACGCGTATGACTCATTTGAGTCATATGACTTGTTTATGTTATGATTTGTTATGTTTCACACATGGCTCGATTATGAGTCATGGGTCTCGCGCGTATGACTCATTTGAGTCATATAACTTGTTTATGTTATGATTTGTTATGTTTCGCACATGACTCGATTATGAGTCATGGGATTTCACGCGTATGACTCATTTGAGTCATATGACCTAGGTAAGGCTTTTCACGAGGCTCACACTTATGAGTCATCAGGGTTAGGGTTGAGTGAAGAGCACTATATAAGGAGGCCGAGGCGGCCGAGGAAGATAGGCTCTTCACGCTTTGTTCTAAGTAATTTCCTTACTTATTACTTTACGAATAAAACATCTTCACGCTCTTTATCACGTTTGCATATCCGACACATTTCTCACGAGTCTACGTGAGGCGAAGTTATCTTATTTAAGATCTAACAGGCGTTATCCAACGAACGGTGATAACGTAGATCAACGGATCTAAGAACTGTTACATCTATTAAGATTATTACGAAGGAGAGAAGTATCGTTGCCCGTCGCTATTAGATAACCACAAGTTAGGAACATTACAACGACCCACTCTGGCACTCGCCGGCCCTGCTTCACGGCCTAGTGAAATATATCACGATCACCGCCACCGGATTTCCCCCCGGGATGCCCGACCTGTGAGGCTCTCCTTCCCCCTCCCCGTCGCCACCCCCTCTCCCCTCCGCGACTTGAAGATGCCTGGTGTCTGTTCGGAGGCTTCCCTTAGTTATGTTTATGGTTGTTTTAGTTTGTGTTGAGTGTTTCCCTATATTTATGCTTTTGGCTGCTTTGCGATATGGGTTGTTCGCGTTTTTTGCAGGCACTGGTTTGGTTTCTTTTGTTTAATTAGTTTTGGGATTAAGGTTTTGTTTACGCCATAGCTAGCGCTGCATGCGAGTTCTTGTACCTAAACAAAGAATACATGATGATAAAAAAAAAAAAAAAAAAAAAAAAAAAAAAAGGACCTTTGGGACAGACTCCTCATGCAACCACTTCAGTCTTTCCTCGTCCTTACTTTCACCCCGCTTCGGAAAGTGAATTTGCGGTGACGACCAGTCGGAGCCCTTGATTTCTATCTCACGACAGGCTTCAAGTCCTTAGCTTCTATCGCAATAGTTACTATTCCTCTTTCTACGATCGTTTGATGAACTCAGGTTCTTCATCTCGCCTATCTCCACGTTCCTCACTTTTCGCCTTGCCTCCTTAGAGTCGCTCTGGCTAAGTGCGCCTCTCCCACCTCTGCCACGTCCACCCTGCACTCGTCGCTGGTTTTGTTTCGTGCCGTGGAGAAGAACTTCGCACTAGAGGCCATAGTCTCTTGCCTTTGGCATCACATCTCTGTCCTCTCTCGGCTGCTTCATCGCGCTGAGAAGGAGAACGCTGCCCTGAGGTTCCTACTGTTATTCCTTCGTCGCCTACTACCTCGGTCTCTTCGGTTTCTATGGTTGTTTCGGTGGGGGATGGGCTAGACCCTGAGATTTCTCAGGGTCCGGCAGAGGAGCTCCCTGAGGGAGATGTTACCCCGGTGGTTATCCCACCACCACCCTCCACAGACGGTGGTGTGGGTGGGCCCCCTCCTGATTCGTTGGGTGTGGTGGTGGAGGTGTCCTCTTCAGTGGGTGGGGTGGCTACCTCTGTGGTGGTGCCAGCTGCGGTGGCATTGCCTCCTTTGGGGAGTCAGGTACCTGAGTCCTTTGTGGCTGAGCCCGTGGCTGGTCAGGGAAGCGCCTCTAGTGGCGCCCCTCCTGTGGCGATGGGTGTTGATGAGGGTGGCCCGTCCACTCCTGTCGGAAGACCTGTGCCTGGGAGTCGGAAGAGGAGGAGAAACAAGAAGTGCCGGGTCAAAGAAGACCAGACCTCACCTGTGCCACTTGTCCCCAGTTCGGATGAATCGTCGCCCTCGCCGGTGCGCACTTGGGCGCGCCCGGCAGTCCACGGCTCCGACGGTAGAGCTCTGTCGGAGGGTGAAGCTAAGTTGATTTGTGGTGGTTGTCCTGACCCTGGTTGTCGGGGGGCACTGATGTTTGGCTTGGTTGGTAGGCGCAGAGGAGCGCGTTGTGGTTCTTGCGACACGTTCCGTGTCTTTGCCTATGACTGAGCCAGCTCAGCTAGGAAGCCCTCGCTCGGTAAGACAGCTTTCCTTCGGGTCTACGCGCACGGGTCTTGGGTGTTTTGTTTGTTTGTGGGAATTTTGGGGGAGGTGTTTGGCCGTGGTGGTGGGCTGGGGGTGTCCCAGGATCATTGAGTGGGGGTACCCAGGTGGGTTTCTATTGTGGAGGAGGGATTGCGGGGTCATATTTAGATGGCGGTAGTGTGAATTTTGATCTTGTATGGGGAATCTGGAGGACTGGTACCTTGCCCGGCTTCAGCTACGCGAGGAGGTCTGGTGGCCTCGGCTGCTTGGCTTTGTTGGGCCCATACCAGAGGGTCTACGGGGTCGCTTCGGAGAGGACTTTCTTTACCATTGATGGCTTTGTATTTAGTGTTCGTGTTGGGGCATGGCGCAGGCATGTTTGGAGTTCAGGTCGGAGGTTTGGATTGTTTGTAGTTAGTGGTAGTTACTGGGAGTGCGCGAACCAGGTGGTCCTCCGGGCCAGGGCACGTCGTATGCCAGCGTCAGCGGTACGTTGATAAATAAAATCAGATTGAACCACTTAAGTCTTTCCTATAATATTAAAATCAATATACTAGCACACGTGCACAAACATCTCCTGCAACATACGTGATAAAGAGGTCTCGCTTGTATAAGTACAAGGAGACTAAAAGATATATCGATAGAAGAGATCAGAGAGGATCGCATACGCCTAGTGAGGTCTCAGAGCTATCGATATCCGATACGGGAATAGGTAAGACGTCGTTACCTGTTGAAGAACTAATCTACAAGGAGATAGGATCGTTACATATATAGTGATAAAATTATAAAATATCTAAATTCAACTTAACATATGAAATAATATATTAGGCAAAAAAGAAAACTCAGAAAACAACAAACCAACTCTATGGCTACAAATACTGAATGGAAGAAATTCCAGGATGCTATTATTCAAAGACGCAGGCAGATAGCCATTGGTGCTGCAGTTTACAGCCATCTTTTCCTCTCCAAACTTCCTGTTTATACCTCGATTTGTACCAGTCATCTTTACATGTAAGAAATCCTCGCTTCCCTTCCTCACTGCATGCTTGAAATAATTGAAATGCTAATTACAACTCTTCTCAATCTGTGTGACTGGGTCATTGGAACGGACTGAGGTTCCTCCTCAGGTTCATTTTGCAGTTCAAGTTCCATGATTATTGCTGAATAGAGAAAGTTTTCCTAGTTGGGTGAAGGAGAAAATTCTGTTATTGTAGTTGAGGAGAATTTTCTTATTGCAATGAACGGTTGCAATAAACGGTCAGTACATCTAAACACAATCCATCGGTACAACTGTTCCCATATAGATGGCAACCGTTCGCCCTCGCACAACCATTTCGAAACTGACCGGTCGACCTGCCTTCAGTTCCCGCCAAACAGGACCTAACAGCATCACATTCTGCGCCTGGGCCCACGGTCTGTCCAGCCTCTGGCCTGTCAGGCAGTAGGCATTCGGTCACGGTGCTTGGAAATGATGGATTATAGACCATAGTGACTTGCCCTATGATGCCTCCAAGACCAAGGAATCTGATTGTGGGGCATGCTGGGCCACGCTCCGGGCACGATCCCGAATCCAAAGGGTTGAGTGTTCAAGTCATTCGGCTAAATATCCGGGACCAGCTACAAATTAACAAATTGTTTCCCCACCCCCTTCAGACCTCCAAGAGCTTCTGCTAGTGTACCGGGTGAGGTGAAGTACTTGTACAGCTCTGCATTCTCTCGTACAGTGAACAGAGGCGATGGGAGAAGGGCAGGCCCTCGGTATGTGGATCATTTGCATTTCCTCTTTTTTCTTTTTTCTCAGGAAAGCTGTGGAAGAGGGCTAAGGGTTATGGCGTGGAGAGTCTCAATTGCAAGTACCCACTCCCCAACTACTCACCGTCGATCTCCCGCCCCATATCCAAGCCCAACCAGTGATACACATAGCACTCCCGAACCAAACTCAACCTGACACCCTAACTCAGTACCGATACTCCACCCAATAATCCACCCACCGCACAAACAACGCGACAATAGCAACCAATACCGAGCAGAGCTGCAAATGATCACCCAAGCAGTTCCAGTCATTTTCCTGTCATCTTTTTCTGTCCCACGAGTGATTGTCAATGATTTAATTAGCTAGCGTATTTTGAGAGTAGAGCCACTCAGGAGAATAGTTCGTGATACGTACATCGCATTCCAATAATGAGGCGAGTTTGATAATTTCCTTTTTCTTCTGCCTCCAGAAAATTTCTCCAGTTTTCAAAACCCCCCAGTCGGTGCGTGTGAGAGTTTACCACTTCGACATTCTTCTCCCCGGACACACCGTTCTCCCCCGGGCCTGCGCAAAATATCTGTAGCGGAGCGGAACAGTGGGCGGAAGGCAATAGGAATTGGCCATAAACCCTGCTCCCCTGTCCTGCACTTCCGAAGCCAACAGTAAAGACAGGAGCGTGTGTATATAACATAAAATCATTCTCATCCTTACATGGATGCCAGTTATATCTCGTTTCCTCTACACAAGTCCCCATTTCCTTTTTAGGGGGCGACGGCAAACCGGTAGCAGGGCCGAAACGAAACAGTGACGAAACGAAATGATGACTAAAAGTGCTGTGAAAACTCTTCATAACCAAAAGTGGGGAAGTTCACACCCTTGCCCCTCAACCCTCTCAATTTGCCCGCACTCTCGACTATCATAATATGGGTGTGTTTCTGCGAAAAGTGGTAAACTTACATTTTTTTTTAATATTTTGAGTTACGAGCACTTTTAGTTTGCATAGCAACCAGGAGACTTTTGAGAAAACACAAAAAACATTTTTTCACAAACAAATTCAAATAACTCAACAATTCCTAAGTCAAAATAAATGTCTGTAAAATATTTTAAAATTTCTACTTTTAAGATAATCTTCAATAACATCAAATTGTACTCCTGAAAATATTTGAAACAATAATAGTAGATAGATCTTCATACAGGCTATCTTGCTATGGAAAAAAAGATTTTTGGCACAATTTTTATAATTCTACTGGAAGGTCTATTTCTCCTCCAATTTTAAATTTGAATATATTTCCCAATGGTCATAAGATACTCTGTCATATACTAAAGCCTGAGAACTACAGAGTTAAAACTGTGGTGATTGTAAAGTTTACTAGTTTTCGCGGAAATGCACCCATATTATCATAATATTATATAATATTATTATACTAACTAAACTGACAGGAAAAGACAGGAGTATAAATAAATGGACGACAAAAGGCATCTCCTACTCGCTCTATCAACCCTACTCATACCCACTCTTCTTCGCTCATCCAGTTAAGCCCTCCTCTCTTCCGCATGTTTCCTGCTAACAAACGGAATACAAAGGAAATACTACAGACAATTCTCTGGTTCTGCTACACAACTCCTGCTGCCGTACCATTATCAGAGTAGCATCACTCCCGCTACTAACTTATGTGCCTTCCGGGCACCCTTGCTAACAAAAGAAATAACAGGCGATGGGTGCCACAAAGACTTCGGCAGCGCACCGCTCCCACATCCATCACTACTCCTATGCCGACAAAGAAAATACAAGCTTCACATAGACTTTTGGGGAGTCTATAAACCTCAGCGGTCCATAACTCCCAGTGCCGCTCTCATCCTTGCCAGTCGCATGAGCTTAGCCAAAGCGCACAACCAAATCCTCCGCCCTAACAAAGCAAATTTTTCCAAAACAACTAACGAGTAGCGGGGGAAGCGGACAGGTGGGAACGGACAAGTGGACGGCTGAAAATGAACAAACGACCGGTTCTGTGAATGGGCTGCGGGTAGACGGACTGACACAAAATAGGTGGACGGGAAATGAGGGTACAAAGTCATGAGCATACCGAGCAGCATCCATGATTTCCAACATCCCTTGCCCACTCGCAGAAAAGGTAGGTCCGGAGAGCCCTCTTCCGCAAATGACAACAACACGGGAATAGAAGGAACCACGTATAACACTGCTGTGACCACCATGACTGACAACAATTTGCTGTCTTCCTCCAACCACAAGATCCTCTGAGTGACGGATAAGGTCGCACAATTAGGTAGTATCTTTCTCCTTCTACTTCTGATTTTGTTACCTAATTTTAATTGGTCTATTTACTTTGCCCTTGTAATATTTTTTTCCCCCCTTGTTCCCGGAAGTTGATTGTTGACACTTCCCAAGCCTGAGGTTTTATATTACTGGCACTTCTATCGAGTGGCTGTAGTATCCAAATCCTTGCTTCTTGCACCTCCTTTGCTTTGCTATCCCGTCGCCAACTATACCATACCATACCCCCCCTCTCCAGGCATTGAACCTAGAAAAAATCTCCATTTGACCCCCAACAGCGCACCCGCAACAGTAGGTAACCAAGAAACTAGGGATATAAAACCCACCAGATATCAGGAGAAACATTGGAGCAACAACAGTAGTCACAACATAAGGAGGGGATTATATCCTGAGCGTCAGTTATTCCGAAACAGTGGAGCCGCACCGAACACTCCCCTGTTCACGAAATCTCATTAACCTCCTATCTAACCTTCAATCTTTGACTTGCTATAGAAAATGAGGGTGATACCTCATATTGAAACACGCGACCATCCATACTTATAGCCGCTAAGCACGTGCCTTTTGACATTAGTCATGCACCCCCCCAAAATGATTGGATATTAAAAGTTAAGTTACACAACAAGCCTCATCTCCCGCTTTCTTCAGCTGTTCCCACGGAATTTTTTAAACTCCGCCAATACCTCTACGAATTGTTAACCATTTCTGCATTCTATCTACACTCTTGACAGAACATCATGGCCCAGACTGCGCATCTCAACATTGGCGACGGCAATACGAACAGCGCCAATATAATCGGCAGCTTCAACATAACAGGTACTGTCAACAACACCATCCACAAGCCCGACGAAGATACACAAATTATGCACTGGCTGTCTCCGCTAGAGCCAAAAACCAGACATGAAGGTGTGCGCGCTGACCGACTTGCCGGTGTCGGGAATTGGCTTTTGGACACGAGCGAGTATCGAGAGTGGAGTGGTGGCGAGGGTGGAGCCGATAAGGCTTTCTTATTCTGCAGCGGGAATCCAGGAGTGGGCAAGACCTACCTGAGGTAAGCAGTGGAAAGCTTTAAGGGAAAGACAAAAATGCTAACTTTCGGAAATACTAGTTCCTTGGTAATCGACAGTCTATGCGATCGCGGAAGGAAGGAAAATATGGCTGTCGCAGGCTTATACTGCGACTTCCAAGCTCAACAAGAACAGACGGTTGTCAATATGATTGGGGCGATTTTTAAGCAGCTAGTCGGCAGAAGGGATATCCCGGGGTATCTGCGCGACGAGTTTCAGAAAGGGGAAATGGAGCTTGGTGGCAGAAGGCTACTCCTTCCGGATCTGATGGGAATGCTAAGGACAGCAATCGCTTCGCTTCCACAAGTGTTCATCTGCATCGACGCGCTCGACGAATTCCTACCAAAAGATCTTTCAAAGCTGTTGGGGTCGCTTAGAGATATTGTTCGAGAGTCTCCTACCACCCGAATATTCTTGACGGGAAGACCTCATGTCAGGGAGGATATTCAAAGATATTTTAGCATGCTGGTTGTGATACCCATGACCCCAGCGACAGATGACATTACGAGTTATCTGGAGATGAGGCTGGATGGGGATGCCGATCCAGAGGCCATGAATGATGAGTTAAGGGTTGGTATTATTAGAGTTATCAAAGAACGGATATCAGATACGTAAGAGCATTTAACATTCCAACTCTATGATTGATCAATACTCACGCACGATTGTGCGCAGATTCCTCCTCGTATCACTAAACATCGACGCTATTCTCGCAGAGGTGACAATTCGCAAAAGAAGGAAGAAGCTAGAAGCCATAGCAAAGGGCAATGGACTCAGCGATGCCTACACGGTAACTCTCAGGCGACTGAAAGCCCAGAAGGGGGACAAATCAAGACTCGGACTAAAGGTCTTGATGTGGGTGTTATATTCGAAACGGTCATTACGGGCCGAGGAGCTCTGCCATGCTTTGGGAGTGGAGGTGGGATCTACAGTTCTGGATGTCGAAAATGTCCCTGCGTTAAGGACACTGGTGGCTTCTTGTCTGGGTCTTGTCACGGTCGAGGTGTCCACATCCACTGTCCGACTGGTGCACCATACCCTGCAAGAGCATCTCTCAAGTGATCCAACCCTATTCCATAGTCCTCACTCGGCGATTGCGGAGGTTTGCTTGACATACCTCAATTCTAAATGCGTCCGGGATCTCTCACCAACAGTTCCCTCTGCTCCTCTAACCATGCCACTACTAGAGTATGCATCCCATTTCTGGGGGGAGCACGCAAGAAGCGGAATGACAGAAAACGCAAAAGCACTTGCACTTCGACTCCTGTATAGATTTGATGAGCATATATCTGCTCAGTTAATTGTATTGCGCTATAATAGAGATCGATCATGCGGTTACCATCACTGGTGGGAAGGACCTATTAGATTCACAGGACTCCATGGCGCAGCATTTATCGGGATTGGGGAGATAATTGCCTCTATTTTGGAAATGAAGGAATGGGATATTAATGCAAGTGATAATCTCGGGTGTACACCTCTCATATGGGCGGCGGTGGGGGGGCATGAGGAGGCTGTGAAGATTCTGTTGGACAGAGGGGATGTCAATCCCAACCAACCAGCCACCTTCCACGGCCAGACGCCACTCTGGTTGGCCGCTCAGAACGGGCATGAGGGGATAGTAAAGCTGCTTTTGAAACGAGGGGATGTCAATCCCAACCAAACAGACACCTTCAATGGCCAGACGCCACTCTAGTTGGCCACCCAGAACGGGCATGAAGGGATAGTAAAGCTGCTTTTGGAGCGAGGGGATGTCAATCCCAACCAGCCAGAAAACTACCATCGCCGGACGCCACTCTCGTTGGTCGCTCAGAGCGGGAATGAGGGGATAGTAAAGATGCTTTTGGTGCGAGGGGATGTCAATCCCAACCAACCTGACACCGCATACGGCCGGACGACACTCTGGTGGGCCGCTCAGAACGGGCATGAGGGGATAGTAAAGATGCTTTTGGAGAGGGCGGATGTCAATCCCAACCAACATGACACCGAACACGACCGGACGCCACTCTCATGGGCCGCTCAGAACGGGCATGAGGGGATAGTAAAGCTGCTTTTGGAACGAGGGGACGTCAATCCCAACCAACCTGACACCGGATATGGCCAGACGCCACTCTCGTGGGCCACTCAGAACGGGCATGAGGGGATTGTAAAGATGTTTTTGGAACGAGGGGATGTCAATCCCAACCAGCCAGACACCGGATATGGCCCGACACCACTCTCGTGGGGCGCTTTGAACGGGAATGAGCGTGTGGTAAGGATGCTTTTGGAACGAGGGGATGTCAATCCCAACCAACCAGACACCGAATATGGCCGGACGCCACTCTCGTGGGCTGCTCAGAACGGGCATGAGGGGATAGTAAAGATGCTTTTGGAACGAGGGGATATCAATCCCAACCAACCTGACACCGCATACGGCCGGACGCCGCTCGTGTGGGCCGCTCAGAACGGGCATGAGCCTGTGGTAAGGATGCTTTTAGAGCGGAAAGATGCCCGTACCGCGAGCCGGATATCGTGAACTAAAGCCACTGTCGTGGGCTCTCTCTAATGGTCATGATGGAGTTGTAAAGATGCTATGTGAACGGGACAGTCTCTATTCTGGCACAACAAATCGCCTAGCTCGGCGCCCTTCCTGACTCCGCTGGCCACGGGGGCGAGTGCGGTAGATATTCGATTCAGAGGTGGCCATCCTAGCTGTGATAACATAGGTATCGATAACTAAAGTACACTCTTACCTGCAGACCACAATGAGCGCGAACCAGTATCGGATCTCAAAGCCTCTCTTTCCAAACCCACTGGTTGTGACCTCCCCTTAACTGCGCCGTCCAACCAACATCGACCCCCTCCCCTGCGGTCCCTACTGAGGGCCTCCATCTATCCTAACGACGCTCGGTCAATTCTAGTTTACGCTGGACCGGTTGACCGTTATTTTGCCATCCTCTGTTTTGCCTGCTTTCGCTTGCATTCTCCCTTCCTCGTTACCTGAAATCCCCACGCTCCATGAATGATCACCGAGTGATGTTAATATATTTTGATAGATGTTGCTTTTTCCTCTTTCATCTCTCAATTTTGCTATCCATCTAGAGTTATCTTTCACTTTTGTCCCCTTCTTTTACTGTTTTCGTTCTTGGACTTCCGGTTGGGCTTAGTCTATATCTTCATTCTTGTCGTTCTTCATTCCTCTTGTTCGTTACTGCTTGCCTTATCCTTTCCCTAGCGGCGATGTATAGTAAGGTCCAACACAGGCAATGGCCAAGAATAGACACTCAGGTTCAACGCGATCTTATATGCCCGCAAGCCGTTGGTTTATCTTCCCCTAATTTCTACCAATACTGCGAGTGATCTCCATCGGCTTCCCTCAAAGGCCATCCACTATACAACTGCACGGCATCACCCGAAGTCCTGCTACATCTCACCACCGGAGGTGCCCAAATGCATGAAATAAAAACATACCCTTGACCTTATGAGTCTGCCTGTTTTTAGCGAATACTTGGGACTGGTCATTCCTGTATCATCCAGGGGGGGGTGAGGATGGGTCTGGGGTGGTCTGGTCCACTGTAGTTGTTGGAAATAGGGATGCTGCTCGGCATGCTCCAGGCTTTGTTCTCTTGCACGCCGGCATATCCGGCCGTCTACTCCACTACCCGTCTGCCGGTACCACTACCCGTCCACCGGCACCACTATCCGTCCGTCCACCCACCATCAGTTCTTTTGTCACCCGTTTGTTGGCCTATCCGCATATTTTGATGTGCATTCCCGGGACCGACCGTTTGTCCGTTCCCGCCTGTTCATTCCCGTCCAGCCACTTGCTTTGTTGTGGCGGACGATCTTGTTATGCGCTTTGGAAAAGCGCTTCCGGCGGAGAAGGATAGGAACTTCAAGGAAGTTCTAGACTATCGGGAGTCTTTGTTCCTGTATTTCTTTTGTTAGCACGGGAGTGTGGAAGTAAGTGGGAGTGCGGAAGGCAAATTGGAGTGCGGGAGGCATATTGGAGAGTCATTGAGGAGTTTCTTGTTTGTTCTCTCTTTTGTTAGCATCAGAAGCGCACGGAGATGGGGGATGGGTGTGGGAAATGTTAGAGATATTGGCGCGAAGGTGATAGCAGGAAGGATAGGATTGGGGATCGTTGTCGTTTATTTATACTTCTGTCTTTTCCTGTTAGTTTAGAGTAGAGAAGTCGTGGATCAGCAGAGTTGTGGAGCGATAGTTAGAGAGTTGTCGAATTGAGCAAGTTTCGGGGCGATTTGTCCTCGCCGCCTCGTTCGGTTATCGTCGTGCGGTATAGTCCCAGCTCCGGCAAGCCCGTGGATTCCCAATAGTAGTCAGTACGGTAGCGATACCAAATCCTCCCCGCTTTAACATATCTTACCACAAAACCACCTAAGAAAGACGCAGATTACCCTACTCCCCTAGGTGATCCTATGGGTTATCCCCCCACCTGTAATTTCAGCAACTCCCGTAAGAGCACCCCCTAAAGCCAGAGCAGGACTCCCGTTAGCTTGAGATAGGCGTTTATCCCAGTAATCGAATATCATGCAATGGGTGTTGGATTATCATACCTATAGGGCATGTGGTTTTGTTGATGTGGTTCGGGTATGCGATTAGGCGGATAGGAGGTTATTGGGCATGTGTTTTTGAGGTGTGCGGTGATCAGGCACGAGGCATGAGATCGTTTCTTTCACTTCCTATGCCACTAGGCATAGGATATAGGTTTTTGGCTTTTGTCGTTTCTTTCTCGTATGGGGCAGAGGCCTGAGGGATCATAGTGGATCATGAGATATTAGGATAGTTCTAGATTGTTTGAGATCATGGTTCGTTAGCTTGGTGTATTTCTTTGGAGTTCGATGAGTTTTTGGAGTTTGGGAGATATATCTCCGGTCCTGTCCTTAGCTAGGAGGTGGGTTGTCAGTCATAGATTTTCCCTCCTTCCGTGTTCATCTCCACTTATCGTCTATCGTGATTCCACCTTACCACTTCATTCTTTCGTGCTTCCTGCAGGTTTCCTTAAATGGTAGGGAAAGCTCACACATAACGGTTCCCATTTCCTCTTGCTTCCTTTCCTCTCCGGAAGAGGTCCGGTAATGGCTTTTCTGCGTGGAGTTTGTTCGATTCAATAACCGAATAGCTCATTAGATTTTATTTATCTCCGATTCCCCTACCCTACGACCACCGGCTAATAAGGATGCACCCCTAGCACGCCAAGTGCCACTATCATAGATGAAGTACAGATGATAGAGTAGGGAGGGAGACGGAACTGCCGACGCGCAAAAAATCAACCAACGAAGGAACGGATGCCGCCCTTTTTCCTTCCCAGATGATGCAAATTTATTCCCGAGTATAACAAATCGCATGATGGGCCCCCATTGCTATGCCATTGCCGGCTGTTCTAACCTTCTGCCAGGGGCGGGAGTATACGACAGATGGTATGATCTAGCTAAGGCAGATTATTGTTCTTCTAGTATCTGCAGCCTTGAGGGTTAGGAGCAGTTAGGCAGGTGTTTGATGTTGTCATATCATACTAGTGGCAGGTTTGTAATCGATACTTCTCAGGTTCCACATGTAGGATGAAGGGTGTATGTATCAGGGAGGATCGATCTATAGGTATGATAAGCAAAATACGCAACTGCATAATTAGGTTAGGGCTGTTGCAGAATTTCGGGTAAGGAGCGGATATGTGGTGAGCAGCAGAAAACAGATCTACTTCCGACAATGGAGGCAAGTATGGGGACAGAGATATGTGTCGTATCCAAAGAAGTATCACGATGATTTTATAGCCATGTCTTTCCTATACAAGTGGTTACTTCATAATCAATTCTCTGTCGATTCCGCTCATTGTGTTGCTCTGCTGCCGGTACTTGACAAGGGTCCCAACAGAGGAGCCGTAAGACCGGAAAGAACAATAGGCGCTCACATGCTCGGACGAGGAAATCTTTTACTACGATACTTCCCAGGGTCGTCCAGTAATTCGAACTAGTCCAATGTTCTGGAGGGAGAAGAAAGGGGAAATAATCGAACTCTCCCCAGCGGCAGTCACTCCTCTTCCAAGTGTTTTTGGAGTTGACTTTTTGTTGGGTATATTTCTAGATCTATCACACGTTAATTTTTCAACAACAAGGTTTACGGCGAGCGGTATGGACAATAGGTTCGTATAAAGAGTGGGTTGTTTAATATAAAGAATCTATCCAAGAAGGAGAAGTATTCTCGCAAAATAAATATAAAGATCGAAAAGACTAAGTGCCTAAAGGCAGACCAAGAGTACAGGTAACGGAGGAGAGATAGAGACAGAATGGGATAATAGATAAAAAACGAACAAACGAAAACAGGCTTCCTTTTATCTTCTCCAGGATCTCCGGAATCTTTTCCGCATACTCCTAGAGTATGCCGAACCTGCCAGCTCCTATCTCACGTTCCTGCCGGGAATAGGAAAACATTCTGGACCGAGGGTATGGTCTGACTGACCGAGGATAGGTATGTCGATCTGCTCATGATAAGGATAGTATGTCGGAGATTGTGTCGCAAGTTGTGTTTGATCCGTTTGACCATTCTAGCCAAACATGCAGGAGTATCGTAAACACTTGATGCAGGTGTTGTCGCAAGTGCCACCCGGTGAGTAGGACTAACCGGTAGTCAAACATATTGCTGCGGTATCGACGTAGTTGCATATTGAGGAGGTTAGGGTTTACCATGTGAATACGCAGACAGGGGTGTCTGCGTATCATCACATGATTTCCCCTAACCCTGGCTGTAGCCAGAAGGGAAGTCGTCATATGGTTAGCGGCCAAAAATATCTCCGTCCAACATTAATGAGAGAAAGGGTAAGAGTGAGATGCAGATAACTGCCTTGAATTAACCCGCACTATTACTGTATAGTGCAAAAGAATAGAAAGATGACTGTCAATTTTCGTGGGCTGAGCACTTTAGCGAGACAGCTTAGGAAGGTGGGACATTCTCCACAAAATACTTCTGCCCCGTAGCAATAATAGAGGGGTTTTGGAACGCAAATGTAGGGATCGCGATTCCTATGACAAGAACTCGAAAAAGGGAGTTCTCGGGTAAGATTAGCCGGTAGAATGGCTTAATAAGCACTAAAGGTCAAAACCTGTCTCCCATGACAACCCACCTCACCAGGCTAATGCGTCGATATGACTAATCGAAACTGGTAATTTTAACTTTCCCTTCCATTGTGGACCCTTACCACATTCTGGATCCATGCTCTTAGTTAAGCGAGAAGTAAGTGTATTGTATGCTATCCCTTTGAGCGGGACACAAACCCTAACCTGTGACAAGCTGCAATTGCGGCAAGCTAGAACTAAGGGAATTATGATATCCTAAAAAACTCACTTTTACTAAACTGCCCTAGACGCACAATTGATGAGAGTCCAAATATCTCTTCTTCATTTCAAACCCTTCCAAAAGCTTAGTTTTCCCAGTGCGGGAAAGCCCTAGTCTACGCCAGTTCATTAAAAGCGAGTTTTTAAGGCATCATACTTTCTCCGAACTCCCTGTGCTCCAGAAGTGCGCTACCGATTTAAATAATCGATAATCACTCATGAGCGGTGATTTTCATGCGGTAAGGTACTGTAGGACTCGTGGGTGGCCACGTAATCAACTACGGCCAGAGGACGCGGCCCGGATATCAGAGGCATGGAGTGCGTCCTCATCATGTATTTATTCCCGGTGGCTTCTCCTATACCGTAACAACAACAACTCCCCCCCGCTCAACACCATACACAAGAAGTCTCCCACAGTACGGTAAGTTACCGTTTGGTGCTATACGGAATCATACGACCTGGTGCTGTAGGAGAGGCCTCTTGTGTAAGTTGTCGAGAGGGAGGCATTGTTCTTGATAAGTGACGGCGGAAACCGGCGCGCTTAAATGCAAAATGAAGAACTGCTCCTCGCGCCAGATAGGAAGGCAACGCACTTTCGTCATAATCTACCCTGTAGCCACCCACGAGTCTGACGATGCTTTACATAAACATACCAGCTGCTGTTAGCGGACTGCCATGAAAAAGGCTGGCGTTTTGGCATTCACTCATATTTGCGAAGAGTCGCTGACGTAAACCCATTGATCAAACCACAAGCCACCTGGGCATCCTCCCCACTGACAGGGATAATTTTGAATAGAAAGGCTTCCGGTGGTAAACTCGACTAGCGTACTCGTGTACTTACTGCATAATAGACTGGATCACGCTAGACCTGTCCTCACTCCATTGATAACATTATACAAGAATGAGTATTCGCGGGCATCATACTAGTACCAGGGCTATAGCCAGGAGCCACAACCCCCGAACTATCGCTAGCCACTAGCCCGGAACACTACTACGGAATGCCCGACAGCTCAACGGAATTATGTGGCTCAGCCTAATTTTGTGGCGTAATGTAGAAAACATCCTGGCCCGACCCGACTTTGAACTAGAGTACTGGACAACCAGAATCCGCTCCGCAGTCACGTGAGTCGGAGAAGGAGCGGTTGGCCATGCTGCAGACTGTCAATCTGGTGGACAAAAAATGTTTTAATGTAAGAATTTTGTCTTTCGCGATTTCATTATGTTTCTTTTTATATTGATCTTTTTCGCCTTGCCCGACTTGATTTGATACTTGTATAGCTGCAGTCATGGTAAATCACTCGATTTTCATTCCTGTACATCCTCCGCAGTACCCAACCCACTATTTTTTGACATCAGTATAGTTCTTTTCTAGATATCTCCTCCAGAACATCTCTTTACCAGATACTATTTAACCTACCTGACAGATTTCCTATATCCAGAGTTATCGTCGTGTTGAGCCACAAGGTTACGTTACGCTGTCGGGAACTCTGCAAGGATGTCCCGGGTTGAGCGCCAGCGAGCATTCGCGAGTAGCGGCACCAAGCCACAGCCTCGGCACCAGCAAGGCTGCCGGGGAGTGTCACGGTTGATTCACAGGCTGTGGATATCATGCCATTTGATTCTCCACCTACCGCTGGGAGGTTGGGAGTTACAGTTGGGGACCGGATTGTCCGCTGTGCGGAGGTTGAGGCGAAGAAAGTGGGGGGTATTTTGTGGAGAGTATGAGGTAGGACCTTTTTGCATTTCTGTTCATTCGCGGTTTGGGGTGTTGCGTGACGGGTTCTCTTTTCTCTGGGTTTTTGGGCGTGTTTGCGTTGTGGATTTGTATTTTCTCTTTTTGGACGAAATTGCGTGGATATCATGTACCGGTATGCGACCATCCAGGAGTGTAGCAGTTTACAGGACAGTACGAGTACAGTAAGCCACCGGGTGATTCATCCCGGCGACATCCACCCCCACTATCATAGCTTCGGCTATGCCAATCGAGAAACCTAACACAGATAATGTTAAGTGTTCCTGCCCTTAATTGACAATGATTCAACTGGAGCAGTGGACAAACGAAAACAGAAAGGCGTAAAATCAAACAAGGGTCCACGACGGGTTGGAACAGCTCAGTCCTTCGGCTTATTCCCGCGTCCGCAATCGTAGAGTTGTTTCAATTCACTCCAAGTTCACTAGTATATTCGTTTCGATAGCGTTCGGATTTCGTAGTTCGGACTCGTTTGTATCCTCGTGGATTCGCGCGTGGTTGAAAACTCTGGAAAAGAAAGGTGGGAGAAATCCCCTAAGTACAGCAAGAAAATTTTCTCTCTCTCAACTCCCAAATCACCCCTTCCATTGCAAACAAAACCCTAGAAACCTCCGCCTTGATAAAACAAGAATTATCCAAATCGAAAAAAAGACATGAATTCGAAATTTCCCCCAACAGTACTCCCGTCTCTACAAGCTCTGTCGCTCATGTGAGCTTACAGTTGTTGCGTATGCGCTCATGTTCCTCCTAATAGCGGGTGGATCCTACATCCTAACTATGTACCGTACTATTGCGGGTGAGCCGTTGGGGTCCGAGTGGAGATTGTTTCTAGGTTGGCTACCGCGCTAGACGTACGGTATCGTAGTCAGGCGCAGGGGGAATATAAAAATAGATCTGAGAAACGAGATCAATTCACATACTACTACTAAGGCCCAGGGGAGAAGTGATCGTGATTTATGTAGAGAGTTTACCAGACCTGTCTTTCTTTTGTTGCCATGGGATCAGGCAAGGAAACCGGCTTCCAATAACAAGGCTCACGGACAGCAGTTTAGACACCAGCCTGGACGACAACAAAAAGTGCCTTACCCCCCCCCCCCGGGGGGTGGTGTTTAGTACCGCTCGATACGGGCAATGAGTAGAATGGACCCTAAGCTTCAAGACGCTCGTCTTATATATATCCGGAAGCTACCGGTTCATCTACTCCTACTAGTTTCTCTCAGCACCACCATGTGATTTCCCTTTTAGACCATCCAACATACTGTAGGACGACGCCGCCTGCAGCACCACCATATCCCACATCCGCAAGTATGATATCATACCCAAATGCGTCGAATAGACCACTAACGCTCCCTCCCTGGATAAGCCTATCTCTAGTCAATACCCCGAATGGTCATGCTTGCATCAGCAGGGGCGCAGGAGGGTGTGGCGCGGGACGGCGTATTCTGCGGCAGGCGCGCTAGCCACCCTAAGTCTTTCCGGTTCAAAATTACCACGAGACCAGCGGAGCAGGATACAGTTATTCCACAACCGTAGACGATCTTACAGTGCTTCCAGTCGGACGGCACTAGTCCTGTGTTTCCCGTTATGGATACGATACCATATTGCCCCACTATAATTTTAAATTTGTTTTATTTGATTTGCCTTATTTTTGTTTTAATTTATTGTAGCACTAGTGTGCGTCTTACTGGGTGGCAGTGGGTGCATTGAGCAATATTGGTCGACGGGAGCACTGGTCATTACCCCACCCGGGATGTCAGCAGCTCCGCCCCCGCCCAGAGCACGGTTTTGAAGGGAGAAACAAGTTCTCTAGATATGTGATTGGCTTTTCCAGTCTTTTTTTTTTTTCACTTTTTTTTTTCCCCGAAAAGCTCCGTAGGAGGGTGAATGGTTATGGATTGGAAATTCTTGATTACACTTACCCCCCCGACTCACATCTACTCACCGCCTCTCCCCCACCACCCACCCATTCCGCCCAACCTGTGATGCACATAGTACCACACCCCAACCAAATACAAACTGAAACCCCAACCAAACGCCGGCAGCGCACACAGCCTGTGGCACAGGAATGCAGACACATTACGAACCGATACCCAGAAAAGCGATCAAGCGATCAAGCAAGTAGTTCCCTGAATTTTCCTTTCACACTTGTTGTAATATGACTTCCAAATATGCATCGGTTTTGTCAATGACTACGACAGAATGTTTTTGGTATGAGCTCATTACTAGTTGAGCTCATTACATAGTTGACTACAGTAGAATTTCCTCGGAAACTCTATCTTAGTACTTGTTTGGTTTCCTCGTTCGCGTTTCCCTTCCCTTTACTACCACATTGTGTAGAATCGCCGCGAAGTGCACGTTGTGGATGATTGTAGCGCGCTCGCCTGTAGCAAAAACAGGGCCCAAAAGCCCCCCGGTGGAGCATCAATTAAGCAAGAAGCAAAACCTCAATCAAGGATTACAACATCACTTTCTTTTCAGTCCTGTGAGTGATGATCAATGATTTAAGTAGCTAACGCTGTTCCGGAATAGATCCACCTGGCAGAAGTGTTCATGATACATGCATCACATTCGTATGCTGCCCCGCCTAAATCGCCGATATACGAAATTGATCGTAATTATTTATATCTTTAGCCCCTCTGGATATTGTGCCCTTATCAAAGCTAATTAATTCATATTTCACCCTCGCTCCTCCTCTCAGTGATGGGTAGTGGACGTGTAAATGCATGCAGGGAAAAAATAAACGCCAAAAACATCAAGAGGCATGACTACCACCTAAGAGAGTTTGGTAATTCTATTTTCCTTCTACCTCTAGAAAGATTCCGCAGTTGCTCGAACCGGTGGACGGCCTTGAACAATAGTTGAAAATTCCAGGCCCGGTGTGTGAGTGAGCCCTTCACTTCGTAATGCTCCCCTTGCTGGACACACCGCTCCCCAACCGGTGCCCCTGACAAATACTGATAGTGCAGCAGTACAGTTAACTAAATGGGATTGGAATTGAGCATTATAGAGTAGCTATGGGAAAGACATGGCGGCAAACCCCACTCCCCTGTACTCCACTCCACTCCGGAAACCGGTATAAAGGCAAGAGAATATATAAAACGGAACAAAATCATCCCAGTCCTTCCATGGAGACTAGCTATATATCTTCCCCTCCATACATGTCCCAATTGCTTTGCCTACTCGTCGGAAAGGCGGGTCCAGGGAGCCCTCTCTGTAAATGACAATAACAAGAAAATAAAAGGAACCATTTACAACACTAGTCTAACCACTACGACTGACCTCAACTCGCAGTCGTCATCCAACCCTAAGATCTTCTGAGCGGTGAGTAAAATCGCACTGTTAACTAGTAACTTTTCCTTCAATTTCCAATTTTGTTATTTAACCTTAATCGACCGGGACGGTATTTACTTCACCACTGTCATATATTTATCTTTTCCGTTGTTCTCTAAGGTTGATAATTGACCCAGATCTAGGGAACCTCTACCGAGGCCACTGTAGTATATTACCCTACTCCCTTTTGTTTCTCACCTGCTTCGCTATCCCGTGAGCCCATCAAACCATACCCCCCAGACCGGAATTCGGCCTAGAATCGATCTTTATTTGGACCCCAACGGGGCACCTGCAATAGTGGGAAGCCGGGAAAATGGGGATATAAAATCCACCAGATGTCTGAAGGAACATTAGACCAACAAAGGTAAAGTCGCAGAAGGTAATGGTACGAGTAGATCTAAAAGTGTCAGTTATTCTGAAGCAGCGCAACCGCACCCAACACAGTCTCCTGTTCACAAAATCCCAAGACGTCCTATCTAACCTTCTATCTTCGATTTGTGATAGAAAGGTCGCGAGATTCCTGATGTTGAAACACACGACCATGCTGACGGTCGCTCAGTAGTCACCTGTTGACATTAGTCATGCACCCCTCCAAAACGATTGGATATTAAAGGCTAAGTTATACAACAAGCCTCATCTCCCCGCTTTCTTTAGCCATTCCCACAAAATGTTTTAAACTCCCCCAATACCTCTACAAATTGTTCAAGCCTTTCTACATTCTATCTATACTCTTGACCGATCATGGCCCAGAATGCGCATCTCCAGATCGGCGACGGTAATGCCAACTGCGGCAACATAACGGGGAGTTTTAATTTCAGAAAAACCGTGTATAAGACCGATGTGGATTCACAAATCATGCACTGGCTCTCTCCACTGCAGCCAAAAAACAGACATGAAAGTGTGCGCGCTGACCGACTTGCCGGTGTCGGGAGTTGGCTTTTGGAAGCGAGCGAGTTTCAGCAGTGGAGAGGCGGTGAGGGTGGGGTCGATAAGGCTTTCTTATTCTGCAGCGGGAATCCAGGAGTGGGCAAGACCTACTTGAGGTAAGTGGTGGAACGCTTTAAGGGAAAGATAAAATTACTAACTATCGGAAATACTAGTTCCTTGGTAATCGACAGTCTGTGCGATAACGGAAGGGAAGAAAATATGGCTGTCGCAGCCTTTTACTGCGACTTCCTAGCTCAGCAAGAGCAGACGGTTGTCAATACGATTGGGGCAATCTTGAAGCAGCTGGTCGGCAGAGGGAATATCCCGAAGTATCTGCGCGACGAGTTTCAGAAAGGAAAAACGGAGCTTGGTGGAAGAAGGCTACTACTTCCAGATCTGATGGGAATGCTGAGGACAGCAATCGCTTCGCTTCCACAAGTGTTCATCTGCATAGATGCGCTTGACGAATTCCTACCCAAAGATCTTTCAAAGCTGTTGGAGTCACTGAGAGATATCGTTCGGGAGTCCCCTACAACACGAATATTTCTGACTGGAAGACCTCATGTTAGCGAGGATATTCAAAGACATTATAGGATGCTGGTTGTGATACCCATCAGCCCTGCGACAGATGACATTAGAAGTTATCTGGATATGAGACTCGATGGGGATACCGATCCAGAGGCCATGGATAATGAGCTAAGGGCTGATATTATTGGAGTTATCAATGAACGGATATCAGATATGTAAGAGCGTTTAGCATTCCAACTCTATCATTGATCAATACTCACGCATGACTGTGCGCAGATTCCTCCTCGTTTCACTAAACATCGATGCTATTCTCGCGGAGGTGACAATTCGCAACAGAAGGAAGAAGCTAGAAGCCATAGCGAAAGGCAATGGGCTTGGCGATGCCTACACGGCAACTCTCAGGCGACTGAAAGCCCAGAAGGGGGCCAAATCAATACTGGGACTAAAGGTCTTGATGTGGGTGTTGTATTCCGAAAGGCCACTACGGGCCGAGGAGCTCTGCCATGCCTTAGGAGTCGAGGTGGGATCTCCGGATCTCGATGTCAAAAGTTTTCCCGCGTTACGGACACTCGTGGCTTCTTGTCTGGGTCTGGTCACGGTCGAGGTCTCCTCATCCACTATCCGACTGGTGCACTATACCCTCCAAGAGCATCTCACCAGTGATCCAACCATATTCCATAGCCCCCACTCTGCGATTGCGGATGTTTGCTTAACATATCTCAATTATAAATGCGTCCGGGATCTCTCACGAACACTTCGCTCTGCTCCCCCAACCACGCCACTACTAGAGTATGCATCCAATTACTGGGGGGAGCACATAAGAAGCGGAATGACGGAAAACGCGAAAGGGCTGGCACTTCGACTTCTGGATGGATTTGATAAGCATATATCCGCTCAGCTAATTTTATTGCGATATAATAGAGATCGAAGCTCAAGCCTTTACTTTGGCGGGAGGGAAGGACCTATTAGATTCACAGGACTTCACGGCGCAGCATTTATCGGGATTGGGGAGATAGTTGCTGCTATTTTGGAGATGAAGGAATGGGATGTTGGTGCGACCGATTGTCTGGGGAATACAGCTCTCATATGGGCAGCGGGACGAGGGAATGAGGACGCGGTGAAGATTCTATTAGACAGAGGGGATGTCAACCCCAACCAGCAAGACACCCGCTATGGCCGGTCGCCACTCTCGTGGGCTGCTGAGAACGGGCGTGAGGGTGTATTAAGGATGCTTTTGGAACGAGGGGATGTCAATCCCAACCAGCCAGACACCGGCTCTGGCCGGTCGCCACTCTTGTTGGCCGCTCAGAATGGGAATGAGGGGATAGTAAAGATGCTTTTGGAACGAGGGGATGTCAATCCCGACCATTGCGACGCATTCTATGGCCGGACGCCACTCTCATTGGCTGCTGAGAGCGGGCATGAGGGGATAGTAAAGACACTTTTGGAACGAGGGGATGTCAATCCCGACAAGCCTGACACCGAATATGGCCAGACGCCACTCTCTTGGGCAGCTAAGAACGGGCATGAGGGGATAGTAAAGATGCTTTTGGAACGAGGGGATGTCAATCCCGACCGGCCGGACACCAAATATGGCCAGACGCCACTCTATTTGGCCGCTGAGAACGGGCATGAGGGGATAGTAAAGATGCTTTTGGAACGAGGGGATGTCAATCCTGACCAGCCAGACACCATATATGGCCGGACGCCACTCTGGTGGGCCGCTCGGGGCCGGAATGAGTGGATAGTAAGGATGCTTTTGGAACGAGGGGATGTCAATCCCGACCAGTCAGACACCCAATATGGCCGAACGGCACTCTTGTGGGCCGCTCAGTACGGGCATGAGGGGATAGTAAAGATGCTTTTGGAACGAGGGGATGTCAATCCCGACCACCCAGACACCAGATATGGCCGGACGCCACTCTGGTGGGCCGCTCAGTACGGGCATGAGGGGATAGTAAAGATGCTTTTGGAACGAGGGGATGTCAATCCCGACCAGTCAGACACCCAATATGGCCGAACGGCACTCTGGTGGGCCGCTCAGTACGGGCATGAGGGGATAGTAAAGATGCTTTTGGAACGAGGGGATGTCAATCCCGACCACCCAGACACCAGATATGGCCGCACGCCACTCTGGTGGGCCGCTCAGAACGGGCATGAGGGGATAGTCAGGATGCTTTTGGAACGAGGGGATGTCAATCCCGACCATTGCGACGCATTCTATGGCCGGACGCCACTCTCATTGGCTGCTGAGAGCGGGCATGAGGGGATAGTAAAGACACTTTTGGAACGAGGGGATGTCAATCCCGACCAGCCAGACACCGAGTATGGCCGAACGCCACTCTGGTGGGCCGCTCAGTGCGGGCATGCGGGGATAGTGAAGATGCTTTTGGAACTAGGGGATGTCGATCCCGACCACCCAGACACCGGATATGGCCGTACGCCACTCTGGTGGGCCGCTCAGAACGGGCATGAGGGGATAGTAAAGATGCTTTTGGAACGAGGGGATGTCAATCCCGACCACCCAGACACCGAATCTGGCCGAACGCCACTATGGTGGGCCGCTCAGAACGGGCATGAGGGGATAGTAAAGATGCTTTTGGAACGAGGGGATGTCAATCCCGACCAGCCAGACACCGAATTTGGCCGGACGCCACTCTGGTGGGCCGCTCAGTACGGGCATGAGGGGATAGTAAAGATGCTTTTGGAACGAGGGGATGTCAATCCCGACCAGCCAGACACCGAATATGGCCGAACGCCACTCTGGTGGGCCGCTCAGAACGGGCATGAGGGGATAGTGAAGATGCTTTTGGAACGAGGGGACGTCAATCCCGACCAGCCAGACACCCGATATTGCCAGACGCCACTCTCGTGGGCTGCCAAGGACGGGCATGAGAGAATAGTAAAAATGTTTTTGGAACGAGACCCCAAATCTGGCCGGGCGCTACTCCCGTGGGCCGCTGGGAATGGGTATGAAGGAATAGTAATGATGCTTTTGGAACAAGATGTCAATCCCGACCAACCAGACACCTTCTATGGCCGGACGCCACTCTCGTGGGCCGCTAAGAACGGGCATGAGGGGATAGTAAAGATGCTTTTGGAACGAGGGGATGTCAATCCCGACCAGCCAGACACCGAATATGGCCGGACGCCACTCTGGTGGGCCGCTCAGAGCGGGCATGAGGGGATAGTAAAGATGCTTTCGGAACGGAAGGATGTCGGTATCGCTACGCCAGATCGCGCGAACTAAGCGCTACTCCCTTGCGCTCTCTCTAATGGACATGATGGGGTGGTAAAGATGCTTTGTAAACAGGACAGTGTCAATTCTGGCACTACAAATCGCCTGGCTGGGTGTCCCTTCCGGCTCCGCTGGCCACGGAGGCGAGCGCGGTAGATGTTCCATTCAGAGGTGGCCATCCCGGCATTGATGTCATAGGTACCAATAGCTAACATACACTCTTATCGGCAGACCACAATGAGCCCGAACCAGTATCAGATATCAATATCTCTCTTTCCAAACCCACTGATTGTGACCTCCCCTTGCCTGCGCCGTCCAACCTACATCGACCCCCCTCCCCCGCGGCCCCTCCTGATGGCCGACATCCATCCTAACGACCCTCGGCCAATTCTCTATTACGCCCGACCGGTTGACCGGTATTTTGCCATCGCCAGTTTTACTTGCTCTCGCTTGGATTCTTCCTTCCTCGCTACCTGAAATCCCCACGCCCCATAAATGATTACCGAGTGATGTTAATAGATTTTGATAGAGGTTGCTTTTTTCCTCTTTCAGCTCGCCATTTGCTATCCATCTAGAGTTCTTTTGTCCCTTTTGTTCCTTTGTTGTTACCGTTTTCTTTCTTGGACTTCTGCCGGTTAGATTTGGTCCATGTCTTGTCGTTCTTCATTCATGTTATTCGTTTTCACTTTTCTTATCTTTTCCCTTGCGGCGTTGTATAGTAAGGTCCAGCCCACGCAATATGTAAGAATAGACACTAAGCTTCAACACGCTCTTCTTATATGCCTGCAAGCCCTCGGCTATTCTTCCCCTAAACTTCCACCTATACTGCCGCTGATCGCCATCGGCTTCCTTCACAAGCTATCCACTATACTACTGCACGACACCGCCCCAAGTCCCGCTACGTCCCACCCCCGGAGGTACCAAAATCTATTAAATCAACCCTTAACCTTAGCTTCCTGAATACGTCCGCTTTTAGCCAATATCATACCAGAAAATAGTCGTAAAGTGCCTACGCAAAAGTCTTGGTGATCGCGCATTTTAACTACAACGACAACGGTAAAAGGCAGCAGAGAAATCAAAATTACTCAACAACAGAAGCCTAAAATAATAAGAGACTAAAGAAAATAAATGCTAGTACTAGCCTTCACGCCTTTGTAGAAAAGAAAAAGAAAAAAAAAATTCCTAGTATCTTGTATACCAGCCTTTTGCTGCTATTACAGCCTGAACCCGGTCAGGCATTGACCTCCACAGTTGCTCAAAAAAGTCAGCAGGAATTGTATCCCATACTAAGGGTAACACCTCTGCCAGCTTCTTTTTCACCTTCTCAGGCCCCCCAGGAGTGAAAGCAATATCAGGATATTGATCCTGAAGTCGTTTTTTGAGTTCAACCCAGACGTGTTCTATAGGGTTCAGGTCTGGTGAGCAAGGAGGGTGTTCGGCCAGCTGAATTCCATTCTCATCAAACCAATCGAGCACTACACTAGCGGTATGGACTGTGCAGTTATTTTGCTGGAAGATAGGGCCACCGAGAGTGTCTTGGACACGAGTGATGACAGGGATGAGGCAGGTTTCCAGAAGCTGCAAGTAGACCCACCGGTCTACTGATTTCACCACCAAAGGTACAAAGGTTCCTCGGCTTCTTCCCCAGAAGCATGCCCAGACCATCAGGGAAACTCCCTTTCCCTTCCCTACCCCCCTCACACAGTCAGGGTGCCACTTTTCAGAGGCAGTTCTGAACACCCATTTTTGCCGAGGATTCCGGCTTTTTTCTACTGAGCATTCATCACTCCAGATGACATGTTCAAAATCCTCGGCAGTCCAATTTCGGCGACCCCGTGCCCAGGCTAATCTTTTTTGAGCATGCTCTGGAGAGAGCTTCGCTCTTTTCTTAGCTAGCCACTTTTTAATACCACTTTCTCGGAGAGCCCTGTCAACAGTAGATACTGAGACATTGGGAGCTAGTATCTGCCGTAACCTCTCTCTATTCCAGTCCCGGTGGACCTTCGCTCCACGCACTAGTGATCTCTTTGCTCACTGGGAAAGCAAGGGTGGTCTGCCGGGGCGGGGAAGGTTCTCAATATCGCCCCGTTGGGATGATCGAGCAAGGAAATTTCGTACAGTTGACCACGGGCGACCAACTATCTGACTAACGGTAGAAACTTTCTTAAAAATCTCAAAAAAGGCGAGGATCATGCCTTTCTCAACACGATTCAGCTCTTGGCGGGAGGTTTTAGGTGCCATGGTTGCTATTGTGATGAAAATTCCATCCATCTACCTCACTTCGGATTTATCATGTTGTTGCTTATTCATCATTTTCACCAAGACTTTTGATTAGGTACTTTACTTACATCGCCAAGCGAGCGAAAGCGTCCGGCAGTGGGATATGGCAGGACTGGTATTATAGCATCATAGGGTGATGGGTGGTCTGTAGCGGAATACGATATCGACCAGTTGGTGGTGTTGGGAGAGATTAGTGGGAGATTAAATGACGGCTTGCGAACATATAAGACGAGTGTCTTAATGCCTAACTTAATGTCTATTCCAACCCACTTTCTATATTGCATCACACTATATACCACCACACGGAAAAATATCAGAAAGAGATTAACGGATAACAAGGATAAAGAATCAGAAGAAAGAAGATGTGGGCCAAGTCTAAGCGGAGCTCCGATAAAGGGAAAGAAAAAGTGAAAAATAAGTAGAGGGGTAGCAGATGGTGAGCTTAAACAGGAAAAAGCACCCTACGTCGAGGCCTATTAAGACCACCCGGCAATGATTTATGTTGAAAAACAGCTCGAAATATGCGAAACAGATTGATAAAGTGGACTCAACACTGGCGTAATTGGTGACTTGATTGTTCCTTGTGTTCCTCAGAGACTTCCTCAGAGACCTCAGCTCCGAACATAACCAGCATACAGCATCCATTAAATACAGGAGTTCCGGCCACTGTGTCATCATCCCATGATGACACCTACTCCACCTCGCCATACCAAACGAGTAGTTCATGCTGTACCTATGTCCCAATGATGACAGGTGTACTGACCGTTCTCACCATACAACCGTCACCACTCACTATATATAGAAAGTCATACCAACTATACAGGAAACTCATTACCTGTCCTCACCAATTCGGTAACACCGCCACGAACTCTTATCCAATATCTCCTAGTACACTAACTACTGCATATGTATCGTTGACAAAAAACAATAATTTATGGGGTGGGAATATCTCAGGTAACGAGGAAGGAGGAATGTAAGGGAGGAAATTCACAAGACAAAAAAAGAGATCATTGTAAAATACTGGTCTACCAGTGGACTGTAAGTGACAGAACTAATCCACTGTTGTTATTAATAGTGTCGGTTTCCTGAAGAGATACCAGAAACCTAGGGGCTGCACATGAGGGGGGTGAGGCAGCCGGGACTGCTCGGTGGGGGGAGTCGGTAGCTTCTGGCTTTGAAAGAACCTTAGAGGTCCGATACCGGTTCCTTGTTGGCTAGTAACGTCTGTGATGTTGCTAGTAGGGTCGCCACCTCTGGGTGGCGTGTCTACCGCGCTCGCTCCCGTGTCCGATGGGGGCCGGGAGGGACCCCTGGCTAACGCGGTCTTCTGTGTCAGAATTGACAATGTCCCGCTCAAGGATCATCTTTACGACTCGGGAATGTCCTTTAGAGAGAGCCCTCGAGAGCGGTGTTTGGTTCCAGAGATCTACCGTTGCAGTACAGACATCTTTCCGTTCTAAAAGCATCTTTACGACACCTTCGTGCCCTCCGTCCGCGGCTAAGGAAAGCGTTGTCTGACCAAATGCGTCGTCTACCTGGTTGGGATCGACATCCACCCTTTCCAAGAGCACCTTTACAACAGCTTCATGCCCATGCTCAGCAGCCCAAAGGAGCGGGGTCTGGCCATATTGGGTGTTTATCTGATTGGGATTGACATCCCTTCGTGCTAAAAGAATCTCTACTACCCCCACATGCCCTCCCTCAAGGGCTCGAAGGAGTGGTGTCCGGAAAGATTTGGTATCTGCTTGGTCAGGATTGATATCCCCTCGTTCCAAAAACGTCTTTAGAATCCCCTCATGCCCGTTCTCAGCGGCCCACGAGAGCAACCTTTGGGCATATTTGGTGTCTACACGATTGGGATTGACATCAACCTGTTCCAAAAGCATCATCACTACCCCCTCGTGCCCGTTCTTGGCAGCCCACGAGAGCGGGGTCCGGTCATATTCGGTGTCCGGGCGGTCGGGACTGACATCAGCTCGTTCCAAAAGCAACTTCACTACATCCTTATGCCCATTCGCAGCGGCCCACAAGAGTGGCGTCCGGCCATATTCCGCGTCTACCTGCTCGGGATTGACATCCCCCCTTTCCAAAAGCATCTTTACTATCACCTCACACCCGCACTCAGCGGCAAACGAGAGTGGTGTCCGGCCATAGTAGGTGTCTGCCTGGTTGGGGTTGACATCTCCTCGCTCCAAAAGGATCTTTACTACCCCCAGATATCCGTTCCTAGCGGCCCATGCGAGCGGCGTGCGGCCACATTCCGCGTCTACCTGGTTGGGATTGACATCCCTTCGTTTAAGAAGAATCTTTACTACCCCCTCATGCCCGTTCTCAGCGGCCAAGGGGAGTAGCGACCGGTCATAGGAAGTGTCTGCTTGGTCGGGATTAACATCCCTTCGTTCAAAAAGAATCTTTACCACCCCCTCATGCCCGCTCTCAGCGGCTAACAAGAGTGGCGTCCGGCCATATCTGGTATCTGCCCGGTTGGGATCGACATCCCCTCGTTTCAATAGTGTGTTTATTACCCCCTCGTGCCCGCTCTTAGCAGCCCACGAGAGTGGAGTCTGGCCGTTGGCACCCGCCTTGTTGGGATTGACATCCTCTCGATCCAATAGCACCTTTACCACCTCCTCATGTCCTCTTGCGGCTGCCCATATAAGAGCCGTACTCCCGCTGCCATCGGTTGCATTAATATCCCATTCCTTCATCTTCAATATAGTAGCAACTATCCCCTCGATCCCGAGAAATGCTGCTCCGTGTAGTCCTGTGAACCCGATTGGTCCTCCCTGCACGGGAAAAAAAGGGCCTGAGCCGTTATAACGCAATAGGATTAGTTGGGCAGATATGTGTTCATCAAATCTATCCAGAAGTCTCAATACAAGCGCCTTCGCATTTTCAGTCATCCCCCTTCTTATGTGCTCCGCCCAGTAATACGAGGCGTATTCTAGAAGTGGCATTGTTGCGGGAGCCGAGTAACGTGCTGGCGAGAGATCTCTAATACATTCAAAATTCAGGTATGTCAAGCAAACCTCCGCAATCGTTGAGTGTGGGCTATGGAATAGGGTCGGGTTGCTTGAGAGATGCTCTTGAAGGGTATAGTGCACCAGTCGGACAGTGGATGAAGACGCCTCGACCGTGACGAGACCTAGACAAGATGCCACGAGTGTCCGCAATGCAGGAACATTTTCGACATCCATATCTGTAGACCCCACCTCCACTCCCAAGGCATCGCAGAGCTCCCTAGCTCGCAGTCGCCGTTCCGAATACAACACCCACATTAGGGCCCTCAGTCCGAGTGCTGATTTGTTTCCCTTCTGGGCCTTCAGTCGGGTTAGGGTTGCCGTGTAAGCATCGCTCAGTCCATCGCCCTTTGTCATCTCTTCCAGCTTTTTCCTTCTCTGGCGAATCGTCACCTCTCCCAGAATGGCGTCGATGTTTAGCGAAACAAGGAGAAATCTATACACAACCGTGTGTGAGTATTGATCAATGATAGAGCGATAATGATAAATTCTCCTACATATCAGATAGCTTTTCCAGGATAACTCCAACAATATCCGCCCGTAAATTATCGGTCATCGCCTCGGGATCGGCGTCCTCGCCCAACCTCTTCTCCACATAACTCCTAATATCATCCGTGTTTGGACTGATGGGTATCACGATTGGATTGCTGAGATATCTTTGAATATCTTCCGCGACATGGGGCCTCCCGGTGAGCAATATTCGCGTTTCAGGTGACTCCCGAACAATATCCCTCAGCGACTCCAGCAGCTTTGGCAGATCCTTCGATAAGAATTCGTCGAGCGCATCAATACAGATGAAAACCTGTGGCAGCGAAGCGATCGCCATCCTGAGCATCCCCATCAGATTCGGAAGCAACAACCTTCTGCCACCAAGCTCCGTTTTTCCTTTCAGAAATGCCTCACGTAGATACTTTGGGATATCAACTCTGCCTAACAGCTGCTTTAAGATAGCTCCAATCATGTTGATGATGGTCTGTTCTTGCTGAGCAAGGAAGTCGCAGTACAGCCCCACGACGGCGATATCCTCCTTCCTTGCGTCATCACATAAACTGTCGATTACCAAGGAACTAGTATTTCCAACCGTCAGCGGCCTCTAATTTCTTTTAAAGAATTGTGCCACTTACCTCAAGTACGTCTTTCCCACTCCCGGATTCCCACTACAAAATAAGACAGCCTTATCGGCTCCACCATCTCCACCTCTCCACTCTCGAAACTCGCGTGTTTCTAAAAGCCAATCCCCGACACCGGCCAATCGGTCGGCGCGGACATCTTCATGTCTGCGGTTTGGCTCCAGTGGAGACAGCCAACGCATAATATGTGCATCCTCGTCTGACCTATACACGGTTTTATTGACAGTACCCGTTATGTTGAAACTGCCGGTTATGTTACCGCAGTTGGCATTGCCGTCGCCGATCCTAAGATGTGTAGTCTGGGCCATAATGCTCCTCCAAGACCGTAGGTAGAATGTAGAAATGGTAAATTGATTTGTCGGAGTTTTGGGGGATTTATTAAAATCCAGCGAGCACGGCTGAGGAAAGCGGGGAGATGAGGCGGGTCGTGTGACACTTGATATCCAATCATTTGTCGCGGTGCATGACTAATATGTCAGAGATAGCGCTTAGTAACCGTCACTTAGTATCGCAAATTGTTTCGTTATAAGGAATCTCGCGAGCTTTCTCACAAATATCCTAGAATGCGTTAGATAGGGAGCTATTGGCATTTTGTGGTGAGTAGGGGACTCGGTTGGGTTGAGCCGTAAAGTACTGTCTCTCAATAGCAGACGTCCAGGATTCTCCCCCGCCCCTATATTTCGATGAGTTTCCTGTTGTCTCCTTTATGCTTCTGTCCATCCTGATATCTGGTGGATCTCACATCCCGGTTTTCCTGGCTCTATACTGTTGTAGGTAAGCCGTGGGAGGCTAAATAGAGATGGTTCCCGGGCAGTATGGAGGGCTGAGGGGTGATGTATGGTGGTCTAACGGAATAACAAAGTACTCGAGTAGGTGGGAAAAATGTGAAGAGTTTAGACACCGCAGTGACGTAAAAGTGCGGGTGATCTGAGACCTCGGGCTTGAGAGTTGTCAACGATCACCCTGCGAGAACACCCTGGAACGGTAAAGATATTAGAATGGTAAAGTAGAATGATTAAACTTAAGAATTAGAAAAATCGAGATTAAAGGAATCAACACGACCTAATTGTGCCACGTCACCGATACCCCGTAAGATCTTTCAATTGAAGGAAAATGGTGAGCCGTGGTCAGTCGTGGCGGTTACAGGAACGTCGTAGGTGGCTCCATCCTCTCTAGGGTAATTGTAATTTATTTATGGGGAGTTATCTCCAGACCCTCCTTTCCTTTATCGTGATAGGAGTGGGCAAGGAAATTGGGACATGCATGGAGGAAAAGAGCTGTAAGCGGTATTCATTGAAGGGTTATGATGGTTCCGTTATGTTTTATATAATATTATGCTCCTGTCTTCATGGTTGGTTTATACGGTGCCAAACCGTAGAACGAATTCTATGACCATAGCTCCGCTACTCACGCCATAATTGTTATTTCCCATTCGGTTCCGCTAACTGTACCGCACTCCTATACTATCGGTATCCGACAACGGTACCGAGAGAGGATTGGTATGACAAGGAAGGAGAACATTACTCGAGGATACACTGCTTGGCGCTTACACCCCCTCCCCAGAGGTTTTTAGCTGTTGTGCGAGGCGGTCCAATAATTCGAGCGACCATGGGAATGCTCAAGAAGTAGAAGAGAAGGAAATTGTCAAACTCTTCTCAGACGTAGTCATGTATCTCCTGGGTGTTTTGGAGCTCATCTCCTCGCAGCTTACAATTCTAAATACATTAGCCATTGCTGAGAGATGACTAATTGGCTAGGGCACTGGCACTATTACTAGGGGGTTTAAAGAAAGATTTACGGACAAATTCAGGAGTTATGGATTATCGCGAAGAATGTGAGACATGTCTCGCAAATACTTCCGCCGAGCAGCAATACCACATCCAGGTCGGTACTGGCCCTTTGTCCCCCAGCGCGCCCAAGAAACCGGCTCTAAATGTCCTTAACCGGATCCCCTGGGAGCACCACGCGACTGACTAAGGGATAACCTTATATCATCGATCATCACTCGCGAGGCATCGGGTTAGAACTGTTGTAATTCTTGTTTGACGTTGTACTTCTTGCTTAATTTGAGATCTACCGGAGGGCTATTGGACCCTATTTATCCTACAAGAGAGAGCGCTACAATCACCCTTGACATGTGCTTCGCACAAGAGAAAGAGGGAAATCAACGACAACGATACTACACAATGTAGTAGTAAAGAGAAAGGGAACGTGAGCGAGGAAACCAAACAAGTACTAAGATAGAGTTCCCAATGAAACTCTACTGTAGTCAATCATGCAATGAGCAGAACTAGTAATGAGCTCATACCAAAAACATTCCGTCGTAGCCAATGACAAAACCGATGCATATTTGGACATCATAATATTAGAACATAGAACGGTGACGTAAGGAAAGTTACCGTTCAGCACGATACGGCCTCATATTGGAAATCCACGGGCTCGCCGGAGCTAGAGCTATACCGTACCACGATAACCGAGCGAAGCAGTGAGGACTAGATGCGCTGTAAATACACTGCTCAACTGAGGGCGGGAAAGGTCACCAAATCGCCTCGAAACTCTCTCTATTCGTCGACTCTCTAACTATCGTTCCACAACTTTGCTAACCCACAACTCTGCTAGTCCACTCTTCTACTAACTCTAAACTAACAGGAAAAGACAGGAGTATAAATAAATGACAACGATCACCAATCCTATCCTTCCTGCTATAACTTTGACGCCAAAGACTCCAACATCTTCCATACCCGTCTCCCATCTCCGCTGTGCGCTCCCCATGCTAACAAAAGAGAGAACAAACAATAGACACCCCAACGACTCTTCAATATGCCTTCCGTGCTCCAATTTGCCTTCCGCGCTCCAATTTGCCTTCCGCACTCCCACTGTCTTTCACACTCCCGTGCTAACAAAAGAAATACAGGAACAAAGACTCCCGACAGTCTAGAACTTCCTTGAAGTTCCTATCCTTCTCCGTCGGAAGCGCTTTTCCAAAGCGCATAGCAATAACATCCACCACAATAAAACAAGTGGCTAGAAGGAAACGAACAGGCAGGAACGGGCAAACGGCCGACTCCGGAAACATACTTCGAATAAGCGGACAGGCAGGCGAAGGGGCGACAAAAGTACCGATGGCGGGTGGACGGACGGGTAGTGGTGCCGATGGACGGGTAGTGGAGTAGACGGGCGGGTAGTGGAGTAGAAGGCCGGATATGCCGGCCAACGGATATGCCGGCGGGCAAGAGAACAGTGAGCATGCCGAGCAGCATCCACTATTTCCAACACTCATGGGGTACCCCGCTTGTAAGGTAGTGAGGGGGCGGTTGTTCTTGATAAGGTGCATTGGAAACCAGCGTGCTTAAATGCATGGTGAAGACCCGCTCCACTCCTCCAATACTTTGACAAACACTTTTGTCGTAATTTGCGCAGTGGCCACCCCCGAGTCAGACAGTACTTTGCCGTAAACGAATCTTGGATTTTAGCACTCACACATCTTTGCTAAGAATGCCCGACGTGAACCAGGAGACCAAACCAACGAGCTTCCCAGACATCCTCCTCACTCCAGTGACTAAACTTGAACAGGAGGGCTTCCTGTGGTAAACTTGGTAGAGTACCGTACTCTATTTGCTTGTTGAATCTACAATCGGGAACCTCAACCCAAACAGAAATTACTATTCAAACCACAACGGGCTTGACAGAGTGTGTTGACAAAATAACGTGTACCAGTCAATGAGGTCCGGTATTCTCATCCTCCTCAAGCTGTACTCCATTCAGATAATAGCATTCCATCATATCGTTTTGGCTCTGATCCGGGCGATTCAAACCTGATCTGATACCACGGATTTAATGGTAAGTACTGTTGGACGGAAATGTTTCTTGGCTGCTCACCACATATTTTCCTTGTGGCAACGACCCACAACCCTAACCCTCTTGGCATATCAAACATATCCGACGCCTCTATGTTTGACTACCGGTTAGTCCTACACATCAAACACCATATGCGACGATATCTGCGACGATACCTGCGACGATACCTGCGACGACTCCGCATGCAGGTCCTACCCCTATCATATGTGATACCGAATATCCTCGGCCGAATTGTGTTATCCTCGGTCGAAGCAGCGAAGATGGGCAGAAGTAAAAGTGAACGTGATGGAAAACACAGCACACGCTGGAAGTGTGCGGAAGTGGATCGGCATGATCCAGGGAAGGATAAAAGGCAGCATGTTTTCCCTTTGTTAGTTGTTTTCGTTCACTATCCAAATCAATTGTCTCTCTTTCCTCTGTTACGAGTATTTGGGTCTTTTCAGTCTTTCCCGTATTTTTATTCCCTATTGTTATCGCGAGAATATTTCTCCGTTTAGGATACTTGAATTCTATCTCTCTATCTTTGCCTAGTTATTCTATTGAAACCCAAAAGTCAACCACATCCAAGTCTGGAATCGCTGCCGTATACCCTGTTGTTTAAAACATACCCCCCCCAGCCCGGAATTCAACCTAGGATCGATTTTTATTTGGACCCCAATGGGGCACTTACAATAGTGGGAAGCCGGGAAAATGGGGATATAAAATCCACCAGACGCCAGAAGGAACATTAGAGCAACAAAGGTGAAGTCGCAGAAGGTAATAGCAGGAGTAAATCTAAAGTGTTAGTTATTATATCCCGAAACAGCGAAACCGCACCCAACACAGTCCCCTATTCGCAAAATCTGAGGACGTCCTATCTAACCTTCTATCATTGATTTGCAATAGAAAAGTCGGGAGCTTTCTGATGTTGAAACACACGACCATGCTTACGGTCGCTCACTAGTCACCTGTTGTTGACATTAGTCATGCACCCTCCCAAAATGATTGGATATTAAAAGTGAAGTTACACAAAAAGCCTCATCTCCCCGCTTTCTTCAGCTGTTCCCACAGAATTGTTTAAACTCCCCCAATACCTCTACAAAATTTCCAACCATTTCTACATTCTATCTACACTCTTGACTGAATATCATGGCCCAGACTGCGCATCTTAAGATTGGCGACGGTAATACGAACAGCGGCAACATAACCGGTAGTTTCAACATAACGGGCAATGTCAACAACACCATCCATAAGTCCGACGAGGATACACAAATTATGCACTGGCTCTCTCCACTGGAGCCAAAAAACAGACACGAAGGTGTGCGCACTGACCGACTTGCCGGTGTCGGGAATTGGCTTTTGGAAACAAGCGAGTTCCAAGAGTGGAGTGGTGGCGAGGGTGCAGTCGATAAGGCTTTCTTATTCTGCAGCGGGAATCCAGGAGTGGGCAGGACCTACCGTATTTACTCGGTATATCCACCATCGGGGATCGGGGCTGGGCTCACTTGCCAAGGGTGCAAGCGCAATATGCCAAGACATCGAGTGACAAGACATGATGCCGAAATTAAAGATTCCGCACAGACTGTATCAAATTTCAAGAGTCATTGCAGTTCGAAGAGGTTAGTTAGCATTGTGAAGAGTGTTCGGAACACTCCTTATGAGCCATAAAATAGGGTTGAATATGAAGAATACTTCACTAGACTCTCCCGGGCTTGAAGACTCACCCAATGCCTGTAAAAATCAAATTAAACTCTATCTTTGACTTTAAAAAGAGTCATGAAGTGACTGAAACCTCTCATGCTATGATTCCTAAAGGCAAGAAGATGGTGACAGGAGTTGCGGCTTGAGAAGTAAAGTTGTATAAATCAAATCGTATATGATAGTATAAAATAAAAGAAGAAAACAATAGAGTATTACCTACGTGAAGTCATCAAAATCAATTGCAATGTCTTTAATTCAAACACCGAGAGCCCATTGGGGACCAAAAGCGAAACCTATACAAGAACGCCAATTGAATCAGCAAGAATTGAAGCTAATTACCTATCCTGAGAGAACCTATTCTCAATTCCAAAAACTTCGTGTGCTTACGTTCCTTGAAAACGAGCGCATTCCACTCCGGTATTCGGGTCAGTACCGTAAACCAACACAACAAGAAGCATCCGATTTGTACCAAATACTACGACAGACAATCAGCGACTGGGTTAGAAAGAAGGAGAAGATAGAGAGAATTAGAAAGGGATCACCAGTGCGGAGGGAGGATTCAATAGGGTACAGTAGAAGAATATTGTGGCCCAAATTTGAAGATAAGCTCTATGAAGAGTTTATAGAAAGAAGGAAGGCAGGAAGGACAGTTCGAATGGGGTGGTTTCGCATGCAATCACATTTTCAATTTCATGTGCTTTATCCAGAGACATATCCTACAGTATTTCGGTTCAGTAATGGGTGGCTTCGAGGTTTTCTAAGTTGTCACAAAATCAGTCTTCGATGTATCACCAATAAAGCTCAAAGGATATCCAAGGATTACGAAATACTTATCGTAAATTGGCTATGGCCCGGGTTCGATCCGCGAAACTCTCAACCTCGTACTATGAACTTCTGGGAGGTAGCGGTAGATCATCCAGTTGGCCGATATGAACTATCGAATATATCCAACCTCGACGAAACACCAATCCCGTTCGAGTATCTGCATGGAAAAACCTACGCCAAAGAGGGGGAAAAGATAATTCGAGTTAAGGAAACGAGATCTAGCTGGGATAAACGTCAAGCTACCTTGGTGTTATGTATCTTTGCTGATGGTATACCTCGGGTACCACCAATGGTCATTTTTCATGGCACAGGTACACGGTTGGGAACAGAAAAACAGCGATACCATGGTAATGTTTTAGTTGAATTTAATCCTACAGCATACATGAACGATATCCTATTTGAGCGCCGATATATTTGAAACCATCTCATCCCAATGCTTGGTGGTCGACCTACCCTCTTTGCCCTTGATCTAATGGGCTCTCACAAAACTCCAGTGGTCCTTAGCCTCTTACGACAACACAATATTATGCCCTCCCTGATTCCTGACAGATGCACCAGTCTCGTTCAACCCTTAGATGTATCAGTAAACAAACCCTTCAAGGAACTGATACGGGACCTTACCGATGAGCGAATCTTTCAGCTAGGGTCATTGTCAGAATTTGAAAAGTGGACAGTGGGGGATCGGGGAGTCATGACTACAGAATGCGTTGGCAATGGTTTTAAGCAGTTTCATAGAGAGAAAGGGGAGATTATACATCGTGCATTTCAGAAAGTGGGTTTGTCACTTCCAATCGATGGCCTGTCTGATCACGAATTAGATATAAAAGGCATCACTGAATTGGAAATTGGAGATTGGAAGGATGATTTAACATTATGTGATGAACAAGAAGATGTCGGAAACGAGGATGATAATAACTTTGAGCTTGTACATACCTGATCAGACTATGATTCCATGAGTTTGGGATCACGACTTGACTATCAGACGTTTAAAATATTTAATTTTGGCATCATTTCCATGTCTCAGCCTATTGCGCCAACACCCCTGACAGGTGAGCCAAGCCCCGATCCCCGATGGCGGATATACCGAGTAAATATGGTACTTGAGGTAAGTGGTAGAACGCTTTAAGGGAAAGACAAAAATTCTAACTATCATATCGGAAATACTAGTTCTTTGGTAATCGACAGCTTATTCGATCGCGGAAGGAAGGAAAATATGGCCGTCGCAGGCTTTTACTGCGACTTCCTAGCTCAGCAAGAACAGACGGTTGTCAATATGATTGGGTCTATCTTAAAGCAACTGGTCAGTAGAGGGGATATCCCGAAGTGTCTACGCGACGAATTTCAGAAAGGAAAAACGGAGCTTGGTGGAAGAAGGCTACTACTTCCGGATCTGATGGGAATGCTGAAGACAGCAATCGCTTCGCTTTCACAAGTGTTCATCTGCATCGATGCGCTTGACGAATTTCTACCAAAAGATCTTTCAAATCTGTTGGGGTCACTCAGAGATATTGTTCGCGAGTCCCCTACGACGCGAATATTCCTTACGGGAAGACCTCATGTCAGGGAGGATATTCAAAGATATTTTAGCAAGCTGGTTGTGATACCCATACCCATCACCCCTGCCACAGATGACATTAGGAGTTATCTGGAGATGAGGCTGGCTGGGGATGCCGATCCAGAGGCTATGAATGATGAGTTAAGGGCCGATATTATTAGAGTTGTGCAGGAACGGATATCAGATATGTAGGAGAATTGAACATTCCAACTCTATCATTGATCAATACTCACGCACAGTTGTTCCTAGATTCCTCCTCGTTTCGCTAAACATCGATGCTATTCTCGCAGAGGTGACAATTCGCAAAAGAAGGAAAAAGCTAGAAGCCATGGCGAAGGGCAATGGACTCGGCGATGCCTACACGGCAACTCTCAGGCGACTGAAAGCCCAGAAGGGAGACAAATCAATACTCGGACTAAAGGTCTTGATGTGGGTGTTGTATTCGGAACGGCCATTACGGGCCGCGGAGCTCTGCCATGCCTTAGGAGTGGAGGTGGGATCTCCGGATCTCGATGTCGAAAATGTTCCGGCGTTACGGACACTCGTGGCTTCTTGTCTGGGACTTGTCACGGTCGAGGTGTCATCATCCACAGTTCGGCTGGTGCACTATACCCTGCAAGAGCATCTCTCAAATGATCCAACCCTTTTCCATAGTCCTCACTCGGCGATTGCGGAGGTTTGCCTAACATACCTCAATTATAAATGTGTCCGGGATCTCTCACCAAAACTTCTCTATGCTCCGCCAGCCACGCCACTACTAGAGTATGCATCCTATTACTGGGGGGAGCACATAAAAAGTGGGATGACAGAAAACGCGAAAGCACTTGCACTTCGACTTCTGGATAGATTTGATAAGCATATATCTGCTCAGTTAATTTTATTGCGCTATGATAGAGATCAAAGCTCAGGACCTTATTTTGACCAGTGGGAAGGACCTATTGGATTCACAGGACTTCACGGCGCAGCATTTATCGGGATTGGGGAGATAGTTGCTGCTATTTTGGAGATGAAGGAATGGGATGTTGGTGCGACCGATTGTCTGGGGAATACAGCTCTCATATGGGCAGCGGGACGAGGGAATGAGGACGCGGTGAAGATTCTATTAGACAGAGGGGATGTCAACCCCAACCAGCCAGACACCGAATATGGCCGGACGCCACTCTCGTGGGCCGCTCAGAACGGGCATGAGGGGATAGTAAAGATGCTTTTGGAACGAGGGGATGTCAATCCCAACCAGCCAGACACCGAATATGGCCAGACGCCACTCTCGTGGGCCGCTCAGAACGGGCATGAGGGGATAGTAGTGATGCTTTTGGACAGAGGGGATGTCAATCCCAACCAGCCAGACACCGAATATGGCCAGACGCCACTCTCGTGGGCGGCGGAGAACGGGCATGAGGGGATAGTAAAGATGCTTTTGGAACGAGGGGATGTCAATCCTGAGCAGCCAGACACCGCATATGGCCGGACGCCACTCTGGTGGGCCGCTCAGAACGGGCATGAGGGGATAGTAGTGATGCTTTTGGACAGAGGGGATGTCAATCCCAACCAGCCAGACACCGAATATGGCCAGACGCCACTCTCGTTGGCGGCGGAGAACGGGCATGAGGGGATAGTAAAGATGCTTTTGGAACGAGGGGATGTCAATCCTGAGCAGCCAGACAACGAATACGGCCGGACGCCACTCTGGTGGGCCGCTCACAACCGGCACGAGGGGATTGTAAAGATGCTTTTAGAAGGAGGGGATGTCAATCCTGACCAACCAGACACCGAATATGGCCGGACGCCACTCTGGTGGGCCGCTCAGTACGGGCACGAGGCGATTGTAAAGATGCTTTTAGAAGGAGGGGATGTCAATCCTGACCAACCAGACACCGAATATGGCCGGACGCCACTCTGGTGGGCCGCTCGGTACGGGCATGAGGCGATAGTAAAGATGCTTTTGGAACGAGGAGATGTCAACCCAGACCAGCCTGACACCCAATATGGACGGACGCCACCCTGGTGGGCTGCTCATTCCGGGCGTGGGCGCATAGTAAAGATGCTCTTGGAGCGAGTGGAGGTCAATCCTGACCAGCCAGACACCGAGTATGGCCAGACACCGCTCTCGTGGGTCGCTCAGAACGGGAATGAGGGGATAGTAAAGATGCTTTTGGAACGAGGGGATGTCAATGCCGACCAACCAGAAACTAAATATGGCCGGACGCCACTCTCGGGGGCCGCTCAGTACGGGCATGAGGGGATAGTAAAGATCCTTTTGGAAAGAGGGGACGTCAATCCAGACCGACCAGACACCGGATATGGCCGGACACCACTCTCGTGGGCCGCTCGGAGCGGACATGAGGGGATAGTAAAGATGCTTTTGGATCGACGGGGTGTCAACCCCGACCAACCAGACACCGGATATGGCCGCACGCCGCTCTCGTGGGCTGCTGAGAACGGGCATGAGGGAGTATTAAAGATGCTTTTGGAACGAGGGGATGTCAATCCCGACCAGCCAGACACCGGATATGGCCGGACGCCACTCTCGCGGGCCGCTCAAAACGGGAATGAGCGGATAGTAAAGATGCTTTTGGAACGAGTGGACGTCGATCCCGATCAGCCAGACACCAAATATGGCCGGACACCCCTCTTGTGGGCTTCCGCGCACGGGCATTGGCATGTGGTAAGCATGCTTTCAGAACGGCAAGGTGTCCGTATTGCTACGCCAGATGCGCGAACAAAACGCCACTGTCGTGGGCTCTCTCTAATGGACATGATGGAGCGTTAAGGATGCTATGTAAACGGGACGGTGTCAATTCTGGCACAACAAATCGCTTGGCTTGGCGACCCTTCCAGCTCTGCTGGCCACGGAGAGAATCTTGAGAGTTGTCGACGATCAACCCATCAGACCGATGAAGAATGATAAACCTATCAGAATGGTGGAAAAGGATGACTTAAAATTAAATAGCAAAAATTGAAATTAAAAATAAACAAACTATCATTTTCCGGATCGCCCAGAAGACACTACCGTTAAGAAAAGGCAGTGATTCGTGGCCAGTTGTGGTGGTCACAGGAATGTTGTGGGTGGTTTTCCTTGCTATGAGTTATTTTGATTTATAGGGAGGACTCTCCGGGCCTGTCTTTCGTTTGCTGCTATGGGAGTGGGCAAGGAAATGGACACATGCACGGAGGAAAAGATATATCAGTGGTATCCACATAAAACTCAGGATAATTTTGTCATGCTTCACATATGCTCCTGTCTTTACAGTTGGTTTAGAGAGTGCCGAACGCTGGAGTAATTTGCCGCCATGCATTTCCTATAACTGCCCTATAATGCCGGATTCCTATTCGATTCCGCTCACTACATCACTGTGCCACTAGTATTCTTCAAGGGTCCCAAGCGAAGAGCGGTATGCCCGGAACGGCTCTAAAGCGAAGGGCGCCCATACTCCCGCTCCGGGAAATTTTCATGTCCAAGGCCTTCCAATAATAATTCGCGCAACTAAGCCAATGTCCTACCGTCAGGGGAAAAGGGAAATCATCAAACCAGTCGCAGTCATGTTTCCTCTTGATGTTTTTGGAGCTTACTTTTTCGCTGGGTACATTCCCACATTATGATGCTAGCAGGAAGAATGCGGATGAAAGGTACATTAATTGGCTCGCACACTAGCACTATTGCTAAGAGGGTATGGAGAGAAAACTACAATCAATTTCGCGAGTTGAGAGTTCTTGTGATGCGGCTCAGAAATGTCGGACATGTTTCCAGGACACTTCTGGCACGTGCCAATTGGTAGGGATCTCAGAACGCAAAGTCATAGATCACTATTTCCGTGACAACCAACTATGAGTACGGACAGTCTAATGCTTTGACAAGCAGCGAATGTGAAAAGGTGGTATTTCGGGGTTCTACTCCAGTAGGTCAAGGTTAGCTGGCAGAAAAACCTTAAACCGCACGTCATGACAACCTGTGAGAGTATGGCATAAGATAAAAATACCACTTAGATGAAGAGTAAGGAGGAGAAACTCAATCCGCTTGTCGATATGGCAAATGGAAACTGGTAAATTTATGTTTCTCTTGACATCAGATTCTTATATATTTCTATTTCTACATTGCTCAGTTCTGATCCGAATGGATGATAAATGAAGATGCTAGTATCGGGTTCTTAGCGGATCCGGATCCCTCCGCTTAGTTAAGCTTGAGCTAAGCGTACACTATTTCTAAGTGGGACACCAATTATAACTTAGGGGGGGTTGCGACTACTCACAACAAGCCAGAACCAAGCGAATTATGATACCATATATCATCATGCTTGCTCCGAAACTCGCTAATGTTCCAGAACTGCGCTACAGACTTAAATCATCGATAATCACTCGTGAGGTGTAGGGTTCATGTTGGAGGGGTACGAGGTAAGTGTGATGAGATGTCTAGACCGATAAAAGTAGCGACCGGAATCTGGTGTTTTCAGGGAGGCTGGTCGGGATAGGAATAGGGTAGCGGGAATAGAAAATAAAGTTACAAGAAGAAACGTGTAGTGAGTGGCTTCAGTAGAGATGAGAACAGGCTATAGAAGGAAGGGAGGGGAGACAAGAGTCACAGTGTCACAGAGTAGATTTATTGTATCATATTCCTTAGAGTAAAATAGATGGATATTTCTCCCGAGGTGTTCGCAGGGAGAAGCTTTCGAGAAGCATGGGGAACCTGCTCCACAATGATAACTGGTATATTACCGTTCAGGAGAGTGACTAAGGGATAAAACCTCTTTCTACGCACAATCCAATATATCCGATACCACCAGTTCGAGAGATAAGACACGGTGAGTTACAATTTGGTACGATACAATTCGATACAATGCTGTGGGAGTCGTCTTTGCGCAAACTGGTGAGGGGGGCGTTGTCCTTGATAAGGCGCAGTATAGTAGAACACACGTTGACTAGATACACGGTGAAGACCCGCCCCACACTTCCGATACGCAGATTACGCACTTTTGTCGTAATCCGTGCCGTCACCCTCCACAAGCCCGATAGAATCGTAGTTGGTGTGATCCAGAGTCTCCAAGAAATAACTATCCCCTCCCCCTCATCCTTTTGAGAAAAAAACACGTTTGATAAGAGAAAATCAAGTAGTACAGAAGCTAATTACCACAGTAGTAGGTTAGGCCGCTCAAGACCCGCCCTCGCTCCCTAGCTGATGCGGGCATGCCCATTCGTCGGTATTGGTTAAAACGGCCATATTCTGAAAGCTAGGGTTAGGGTTTTATTTCATGGATTTGGACTTCTCCGGTGATGGGGGTGTTGCAGGAGCGGGAGTAGTGCCGTGGTACGTATGATAAATGGCCCGTAAAGGGAACTGATGGCGATCACTTGGTGGTATCGAGAGAAATCTGCAAGATGATATGAGCTGACAGCACGTGGGTTCACCAGACGAGAGTGTAGAAGCTTTATGTCTATTCCTACCCATTCCCTGTATTGCGCCCCACCACACGCCGCCACGCAAAAATAATAAGACAAACACCAACGAACAATAGAAGCGAAGAGCAACAAGAAAAGAGATGATAGGGAGCAAGTCTAACCGGAGCCCCAAGAACGGAAAGGGTGAAAAAAATAAAAAAAAACAATAGTAGATGGATAGCAAATTGCGAGTTGAAACAGGAAAAAACACCCTCAATCAAAGCCTATTAATACCACGCGGCAATCGTTTATGAGGCGGGAATAATTCAGGCAACGGGGTCGAACGCAAACCGAAAGGACCAAAAGGCGGGCAAAGGAGGCAACGGCAGAATGCTGGTCGGCTGGTCGGCCGTAAGCAAGGGGGTTGGTCAAGTGTGATTAGGGTGGTATTATCTGGGAAGGAGCTAGAAGCTGGGGGGCCGGGTGGGAGGGGGTTGAGGCATCCTGGACGAGGTGGTTGACGGGAGGTCATTATTTGAGGGGTTGGAAGGAAGGTCTTTGGGGTTTACCGGTTCCCGTTCATTGGGATCTATCATACCGATAGAAGTGCGTGTTGGCCCTTAATGTCTGTGATATCGGTCTTAAGACCACCACCCGCAATGGGATACCAGCCACAGTCGCCCTCATGCCTGATGGGGGTTGGGAGGGACGATTATCCAACACGATCGGCTGTGTCAGAACTGACAGTCCCGTTCAAGTAGCATCTTTACGACTCGATCGTGTCTTTTAGAGAGAGCCCTCGACAGCGGTGTTTGGTTTGCGCGATCAAGCGCTGCGATGTGAACATCTTTCCGTTCTAAAAGGATCCTCACTACTCCCTCATGCCCATTCTCAGCGGCCCACGAGAGCGGCGTCTGGCCATATTCAGTGTCTATGTGGTTGATATTGACATCCGCTCGTTCCAAAAGCATATTTACTATTCCCTCACTCCCGCGCTCAGCGGCCCACGAGAGTGGAGTTAGGCCAAATGAGGTGTCGGGTAGATCAGGATTGACATCCCCTCGTTCCAAAAGCATCTTTACTACCTTCTGATGCCCGCCGATAGCGGCCAACAAGAGCGGTGTCGAGCCATCTTCGGCGTCTGCATGGTCGGGATTGATATCTCCTCGTTCCAAAAGTGTCTTCACCACCCGCTCATGCCCACACACAGCAGCCCACGAGATTGGCGTTCGGCCAGTTTTGGTGTCTGCTTGGTCGGGACGGATATCCTTTCGGTCCAACAGAACATTTACAGCCTCCTCATGCCCTCGTATGGCTGCCCATGTGAGAGCTGTACTACCTATTCTATCGGTTGCATTAACATCCCATTCCTTCATCTTCAATATAGCAATCAGTAGCCCTACGATCCCGAGAAATGCTGCTCCGTGGAGTCCTGTAAATCCGATAGGTCCTCGCGCCGCATCAAAGTAAGGGCCTGAGCTTCTGTCTCTATTATAACGCAATAACGTTAATTGAGCAGATATATGTTCATCGAATCTATCCAGAAGTCTCAGTGCAAGCGCTTTCACATTTTCCGTCATCCCCCTTTTTATGTGATCCCCCCAGTAATAAGAAGCATATTCTAGGAGTGGAGTTGTTTCCGGAGCCCCGTAAAGTGCCGGCGAGAGATCTCGAACACATTCGAAATTGAGGTATGTCAAGCAAACCTCCGCAATTTCTGAGTGGGGACTATGGAATAGGGTTGGATCACGTGAGAGATGCTCTTGCAAAGTATAGTGCACCAGTCGAACAGTGGACGAAGACGCCTCGACCGTGACAAGACCCAGACAAGATGCGAGGAGAGTTCGTAATGAAGGAACGTTTTCGACATCCAGATCTGTAGATCCTATCTCCACCCCCAAGGCGTGGCAGAGCTCCTCGGCCCGTAATGGCCGCTCGGAGTACATCACCCACATCAGGACCCTCAGCCCGAACATTGATTTGTTTCCCTTCTGAGCCTTCAGTCGGGTTAGGGTTTCCGTGTAGGCATCGCTTAGTCCATTTCCCTTTCTCATCTCTTCAAGCTTTTTCCTCCTTTGGCGAATCGTCACCTCTTCCAGAATAGCGTCGATATTTAGCGCGACAAGGAGGAATCTGCACAGAATTTTGAGTGAGTATTAATTAATAATAGAATGGGAGTGATGAATGCCCTAACGTTTCAGATATATTTTCTAGGGTGGCTCCAATAATATCCGCCCGTAAATCATCATTCATCGCCTCTAGATCAGCGTCCGCGTTCAACCTCATCTCAAGATAGCTCCTAATGTCATCTAGGGTAGGAATAATGGGCACTACAACCATCTTCCCAAAAGGTCTTTGAATGTCTTCCCTGACATGGGGCCTGCCCGTGAGGAATATTCTCGTCGTCGGGGACTCCCGAACAATATCCCTCAATGACTCCAGCAACTTTGGCAGACCCTTCGGTAAGAATTCATCAAGCGCATCAATACAGATAAAAACTCGGGGTAGTGAAGCGATCGTGGTCCCCAGCATTCTCATCAGATCGGGAAGCAGCAGCCTTCTACCACCAAGCTCCGTTTTTCCTTCTTCAAATGCTTCGCGAAGATACTTCGGGATGCCCCCTCTGCCGACAAGCTGCTTCAAGATAGCTCCAATCATATTGGGGAGTGTCTGTTCTTGCTGAGCTAGGAAGTCGCAGTACAAGCCTGCAACGGCGATATCCCCCTTCCTTGCCTGATCGCACAAACTATCGATTACCAAGGAACTATGATTTCCGTTAGCAATTTTCACTTTTCTTTAAATAATCCAACCTCTTACCTCAGGTACGTCTTTCCCACTCCCGGATTCCCGCTGCAAAACAAGACAGCCTTATCGACTCCACCCTCACCACCTCTCCACTCTCGAAACCCTCTTGCTTCCAAGATCCAATCCCCGACACCATCAAACCGGTCGGCGCGCACACCTTCGTGTCTGTTATTTGGCTCCAGTGGGGAGAGCCAACGCATAATCTGCGCGTCCCCGTCAGACTCATAGATGGTTTTGTTGAAGATGGTTTTGTTGAAACTACCAGTTATATTGCCGCTGTGGGTATTGCCGTCGCCGACCTTGACGCTCGTAGTCTGGGCCATGATATTCAAAATAATTTGTCTGGGTATCGGGGCAGTTGTGGAGATGAGGCTCGTTGTGCGACACCTAACATCCAAAATTTCGTGAGGTTGCATGACTAATCTGAGACATGTTTCATGATCTTTGAACCAGGAATCTCCCGAGTTTCCGATAGTAAATCCCATATTATAGAAGATTGGGCAGGAGTTTATTGAGATTTTGTGGTAAACATGGGACTAGGTTGCGCCGGTATTTACCCCGGTCACTAAGATAATAAAATTTAGTGAAATTACCACACAAGTACCCCGCTATGCCCTATGGGTCTACCGTTGTTGTCCATGCGCTTCTGTTCCCCCTGATATCTGGTGAATCTCAAATACCTAGTTTCCCGGTTATGATAGATACCTCGCGGGTGAGCCTTGAGAGGCTGAACGGAGATGGTTCTGGGTTGCAAGCCGGTCTGGGAGCGGGTGGTATGTTGGGCTGATAGGAAAGTGGGCGTGAGAAGAGAGAAGGGTTTAGATACTATAGCACTAGGTAGAGATATCCGTGATCCGGGATCCGCGATGGCCCAATAGGGGCGGCGGGGACGATAGTGGTATTTCGGGCTTGAGAGCTATCAACGACCAAGCTGCGAAAACGAAGAATGGCAAAGATATTGGGATGGGACACTAAAAAAGACGAAAATAACGAAAACAGAGGTTAAAAGAAATTAAAATTTTGCAAAATGTGCTACGTTATTGATCACCCAAAAGATCCTAGAGTTGGAGTAAGATAGTGAGCCGTGGTAGCGGGGGTAGTTCCAGGACTGTGGCAGATGGCTCCTTTTGCTCCGCGGTTGTTATGGTTATTGGGGAGAGTTCTCCGCACCGATCGTTCATTCCTTTGTCGTCACGGGAGTCAGCAAGGAAATGGGGAAAGGCATGGAGGAACGGGGATATAAGTGGTATTCATGGAAGGGTCGGGGTGATTTTTGTGTTTTACATAATAATATTATGCTCTCGTATTTTCTGTTGGTTTTGGGAGTTCTATGCAGGGGAAGGGGTCCGTAGTTCCGCCCTCCCCACGGCTACCACAAAATTTTCGATCCTATTCGATTCCGCTCACTACACTACTATGCTCTCATACAAACAGGTATTTGTGAAGGGTCCCAAGGGAGGAGCGGCATGACCGGGGAAAAGGATACTGTGAAGTGATAGGCCCTCACATTCCCCGATCAAGGCATTTTTAACTATTAACGAAAGCAATCCTGTAATCCGAGCAACTACGGGCATTGTCCCAGAGGCAAAGAAAAACGAATATTACCAAAATCTTCTCAGTCCCAGTCAGGTCTCTCCTGAGTTTCTCGAGAGCTAACTCTTTCGCCATGGGCAATTCTAGTTCCAATATACATTGCTGCTAGGAAGAGCGAGGGTGAAATGTAGGCCAATTGACCGGGACACCCGCATCATCACTACAGGATGTAAAGAAAGGATCACGACAAATTTCGTGACTTGAGGGATTGCACGGGGTAGGTTAGGGATGTGAGACGCGTTTCGCGAACACTTCTCCCGAGCAGCCATACAGTACTGGAAAACGCCATTATCGAGTTTGATCACCGATGATCACTCGTGAGAAGGAAACCAAGGAGGTGGGCGGTAGCTGTTTTGGTATCATAACCGTTTGCGACTTTGTTCGGTATCGATTGTTAAAGGAGGAAGATCTGGTGTGCAGCGGGGCATTGGTGATTTTGTTCGAACTAGCTAAAGGGGGGAGCCGGTATGGTACTGTACATATACACCCAACCTGGATTACGTGTACTCCCACCTACTACGTAATTCTCCTCATACATTTCTACGTCTGCAATAGTGTCTAAGAAGCAGACAACAGACAATGACCCTCTAACACGCCAAGGTACCGAGCCCTCAAATCGCAACATCGATCGTTATCTCCAGGCTATTTTTAGGGTGGCTATCATGCGCTAGGGGCTGGCGGTGTCTTGGGGTGTCTTGGGGTGTGCTTGGTTCCTAGGTTCTATGCATGTCACGGGCTAGGCAGTATTCGCGGTGGGGGAGAGGCGGTGGAGTGAGTAGTGAGGAGGGGTCAGAAAACATTGTACTTTCAGTTTATACCCTTTATTTAGTCATAATATCATTACCACGTAGTCTCGTGGCCTCACGGGTGGCACTCTTTGGAGTTGGTATATATGATGGGTATTGTGATATAACCGACATCTGAGCTCGGGTAGGGCTAGGAGTACCGGCACTGCAAGGGTACCCTAGGGGGACGAGCGGCGGGGGGGAATAGCGCGGCGCACAGACCACTAGTAATACTGAGGTCTCCGGTGGATGGTGGGGGTAAGTGTAGTCTTAGTCTCCAAGTCTCATGATAACCCTTCACCCTCCTCTGAACCCTGTCAAAAGGAAAGGGAAACAAGAGGAGAGCAGAGAGTGCAAAAGCCAATCGCCTACATCCACAGAACCTGTCCCTACCTCCGCCTCCGTGCTCCGGAAAACAGTGTGCGGCACCATTTAAGTCATCACAAACCTTTCTAGGTAGTTGATATCAGGTTCGTTCTCGGAAGCGGAAAAATGGGAGCCGTTATGTGTGGGTTTCTCCAACCTGTTGAATTCGCTTACCCCGAAAAAACCCCACGTCGTGCTCCCTGGAGCCATCCTCTCACCCTATAGAGTACTGTTTATGGGACATGCCGAAGTCCCGGGTGAGGTGATGCCTCGTAGGATCGTCCGGGGTTATGGAGTAGTCCATGACTTTTTCCGGTGGCCCTGAGGTATCTTGAAACTGGGCAGATTTGGAGCGGCTACTGTGCTTACTGTATAGTATGATAGGTTAGGCCGCACCGGACCCATTCCAGCTCCCTTACTGATGCGAGCATGACCATTCGGGGTGCCATATTGACAGAAAACAGGGGGCATTTAGGAGACTAGGGTTAGGGTTTTTTATTCACAAATTTGGGTAACTTTGAGATGGGATGTAGTAGGACTGGTGGTGGTGTCGTAGCATGGCGGTCTGTAAAGGAATTGATGGTAATCACTTGGTGGTATTGGAAGCAATTAGTGGTTTAGTGTCTATTCATACCGTTGAAGAAGGTATTGCACCATGCTGTGCACCGCCACCCAGAACATAGGAAAAGTATGATATTAACAAATGATATGAATAAAGAGCAGCAACAAAGAAGGCATGAACATAGTCTAACCAGAACGCCAAGAAAGGAAGTGATGAAGAAGGTAGGGGAACAAAAGTACTCGAGATGGGTAGCAAGTGGTCAGCTAAAACAGGAAAAAACACCATCTATCATACCAGAGTCTATTAACATCACTTGGCGGTCACTTATATCACGGGAATAATTGGTAACGAAGAAAGAATATAAACGAGAAAGGCCACAAGACAAGCAAAAAATGCGACGGTAAAATACCGATCTACCGGGGGAGGACGAGTGAGAATTGATCGAACGTCATTAGGGCAGGTGTCAAATTTCCTTAGGAGGGATGCCCAGCCACGCGATTAGCTGTGTCAGAATTGACAAAGTCCCGTTCAAGTAGCATCCACACGACTCGGTAGTGTCTTCTAGAGCGCGCTATCGACAATGGTGTTTGGTTCGAGCGATCGATCGTGGTGGTGCAGACATCTTTCCGTTCCAAAAGCAACTTTACCACACCTTCATACCCGTTCATAGTGGCCCATGAGAGTGGCGTCCGGCCATATTCGACGTCTACCGGGTCGGGATTGACATCCCCTCGTTCCAAAAGCATCTTTACTACCCCCTCATACCCCTTCGCAGCGGCCCACGAGAGTGCCGTCCAGCCATGTCCGGCGCGTGCCTGGTTGGGATGACATCCCCTCGTTGCAAAAGCATATTTACTACCACCTCATGGCCGTTCCAAGCAGCCCATGAGAGCGGCGCCTGGCCATATTTAGTGTCTGCCCGGTTGGGATTGACGTCCCGTCGTTTCAAAAGCATCTTTACGACCCCTTCATGCCCGCGCTCAGCAGCCCACGAGAGTGGTGTCAGGCCATATTCGGTGTCCGTCTGGTTGGGATTGACATCCCCTCGTTCCAAGAGCATCTTTACTACCCCGTGATGCCCATTCTTAGCGGCCCATGAGAGCGGCGTCAGGCCGTATTCGGTGTCTTCCTGGTTGGGATTAACATGGCCTCGTTTCAAAAGCATCTTTACGACCCCCTCATACCCGTTCTGAGAGGCCCACGAGAGTGGCGTCCGGCCGTACTGGGTGTCTGCCTCGTCGGGATTGACATCCCCTCGTTCTAAAAGAATCTTTACCACCGCCTCATGCCCGCTCTCCGCAGCCCACGAGAGTGGCGTCAGGCCATATTCTGTGTCTTCCTGGTGGGGATCGACATCCTCTTGCAAAAGCATCTTTACCACTCCCCCATGTCCGTTACTAGCGGCCCACCAGAGCGGCGTCCGGCCATATTTGGTGTCTGAATAGTCGGGATTGACATCGCCCCGTTTCACAAGCATCCTTACCACCCCCTCATGCCCGTTCTCAGCCGCCCACGAGAGTGGCGTCCGGCTATATTCTTTATCTGCCTCATCGGGGTTGACATCCCCGCGCTCCAAAAGCATATTTACTACTACCTGATGCCCGTTCTCAGCTGCCCGCGAGAGTGGTGTTTGGCCATATTCTATGTCAGCCTGGTTGGGATTAACACCCCCGCATTCCAAAAGCATCTTTACTACCCCGCCATGCCCTCCGCTGGCGGCCCGCGAGAGCGGTGTCAAGCCATTTTGGGTGTCTGCCTGGTTGAGATTGACATCCCCTCGCTCCAAAAGCATCTCCACTACCCCCTCATGCCCGTTTCCAGCGGCCAACGAGAGTGGCGTCGGGTCATATTTAGTCTCTGCCTGGTTCGGATTGACATCCCCTCGTTTCAGAAGCATCTTTACAACCCCCGTGTGCCCATTTCTAGCGGCCCACGAGAGTGGCGTCCAGCCGTAACCGGTGTCCGCCCGGTTGAGATTAACACCCTCTCGTTCCAAAAGCATCTTTACTACCCGCACATGCCCGTTTCCAGCGGACAGCGAGAGCGGTGTCCGGCCGCATTTGGAGTCCGGGTGATCGGAATTGACTTCGTCTCGTTCCAAAAGGAACTTTACCACCTCCTCATGCCCGTTCTCAGCGGCCCATGAGAGTGGCGTCCGGCCATATTCGGTGTCTGCCTGGTTGGGATTGACATCCGCTCGGTCTAAAAGGATCTTTACTGCCCCCACATGCCCTTTCTCAGCGGACAGCGAGAGCGGCGTCCGGCCGTATTTGGTGTCTGTATGGTCGGGTTTGACATCCCCTCGTTCCAAAAGCATCCTTAGCACCCCCTCATGCCCGTGCCTAGCCACCCACCAGAGCAGTGTCCGGCCATATTTGGTGTCCACCCGGGCGGGATGGATATCCTTTCGTTCCAAAAGCATCTTTACTATCCCTTCATGCCAGCTCTCAGCAGCCAACAAGAGTGGGGTTTGGCCATATTCGATATCTGGTTGGTCGGGATTGATGTCCTTTCGCTCCAAAAGGACCCTTACTACCCCCTCATACCCGTGCTTAGCGGCCCACCAAAGTAATGTCCGGTGATATCTGGAGTCTGCCCGTGCGGGATGGACATCGCCTCTTTCTAAAAGAATCTTTACTACTCTCTCATGCCCATTTTCAGCGGCCAGCAAGAGTGGGGTTTGACCACATTCGGTGTCCGCCTGGTCGGGATTAACATCTCCTCGTTCCAAAAGCATCTTTACCACCTCTGCATGCCCGTACTTAGCCCCCCATGAAAGCGGTGTCCGGCCATATTTCGTGTCTGCCCGGTTGGCATTGATACAGTCTCTTCCGAGGAGCATCTTCACAACACTCCCGTTCCCGTTCTCAGCAGCCCACGAGAGCGGCGTCCGGCCATATTCGGTGTCTGCCTGATCGGGATTGATATCGCCCCGTTCCAAAAACATCTTTACTACCTCCTCATGCCCGTTCTCAGCGGCCCGCGAGAGTGGCGTTTGGCCATATTTGGTGTCTGCCTGGTCGGGACTGACATCTCCGCGTTCCAAAAGCATCTTTATTACCCCTTCATGCCCACTCCCAGCGGCCCACAAGAGTGGCGTCCGGCCATAGTAGTTGTCTTTCTGGTTGGGATTGACATGTCCTAGTTCCAAAAACATCTTTACTACCCCTTCATGCCCGTTCGCAGCGGCCCACGAGAGTGGTGCTCGGCCATATTTGGTGCCTGCCTGTTCAGGCCTGACATCCCCGCGTTCCAAAAGCATCTTTACTATCCCTTCGTGCCCGTTCCCAGCGGCCCATGAGAGTGGTGTCCGGTTATACCTGGTTTCTGCCTGGTCGGGATTGATATCCTTTTGATTTAGGAGCACCTTTGCCACCTCCTCGTGCCCTCTTGCAGCTGCCCATGTGAGAGCCGTACTCCCTGTGCTATCAGTTGTATTTACATCGCACCCCTTCACCAATATAGCAGCAACTATCCCCACGACCCCAAGAAATGCTGCTCCATGGAGCCCTGTAAATCCGAGAGGTCCTCTCGACGTACTGAAGTAAGGGCCGGAGTCCTTATTTCTATTATAACACAATAACACCACTTGAGCAGATATATGCTCATCAAATCCATCGAGGAGCCCGAGCGCAAGCACTTTCGTATTTTCCGTCATCTCCCTTCTTGTGTGCATCCCCCAATAACAAGAAGCATATTCCAGAAGTGGCATTTCTGCGGGAGCCAAGCGAAGTGTTGGTGAGAGATCCCGGACACATTTAAAATTAAGGTATGTCAAGCAAACCTCCGCAATTGTTGAGTGTGGGCTATGGAATAGGGTTGGATCATTTGAGAGATGCTCTTGCAGAGTATAGTGCACTAGTCGGACCGTGGACGAGGACGCCTCGACCGTGACAAGACCCAGACAGGATGCTACGAGTGTCCGTAGAGCAGGAACATTTTCGACATCGAGATCCGGAGATCCCACCTCCACTCCCAGGGCATGGCAGAGCTCATCGGCTCGTAATGGCCGTTCCGAATACAACACCCACATCAGGACCTTCAGCCCGAGTATTGATTTGTTTCCCTTCTGAGCCTTTATTCGGGTTAGGGTTGCTGTGTAGGCATCACCGAGTCCATTGCCCTTTGCGATCTCTTCAAGTTTCTTCCTTCTCTGACTAATTGTCACCTCTCCCAGAATAGCGTCCATGTTTAGCGAAACCAGGAGGAATCTGCACAAAATCACGGGTGAGTATTAATAAATGATAGAGTGGGAATGATAAATACTCGTACACATCAGATATCTTTTCCAGGATAACTCTAACAATATCCGCCCTTAGATCAGAGCCCATCGCCTCCGGATCGGTGTCCCTGTCTAGTCTCATCTCAAGATAATGTCTAATGTCATCTATATTAGGGCTGATGAGTGTCACGACGGCCTTGCTAAAATATCTTTGAATATCCTCCCTGACATGAGGCCTGCCCGTGAGGAAAATTCTCGTCGTAGGAGACTCCCGAACAATATCTCTCAGCAATTTCAGAAGTTCCGGCAGACGCTTTGGTAGGTATTCGTCAAGAGCATCAATGCAGATGAATACTCGCGGTCGTGCAGCGATCGCGATCCTCAGCATTCCCACCAGATCCGGAAGCAGCAGCCTTCTGCCACCCAGCTCCGTTTTTCCTTCTTCAAACGCCTCGCGTATATACTTCGGTATACACCCTCTGCCTATCAGCTGCTTCAAGATAGCTCCAATCATATTGGTAGATGTCTGTTCCTGCTGGGCGAGGAAGTCGCAGTACAAGCCTGCAACGGCGAAATCCTCCACCTTTGCGCGATCGCACAGACTGTCGATTACCAAGGAACTAGTATTTCCGATCATCAGAAATTTTCGCTTTACCTCAAAGTACTCTCCCGCTTACCTCAAGTACGTCTTGCCCACTCCCGGATTCCCGCTGCCGAATAAGACAGCCTTATCGAATCCACCCTCACCACCTCTCCACTCTCGAAACTCGGTCGTTTCCAAAAGCCAGCTCCCGACACCAGTAAATCGGTCGGTGCGCACGCCTTCATGTCTGTTATTTGGTGCCAGCGGAAAGAGCCAAGTCATAATCTTTGCGTCATCGTCGGACTTATGGAAGTTGTTGAAACTCTGAGTTATGTTGAAACTACCCGTTGCGCTGAAACTCCTCGTTGTGTTGCCGCAATGGGTCTTGCCGTCGCCGAGGCTGGCAGATTGTGTGCGCTTTGTTTGTGCCATTTTATTCTCTCAGAAGCGCAAATTCAATGCGGAAATGGTAAAATGATTTGTAGTGGTATTGGAGGAGTCCGCCAGGTTCTCCGGGGACAGCTGAAGAAAGCGGGGAGATGAGGCTTGTTGGGTGGCGTTCAATATCCAATCATTTGGGGCAGGGCGCATGACTAACAAGAGGAATGTCTCGAGAACTCTGCTGCTAGGTTAGTCTACGGTAAGTTAGTATCGTAATAATATTATGCTTCAATATTGGAATCTCCCGAGTTATCTATCCTATGGTTCTGATGTCTAAAGTGTGCACCAAACCATTTGCAACGGGGGACGCCCCGGCATCAATACAGTATTAATCCAGAAAATCCACTATCGGATTGCGCAACGTAAATCTGTGCGCTAAACCACAACAGGGTTGGCGGGTTGGGTTAAGAAGATGACCAACGCCGGTTAATGAGACACGGCAGACTCAGCACACCCAAGCTACACCGTGCCTAGAAACCACAATCCCTTCTTAGGGTGTTTTGGATCTAATCGCGGAGATTAATGTACGATCGGAGATAGTGGATTTGCCGGATTAACACAGGTATGGGACAAAAACCTGCCCGAGTTCAAAAACACACCCGTCCCGGAGGTTCCCCCCCCCCACCTAAAGACCTGATCACTGAGCCATTGAAATTTAATTTTTTTACACAAAGTTTCTCCTCTACTTTTTGGTCCCGATAAAAATCAAAATAACTCCTATGTTTTCAGGATTTGAACATCGGCTAGCCACCGATTCAACGCCAAGGAGTCCCCTGTTGAAAATTATTTAGTATGTACGCGCTCCAGATGTCGGGAAGCATGGATCCATCATGGAGCATTAGATACGAGGTTATTGGGGTTTCAACTTGAACAGGGAACTACTGCCCTGGGTGTGTTGATGATGGAAGCCGGGTGGAAGGATATGTGATTGCACATGAGATGGAAGACCACCGAAGACATTGATAGATGTCGTTCAGAAGGATGCACAGAAGCAAGTCGAAGGAAAAGAGATGGAGAGCAAGCAGGTAACAAAGGTAAAGCAGGAAACATAGGATAGAGGTTTCCAGTTAACGGAAGTGGTTAGCCGGTTGTTTCCTTATGGGGGGGGATTGCAGAGAATGTTTTCATGCGTCGTTTTGGTAGAAAGTTGCGGAAAGGAAGAGACCCATGTGGTTATGGGGAGAGGTTCCTTTGTGTTTTCTATGATATTTAGACCCTGCTCGGCTTGTACCAATTTAAAAAAAATCACAATAAAAGTTGAAAATAGGATATATCATGAAATAGAAAAATTGGTACTCGGTAACAACTACTATTTTTTTATATTCTTATTTTACCCTATTTCCAAACACTTACTTCATAAAGTGTTTTAACATAATGGATCCAAAACTGTCCTAGTATTATATTTAGAATAGGAGGGGGAGTGGTGATAGAGTTCTTCTGTTATAGTAGTTGAGCTGAGGTAAATATAAAGTGACCATTAAACTTGTAGTATATTTAGAAAAGTGTTCCTGTGAGGCTTGAGAGACTAAATCCTTAAGGAATTGTAGTCTCTTTAAATACAAAAGATAGTAACTAGAAAATATAATGATACTAACATATCTAAGGGAAACATTCAACAGTGCTAACATTGTAGCGAAAGTATGATAAATCAATCAAAGTCCTAAAGGAGCTGACCTGTAGCAGTAGGATAAAGCTAACAAAACAAGTAATGGAATCCAAACAAGGTAAAACAAGCAGTCACTACTAAGGTACTAATCTAGTAGTAACAGTAGTGCAAGGGAATACCCAACTGGGTAGTACCATGGCTAAAGTTACAAATAAGCAAACAAAGAAGATGTACTTAATTGAGTACTAACTAAGCAGTAAAGGAAATATACACTACTAGGAAAAGTCCTAAGTAGGTGAGAACTAACTTCAAGCTAGTTATATGGTAAAGAACAGCAGGATTCCATTACACAGAAAGAATTTAGCAATCAGCTCTTACAGTTCTTGTCATTCTGTAAATGTTTACAGTAGTGTGTAAAGAAAGCCAGTGCAAGTTAGTGGAAGCAATAGCTTATTTACCATAATAAGATTTCAAGAAAGCAGATGAAGCTTATAATTATATATCTCTTAGCTTCTCAATTGCATGTTAGTTGTTATAGTATTTCATAAGTAATTGAGCATAAAAGTAAAAATTAAGTATCTTAGAGTAAAAAGAGTAAATCTGCGCAAATTAAGTACTTCTCATCATTCGTAGGTAATGTATGCCAGCTGGATTTTTGCAGATTCTGAAATATATATAAAGAGGAATTTCCCTTCATATAAAATACCTTTGTGATATCCAAATACCAGTAGTAAAGGCTCCTGGACATCAGGGATGTAGAGTACCAAATACACTTCCTTAGATTATCATTCAAGGCCTAGAGCAATTCTTAGAAAGAATCAAAGATGAAGAAGGTATGTTAATTGTAACTAGTTCTTTTAAAAGAACTCATAAGAATGGCAAAATTGTAAGATATATAGAATTTGAAAATATTACCTTTCTTTCCTTACACCTATCATATCAGGTAATATATGACGGATATAGAATGTCAATAACTTCTTCTTCTGAGCAGGTCTATCCTTCTTTCGCTTATTTCTGCAGGTACTGGAAATCTCATGAAGTATTTTACTCAATAAAGATAAGAAAGCCATCAAACAATATTTGCAATGAGCGTACAATTCTGTATGATTGTTGTAACTATGACTTCAATAATATTAAAATACAGTATGAAGAAGATAGTTATTAATCTTCTGTAGATAAGACTACAATACATGGATTCAATTCAAAGTAGCTTGAAATTCATCAAATGGAGTATCAGGCTTGTAGGAAACAATACAAACTCGATATTCACAATTTACAACTACAAAATACACAGGTCAGTTCCTATTCTTTTGATTTCCAATAAGTGGTAGGAATCCCAAGAATTCCACAACAACCATTAGAATGGTATTTCTGGTTACTCTTTAAGCTATATGTTTTAGGAATAGTTAATGATGGCAAGGAACATTATATCACACTATAGATACTGAGGGATAACAAGGTAAGGGTACTAATCAGGAAGTTTCTCTATTGCATCTATTTCTTTCATCAATCAATAATCAATAGCCTGAAGTTCATCTCTGAATAGATGATTGTAGAGGGCAAAATAAAAATAAAACCATACTCTGGGAATTTTGCTGGTTAGTTTTGATACCAAATATAAAGTCAATTACCTTGAGTTTTCAAATTAAAAGTCATACTCATAACATTGTAGATCATAGATTTAGCACTGTTATGCAAAAGACAAACTTCAGTAAAATGTAGATACCAGAATAATCTACTACTCTGGTAGATTCAGTTGAAAAAAGTGGTAAGATTAAAGCTATTCAGCTTTTTAATGAATCTTCTGGATCTGTTTTTTAGGAATAAGCAAAATGTACTGACTTCACATTTGCAGTTACTAAAAGGAATTCAAAAGTTTCAGTTTTTTCGCTTTGATGCATGTAGTCTAGGAATTGAACAAGCTCAATTGCTTTCAAATTCAGAGTATGTAAAATTCAATCTCCACTAAAGAGATTTTTGTTTGGATTCTCTTCTTTTAATTTCTCTCCACCCCGTTTCAGATACTAGATTAATTTCAGAAAAAGGTATGATTTTTAGTATAAGTATTCACCCTATATACCTGATTCATTCATGAATCAGTAGCTTTACTTGAAATCTGTGGGAGATTTAATTATACGAGTCCATGAAAAGAAAAATCTTTGAGCATAAAATACAAGAAATTCTAAACAAAAAACTAGTTCCTCTAATTCACATAATCTGGCAGAAACTATTGGTAAGTACATTCAACATCATCATGTTCAAGGTGAGAATACAACTAATATGCAAGTACAATATTTAAAATCTGCAGAAAATCCTGGATCTGCTGAAGGACAAGAAGTAGAAGAAAATACTAGCCAGTCAGTAGGTGCTAAACAGCTAGGACATGGTCATTCTCCTGGATCTGTAAATAAGAAAAAGAAAACTAGTCTGAGTAACTCAATTAAAAGATAATAACTACTGTTTAAAAACTTTCTAGTCTTTTCAATAAATTATGGTGTATGTCATCCAAAATGTACACCAGACTGAGCAAGGAGTATTACATGACTAAGTAGTTTTTTTATGCCAAGACATTACTGTAACTATTCTAATATCTAGTATTAGAGTATAACTTTAAAATTAATATATTATAAACCTCATGTAAGATAAAATTTGTTCTCTGTAAAAATAATATTAAGATATATATTATTATCACATTACACAGTAGTGCTATTTTTAATTAATCAAGGTCAACCCTCTCAGAAACACACTTGTCACTTTTCTACTGATGCTTTATAACAATTAAAATGTCACGAATGTGACAGGTAGCTCAGGATTTCGCACATGACTCGATTATGAGTCATGGGTCTTGCGCATATGACTCGCTTGAGTCATATGACTTGTTTATATTATGATTTGTTATGTTTCGCACATGACTCGATTATGAGTCATGGGTCTTGCGCGTATGACTCATTTGAGTCATATGACTTGTTTACATTATGATTTGTTATGTTTCGCACATGACTCGATTATGAGTCATGGGTTTCGCGCGTATGACTCATTTGAGTCATATGACCTATGTAAGGCTTTTCGCAAGGCTCACACTTGTGAGTCATCAGGGTTAGGGTTGAGTGAAGAGCACTATATAAGGAGGCCGAGGCGGCCGAGGAAGATAGGCTCTTCACGCTTTGTTCTAAGTACTTTCCTTACTTATTACTTTTACGAATAAAACATCTTTACGCTCTTTATCACGTTTGCATATCCGACACATTTCTCACGAGCCTATATAAGGCGAACCTATCTTAGTTAGGACTTAACAGGCGTTATCCGACGAACGGTGATAACGTAGATCAACGGATCTAATAACTGTTATATCAGACAAGATAGGAATTAAGAAGAGAAGTATCATTGTCCGTTGCTATTAGTTAACCACAAGCTAGGAACGTTACATAAAAAGTCATTTAAGCTATACTTAACTCCAGTTTGATAGGTATCCATAATTCTCCCTAACTTCTGTGTAGATACCAGAGCCTAACTTATAATGTTTAAAAGAATTATGAAGTATGGCTATTATCATAACATATCACATTTTAATGTATATTCTCCCTGGAAAACCTACAGGATTATATATTTTTCAACCTAACTTAGTGATAGTCTTGGCAAGAAAAGTTGCATATTAATTTACACAATTTACTTTCTTGGCAACAAAATTGTGGCTGTGTATACCACTTTTTTCAATTTACCACCAAAAATGCTTTATTTGAAAGGAAAATACAAAACTACTAAGTGGTTAAATTGAATTTAAAAAACCTCTAGGTTATTCTTCTTATCTTAAACAACAATGTAGAGGTTTTTTATATTGTATTAGCTATCTCAGGAAGAGTGTATAATCATTTAAAAAGGGATAAATTTGAGGTGGACATTTTGGATAGCATGAACTATAATTTTTTTTTTTTCTTTTTTTTATTTCATTACATGTTTTAATACAAGATTCTATCACTTTATTTATTACTTTCATGTCTTCCTGGCTATGAATGATAGTGTTATAGCTAAATTTCATTTGAAATTGTTTTTTTCTTGTTTTCTCATTTCCCCCCTTGTTGCCATGGAAACTTTGAACCCTTATTTCTCATGCTTGTTAAAATATGTTCCATCTCATCAACCAAGAAGATTATTTGATGAAGAGAATATGCTATTGAGCAAGGATATGTACTATTCATAAAGTAGGCCACTTGGTTGACGAGATATGCTGCTGACAATAAAAGGTTTGTCTTATCTCACTGATTAAGTAAATTTGCTCGAATTTGTATTAAGTACAAATAGGTGTAGGAATTGGTGTAATTTTATATACTATACCATTCTTTTTAATCAAACCTCTGCTATTTATATATGCTAGCAGCTTCCTACAGCCTCCTATCTTATTATTTAATAAGTCTACTATTAATCCTACTGCCTACTTATACCATAATTGGAATTTATTTCACCTATGTTAATTATCCAAGCCTGGTTGAAAAATTAACTTACTTAGTAACTAGAAATTGATTAAGTATTAGTATCAATCTCAGATAACTGTTTTTTGAATTAATACTAATTCTGTTTTGGCTATGAAAGGAGATAGATTACCACTATCAAACTCCTATTATTGGCCATTGAATCTTGTTCCATGTATACCAGCATCATTGATATGAAGAATCAATTGTCTTATATCAACCCAATAAATCTATATTTACTGAAGAGTACTATGATTAAAATGAATACGTTCAGGAAATATCCAGAATTGATTTTGACAGCTAAGATGACAGGTTTGATAATATTTAGACAGTTATCCTCTGTCTGTATTATTCTATAACAGTAGTTACATACAGCGATAGGAAATTTACTCATTCCTGTATATTTAAGCTAGTTTTGAACACTTTATATTTTATAACAAATATCATCTGGTTGAATAACCTCATTGCTCAAACTAGGTATACTATCCATCATAACTGTCTTTCAAAATAGTATACCATCTTTGATGAAGTAATAGGTAAGTGTATTATATCTCTGATTGTACTGATATAGTTGCTTAGTACTAGGAGTAGACATTGCATTTGGGAAAATAAACTAGTTGTTAAGTTAACAGGTCTATTTCTCTTAGTTAAACAATCACTATTGCTCTAAACTATTAGTTTCTATTGTATAGAAACACTCTTATTATATTTACATATGATACATACATGGTTCAAGTTTTTGTAATATGATAAATTTAGCTATTAGGTAAATTGTGAAAAGGTTTGTTCTATAAAGGAACTCCAGAAATTGTTATTTGGTTCCATCTAACTAGTAGAATAGAGGTATGCTGTTGTTAGGTATATAAGACCTAGCATAGTGGTAATGTCACATATCTGACCATAGAGGTCAAGTGACCTGATAAGATGGTTGCGGCAAAGCTATATAGGAATTATAATAATTTCTAATCTATATCTCCCTGACTGCAAACCATATAAGACCACTCGCAATAAGTGAATAGCCGACCGAGGGATTTTCGATCAATTAGATACAAGACATCCGGCGCTATCAGACTACACCAGAAATTATCAGTACCCGTTCAAGATTAGGTGTATATTGGATGGCTCCAATAGGAGTCCCACTTTGTAACGTGTTCGCTAGGTGCTAATCACGTTTCGAGAGGTGTACGATAGTTGACAGGTGGCCTGCTCTTCCAGAGAGGAGGCGAGAGCTGTATGAACTAAAGGAGGCTTCGGAGGTGTACTGGAGAAACTAAAGAGTAACCGTTCAACCAAGTATATTGAAATACTGTCTGTCGAAGTCTGTCCTTTCCATCGTGGAATAGGACGGTCTTTAAATATACAACTCTGTTCATGTCTAGCATGAACGAAACTAAACAAAGGTATCAAGCGATACTCTTTGGTAAAACAACATAAATAACAAACTAAGTATCAAAACGATACTTAAAACAAAACATAAAACAAACTAAGTATCAAAACGATACTTCAAACAAACCAAGTATCAAAGCGATACTTAAAACAAAACATAAAACAAACTAAGTATCAAAACGATACTTCAAACAAACCAAGTATCAAAGCGATACTTAAAACAAAACATAAAACAAACTAAGTATCAAAACGATACTTCAAACAAACCAAGTATCAAAGCGATACTTAAAACAAAACATAAAACAAAATCCTTAACCGAGTACCAGTACCGGTTACACACTTGGAGGCAGGAGGTCTGAGGGGAACCACACTTGAATTGGAAGACTGGAGATGCACGAGTCTGTCTATGATACTGGCGTGTCGAGACTCATGCATGCATATATTAATTATGCACTGGTTCCTAACAACGGACTTAGCTAGTTCTTGATCTGATGAGATGATTGGAATGATAGCCATTCGGACTACATTTACATACTTAGTCCATTCAAGCCTGGAGATCGGAAAGAAATCATTAGGAGATAGGACGCTATCCTCTCAAGATAAATATCTCGTCTCAATTAAGGTTGAAGTGTTGTACGAACTTTCAGGGTCAAACCGTGTTCGCACTTAGTAGAAACTAAAGTTAAACGCTCCTCGGTACAAGTTAGTATGGAAATATTAAGTACCGGTAGATTAGTATAAATAGGTTTAAGGTCTCTGGGTTAGTTAGAGGAATCAAGCAACGGAGAAGAGACCTTAACAATATAATAAGTTTACAATTACGAATCTTTATTCTTTTATTATTTAATCCTATACGAGTCTTCTTAGACAATTTCCGATCAAAGATTCAGGCCCTAGTCCAACCGATAAGATTGACCTCGGCTACCGCCTAACAGCTGTCTAGGTGATCTGTTTTACTAAGATTCTAAAACAAACTTGTTAGAGGGATAACTGGAGCCATTACTTGACTGATAGCATATCTCCTGTACAAAGTAACCTTCTTGGTAAAGAGCATATCCTCTTCACCAAGTAATCTTCTTGATTGGTGAGATGGAACAAATACAATATGTACACTTTATTATCCTTATCAACACCCATATAAGACAACCGCTTTATAGACCAAGATCATCAATAATCACTCGTTATATGAAGCGGATGTAGGGAAACAAAGGAAGGGAACTGTTTAGATAACTGTTTACAACTCTGTCCAGCATCGATCTCCATCGATGGATTGTTCATACGGTAGCTAAATTCCTGTGCGGGGTCTATGTATGACCCGTTGCGCTAGATTGCGTGGCGTTGAGTGAGTAGGTGGGGGGTTGGGGAACATTTTACTTTTTATACGTCATATTCTCAATACCACATTGAGTGGCTGGGTATTACAAATGTTAGCGGAGCTCGGAATACCAGGTACCGAAAGGGGTAAGTTAGCCGAGGGGGATGAATTTAAACGGCGACGACTCTCGAAACGGTGAAACGAAACGACGATTAGTAAGGCAGATGAAAAAACTCTTATCGCCAATGCACAACTCGGGAAGAAGCGGGGAAGATCGCTTGTTCTCATCCAATACTCTCACTCTCTCCGCATTATCGCTCGACATAACTAGCTAACGAGGCGGTAATGACGGGAGTATAAATACTGAGGTACAGCCCGTAAGTTTTGTATACTTTACTAGTCGCAGTGCTGCGCTAGTGCGGGGTGGATGGGTGGATTGGATAGCGATACTCGATTCGCCGCGACCATACCTAATTCACTCCCTCACTCTCTGCTAGCCGAGCACCCCCTCCTAGTAAAATATCAAACTTACGGGCTGTACGGTATCTCCGTAAACTGGGACGGAGACCCCCCCCACCCTTTCATCGTCGCCACAGGTATCCACTCTCGCCCACATTTGTCTCCCTTTCATCTCTGCGTGTTCCCAAGCTAACAAACGAAGAAAAAAACCAGGCTTCGTAAAGACTCCCACCGCTCGCAGCCCCCCGCACAGTTCATTTGACTCTCCCGTCCTGCTTCCGACGAGAACATAGTTGGCTTCCGGTGGATACGCGTCTTCCTTCTACGGATGTGCCGATCCAAAGCGCATCTCCGAACCCTATGCGAACGAGCGAAACAATAACCTGAGCATGTCGAGCAGCATGCACGAATTCTAACAGATGAGGGCGGTGGGGGGGGCAGAGCGACGGGTGAGATAACTAGCGGTACTGAGTTCCGTCTGTTATGCCCTTTTTATCCTCTCTCGTCGGTTCATTTCTCTATGCTAGCATCGTACCTAGGCACCCCCGATCGCTCGTACGTTCTCCATCATGAATGACACGGACCCGGCTGCCCTGCTCTATGCCACCATGCCTTATTCTTGTTTTTGGTAGCAGCGTAGGCGGTAGCGGTTGTAGGGAGTAGATATACCTAATCGCTAAAATCGGCCCGTGGCAAGATGGATCTGTGTGCAAAGGTTTCGACACTGTACTCCACGAACAGGGGTTTGTGGAAACAGAAACTGCTAGTAAATAGGACTTCGCATATCTCGAGAAATAAATAAAATAGAATTTAAACTTGACCGTTCTCCTATAACCTCTACCCCTTCGGGTAATCAAAATCTTTGGCTAGCTAGTGGCCGAGAGTCTAGGCCAGCTGGACAGGGTATACCGGAACACCACCGGCAAGTCAAAAAACTACGACATCAGCCGTAGACGGGGCGGATGATACGACGTTTTGTGTCTGCTGTGATCCGGGAAGTATTGCTAATTTTGAGCCCGTTTCCGCAGTAGCAGAGGATATGGGGGGGTAAGGCTTCGATACTGTGGCGCGGGCGATGGTTGCCTGGAAAGAGTGGAGTTCGATTTCGGGTGGTGGATGGACTTGATCGTAAACTAACGTGCCTAAGAATACATTAGTTGGTTGAGTTGAGCGATAGTTCGGAGTGAGAGTTGAATGAGTCCTAGCGTGCTTCCCCACTTACCCAATGTTTTGTGCTGGCGATTGGAGTGGTGTTTCTGTTGCCTTACTAATCTCAACCGTTTCAATGTTTCGTGGTCGACGTTAAAATTTTATTGTCCTCTCTCCCACACTCCCCGACTTGGGTGTGTAACCAGGGTCGGCGAACAAGGATTGAGCGCTACTAGTGGCTGTAAGTACACAATACCAAGGCACGCCGCTACCCGCGACCCAGGACCTCGGATGCAGTCACAAACCAACTTCCTTCGGGTGCAAGTATCATATGGGGGGAGATGCTTCATAGGAGGTACGGTAGGATTGTTTTTCCCGGTAAGGTAGATTAGCTGTTCATTCAACTTATTGATGGGTACGGGTATCATACCCTGGGAGGTGTTTTCGCACAAGGGATAGGAGGATTTCCTGGAAGGATCTGGAGAAATCTGGAGCTGGGAAAGAAAAATCTGGGTCACCTACTGAGTTATTCTCTCACCTTGAGGGGCCCGATTTTCCCGGTTTCTAGTTTGTGATGATTGCCGTGAAGTGAGACCGCGCGTTGTTGGATAGAAGCACTTTGGGAGACCTCTCATGCAAGGCGGTGAGGGGGGGCGTTGTCCTTCTCAGAAAACCAGTACTATACAAACCACCAGGCTTAAATATATGATAGAGGTCTGCTCCATGCCTCTCATATCGAAAACAAAGCCCTCTTGTCGCAAGAGATAGCAGGGCCGTCCACGAGTCAGACTGTCTGATAGAACATTGTTTTCCGTGGAATTGGGTCCCCCAGTACCGGTCTCTTGTCTGTTCTTTATTTTCTGCGTCGAAAAATAAGTACCGGCGTGTAGAGAATCATTGCCTTCGGAATGGTCGGGCAACTGTAGGAAAGCCCCTGTGATAGACTTCTGAGCCTTTCCGATGTGGGCAGAGGGGGGGCGTGTTTAGACTTTCGAAGATCTGTTGGGTGCTTGGATACTAAAAAATAAATAAGCCGTTTAAGTGGAGCCCGAATAAACTGGACAGAGGAAAAAATCGGTCACACAAGTCCTCGTCGAAACGGAAGTGGGTTGGGGGGTGATTGGCAAGGTTCGATTTCAAACTAGATTTTAATGGGAAATTATGCCAAGAGCGTTTCTGAATCCAGTCCAGGTTCCCGCGGGAAAGTGCACGAGGGACTCATTACCCGGAACCGGCAGCGATAAATTTTCCATGTTAACTCCAAATAACGGCTCCATAATCTCCCGTCTAACATGGTATCATACCCGTTACTCGGCACCTGGGACTGGACACACCTAGACCGCTGGAGGCAACACACCACAAGCACACCCAACCCCAAACAAACCTTTGACCGACAAAAAAACCCTTCTAAATTTAACTTTCACAACTCAACGTTTCGCAACATCCCGATCAAACTCGTTGCAATGGCAGATATTCCAGAACAAACTAACAGTCAAATTTCGCCACAGCCTGGCATGGAAAGTGTTTTGCAAGGTCTCTGCGCCAAACCCTCTAAAGCTTCCATGTCGCTAACATATCTGCACCCAAGGGGCTGAAATATTGGCACTTCTGCAACAACTCCAACAGGGACAAGCTGCCCTTCACGAAGGACAAGTTGCCCTCCGACAAGGTCAGACTGCACTCCAGGAAGGACAGGCTGCCCTCCAACAAGGGCAAACTGACTTCCAGGGAGAACAAGCTGCCCTCCTGGGAGGGCAGGCAGACATCCTGCAGCAGGTCGATGGGCTCAGAGATGAAGGTTCCCGCCAGTAAGTCTGTCTTATATTTATTTTCATTTGCAAATTGACTGATGGCGTAACTGGTCCCAGGGATAAAAACTCCATCGCTCGTGTCATCAACAATAACGCCAGACTAGATGACACACCCCTAGAACCGTTCTACGGTATCAATGGACAATTGGTCCCTCATTTTCCACCAACTCTTGGACATGCCAAGAGACTCCGTAGTAAGTACCTAATCTCGAAACCAGAGAAATCTGTTCTAATCTAACCAATATAGGTGACAGAGTCGATGCCCTTCTTTTGGCACTGGGTTTGGGGGTTGCTGGGTCGTTGGCAGTTCGTCGGACTCGCTTCAAGAGGTACATTGGGCTACGTGATGACTAATAAAGTACCGGGGAGGCACAATACCAATTTGTACTATCTTGGGGACAGGGCGTTTGCACATTTTCTGAATTGGCTGTTGGCTTTGGTTGTGGGTCTGATTGAGTGTGTTTGCTCCTGAGTATATTTATCTGGGGTGTTATGAGAATACCGATTTTGTGAAGACCGTGGATACTTCTAATAGGTTGTTTTCATGGGACTCATAAGCACGCTCTTTGTGCCACTTGGGTCTGCCTCTTGGTAAGGAGAACCTTCTGGGAATAATTTCCTATGCGTCACGGTCCGGTACCGGAGGAATAGCCATTTCTTCCTAGCATCGTGGTGCTATCCAACGATCGACAACGAATTATGCACAAGAACTAGATTGAGAAAGATTTGCGTCGTGCTGAGGGGTTTGAGTACGTACCTCAGTAAGTACTTCCTTAAACTCCATGAAGTGATTATTAATAGGGCGTAAGTGGGTAACAGAGTCGGTCCCTGTATGGTGCAAAATACGAGCAAGCGTGGGGGGCAGGCGCAGCGGATCGTCCTGGATAGGTGGCATTTAGTATGGGAGGTATACCGGTAATAACCCGGAACCAATTCCTTATGATTTTATTGTGTACCAAAGGCTTGATGGATATACTAGTTTGATACGGTATCATACTCGTCCAAGTTCTCTTTCGCTTCAAAGCTTAGGCCGACGGGATAGCCACTAAGGGTAACCTGTGAGATAGGACGGCGAAACATTTTCTCTCTTCCCCTAAGAAGTCTCAGGACAGCCGTTACCCTGGAGGACGACCAACCCAAAATGTACGACAAGACGGCATAGGGGACCATTTAGAACTCCCGGGGACAATGAGGGACTGAAGGGAAATTGCAAACGATAGTAGGGTATGATATTGCTGGTGACAGCGAGGTCTGTGTGAACTGTAGAAGGCCACCGGTGATCGCGGTGATACAGGCCTTTTGGTAATCCAACAAAGGCTAGAACATGCTAGAAGTAATTCGGGACTATTTTTTTGCTGAGCCGTAGCTCGTTTCACATCCATCATTGGTGGAAACAACCGAGAGTAAACTCAAAAGCCTTTTGTTGCAATAGAATGCGCATAAAAAAAGGGGGGGTTGTTTTCCCCCTAACCCTGCTTGGGTTGTTTGGTGTGGAGAGCCTTTTTTATAACCCTTTCCTTCCAGCTATCATAACTACCCAGACTAGAGCTTTTGCACGGGGAGGGATGCGCCGCAAAAGACCCTGCCCAATCCGTTTGCCCTCAACTCTGCACGAACTCTTCTCTAGTTTACAAAAAATTAAAGTAAAGATATATTTTACTTCAGAGATGGTAACCTTTTTTTTAAGACTAGGTTTCAGATATCTATGGAGATATAGTGGCTCGAAAACCCCGAATTTCAATGTGATCCGGCCTCCGTCTGGTAGCCAGGCGACTTCTGTTGGAAATTGAGAAAGACGGACAAGATAAAACCGGTAGTAGCTGCAACGGTAATGACTGAAAGGCGGGTTTTACGCGGTGGATAGAGTTGGCTCTGATGGCGATGAGGGAACTTTGTATCGTGTGTGAACAATAGAGAAAGAGGAGTGAGGAGAGTTTTTAGTACAAGAGGCGTGGAGTGGAGTTGGTTGACTTCTTGAGAAAGAAAGAAAAGGAAGGAAGGAGGGGAAATAAAGAGGTGAAAACTTTTCACCGCTTACGCTTCCTCATATGAGAGGTACGCACGCGACCGTAGTTTCGAGTATTTTTCGTTACTAGAAAACAGAACGTGACCTAGACGATCAGTAAAGTTTGTATTGAAAAAAATGGAAAGAAAAAGGGAAGGAATGAAAATCAAGCAGTTCGTATCCCAAGGAAGAAAGCAGCACAGTCCTTCGGCTATCTTTCACTTCGTAGTACTGTACACAAGTCAATTTCACTCGGTTCGTGGTTCGCAAGTTCGTCTTCGTGGTTCTCGTATTGTTGATCCGCTTGCTTAGTTACAGGATTGAAGAAGAAAATTTCCTTTTCTCTTCTCTTAGCACAAATTTTCCAGCCAAAGCTAGCCCAACAAGCCCTTTCCACCTCATTAGAAAAACCTAACTAAAACATGATTGAACCTCGAACACATCATTCAAGATTTTCGAAAAATTGCAGAGCCTCGTTTCCGTCTCCACAGTACGATAACAAAGTCAAGCCAAACAGGCGCAGATGCGATATCAGACCAGTAGGCTACCTACCCCTATTCAACGTATTGAGAGATAAATGTTAATTCTTTAAAGGTCATAATATTGGTACTAGATAAGCTGCAAAAATATACCGGTTTTTTTTTTGGTTTTTAAATCCTTTGAAAGTAAATTAGTAATGGGAGTGCACAGTTTGTAAGATCATACTATCGATGGAACTAGTAGTTCATCAGCCTCACTGCATTCTCCATTATTTGGAAAACTCGTTTATTTTCCAAATTTGGATTGTACTCGTACAACCATAGTAAATTGTACTTGAGCGAATAGAGCAGGTTCATAGTAGATAGCTGATTTCGAATACTAGTTTTGGATTAGCATCAGTTTTAGGATTGCGGTGGATTATTTAAACTTTACGCATTCCTCATTTAGACCTAACCTAAATAAACCCTTAACTAATGAAAATTCTTTCTAAATTTAACCCCCACAACTCGACCATTCACAACCCGCCCATTCAATTCGCTTCATTGGAAAATATCCCAGAGAAACACTACGATCAAATTCACCACAATTCAAGATGGAAAATATTTTCCCAAGTCCTCATAATACGACCACCGGAACTGCTAGTGGCGATGCCTTCTCCTTTAATCAAGGTGCTGAAATACTGGCACTCTTACACCAACTTCAGCAAGGACAAATTGCCCTCCGCGAAGGCCAAGTTATCCTTCAACAGGGACAAGATGCTCTCCAAGAAGGGCTAGCTATCCTCCAACAAGGACAAGTCGTACTTCAAGAAGAGCAGACTACCCTTCAGGAAGGACAGGCAGAAATCTTGCAGCAAGTGGAAGGGCTCAAAGAGGAAGGTTCCCGCCAGTAAGTATTCGCTATGTTTTCATCTATTATTTATTTGTACCATGGCTAACAATGTAACCTATACCAGGGATAAAAACTCTATCGCCAGAGTCATCAACAATAGCGCCAGTCTTGATGGAACACCTTTGGAACCATTCTATGGCATCAACGGACAACTGGTTCCTAACTTTCCAGCCACTCTAGGACATGCTAAGCGGCTCCGTGGTAAGTCTCCGAACATGCACAGGGAGATATTGAATCTAAACTGTGGAATACAGGTGACAGAGTTGATACGCTCCTCTTGGCTCTCGATTTAGAGACAGGTGGTACCCTGGCTGTTCGTAGGACTCGCTTCTCACGCTATATTGGACTACGTGACGATGAATAAAGTATCAGGTTTACTTAGTGTTCGCAAACCATTGGTGGATGGTTTAGGATATAAGTTGAGTTTAATGTTCAATCCCGAGTGTACTGATGCAGGTCACTAGAGGTTCAGTACTTGTACAAAGTCTCTTGAGAACTGCCACAAGTATTATTCATTGGACCCACAACCACTTCCTTTCTTTGTGCTATTTGGGTCTGCCATAGCATGTCTCGGATATGCAGTGTGAGTGGTGATCTGATACTTGTAGAATAACTATCGCCCTCCCCCCTTCAAATAAATTGGTATGGTCCAGATGTCTTGCTACATCTCTCAACAATTTAGTAACTGTGAATTATGTACAAAAACTAAGTTTAAGACGGCTTTTATGACTCCCAATATATAAGTACGCATCCACAATCCATTGTAAAGATTTAGACATAACGTACCCAAGGTAGAAGCGAGATATCAGGTAGAAGCGAGACACAGCAACCGAGTAGTAAAAAAAATGGAACAACTCAGTCAATTCCCACCCAAAATAAATCAAATAAAATGGAAGAGATTGAGAAAGGGTAGGAGGACCAGCCCAAGTGTAAGAGAAAGAAATAAAGTAGGAAAACATTGGAAGATACAAGAAACAAAGTGGAAATTGGTACAGTAATTAAGAGAGACAAGAAGAGAAAATATGAAAGAGTAGGATCATAGTTGATATTAGTGAGGCGGTATTCAAATGCATCTAAACGGGCTAAACTGCCCTCAATGTTGGTGAGGTGGTGTTCAAACGCATCTAAACGGGCCGGCAGAGTACCAAGTGCGGCGACATACTCATAGACGTCGTCACGCGTATTACGGATTTGGTCCGCTAGTGGGAGGGCTTGATCCCGTGCAACGAAGGCCTCCTTAGAGGTAGTCGGGAGTGGCGATTTCATGGTGGTTGTGTAAGGACGCGTGGTCAGCTGGATCTATGGAAATGGACGGACGGATGGGGGGGCATCATAGTAGAGGTTGATGTAGCTGATGTTACCCGGCCTAATTCAATTAATTACCTCAATAAAGACCAGAAAAGTGCTACAAGTTCTCCGCCACTTCCTTACTTTCCTTTATTTTTTGAACCGAGTAAGTACTTGTAGTTCATAGTCGAGTCATGATGAAGCCCAATTTTCGGCAATCATGTTTTTTCCCCCTCGCGCACTGTTACAAGACAAAAAAACTCACGCATTTCCGCCCCAGTGTACAGTACCCCAGTACTTGTAGGGTCGTTCCAGCTCCCGCAAGCTCCAGCAGAAGGACTCAATGCTTAGGGTCAGATAGATTGTGGTATAAGTCAGCTCAAGAAAACTTTGTGCGTGAACAGACGATAGACCATAACCACCAGCAAAATAAAAATTTGTATATATATCCATATATACATAATTAGGGATTGGACTGTGTATATGGCCCCCGGCAAGGAGGTAGTATTGAGAGTCATTTCTTGCTGATAGCGAATTGTTTGTAGCGCAGCGGAACGATTGATCGATAATGATGGGACTCGTATGAGTTCACCACAGAGTGAAGGATGATTGGAGTGGAGAGTGTGTTTTTGATGTTAGGTACAGAGGGAAAAACTCAAGAGATAGGAAGGAAGGAAGCTTCATTAAATACAGTTTGTGGTGGTCAACATCCCACATGTGCACACTATCATACCCAATGTGTCTTCTTCAGGGCATTAGACCTTGCTGTGCCCCAACCTGATCCCAATACTATTCCACGATAGGATTACTCCATCACTTGCGACTCCGGTTATGGTGAGGTTCTGGAGTGAGCGGGGGGAGGTGTTTCTATATACCTATTTTTGCGTGGGGATATGTTTGTATGGGGAAGGCAGCCGGCCGCTACGCCAAATGTTCAGTTATTTATGGTAAAACGCTCTCTTAGCCGAGTTGAATGAAGTTGGACAGATTCTACCAATGGGAATTTCCCCCTTAGGTGTTCCAATGTCAACTCGGCCATGGGGAGTATGAGTGCTGTATGATACGAGGTTAGATCAAGCTACAAAGTGATGTTAAGCCGCAAAGTTAAGTTAAGCCACAAGGTTACGTTTAGCTGTGGGGCGCTCTGTAAGTGGCCCCCGATTGTTAGCCAGCGAACATCCGGAGGTTGTGTCTGGGCGCCACAACCTTGGCATGAGTACATTACCATCACATATTATTATATCCATAGCAGAACGAGTGGTGTAGCATCATATCGACGGTTTGTGAAAATAAACCGATACTAATAACTCGGCGGCATTGATTGAGAAACTAACGAGTGAGGATAAACCGGTCACTTGCAGAATATATAGACAGTCTTCTTCGAGATTACAGTCGACTCCCACCCCATTTGACTGAATCGGGGGCACACCACTTCGACAAAATACAGGGCTGATATGAACGAACAACGGGAATGAACGACGAGAAACAGCGATACCGACCAAGTCCAATCGAACTCTCAGGAAGAACTAGAAGAAAAACGCCAAAAATACCCAATAGCCAGGTGAAACGGTGAAACCCCTTTCTCGATGTCTATTTACATCTAAATCGATAGGGGTCTTGCCTACACGAATCCCCGAAAGGGCAATCATCCATGGAATGGAAATATTTTCGATAATGAGGAAGAGAGTATGTAAACGAGAAAAGCCGAAAGACAAACGAAAGAGGCGATGATCAAATAACGGTCAATCATGATTGACGGAGAGAGGGATGCCTGGCCACTGCGATCCTCTATGTTGGAATTTACACCGTCCCGTTCCGATAGGATTCTCACAACTCCATCGTGTCCCTCAGAGAGAGCCAACAACAGAGGCGTTTGGTTCCTGTCATCTAGCAAGTTGGTGCGAACATCTTTTCGTTCCAAAAGCATCTTTACCACCGCCTCATGCCCGTTCCCAGCAGCCCACGAGAGGGGCGTTCGGCTAAATTCCGAATCTGGCTGGTCGGGGGCAACATCCTCCCGCTCTAAAAGAATCTTTACTACCCCCTCGTGCCCATGCTCAGCGGCCCACGAGAGCGGCGTCCTACCATATTGGATGTCTGCCTGGTCAGGATTGACATCCTTCTGTTCCAAAAGTATCATTAATACCCCCTCATGCCCATGCTCGGCGGCACGCGAGAGTGGTGTCCGGCCACATTGGATGTCTGCCTGGTTGGGATTGACATCCTCTCGCTCCAAAAGGATCTTTACGACCCCCTCACGCCCGTGCCCAGCTGCCCACGAGAGTGGTGTTTGGCCATGATTGGTGTCTACCCGGTCGGGCTCGATATCCCCCCTTTCCAAAAGCATCTTTACTACCCCGTCACGCCCGTGCCCAGCCGCCCACGAGAGTGGTGTCTGGCCATAATTGGTGTCTGCTCGGTCGGGATTGACATCCTCCCGTCGCAAAAGCATCTTTACTACCCTCTCGCGCCCGTGTCCGGCCGCCCACGAAAGCGGTGTCCGGCCATATTGGGTGTCTGTCCGGTCGGGATCGACATCCTCCCGTTCCAAAAGCAACTTTACTACCCGCTCACGCCCGTGCCCAGCAGCCCACGAGAGCGGCGTTTGGCCATGATTGGTGTCTGCCTGGTCGGGATTGACGTCCTCTCGTTCCAAAAGCATCTTTACCACCCCTTCACGCCCGTGTCCAGCCGCCCACGAAAGCGGTGTCCGGCCATATTGGGCGTCTGCCAGGTCAGGATTGACGTCCTCCCGTTCCAAAAGAATCTTTACTACCCTCTCACGCCCGTGCCCAGCCGCCCATGAGAGTGGCGTCCGACCATACTGGGTGTCTATCGCATCGGGACTAACATCCTTCCGATTCAAAAGCATCTTTACTACCCCCTCATGCCCGTTCCCGGCTGCCCACGAGAGTGGTGTTCGGCCATACTGGGTATCTGCTTGGTCCGGAATAACGTCCTCCCGTTCTAATAATATCTTCACCACCCCCTCGCGCCCATGCCCAGCCGCCCACGAGAGTGGTGTTTGGCCATTGGTGTCTACCTGGTCTGGATTGACGTCCTCCCGTTCCAGAAGCATCTTTACTACCCCCTCACGCCCATGCCCAGCAGCCCACGAGAGCGGCGTTTGGCCACAATTGGTGTCCGCTCGATCCGGACTAACGTCCTCCCGCTCTAACAGCATCCTCACTACTCCCTCGCGCCCATGCCCAGCTGCCCATGAGAGCGGTGTCCGGCCATACTGGGTGTCTGCCTTGTCGGGATTGACGTTCCCCCGTTCCAAAAGGATCTTTACTACCCTCACGTCCGTGTCCAGCTGCCCACGAGAGTGGTGTTTGGCCATAATATGTGTCTTCCTTGTCGGGATTGACGTCCTCTCGTTCCAAAAAAATATTAACTACCCCCTCACGCCCGCGCCCAGCCGCCCACGAAATCGGTGTCCGGCCATATTGGGTGTCTGCCTGGTCAGGGATGACATCCTCTCGTTCCAAAAGCAGCGTCACTATCCCCTCGTGCCCGCCTCCAGCTGCCCATGACAGTGGCGTTCGACCATATTGGATGTCTGGCTTGTCAGGATTGATGCCCTCTCGTTCTAACAGCACTCCTACGATCTCCTCATGCCCTCTTAACGCTGCCCAGGTGAGAGCCGTGCTCCCCAAACTATCGGTTGCATTAACGTCCCATTCTTTCATTTCCAATACGGCAGCAACTACCTCCACGATCCCGAGAAATGTTACTCCGTGGAGCCCTGTAAATCCTTCAGGACCCCTCGCCGCGTCAAAAAAAGGCCCCGAGCGTCTATCTTTATGATAACGCAATAAAACTAGCTGAGCAGACACATGCTCATCAAATCCATCGAGAAGCTGTGTGCAAGTCTTTTCACGCTCCCCGTCACCCCCCTCTTTGCGTGCTCTCCCCAGTAACAAGAAGCATATTCTAGAAGGGGGGTTGTTGAGGGGGCCGAGCAAAGGGCTGGCGAAAGATCCCGGACTAATTTAAAATTGAGGTATGTCAAGCAAACCTCCGCAATTGTTGAGTGGGGGCTATGGAACAGGGTTGGATCGTTTAAGAGATACTCTTGTAGAGTAAAGTGCACCAGTCGAACGGTGGACGAAGACGCCTCTACCGTGACAAGGCCCAGACAGGATGCTAGGAGAGTCCGCAATACAGGAACATTTTCGAAATCGAGATCCGTTGATCCCACTTCCACTCCCAAGGCATGGCAGAGCTCCTCAGCCCGTAATGGCCGTTCCGAATACAACACCCACATAAGGACCCTCAGCCCGAGTATCGATTTATTTCCCTTTTGCGCCTTCAGTCGGATAAGAGTGGCCGTGTACGCATCGCTCAGTCCATTCCCTAGTGTCATCTCTTCAAGTTTTTTTCTCCTTTGACGAATTGTCACCTCTCCTAGAATAGCGTCGATATTCAGCGAAACAAGGAGGAATCTACGCATAATCGTTAGTAAGCATATATTGAGTAGGATGCAAAATACGTGTACTAACATATCAGATATTTTTTCCAGGATTACACCCACAATATCCGCCCGTAAGTCATCGTTCATTGCCTCTGGCTCGGTGTCCCTGTCTAGCCTCATCTCCAGATAACTCCTAATGTCATCCGTGTTAGGGCTAATAGGTATCACAACCGTATTGGTGAAATATCTTTGAATATCCCCCCTAATGTGAGCTCTCCCGGTGAGGAATATTCGCGTCCCAGGTGACTCCCGAATAATATCTCTCAGCGACTCAAGCAGCTCCGGCAGATGCTTTGGTAAGAGTTCGTCCAGAGCATCAATGCAAATGAAAACCTGTGGTAGCGAAGCAATAGTGATCTTCAACATCCCCATCAGATCAGGAAGTCGCAGTCCTCTGCCACCGAACTTCGTTTTCCCTTCTTGAAATGCCTCGCGTAGATACTTCGGGATGCCCTCTCTGCCTACCAGCTGCTTCAAGATAGCTCCAATCGTATTGTTGATTGTCTGTTCTTGCTGAGCAAGGAAATCACAGTAGAAGCACGCAACCGCGATATCTTCCTTCCTTGCCTGATCATATAGGCTGTCGATTACTAGGGAGCTGTTTTTACCCAGCCGTCAGCGATATTCGCTTCTTTCAACAAACCCCGCCACCCACCTCAAATATGTCTTGCCCACCCCTGGATTCCCTGAGCAAAACAAGACAGGTTTGTCTGCTCCACCCTCGCCACCTCTCCACTCCCGAAACTTGTTTCTTTCTAAAAGCCAATCCCCGACACCGTCCAATCGGTCGATGCGCACCCCTTGATGCCTGTCACCTGGCTCTAGAGGAGAGAGCCAACGCATGATCTGGGCATCCTCATCGGACTTGTAGACGGTTTTATTGAAGCAGCCTATTGTGTTGCCGCAGTTGGCATTACCGTCGCCGATGCTGACTGATTGCACACGCGCCATGATATCCTGTCCAAAATGTCGGTCCCTGCGTATTGGTTGAATGTACTAGTACGAGTGGAAATGGTACAAGTACGAGTACAACAGCCCACAGGGGTATGGGGGGGATCTTATAAGCCCGCTATGAGCAGAGCTGAAGAAAAGCTGGGTGATGTGGCTTGCCTGTGTTGCAATCCGCCCCGTGCAACTCAAACCCCCCCTTGAGGGCGGTGCTCTTGGCAACAAAACCCTCCATATAGCGCCACCCGGGAAATACCGTGGGTAATCCACCATCCCAGGCAGTGCTGTAATCTCCTAATTCCAGGCCAAATGCTCTTAAGAAGGATTAGCGTTTTCCTAACACGGTAAAAGACCAAGTTGCTATATCCCCGAATTTCCTGAATTGTCCTGACCAACTGAAAACCCCCAGGCAATTCATCTCTGGGATTGCACCGCCTCCGGCCGACACAAACCCATCCATGCAGTTGTGCAAATGGTCTTTGGGAGGCCAGCACAGCCGGGTTGTGCCTCCACCATACGGTACTGTACGAGTACTGCAGACCAGAGAGCCTTGTCAAGGAGGTTTTTTTTTTTGTTAAATCCGCGGTTTATTCGTACTACGTACAGGAAAATCCATGGCATGCACCCTGAGGTATGGCCTAAAAACCCAGTAACATAAGAAATCCCCCTCACCTTCCACAACCAAAACAAAACAGTGCAACCTGGCCTAAGCCATGTTTGCCAGAAAACCATAAACCTATAACATATGGAAATCCTTAAGTCAAATTCATGTCCTCCTCATCTTCAGGCAAGTCCGTAGGGCGGGAGGGGCATATCAGTGCATGGGCGTCATGTGGGCCCCCGCAATTTACACACCTCAGGAGAGTATGAATACAGGGGCGGCCACGTTGGCGACAGGTGGCAGCCTTGTCAAGGAGGTGGCTCTCAGGACTTATATTAGTACCACTTTCGGAGCAGATTCGGATAACATAAGCAGCTCAACCCCCCCTCGGTTCCCCACCCAGCCAATTACCAAGAGAAATCAGATTTGATTTCCCCTTCTCGCTCCGTTTTATTTCGCCCTTTCTTCCACACATGGTAAACTCAAGTATGGACGTGGGTGACCGGAGAGCAAGGAATTAGTGGAGTCAAAGCTTCTTGCTTGCTTGTTTGTGAAATTTCCATTACAAGTCTATCCCTTTATTCCTTATGAGGGTAGAACGGGTCAGACCTCTAGAATCCTGAGCCATCCAGTCACCCAAGTCCACACCCGACCAGCTCAACATCAACTTTAGCCACCCCCCTCGGGAACAGTCCCTACAACCAGAGTCCAGCTTAGCTGGACGGTGTTTCGACCAAACAGCTCCCCCGCTGGAAAAGATAGAAGGAGGAAGTATAGATTCGAATCGATACGGAGTACGATAAACTGCCCGACACCGAAGAAGAAAAGGAGATGAACTTAACCCGGATCGAGGTGGTTGTAACTTGCCAAACTAAACTAACTTAGTAAGGGACTCTAGACACCATACAGTACAGAAATCTCTAAATTTACACGCCAAACTAATACCCACCAAACATGAAATCCTACCGTAGACGGCGAAAGCCCTATGCCTTCCGGATAATACCGTACTCCACCGGTACTATAATACACCCGAGCAGTAGTTTTCAATAACCAGAAGGCTTCTCATTTCTTTGAAGCGATATCATCCGGTCGCCCGGAAAAACCCCTTCCAACTCACCCACTCCAACTCGGTTACGGGCCGAGGACAACTGCGACCATTCGGCTAGGCGTTTTCACTCGAGTATGGCGCGGTAAGGTAATTGCGAAGAAAGAAAAAAAAAAAGAAAAAAAAAAACATTACAATATTATTATGGTCCAAAGCCTGCTTACATATCATACTTGCCCTGATTGGATCATCTCTACAAGCATGGCTGCTATAATATTGTATCATATTATCATAAGGAACGGCGAATATTTATGCATGCTTAATAATAATAGTATGTGAATGTTTGCCGATACCGGTAAGTTAGACCAGCACCTTAACTCGTATACGAGTAATTACTACCATATCCCAGACATCCAATCGATTTCAAGGAGCTTTTTTTATAGAAAAACCGCAATATCTTCATGAAAACTTGATATATATCACGATGTCATCATATTTTCTATTTTCACTTCTATGAATGTGTAAATTTATTCATTCACCTACTTTATCGTCTGATAGAGCTGTAATTCTCATAGTCGAAGTTTACTCATATGTTTTCCTGACGAAGTATCATGCTCCGGCTACAGATGTCCCTCGCTATGAAACATTGTTCGTGGCTGCGGGAGTCTTCTGTATGGTACGCAACTAAATTTACAGTCTCCTCAACCCTCCCGAATCCGCCCTCCGGCCAAGGCCGTGTGATCGGACCGCCTGACAGAGCCCGAGGTGGACTTCAGGACACACAACACAAGATTCCGAAAAGAATTATGAATATCTAATAGCATTACTAACGTGACTACTCCGTACATTGCACCCTATCTATCAACCACCCCTTCATACAAAATGTGGTAAAAGCAAAGTAACGCATTATCCGATACTCATTTCCTCGCTCCTTCATCCAACACATCTGTCAACGAACAAAATGACGTATTATCCGGAAATCGAAAGGAAAGAAAAAAGCAAACGCCAGCAAACCGATGTATGAATCCGGGCTTAAGGTACGTAAAGGAAGAAAGACTAAACAAAAAAAATAATGCATTCACCCAAAATAATTATACAAAAATATAATTTTGCCACCGATGGGGCATCCGTTGTTTTTCTCTTTCTTTTTTGGGTTAGAGCAAAAGGAATAAAGAATAAACGAAAGAAAAAACGAAAGAAAAAGTAATTCCGAAGCAAAAGACAACATCAACGACGAGCAAAATTGAGGTATCTCGACTATAAAAAGAACAAATCAATCAGCAAGCCTATCGAAGAAACAAAAAAGGGAAGGGATCAGGAAGAAACTCACCGCCAGGAACAAAATCACCAAGTTGCTCCCAACAAATGCCACAAGGATGCCCAGATCCCTCCACCGATCGCCAAACGATAGGCCTAGCGGGCCGAAAAATTCATCCCCGACCGAGAAAGCACAATAATCGCACGATCCCGTAGCGTTCAAATCCCGGATATACCCGGGCGCGACCTCCATGAACTTTCCGGCATACCCACCGCACGTCTCCCCGTCCGGTATGGGGAAGGTGTTGTACTCGTTGGAGGCACAGGTTACCGAAGCGTCGTGGAGCTCCGTCACGACCATTCCGCCGATTAGGCGTGTGAAAGGGTCCAGTTGGTAGAGCCACGCGCGCCAGAACTTGGGAATGTTGGGCTTGGGAATGGTGACGCCGCAGAAGAGCGCGAAGGTGATGATGATGAATGGATTCAGCAGTGAAGAAATGAACGAGTTGGGGGTGAGTGCGGCAATCATCTGCCCGAGTGTCACGGAGAACAGCTCGCAGACTAGGATCATCAGGAACTGGTACCCCGCGCGGGATGGGGTCGGGTTGAGGCCGGGGGGGAAGTAGAGACAGACGAAGAAACCGACGGCACACAGAATGCTATACGGGAGCTCTGCTACCACCATTGACAGGGCGAATGCGAATTGGCCATACATTTTCGAGGACTGTTCGCGGTAGAAGATCAGGCGTGACATGTCGTATTTTGGCTCAACCTGCGCGATGATGAGTGAAGGAAGGACGGTGGACTGGAAGATGATAAACACGCGGTATTGCAAGGACGAGCGGGACTCGTCCAAATCCAAGAAGACAAGTCCGGTCAGGAGCGCGATAGCAATATGGTTGAACAGTCTGGTAAAACCGTAATTCGGGGTACGCCAAAAGGATAAATTCATTCTCTTCATGACTTCTCTAACCTGGAACATGACCGGTGTTGCATATTCCTTTTCGTCGACTGGGGGTGCTGATCCGACTTCTGCTATACGCTCGTCCTTCATCCGGGAGATCATGGCCTTGATGCTTGCAAGCTCTTCTGAGGAGCGCCAGACATCTCCCCAATCTCTATCCCCAGTGCGAGGCGCGAGTCCAGCGCCTATAGCGTCAAGCATCCATTCCGCGGGATTGGCGTCAGAAGGGCAGTACGCCCCGTGCTTAGCAAAGTAGCCCAAAAGAGAATGGGCATCCTTTCCAATATCACCAAAGTAAACACACTCGCCACCGTGCTGAAGGAGCAGCAGCCTATCAAAGTTCTCAAAAAGCGAAGAGTTTGGTTGATGGATTGTGCAGAGAATAGCCTGCCCAGCCCTAGCCAGCTTCTTGAGGAAACGAACGATATTGAAGGCGGATTGGGAATCAAGACCGGAGGTGGGCTCGTCCAGGAAAAGTAGGAGTTGGGGCTTGGCGGCGAGTTCGACACCGATGGTCACTCGCTTGCGTTCCTCGACAGCTAATCCGTTGGTTGGGTCCCCGATGATGGCATCTGCGATGTTTTCCATTTCAAGCAGCGCGATGACTTCCTCCACGTATGCGTCCTTCTCAGCGCGGGAAACTTCATAAGGCTGACGAAGATATGCAGAAAAACGGAGTGCTTCGCGGACGGTTTGTGTGGGCTCGTGTGTATCAAGTTGCTCTGCGTATGAAGTCCCGCGTTGGAAGGCTGTTCCTTTGGGCTTGCCATCTACCAACACATCGCCGGTTATCACTCCAATGTTCTTTCTGCTTGCCAACACGTCAAGGAGCGTCGTCTTTCCAGCTCCCGAGGCACCCATCAAGGCGGTGAGTTCTCCCGGGCGGACGTAGCCGTAGATCTCGTTCAATAGACGGAGTTGTCCGCTCGGGGTAGGAACCTCGTAGACGAGTTTCTCCCAGGTAAGGATTGACCTGGATTCTATTTTCAGTGCTGACTCTTCTTCCTCTGCAGCTTGCTTCTGACGACGGGATTCCCTGTTCTGGATTAGCTTCTGGTTGAGTGCCTTGCGTTCCGCGTTCTCCTTAGCGTAGTAAGTGATTGTCTTCCCACCGGCTCCATAGGAAAGGTATTCGCCGAGAAGCGCGTTTGAGGCTAAGAATGCTGCGATAAGAACGATGGTGATACCGAAGTTGCGCCAGAGGTCCTTGGGATCGTACTGGAAGCTTAGGTTGATGTAATCACCTCCGTCGATCTCATTCGAGCCGGGAGAACTTCCAAGAAGGGTGCACGTCTGGTACCGAAGGTTCTCGTAGCCAGGACCAGATGGAACCAAAGAATCGGAAGTACAAGTCAAAGTAAGGCGTTTAAACTCGTTCATCATAAGTGATGAGAATCCCAACCCCAATCCGTTGATGTAGAAAATCCAAGAAACCCACTTTCCTTGAGCAGGATAAGGAATCAAGTATCCAGAAGTCAACACGAAAAACGTGATAATAACAGCAGCAAACTTCATGGCGTAGTCGAAATCGGGACAGATACACCCGATCGTTCGGAAGAAGACCGTCATAGCAAGGTACCCGGTGATGATCATAAGCCAGAAAGTGAAGAAGGCCCCAGCGTCGCGGACGAGACCAGACATGAAGTAGACGATAATACTAAACACCATTGTCTGCGCGGCGGCGAACACCACATCAACCACAACCTGTGCAATCCACAAAGCCGAGGGTCGATGGAACGTGTATGCCTTATGCTTATTCACGATAGGGCGTCCCAGCATGGTAGCACCCAACTCGCCAAAAGTCTGGAAAGCGTTGAACAGCATCGCGATAAACAACAACCCTCCACGGGTGAAGGCTCCAGCGGAAGTCTTCGGGAGATCCAAGTAAACGGTACCAAGAACGATTGCAATAGTAATAGAGGTGATCCAGGAAACCACAAGCGAGAACTTGTCCTGCCATTTAAGTAAAAACTGTCGCTGCATAAGTGTCCAGATCTGCTGGAAGAAGGGGATTGTGTAGACGGAGGTCTTTGGTGCTCCACGGCGCTTCTCCTCGCGAACGGCAGCCTCAAAGTTCTCAAATTTCTCCTCGCCGAGGGTCTCCCGATAGGCTTCCATTTCCTGATTGAGGCGAACAAAGTGCGGGGACTTGTGGAATGCTTCTTCGAGAGCGACTGGGGAGGAAGGAACGTTCGTTTCGTCACGGCCGGGAGCGAATTCTCGTTCAAACTCGTCAGTGCAACCGGTAAGGTAGTCAGGGGTGGTTTGTCTGGGCTTGGGCAAAAATCCGAGTCCTTCGAAGTAGGCTCTTGCCTCGCTGGTTGGGCCGAAGAAGACTTCGCGGCCTTCGTCGATGACAAGAACTTTGTCGAACTGGGCGTAGATGTTCTCACTGGCTTGGTACAACGATACGAAAGTAGAAGTCCTGTAGATGTTTGTCATGATACGGAGGGACTTTGCATAGTCGAGGGCAGTAGAGGCGTCGAGCCCACGAGTGGAATTGTCCCAGCAGCAGACAGTAGCCTTGGTAATCATCATTTCGGCAATCGAAACACGTTTGCGCTCTCCCCCGGAGACACCGCGAACGAAGGGGTTTCCGACGATAGTGTTAATCGTATGCTCAATGTTAAACATCTTTAGCAATAGCTTCACCACACTGTCCTTGAATTCCTGCTTTGACATCCCGGCAGGGCGTTTCCCGGGGGTCTTGGTATCAAGCGCGAACCCGAGGGTTTGGCCGACAGTGAGCGTTGGGTGGTGAACATCATCTATGATCATCCGTATTAATCACAACGCACCACACAAAAAGGTCAAATCGATTTTTCATAACCCACCCTCTTCATTATACACCGCCTCCCCACGATACCTCTGGGCGAAAGTATCTGCCGGAAATTTCCCATAGAGTACTTCCCCGCCCACCTTTGTATATCCGAACCGCTGATTGGCAATAACTTTTAGGAAAGTGGTACAACCGCTACCCGGGCGACCAAGGACCAGGACCATCTCACCGGGCTTGACAACGCCACGGAAACCCCGAAGTATATCGAATTCACGACCCTTCTTGTTCAATCCTAAGATGCTGCTGGCCGTAGCAAAGATATTGAAGAAACCGACGACCGCATCGGGGAATGTCGATATGAAATTCCTCACTCCACCGATTCCGGAGACAGTAAGATCTTGCCAGATGACGCCTGGTTGACACAAAGAATCAGTATTTATCAATTCTCACTCAGTCCACAAAACAATAAGTACCCCCGAACGCCAGGGTAGAGTCTAGGGCTTGAAGGAAAAGTAAACATACCAATATGCTTAGGTCTTATCCCGGCTGCTCTATCCGCGCTCTGGTTGCCCCTCAGATGGTCCTCCAAGTTGAATTCCTCCTCCTCCTCCCCCCCAGCCTTCTCCGGATCTCCTCCGCTCTTGATTCCCACTCCTCCCAAGATTCTACTCTGTGTACGGCTTATTGTACGGCTCATCCTCCGGCTTTGCTGCCTGCTGGCAGTCTTGGACAATCCCGTCAACTGGCGACTCAATTCTTGAAATTCCGCCTCAGCGGCCGCGACATCGACGCCACTATGGATGTTGCTGTTCCCCCTTGGGTTCGAGGCGCTCGGATCCTGACGCACCCCCTCCGTGTCACTCATTATGGCGTCCCCAGAAGGAGCCGTAGAAACCAGTTTTTCAGACATTGCCACCTGCTTGTTGCTCCTCCCAGGCTGTACAGAAGTCGTAATTCGGGACTCGGAAGGCGAAAGGTTATATTAAAGGTAGAACCCTCCCGATGACCTTCGGTGAAGGAATTGGTACAATAATGAAGCTATCTCTATAGGAAAAAGGGAAATAACAGGTAAATCGAAACAGGAAGAGAGAGGGGAAACCCCACGGCCAGGAAACTGCAGATGTAAATGCAGATCAAGAGTTGAAGGACGGAGGAACCTATCTATCAATTCGAAAACCGACGGAAAGGAGGAACCGGCGGTCCTTTTAATTCCCCCCATATGAGCCCCGGAAACCAAGCAACCACGAGCTAGTTTAGGCTAGGGGTGCTGAGAAAAAAAGACCCTTGACTCATGACGAATGGCCGAAGGACCTACCCGCGCCGGAACTATAACCTTCCGAGAATCCCAAAAGAGCTTGCTGTCGGAAGGATCCATGGAAAAAGCAGAATGTTGCATCAAAATCCTAATTTGGGCGAACGGCGCTAGCGCTTTTACTCACAGTGAGATAAAAAGTCACTTTTTTTCCTCCACCCTCCGCACTCCACCCATCCATATTCCCTTTTCCTGATTGTGCGGCTGGATCAGCTCCATTGGGGGCCAGGGCACTTTCCGGGGGGGGTTTTCTTTCTTTTTTCTTTGGCACAACCGTTGATATTCCTCAGTGGCGGTGATGAGTTACCGCCAAGCACAGTCCTCCCCACCCTCCATCTCCCGTTGCCGCAATTCCACGCCAAAGCATCCAGTCGGGTCGTCTCCAGCTTACGATTCGGCGCGCCGATCTATCTGGCTTAATCCTTAACCTGACAACCCTGTTTGCTCACACTCTTGGCATGCAGCACATGATGACTCTCGCTTGCTGGCCGACCAGCGTCATGGAAAAACCAATTCTGCCCAAAATTCCAAACTCGGTCTTTTGTTCCATTCCCCTTGAACCTAGCTGAACTCTGTGCTTCTCCTCCCTGCCTGGTTCGGGCGTAATGTCATAACCGCGTTTCGCCCACCCAAAGATACCTCAATCACTTGCCAGATCCAGATACCGGTATTCAAAGCTACACTATTGATGTCGTTGTAGCCGAGGCAATAACTGCACCGTGTCGACAAGTGTAAGGTATCATACAGTGCAAGTACCGGTACCGTAGTCCAAACCAAGCGCATGCAAATAAACCAATTATAACTAGGGGGTGAACGTACCGTAAGTGAGACGAATGGAGGTTTCATTTGTCAGACTTTGGGGAGCGTAACCAAAGAAAAGGGCAATCTTGGCTTGATTCTTGCCTTTTTTGTGGAGGGGTAAAAAAACTCGGGCGAACGCAAAAAATTCTAACCCTGCTAGAATCATCATGAAATTCTGCTCTCTCATTGGCTGAGTGACCCAGGAGCCAATGAGAACCAGTTCGCCTCACTTACAAGTACCCCTAACCCCCGGTACTTGTACGATAGCTAACAAAAGGGTTGTTCTACGCCGCCTGCCCAACACTCCGCTTCTCCCCGGCTTTACCAACAAACTGACGAACATAGCAACTGCATATCGGCCTCCGTCTTCCGCCGGCCCGCTCCACCCGTCATCATAAATTACTAACCAACCAGCTCGACAATCCCAAATTACGGTAAGTGTTCAAGTTACGGTACTCGAACATACCTTTTTCGGAACTCCGTCACGTACTGTATCAAACCGGTATTAAACGGCCCAGCGAGCCATGCGCCCAAAAAAGCGTGCTCAAGTAGCAACCATTATTGCAATTTCGACTGCAGTCCAACCGATCGCATCACTCAAACCTGCATACGGCTCGCTATGCCATAGCATAAGTTAAGCCCCGATATGGTAACTGCTGAAATGCGAGCACGTGACCAGTGTAACGAAATGGAGCTCCGGAGACTGGAGGCACTGTATTTCGTACAAGTATCTGATCTATTGCTCAAACTCAATCCGTGCAATTAATCAATTAAGCCCAGCCTGATACAACCAGCGGGAGGTTAGCGATAACCCGCATGGTTTGATTCATAAGCAAGAGCGGGAAGGATCCAATACCATCCTCGTGTACTCGAGAACAAGTTCACCAGGACTCGTGCCCGCCAAAAACCTTGACAGCCGTGCCAAGAACTGTACGTCCACACTGCTCGAGTAGCGGTATGCGCAATTCCTCCATCAATCATCCTGAACGGGTGATAAGACCTCGTTTGACCTCAGTCAGTTGAACCAATCAAACTCAATGCTAGGCCGCTGACAAGCACTCGGTCGGCCTTCTGCGATCCCCACAGGATAGTCAAAAAAATTAAGTGCGATAACCACAACCCAAGAAGGGGAAAAAAAATTTTGTATCAAAACTGCACCGTGGCAAAAAGTGAAAACAACAATACCGGTACTCCGTAAATGCAGGACAAAAATCTTACCAACCCCACCGCCCCCCATCCAACATTTTGTATTAGTCTCAACTCCGGCACGGATCACCAACGCTCCGAAGCCAACCAGCCCTATGGCCCCTACCGGGACCCGCGCCCCCTTTCACCTCCGCCAAGACCACCCAAACAATTCACCTCAGTCAGGGTTATGAAACCGGTACCCGTCCACTACAAGTACCGAGATTGGCCCTTCGGATGCTTCTTCTTTGCATGATCCGAAGCACGCAGATTTATTATTTCCGTTTCCGGCCGTCAGTCAGCCAGGGCCTCGAAGGCGTGTTTGTGAGCAAGCTCTCGAAGAAAATTGTGGCGCATCGGAAGGAACCAATGGAGGAATGACTGCAGAAAGAGGGAGGCAAGGTGAGATCATTGACTGGTTGTGCGTCATAATATTATATTATTATCATAATATTTGCTTCCCCCTCTCTTCTCCTTCATTATTGTTTTGGACCGATAAATTTACTTGCGCTTAAATTGAGTTTATGATACCACACATGCTCACGTCATCCCCGCACAAGACTCCGACCCGTAGATTAAGCTGCCATGACTATTTCAACAATAATAGTAGATGCCGATGGCGGGTACTCATACCACTTTTCAAGCAATGGGGATCTGAGTGCAGGGAATGTGAGATAAAGTATATTAGGGTTAATATGTCTGCTTGGGGGGACATCGTGGGTTTCCGTAGGGAGTCACCACGTTAACTTTATTATTTGGAGTGTTCCGGTAGCGTTTGCCTGAACGATAACTCAATTCAAACGCAAATATATGAGATTGACGAGGATTTGCCTCCAGCTCCCCCATCACAGGTTCGCGGGCTACAATATCCAGAAGCGGAAATTAAGCGTGACGTGGCATCGCTCATCACCGTTTGACAGCATCCTCGGGTACCGTCCTGCCCTACCAGTGTGTGTGTCCCAAATAATTGAACTCTAAACTGTGCGCTGGGGGCTCAAACCACGAGGGGCAGTTGGGAGAATAGTCGCACTTGTGGAATACTCCCTGTCTTGGCGGGCACTAGAAATCCGGGGTGAAGGAGCAGGTATCACATTTTGGTACGATCCATTTCTGGTGTGATATCAATGGGCGGTTCAATCTATTCGATTATGCCCCCTAGGAATTGCGATTCCAAAAGCCCTAATTCCCTCTCCCCAGCGTCAATTTTGCCTTATAATTGATTAATATTATTATGAACTGGATAAAATCCCCAGATTCGGAATCATGAACAATTGCTTGGTGCAACGACCCCTCCAAGGGCGTCCTATAACAATCCTTTTTTCCACTCGCCGGAATCGATCTTGGTCTGTATGCGATTGCTTGTAATACCGGTATCATTTCCAGCGGCTTCCCGAGTCCTTATCTCGCCGCCCAACCTTTTCCGCCTTTTTCCATCTCGCCCGAGCACTTCCCTACTAGTCTAGCAAGAGATGAGTCATTCACATCCAACCCCTCGGACAAGCGCAGACAACAAAAAAGATGGCAAACCTTACCAGAGGAGGCGATTACAACAACAAATCATGACTGCCCAATCAATTGGGATCCGACAAGTTAGAGTGCGGAAGTGGGTGAAAGTGCTACCACATGAGGGGCAATGGATCCTTCCGTGCTGGAATCAGCAGCGGCTGAAGCGAAGCTAGAATTGCACAAAAGTGAGATCCCTGAATGGTTCGGTCCCGACCATGCGGGGTCAGGATTTGATACCGGTATTTTGTTTCACCGATAAAGAATCTTATTTGAACGTACAGTACAGTACAAGCAGCGCCCACCATCCCCCCGCTAGGTAACTCGGCATAACAAAGACCGAATGGTACGACATACAATTCACTCGTAAATTAACGACCTGAATTAAACCTGCCAATTGAAATTCCACAATAGTGAATCCCCCTCCCGATCCCAATATCCCCACCACTACTACACCTCTTCCCTCGTGCATCGCTCTCTCGAAATTCTCAGCTCCTCTCGAGGCTGCAAAGGCTGCAAAGGTATTTCGCGAAAAATCAGCCCGGTGGGCAGGCTCAATTCAGTGGGTTCTGTTCACTTGTCACAATCTGCCTTTCTGCTGCACGAACATCACACTCACGGGATAATACAATCCCGCGATGTGGTGAGAACTCGAAATTAAGCCAACCTAGCCTAACCCCGCAATCTGCACACTTTATTTTTTCTGCATTCCTTTGGCCGGTAATCTTTGCATGAGTTGGTGGGGTGGAATCCTAGCTGGCGTCCACGCATCGGTAAACTTAACCTCGACGACCATTTTTCCCCAATGCGCTTTTTCCAGTCTGCCGGCGTGCATTCGAATCCCTCTCTCGCCTCGGAGAATGGTGGTGCTTTCTCTGCGCCGGTGAGCTTGTGGCGTCAATGTACTCGAGTATCATAGGTGGGTAATTCTCCTTATGGATCGGTGATGGGTTGACCCGGTACACCCCTTGTGCAAAAAAAGTCCAACAAAAACCGAAATATTGGGAATAGTGCTAGGGCGTCAAGAATTTCCCCCTCTGCATTATCTTTGGGGGGAAAAGTCCAGCGAAAATGTTATCTTTCAGCCCTCAGCTGAGACAAAAAAGAGAAGAAAAAAATAAGATAACACGGACCTTACCGATACCAACTGGAGGAGAGGCGACTCCAGGTTTCCAACGTCCTACGGTAGCGTGACACCCAATTATTTCGCTTCTTACAGGTGGTCAGCTGGGATTTTTTGTCCCTCCCCAGCCGAGTCCCGGCAAGCTATGAGAGACAGGGAAGAGTTACACAGTACAAACCTTAAACGCACCATATCGTCTGAGGCCATCTACCATAACCGGAGCATTTCCATCGTGATTTCGCTAACTACATGTCGTCCTTCTCGAAACCTTGCCACTACTCTTGCCGGTGTCTGCGACTGTTGCGCAGAAGTGGCTGCGGCCACGGAAGGTTGAGGGATAGGACATGAACGCGTATTAGGATATGATACCAGAAGGGAAACCGAGTGCCGGAATTCCAACCGGTGTGAGGGTTCATAAAACCCGTGAAATGTTGACATTTCGCCCCACGGGTTTATCATTATGGGGTGGCTGTTGGCGAGAAAGAAAAAAAAAAAAAAAACACTATTGCGGGAAGCAACGGCGTATTATTAGCCTGCATAATATTGATATTATAGAAATAATATTATAATACCGATATTAAGTTTCACATTCAAACACCATCTACTTGGCTGGCCGTATACCGAATCGGCGGTGCCAGGACAATAAGATATATTGAAATCTTCCGATCATTCATGACAACATTAGCAGAGTTTCGCACTGTACAGCGCGGTAGCTCATACCCACTGGACCAATGGCCATCCCCACTTCCACAAAATATACACTCAAACCCGCATTGATTTAGCGCTGTTCCCAGGACAAAAAAAGTCCGCACTCGCCTGGGGAACAAAGTGGCACACAATATCATACTTCGAGTCCCACTCCAGCGGCGGAAGGGGTATATAACCCACAACCCGTCTCACCATCCTTCACAGCATCAATAAACCTACAAGCCATCACTGTGGTCGTTCGCAGTGCATACCACAGCAATCCGTGCACGCCAATGCCCACTGCACTAGAATCGCAAGTACTCGTACAGGGCGCCAAGGTGTCGAGATATCCCCGGAATACGCTAGCGCAGTACTGTACATTTCCGGCGAGAATTGATACCTCCTGGCCATTCAGCAATATCAAACTTGATGCCATGAATGAATTTGAGATAAGTTCTTGTTAGGAGGCGTATGATAGTAGGGTGCTGATAGCAAATGGTGTTTTTTTGACAACTCTACCTAATAAATTCAAACGTTCTTAAAAAAAACAACCCTGGTACTTTTTCTGCTGAGACTGTGCTTTCGATATTTTTGTCTTTGTGATTTGGTTGATGGTAGTTTGGTATCGTAATCGGTGCGGGGTGAAATATGTCTAGGTATGTAAACCAGCTGGAAGCGAGAATTTAGGCACGGATAAAAATTAAGTACCTTTTTGGCATGCCGTTTTAGAAATAGCGATGTATTTCGGGAAATATGGTACGTATCCCCAGCAGGGCTGGTATCAAAATAACATGGGAAGGCCTAGCGGCTTAATAAAAAGTCCGGAAAAGCATACTACGTAAAAGGTGTTCACGCTATTATTATCGATAACTTAGGAAAGTTGTGGGCTGCCGGATGAATGATCGAGTCCTCATTTTTTCTTTTTTCATTGCAAATACCTAAGCCAATACTGATACAAGCATAGACCGTACACAAAAAACGGATACTCCAGCGCAGCGCAACCTTACAAAGGCCGGTGATATAGCTGGAAGCACCCGGAGTGAGTCAAAAAGCGACGTCAACCCTCGTGACCACGGGAACTATCCATTAAGCTAATGCCATACCGTACCCAGCGCCTTGGAATATTAGACACTTGACGACCGTTATGTTTCGCTAGAGGAGTGAGTTACTTACTGACTCGGCCAGGTCACCAAGTCTGCACGGGGATTGGCTTATTGCGATTGACTAGGGGCGAGTTCTCAACAGTGGCTATCATGGGTGGCGTAATGACCGCGATGACGGGGATACGGAATGGTTTGCGGGAGTACAATAGCGTGTCATGAATCTGCCCCAGCAATTCAAGGTGTAATATTACATAGTTCGGATGCCGGCCAGAATGCGCTACGTAAGGGGTGCTTCAATAGGCCCTCGCTCCAAGCACCGGCGTGGGTCTTCCAGACATAGCAGCACGATAACTTAACATGTACACTTAACATGTACCTTCCCTAATTCAGCATGCCTGTATTCTGCATAGAAATGACAGCACGATTTTACTAGAATTTACATCCTTTTTCGCAGAAAGGTGGTGATCAGTATAGATGGTTCTGGACTCCTGTGCATATGGAATGACGCCGTGGGTACGTGAGTGCCTTGCAGCACATCTGTACAGTACGAGTACCGTACAGGGGTTTTTGAGTCTGGGCGTTCATGCCCTCAGAGGGGAAAAAAAAAATTAAATTTGGTGGGGTTGATACCGGGAAGGGTAAGAAGCTTTGACATCGTGAATCCCCTACCGGTATTATGATAGTCTCATCACTCATCACTAACGTCCATACCCTAGTACCGAGGCGAAGCCAGGTTTTCGGAATACGGAAGCGGTTTTCACCCACGAAAGCTAGTTGCAGTGAGTTTGTCATTTTGACATCGGACCCAAATCTATAGACTCACTGGAATCGAACGCGAAATGTTCCAACTGGCCCCACTATCGCGCGAGCCGCTTTCTGGTAAATTGCTGTAATATCCGCAAGTCCAAGGGGGACCGAGAGCTAGATTATAATGGAAGGTCTCGATGGGACCCCCCGTACCCCGTACCACCATCTACTACTGGGCACGAGTTCTCCAAGAGCCACGGCTCCCCCCTTTCTCCCGTGCAAATGGATTCTACGATTAGCTACGATAGCAAATAATCAAACTGTCAGAAAATTGCATAGACAGCACATGGGCAGATGCGAGTCATCCCATGGATTCGATGGAGAAATCGAGAATGTCCTAACCACTAGTGCACAGGTCGGGAAGGGAAATGGGGTAATATCCAATGAGCAAGAATTGTCGGAGGGGAGAGTGAAGAATTAACTTTCTGTATGTAATGGAACTCCTTATTTTCCTCTCGAGCTGTTTGTGCTTGATTAGTGACACGAGGATTCTTTGGGGCACAAGTGTTGCCCGGCGGGCATCACAAATAGCAACCGCCGCGTATGATAACCGTATAATAACCATCGCCAAGGTTGGGCACGACCACAAGGGCTAGAGTCTGGACTCCAATGCCGGAGGAAAGATTGCAGGGAGCCGCAGGAGCATAGGGTAGTTTCATCGACGGCTGGGGGGTGCTCTGGGCTTTTATTCCATTTGCCCAGGCTACCGGGGGGGGCCGGGCCCACAAGACTCGAGTGATTGGTTGTGTTTAGCGCGAGTGCGGTCGATTCCGTTGGATGGATATCGCCTGACATTGACAGGAAGCCAATGGACTTTGTTTAGCAAGAGTTGGGATCAGGAGGTTTATTGACCAATGTAAGTCGTCATATCATAGGCGTCTTGAACACTTGAATCATGAACTTCGGAAGGAAAAATAAACTCACAAAGACTCACTCGACCTCGTACCGTAGTTTTAGGAGTCTTGGCGATTGCGCTAGGGCCATTGCTCTATGACCCTTACAACACGAGCATGAGCCGATCCATCCCCCAAGCAGTGAACTCGCTTACCGCTAGAAGCGTGCAAGAAATTTGGGTGCTATCGGACCTCGATTGCCTTTTGTAATTACAGTCCTTCGGTGATCGTTGCCAACATGGAATGGTGGACGGTACTGGAGTACAGTTTGGGACAGGTTCCGAGCCGCATCATCCCCGGGTAACTCCACTCTGGGGGTCCCAAAAGAGAGCGCTAATAATGGGCATGAATTGTGCGGAGTATTCCTTGGCTAGCTTTTACTTGGCTGGAATAAACCGGGCATGGAATTCAGGTTAAAATACCTCATCAATTGATCCCCGCTTAACCTGGGGACCAAGTACTGGTACTCCTCGAGCACTGGTACTCGCTATTTGTACTGGCATTAGGGAAATTTTGCGTGTCAAGGTACCGGTACTTGAGTAACGAACACGACTCGATTGCGGTACTTAATGGGATAGGGCAGCGGTATCATAATTCAATCTTAGTTTTTGGCCTGCTATGGTTTGCTGTCGTTGCTGACAGGGTTGATGAATTTCGCGCGTTGAGGGGGACTACCGTATCTCGGCGCCCAGAGTAGCCAATCGCGGGCCTCAGCTCGTCGAGCGGTGAGAAAAACGGAGAAGTCCGCTTCAATCCCGCGTCTGTGCATACCCCTCCGAAGGCCAGTCCGACAGGCGGTTCCATGGGTCATATTTTTGGGTCGAAGGCCGCCGATCGGGGCTTGATGCGCACTGGTGGAAATTGTCCCCCTGTCGATCTGCTGTTCGGCTCCAAGATAGTACCTATCGTGACAACAATGCTTAAACCAGGATATTCCAAGGCCAAAGGCACACCAAACTACTCGAAGCTTGGCCATGGAAAAATGTCGGTTGGTAAAGGAGAAGGGAAATCTCTTATAAGCGTGAGCTCGTCCAGTTTGCTTTGTTCCTCACTCACTTGTCAGTCGCTCCCTCGTTGCCTATCACTTGCCTATCTTTGGCACCACATTCTTTACGATCAAGTCAGTCTTTAATTTCTTGTTTCTTGTCACAATGTATACTAAATCTACTCTTTTCGCGCTTATGGCATCTGGCCTTGCGGCGGCTATTCCGGTCCCGCACGAACAACTATCCCTAACAACGACATCATTGTCGACAGAGCACCCTCTCGAGACCCCAACTACCAGTATCCCTGGGTACGGCCCGACCGGCGGTGAAATGACTGCTACCATTACTGTGCCGGGGTACCAGCAGAGTACACCGAATGCTGTGGAGGCCCCAACTTATGTCGGTGCACCTCACCCCGATTCCCTGCTGGATACACCTCCGAAGGCGCCAGGTCTGGATTCGGTTTCGCCTACCCATGTTAAGGGTCCACATCCGACAGAGGTGAATGTTCACCCAGATGCCTCCGTTAGCCCAACCGATATCTATACTTCCACAGAGGTTCGTCAGGAGATAGTCGTCTCAACATCTACCCCACAGGCAGCCGCCCCTACTCATCCTGCGGGAGGAGAGGTCAGTGTTAAGGCGGTTAAAACCCCAGAGGTCCCAACCCTTTCTGCTTCGGTACCATCAAATACTGCTGCCCCATCCGTTGAGCATCCAGAGGTCAAGGAGCTGGGTACTTACGCCCCTTCTGCCGACACTCCGGAAGTCAGGAAGCCCACCACCGAGGTCCCTTCTATCGAACATCCTGAGGTTTCCAAGCCTAGCACTACCATTGAGCATCCAGAGATTTCCAAGCCTAGCACCACCATTGAGCATCCAGAGTTTTCCAAGCCTAGCACTACCATTGAGCATCTAGAGATCAAGCCTACAGAGACCCTCCAGGTTCCCAGCCCCGAAGTTCCTTCAGCCGAGCATCCGGAGGTGAAGAAGCCTAACCTTGACAGCCCATCTGTTGAGTATCCGGAGATTGCGACGCCTAGCACGAGTGCTCACCTGGAGGCAAACCCCACAGTTACCAATGTTCCTTCTAGGAGCGAAATTTCTAATACCAACATCCCCTCCACCACTGTTACAGCAGGAGTCCAGAAGCCTAGTGCGGACGCTTCATCGGTTGAACACTCTGATATCAAGCCCACCGGAGTTACCCCTGGGGTCCCCGTTCCAACCGCCACAACTGTCAACAACCCTAAGGATGGTCATGAGCATTGGAATGGTCCCTCAGTCGATAACCCGTCTGTTCCGGATATCACCAAAGTCGATGACGGCAACCACGGCGATGACGGCAATGAGCTCCCAACCCCCGAGGTCAACGACGTCCAGGGCGAGACCGGAGGCGACGTTCCCACTCCCGGGACCGATGACATCAAGGGGAAAGGAAGGGGAAAGGGAAAGGGGAAAGGGAAGGGAAGGAAGGGCGTCAAGGGCAAGGGATCTAACGGGCACGAAGTTGAGGATGATGGTGATTGGGAGACTGAGCACACTCACGGGCCCTGGGAGGCGGAGACAGAAGGCGGTCGTAACGGCGTCAAGACCGAGGTTGAACACGGCGATGACGATTAGATGTGGTATTTTTCGTCTGTCGAGATGGTTCATGTTGAGGATTTTTTTTTTTTTTCCTTTTTTAAAAAAGGACGAGTTCCGGTTTGCCTGGATTAATACGTAATTTTGTGTATTTACTATTATTTGGTCGAGATGATTAGATCTCTTTCTTTTGCTCCCCCCTCGCTCCTCTCACTGTGACTCCGATTTGTTAATCCTGTCTCCAGTCTCTTCTGTGCGAGTGATCTTTTGTGGTGCGGTTTCCTCGCTTGTTATCCTTGTCAACTATCTTATGATATTATTATAATCAAATTTTCATAGACGCCTGCCAAGCGCGCGGTGGGTGTGAACAAAAGTTCTTATGGATTAGAATATAAATCCATATTCAAGCAAGAGCGGCAGCGGGAAGTCGACTTAGTGCTCATCCATAATTTTCACTTTTTTGTCCCGTCAATTATTTCTCCTGACCCCGATATTCCCTTGTGCATCTCTGGTACATATGCTAGTTTCCGCGTTATCTAGTAATTTGCTACTCCCAGCATATCAGATTCCTTTAGCGATTTCAACACTCATGTTGAAAATTTACCCTCTTCAGAACTGGTGGTATTGGTGACTAACTTTGGCAAAGTGTTGGTGCAGGTCGTTTATACCAGTTGTGCTTGAGACACTCACACCGGATCCCCGATGGTGGATTTAACGAGCAAATACCGCACTTTATATCAAGCTTACCGCCGGGTCTTTTTTTCCTGTTCGGGTTTTGTCGTTTGGGTGAGAGGGATGTCTGGTGTCGGCCTGGTGGCTGGCCACGGCATGGATTATGAAAAAACTAAGTGATCTGTTTATTGGAGGAGTGGAGCGGGTCTTTCTGAAACATCGGTGTTCAAGCAAGCTGGTTTTAACCGCGTCCTGTCAAGAATGACGCTCTCCTCACTATGATTGATACCTTACACAAGAGGTCTCCAACAGCGCCGTAGATCACTGTTCGAACCGGGCATCTTACGAGTGGTTATCGATGATTCTGGTCGAAAGCGCCGGCCTGGGGTATTGTTGCTTGGCAGCATGTCTCATATTTCTTGCTAAAATCCTCAATTCACGAGATTGATCCTGGGTTTTTTTGCTTTACGCCCTCTAGCAATAGTGCTAGTATTCAAGTTGATTAAGCTATAGATTAATCTACATTTCACTCATCGTCTCAGTGATGATGGAAGATGGATCTGGAAATGTATTCAGAGAGAAAATGGGCTATGAAAAAAACACCCCACCGGAGACTTGACTGCCATGGAGAAGAGCTTGATAATTTACCCTTTTTCTGCCTCCGGAATATCGCCCTAGTTGATCGAATTGTGGCAACTATTAAAAGCTTCCTAGTCCGGGCGTGGGAGCGCCTGTCATTTTATATTCTTTCCGGACGCCCTGCTCTTCTTTTGGGACCCTTGGCAAATACCCGCAGTACAGTAGCGCAGTAAGTTGGATCGGACGGGGATTGGGAATTATGAGGTAGCTATAGGAAAGGTATTGTTGTGAAATTGTTCCATTTATTGGCACCCTCTCAACGAACAGTAAAGACAGGAGCATATATAAAAGCTAACAAAATAATCCTGGTCCTTCCATGGATACCATTTTATCTCCTTTCCTCCATGCATGCCCCCATTTCCTTAACCGATCTCATGGCAACAAAGGAAAGGCAGATCTGGAGGACCTTCCGCAGATCAGAATGACTCCGGAACAGAGGGAATCAGCTACAACATTCCTGGAACGACTATGGCTGACTACGGCTCACTATCTTCCTTCAACTCTAGGATCTTCTGAGCGATTAGTAAAGCCGCACAATTCACTAGTATTGTTTCAATTAATTTCCCCCCTTGTTCCCACAAAGTGATCGTTTGCACATTCTCGAGCCCAAAATCCCACTATCCTCTCCATCCCCCACCCTCCCGTTGTGCAATCGCGAGGTGTTGGATCGCGAGCACATCTGCCGAGTCTCTGTAGTAATCTGGATCATTCTCGGCTTTCGCAACCTACTTTGCTGTTCCTTTAGACCGCCATACCATATCCCTCGACCAGGCATACAACCCAGAAGCAATTTCTGCTCAAACTCCAACTGGTGGCCGGCAACAGTATATAGCCGGGGGCGTGGGATCCACCAGATATCAGGAGGAACGTAAGCGCATAGGTAACAACGGTGAACTCACAGACCATATATAGCTATCTTGAAGGCGCTGGACGCGAATATTCCTCACCGGGAGTCCCCATGTTAGAGAAGATATTCAAAGATATTTCAGCAACCCAATTGTCACACCCATCACTCTTAGCACGGGTGACATCAAGGGTTATCTGGAGATGAGGCTAGGTGGGGGCATCGATCCAGAGGCTATGAGCGATGGTCGACGGTCGGATATTATTCGAGTTATCCTGGAAAAGATATCAGATATGTGAGAGAATTTACCCTTCCCACTCCATCCTCGATCAATACTCACCCGCAATTTTGCGTAGATTCCTCCTTGTTTCGCTAAACATTGACGCTATTTTCGGAGAGATGACAATTCGCAAAAGAAGGAAAAGCTGGAAGCGATGAACAAGGGCAATGGACTCGGCGATGTCTACACGGCAACTCTCACCCGACTGAAAGCCCAGAAGGGGGACAAATCGATACTCGGACTGAAGGCCCTGATGTGGGTGTTATATTCGGAACGGCCATTACAGGCCAAGTATCTCTGTCAAGCCCAGGGAGTGGAGGTGGGATCGACATATCTGGATGTCGAAAACGTTCCTGCATTACGGACACTCCTAGCATCGTGTCTGGGTCTCGTCACAGTCGGGGCATCTTCTTCCACTGTCCGGCTTGTCCACTATACCCTGCAAGAGCATCTCTCAAGTAGTCCAACCCTATTCCATGGCCCCCACTCAACAATTGCAGAGGTTTGTTTGACATACCTCAATTTTAAATGTGTCCGGGGTGTCTCGCCAATACTTCACTCGGCTCCCGCAACAATGTCACTTCTGAACTTGCTTCTTGTTACTGGGGGGAGCACATGAGAAGGGGAATGACGGAAAATGCGAAAGTGCTTGCACTTCGACTTCTGGATAGATTTGATGAGCATCATATAGCTGCTCGCCTACTGTTATTGCATTATTATAGGAATAGAGACCCTTATTTCTCCCCGGTGCGAAGACCTATTAGATTTACAGATCTCCACGGACAAGCATTTATCAGGATTGTGGAGGTAGTTGCTGCTATATTGAAGTTGAAGGAATAGGATATTAATGCAACCGATGGTATGGGGAGTACAGTTCTCACGTGGGAGGCGGGAAGAGGGTATGAGGAGGTAGTAAAGGTGCTGTTGAATCTAGACGATGTCAGCCACGACTAGCCAGAGACCAATGATGGCCGGACGCCACTCTCTTGGGCCGCTGGGAATGGGCATGAGGGGATAGTAAAGATGCTTTGGAACAAGATGTCAATCCCGACTAGCTAGACCCCTAATATGGTCGGACACCTCTCTTGTGGGCTGTTATACACGGGTATTCGGAGATAGTAAAGATACTTTTGAATCGAGGGGATGTCGATTCCAACCAACCAGACACCAAATATGGCGGGACGCCACTCCGGCGGGCCTTAGAGAGCCGGCGTCAAGGTATAGTGAAGTTCCTTTCAGAACACAAAGATGTTCGCACCGCTAGATAGCGCGAGCCAAACACCACTGCCGGGGCTCTTTCTGGGGGACACATAGGCGGGCACGGTAAACACGCCGCCCTAAGGTGGCGATCAATATCACAACTAATAACAACTGACAAGGGACCAGTATCGGGCCTCAAAGACTCTTTCCAAGTCCGTAGATGCGACCTCCTCTCAACTGAGCAGTCCAGGCCTCCTCAAACCCTCCCATGCGACCCCTAATCTGTCATATCCCTAGGAAACCCGACACCCATCCTAACAAAACTCGATCAGTATCGTGACTTAGGGTTGACCGCTAGAAAAGTATTCTCCGTTACCTCCTTCGTTTCTCTTTTGGCTTTTCTTGTCTGCAATCTTCCCCCGTTGCCTAGAACATTCCCGCTCCATAAATGATTGCTTTATGGCGCTGGTAGACCTTGATGGAGGGCGTTTTTTTTCCTATTTCAGTTCGCCATTTGTTGTCCATCTACTTTTGTTCTTTTTTCTTTTCTCCATCTTTTTCTTCTTTTCTTTTCTTTTTCTTTTTCTTCTTCTCGGAATTCCGGTTAGGCTTGGTCCAAATCTCCTTGCCCGTTGTTCATTCCTACTATTCATCAATACTTCTCTTCTCTCTTTCTGGGTGGCTGTGTATAGTACTGTACAGCCCATTAAGGGCATGGCGTAGGAATAGACGCTAAGCTTCAAGATGCTCGTCTTGTACCGTATGTCCACAAGCTGTGAGTTCACCACCCACTAATTTCTCTCAGCGCCACCAAGTGATCGCGATCGGTTCCCTTTGGAGCCCAATCATCATACTACGACACTAATGCTAGTTCCGCTTACATCCCATCACAGGAGGGGCCCAAATCCGTCAAGTAAAATCCTAACCCTAGCTTCTTGAACATGCCCGTTTTTGATTAATCCCAGCAAACGGTCATGCTTGCATCATCAAGGGAGTGAGGAGTCCTGGGCTATTGCGCGGTAAGTACAGTAGCCGCCTTGGATCTGTTCGGTTCCGAAATACCTCTAGACCGCCAAAGCAAGACACAGATTGCCGTACTATAACCCCGGACAATCCTAGGATTCGTCACCCCACCCGGGATTTTAGCAACTCCAGTAAGAGCATCCCATAATTCTAGAGCATGTCCCCTTTTCGCAGGAGATAAGAGTTTATCCGAGTAAGCGGATGGGAAAAATAGGAGAGACCCACACATGGCGCCTTCAATTTTTTACTCTCGAGAATGAGGTTAGTATCAGCGACCTAGGAAGGTCTGGTGAAGGCTTTTGATGCAGAGTGTACTGTACCAAAACCCGCACGACACTGAACACTCTTGTCCGGACCACGGAGGCGAAGTTGTAGGGACAAGTTCTCTGGATGTGGGGTGGTTGGCTTTTGCGCGGTTTGCTCGTCTACTACCTTGTTGGAAAGGATTCGGAGGAGGGTGAATGGTGATGGCTTGGAGACTCTGGATTACACGTACTGTATCATACCCCACCTTCCGAGACCTCGGTACCGCTAGTGGGCCTGCCCATCCCTCTATCCCCCCACTGCCGGAGACTCCCCAGGCGGGGAGGCCGTGCACAAGCCATGGAGACCTTTCTCTGTGTACGACAAGACCAAGCTACCCACTTTCCCGAAGGGAAACCACATCAAATAACTTATTTCTCACGGAGCCGCTCGCAGTTAACCTCGCATATCCCAACGCAGAATCAAAAGATTACACCTATTGACTCCATTGTGGCTTCATGAATTCAAGCACAAGAGGGCCTCTTGAAAGGACTGTGTTTTTTTTTCTTCAGAAAAAGCCGTTCTGTATCGATAGTTTTATCGATTGTGGAGTGTTGTTTTCTTTGGTAGTTTCTAAGTCTTTTATTATTGCGCAAGGCCTCCCCCGCCTGGGGAATCTCCCCGTTTATAGTGACTGGAGTATCATATTCGAGTAAATCCTGGGGGTTTGTTATTCCGAAACGGTACAACCTCACACCCAACCCAGTCCCCCCCGTTCACCACAAAATTTCAATAACCTCCTATTAAACCCTCGATAAGAAATTTATGGTAGAAAACTCGGGGGTTTTCTATTATTGGAACACATTACGATACTTGAGTACCAACTTACATTCACTCAGCAGTAGCGTTCTCGAGATCTGTCTCATATTAGTCATGTACCCTGCCCAAATGATTGGATATCAAAGGTCACACAGCAAGCCTCATCTCCCCGCGCTCTTCAGTGGTGTTCACAGAATTTCATAAACTCACCCGATACCGTACTAGTTATTTTACCATTTCTACATTCAACCGACGCTTCTCACAGGATATCATGCATCAGACTACACATCTCACGATTGGCGACGGTAATGCCAACTGCGGCAACATAAGAGGCAGTTTCAATACTTTCAACAAAACCGTCTATAGGTCCGACGAGGACGATCAGATTATGCGTTGGCTGTCTCCACTGGAGCCAAACCACAGACATGAAGGTGTGCGCACTGACCGATTTGCCGGTGTCGGCGATTGGCTTTTGGAGACGCCTGAGTTTCGGGAGTGGAGAGGTGGTGAGGGTGGAGTCGATAAGGCTGTCTTGTTCTGCAGCGGGAATCCGGGGGTGGGCAAGACGTACCTAAGGTAAGTTGCGAAATTCTCAAAAAGAAAAAGAAAATTGCTGATGGTTGGAAATACTAGCTCCCTGGTTATCGACAGCCTGTGTGATCAGGCGGGGGAGGAGAATATCGCCGTCGCAGGCTTGTACTGCGACTTCCTAGCTCAGCAAGAGCAGACGGTCGCCAACATGATCGGAGCTATCTTGAAACAGCTGGTCAGCAGAGGGGAAATTTCGAAGTATCTCCGCGAGGCATTCCAGAAAGGAAAAATGGAGCTTGGCGGCAGAAAGCTGCTACTTCCGGATTTGATGAAAATGCTGAGGACTGCGATCGCTTTGCTACCACAAGTATTCATCTGTATTGATGCGCTAGACGAATTCTTACCGAAGCATCTGCCGGAACTTCTTAAGTTACTGAGAGATGTTGTTCGGGAGTCCCATCGGATGCGAATATTCCTCACAGGCAGGCCTCATGTCAGTGGCGATATTCAAAGATGTTTTGACAAGACGGTTGTGATACCCATCAACCCTAACACAGATGACATTAGGAGTTATCTGGATATGAGGTTGGACGGGGACACCGACCCAGAGGCCATGAGCGATGATTTACGGGCAGACATTATCCGAGTTATCCTGGAAAAGATATCTGATATGTAAGAGAATCCACCATTCCCACTCTATCATTGGTCAATACTCACTCACTCACGATTGTGTATAGATTCCTCCTCGTTTCGCTAAACATCGACGCTATCCTGGGAGAGGTGACAATTCGCCAAAGAAGGAAAAAGCTGGAAGCGATGACAACGGGCCATGGACTCAGCGATGCCTACACGGCAACTATGACCAGACTGAAGGCACAGAAGGGAAATAAATCAATACTCGGACTGAAGGTCCTGATGTGGGTGTTGTATTCAGAACGGGCATTACGGGTAGATGAGTTGTGTCATGCCCTGGGAGTGGAGGTGGGATCAACGTATCTGGATGTCGAAAACGTTCCTGCATTACGGACTCTCCTAGCATCGTGTCTGGGCCTCGTCACAGTCGAGGCGTCTTCTTCCACTGTCCGGCTTGTCCACTATACTTTGCAAGAGCATCTCTCAAGTGATCCAACCCTATTCCATAGCCCCCACTCAATAATTGCAGAGGTTTGCTTGACATACCTCAATTTTGAATGTGTCCTGGATATCTCGCCAATACTTGACTCGGCTCCCGCAACAATGCCACTTCTAGACTATGCTTCTTGTTACTGGGAGGAGCACATGAGAAGGGGAATGACGAAAAATGCGAAAGTGCTTGTACTTCGACTTCTGGATAGATTTGATGAGCAGCATATAGCTGCTCGCCTACTGTTATTGCATTATCATAGAAAAAGAGGCTCTTATTTCTCCCTGGGGCGAAGACCTATTAGATTTACGGGTCTCCACGGAGCGGCGTTTATCGGGATTGTGGAGGTAGTTGTTGCTATATTGAAGTTGAAGGAATGGGATATTAATGCAACCGATGGTATGGGGAGTACAGTTCTCACATGGGCAGCGGTAAGAGGGCACGAGGAGGTAGTAAAGGTACTGTTGAATTTAGAGGATGTCGATCCCGACCAGCCAGACACCTTCTATGGCCGGACGCCACTCTCATGGGCCGCTGGGAGTGGGCATGAGGGAATAGTAAAGATGCTTTTGGAACGAGGTGTCAATCCCGACCAACTAGACACGGAATATGGTCGGACGCCACTCTCGTGGGCCGCTGAGAACGGGCATGATGGAGTAGTAAAGATACTTTTGCAACGAGATGTCAATCCTGACCAGCCAGACACCTTTTATGGCCTGACGCCACTCTCTTGGGCCGCTGAGAGTGGGCATGAGGGAATAGTAAAGATACTTTTGGAACGAGATGTCAATCCCGACCAGCCAGACATCTTCCATGGCCGGACACCACTCTCGTGGGCCGCTGGGAACGGGCATCAGGGAATAGTAAAGATGCTTTTGGAACGAGATGTCAACCCCGACCAGCCAGACAGCAGCTATGACCGGACGCCACTCTCGTGGGCCGCTGAGAGCGGGCATCAGGGAATAGTAAAGATGCTTTTGGAACGAGGTGTCAATCCCGACCATCCAGACACCTTCTGTGGCCGGACGCCACTCTCGTGGGCCGCTGAGAGCGGGCATGAGGGAATAGTAAAGATGCTTTTGCAACGAGATGTCAACCCCGACCAGCCAGACAGCAGCTATGACCGGACGCCACTCTCGTGGGCCGCTGAGAGCGGGCATCAGGGAATAGTAAAGATGCTTTTGGAACGAGGTGTCAATCCCGACCAACTGGACACCGAATGTGGACGGACGCCACTCTCTTGGGCCGCTGGGAGAGGGCATGGGGCAATAGTAAAGATACTTTTGGAACGAGATGTCAATCCCGACCTTCCAGACACTGAATATGGCCAGACGCCACTCTCGTGGGCCGCTGAGAGCGGGCATGAGGCAATAGTAAAGATACTTTTGGAACGAGATGTCAATCCCGACCGGCCAGACATCTTTAGCCGGACGCCACTCTCTTGGGCCGCTGAGAATGGGCATGAGGGAATAGTAAAGATTCTTTTGGAACGACATGTCAATCCCGACCAGCCAGACACCTTTTATGGCCTGACGCCACTCTCTTGGGCCGCTGAGAATGGGCATGAGGGAATAGTAAAGATGCTTTTGGAACGAGATGTCAATCCCGACTAGCCCCACTCTCTCTATGGCCAGACGCCACTCTCGTGGACCGCTGCGCGCGGGCACGAATGTGTAGCGAAGATGCTTCTAGAACGGAAAGATGTCCACACCACTACGCTAGATAGTGCGAGCCAAACACCCCTATCGCGGGCCAGTGCTAGAGGACATGATATAATTGCAAATGTGCTACATCAACGGGGCAGCGTCAATTCTCACACGGCAGATCGCCCGGGTGGGCATCCCTCCCCGCCCCCCCTTGCCATGGAGGCGAGTGCGGCAGATATGCCAATCGGAGGTGGTGATCCTAGCACTGATATCATAGACATTAAAGTTCATGGCTAACATAAACTATCACCCGTAGACTCCAATGAGCTGGAACCGGTATCCGACCTCAGAGACTCTCACCCTCAGCCCGTGGACCACGACCCCACCCTAACCGAGCACCCCCTCTGGGGAGCTGACACCCATTCTAACCACCCTCGGTCAATTCCCCCCTACCCTCGCCCGGTAGACCGGTATTTTACCGTCGCCTGTCTCGTTTGCCTCCTTGCTTCTCTCGTTTATATACTTCCTTATTTGTTACCTGAAATCTTCCAGCTGCATAAATGATTGTCATAGACTTTGATAGGGGTTAATTTTTCCTATTCAACTCGCCATTTCCCTTCCTTCTAGAGTAATTTTGTTCCTTTTGTTCCTTCTCTTCACCTTTTCTTTCTTGGAGTTCTGGTTAGGCTTGGTTCATATCTTCTTTCTCGCCGTTTCTGATTCCTTATTATTTGTATGTCTTATCTTCATGCTTGCGGTGTATAGTATGGTGAAATACAGGCAATGGGTCAGAATGAACACTGAGTTTTAAGACACTCCTCTCATATTCGCAAGCCGTCAGTTCATCTCCCATTAATTTCTCTCAATACCACCAAGTGATCGCCATCGGTTCCCTTTACAAACCGACCATCTATCACACCACCACCCTACCACCATGCCCGTTGCATCCCACCTCCTTCGGTGCCTAAATCCCTGAATAAACCCCTAACCCTAGCTTCCCGAATATGCCTATTTTTTCATCATCATGCCAACGAATAGTCAAGCCAGCATCAATAAATCAAAGATGGGTGTGACGCTATCTATCCAATTCTGCGGCAAGTATGACACGGCGGCCACCGAAAATATTCCCCGTTCCATGAGGTAGCTATAGGAAAGGTATGGTCGTGAACTTTGTCCCATTTTTTTGGTACTCTCAACCAACAGTTAAGACAGGTGTATGTATGGGGGCTAACAAAATCATCCCGATCCTTTCATGGTCGCCACTAATATCTCCAGTCCCCCACGCGTGTCTGCAGTTCTCCGGCTACGTCCATGACAACAAAGGGAGGACAGGTCGGGAGAACCCTCCCTATAAAACTCAACAATTGAAGGAAAGAAACCACCTTCATCAGTCACGGAACCACCGCGGCTGACGATGACTCGCTATTTTCCTCCAAATCTAGGATCTTTTGAGCGATCGTATTGTTTACTTTAATTTCTATTTTTGTTTGATTATTTTGAATGTTTTTACTTCACCGATATAATTAGTTTATCATTCTCCGCCTTACCCGCAGGCCAATTATTGACAGCACCCAAGCCCGAAACCCCACTGGCGCCCCTGCCACCCCTATTGCACAATCACGGATCCTAGGTCGGGGACACCTCTGCTGAGTTGTAGTATCATAATAATATTATTATCTAAATCCTCCTCGCTTCTCGCACCCACTTTTCTATCCCGTCAGCCCATCCATACCCTCCGATCCCAGCTTACAACCTAAAAACCATCTCAGACCCCCACGGCCCACCTGGAAAGCACGATATATAAAGTTAGCTAGGAAACTAGACACCTTAGTAGGTGGTGAATACCGCCCCTAGTAGAGGACTGTTTTTTCTTCTCACACACATACACACGCGAATACTGAGATTTTTCTCGTCTGAGAGGTTTGTCTACAGAGATGTTCCTGAAAGGGTTGGTCGGTTTTCCCCTTTTGATTCAGCGCGGTATCGGGAAGTTTGCTTTTCCATCACCGGGTTTCTATCAGCAGTAGGGAGGGAAGGAAGGAGTCAAGTCGTCGGGATACTTGATATATCGACATCTTTGTGAGAGAGGTGCTGTCAAACCTACATAGGCCTTATCGGACGGCTGAAGAAAGAGAATGCGTAAACACTGCCCAATTATTAGGCAACGGGTAGGGATAGACACTAGGTTCGCCTCCTCCCACTACGATATGACAGCTTCACTGAGCACTACTCGTGCTCGCTCGCTCGCAACCATGGGCACTCGACAGCTCAATGGAAGTTTGTGGCTCAACGCAACTTTGTGGCTTACCGCCGTAACTTTGTGGCTCAACATCACTCAGTGGCTCAACAAGGCATTGTGGCTCATCACCAATTTACTAGACTGTATAATTTTGTATGATACGGTAGTAAAGTATCAGGTTTTTAAATATCCATACCCCCTATATCGCAATCAATGATACCGCACGTTTGTTAGCCGCTAAATAATGTTGAGCCACAAAGTTACTTCAGTAAGCCACAAAGTTGCCTTGAGCCGCAAACTTCATTTGGGCTGGTGGAGTGCCATGGTTAAATTACGAGCGAGCGAGCAACCAGGGTTTGTGGCGGCTAGCTACAACCTTGGCACGAGTATGATACCACGTGATTCTCTTGACAGACCATCCATCACACCGGTCAGTCTAGTCTACTGCGACCCACTGCCAGTCCCGCCATATCGTCTATGTCAGGTAGTTAGATCAGAGCCGAGTTCGACAATCTTTTGCGTATCCCGGTACTCCGCAGTAAGTAGGTCACAGAGATTGTGGAGGATTCCGGGAAAGGATGTGTAGATTATGTGGTGGATTTCTGGTTCCGGCTGCCGGCAGGGGGTGCTCGCGTAGGTACTCGAGTATCTTATTGTCATTAGTAAACGCGATTGATTCGTCTCGAGTCTATCTGGTACGGATAACTCAAGGGTAGCCAAGAACATAGATTGAGAGCTAAAGTTCCTTGTCCTATTCGGTATACTGGTAGTATGATACTGTGTGGGGACGGAAATGTGTTTGCCACTTCTTGTGCATACTCCCGTTTAGATCCCCTGTTTGTAAATATAGTTGGTATTCTACCGGGGTTGTGAGTTGACTGTTGTCAGGGGTTATGGGGGAGAAATTTCCTGAGAAGTATAGAAGCGTCTTTTTCTGCGCCTCGCTTCCCCTCTCCTGGCGTCCAGATTGACGGGGAAGGCAGCCACGAACGTGTTCTAGGGACACGGCTGCGGCGGTGGTTTGTTTTGTTTTGTTCCTTCATTTTCTTCCTTCTTTTCCTGCGCCTGTGCGAGCCTGCCGAATACTCGAGTAGAGGTTTGATCGAGGACATACGAGGGCGAACCCGGGGATCCTTCCCAGTTGACCATGTGAAAGTGCGAGGGCGTCGATTGCTCTAGACCTGGTTTTGTTCCTAATAGGTATTGGATCTGATTGCGATATCGTAAGGTGTCAACGTGGGGTTCTATCGTAGGATGGTGGGCTTAGTTGTCAAGGCTTGTCGTGGGAGCGCGGTTGCTTGGCTGAGAGATGGTTTTGCCGAATGGGATTGTGACACAAAGAGCCGCATGTCCCCACCTTCAGCTCAGTTGCTGCGGAGTGCGTAAACCTTCCGCTACCGCCTCCGTGGATATCGCCGCAGCGTTTCTATCTTCAATCAGCACTTCAGAGAGATCATCATGGTCGTATGGCACATCCGTGGCCGGTCAACAGAAAAACATTGTTGTCAACAGAGTCGTTGCCAATAAGAATCGGGAGACCATGGAGTCACCTACCACGAGAGCCTCGGAAAAGGCATGGGGACATACGCACCTGCAAGCTCGGCGGTTTGGGGAGTTGGTTTTGGAAAATGGGAATTTGGGGGGCTTGAGGGGTGGTGGGGGTGGAGCCAAAAAGGCTATATTGTTCTGTGACAGGGACCTTGGAGCGGGGGAGACATGTCTAAGGTGGTTACCGGTAATCTATTTCCTGAAGCGTGGGAATTATCGCTGATGGTCAGCAATACTGGCTCCCTAGTGATGGATACTCTATGTGATGCACTCGACAGAGGGGGCATTGCTCTCACTGGGTTGTGCTGCTGCTTCTCCGACCAACGGCAACAAGCAACTTCGAAGATGACGGGGTATATTCAGCAGCCGGCAGTCCGGGGGGCTGCCAGGACATGTGCGAGCAGTGCTTCAAAAGCAAAGTTGGAGCTGTATGGTTGAGATCTATAACTTCCAGATCTAGTAGGGATGCTAAAATGCACTAGGACATCTCTACTCTTGGTTGTTATCCATATCGATGCTTTGGACTAGTGCCATCTCGGTACCTACCGGATCATCTCCGGTTTTGGAAATATCCTGCCGCAGTCACCAAGGGCGTGAATATCCCTCATGTCGAGGGCAACATTGCGAGAGATTTTGTCCACATAGTTACGATGCTTTTGGGTAGGGAGGTACCAATACTGGCGATATAGACACCGACTGTGGCCCGGAGCCATGCCTGCGAGTGGTTGGGAGTGGGCACGAAGGAGTGGTCAAGGTGCTGTGAGGGGAAGGATCTGGGCCCCTTCAGACAATGGACACTAACAGCCAAATACTGTAGCATGTTCGTTAGCTGCTTCGTGGGGGCATGCGGGAATTGTGATGTGACTCAAGGCGCGAGTACTCCCTTCTCACCCTAACAGGCATAGATAAAATTCTAGAGCGCCCCAAGCTGAACTGTCCGACCTACCAAGCTCCCTCTTATCTATTCCTACCGGCTTTGCTTTCACCTAAAGCCTGACGCTCGTCCCTCAAATCCTTGTTCATACTTATAAATGTGGTTGATTATCATGCGATCATTACTTTTCCAATTTATCTCTTTGGTTGCCTTGTTCGTATCAGTTTTGCCTTGTTGGTCATCTCATTGTCGTTACATTGGTGGCTAATTCTATACGTGGAGTCGGGGCGGGCAGAATTTCATGGATCTGGATACAGGAGCCGGATATACAAAAGTGGGTGACTAACCGGATCCTCTAGTGATCCATGGAGCATAATTTCTAATTTTCTCTTTCTCTTTCTGTACTTTATTTTCTATCGGTTTCCATCTCTCACCTGTAGATTGTCATGTAACATATCACTACCATTAGATGGCTTATTTTCTTCCCTTCATTTTTCTGTGAACTATTACTGTACTTAGAATGAGAGTGTATCATGGCTCCTGGGCTCCTCAATAATTTCCTACCCGCATTACATCCTGCGGGAAAACACCTTTACACAGTACGCCAATCTATCTTCCATAATTCACTCCACATCCCTTAGATCATGGGAGGTGGGAGGTCTTCTTAATCAGAATGATCCAGTGATATATTACCCTGGTGGGAAGCACCTACTGGGCCTTAAATAGGGGACGAATTTTGTTAAACCAATAAACTTGAGATTGTTGATATGTACAGTGTGCTACTACCTTATGTAAAGTTAGTGAAATGCTCCGAGTTGTTTAATAATTGCTCCCCAGGAATTCTATGAACCTGCGTAGCCGAGTAGGGGTTCTGGAAAAGAGGAGATAGAAAAGCCTACACCTTATGTTTATAATTAAAGACCCCGAATTAGTCCTGCCTACATTTTCAGGTTTGCTAATATGTCCAATCGGGAAGAAGGCAGAGTAAATAGACTAGGTTGGAACCGAGAAGAGGGAGGAAGAGAGGGGTGTGATAAGGAATGTAAATTCATAATCTCCTTGATCTTAGACTCTAATACTAACTAAAAAGGTGGGTAAAATATAATAAGTACGGGCTGATCATTCCATGTATCACCACATATTTCACCCTCCGCCGTTGATTTCCATTACAGGGGAAGAATGTATTAGGAAAACTATCTTTGATAATTATGATGCCCTTTGAAAATATTGCAGTCTCTGAGGCTGTCTCTTAGATACTAAGGCGGCACTGAGAGTTGAACGCAGTATAGTTTAGATATAAAGATAAGATTCCACGCTTGCACTAGCAAAGTACGTGGTAACAGAGGGAAATACACTTGGTCTTATATAGACATATTCCATCACGTGATAACATGGTTCTCCTGCCAAGGAAACCCCCTTTTTCATATCTCGTCACATGTGTGAGTCAATCCCATGACTCATACCCATGACTCATAGGGTGGATAACGTATTTCCAACACCCTTAGGGTGAAGACCTTAGAAAACTTCTTGAATCAAGATCGATGAATGGACAGACTCCCAGCAACTCTAGTAGATTTACCTTCATATTTTCAAACCATTACTGCAGTGGCCTCGCAGCTTGTTTTGACTGGCTATCGTGGAGAAATGAACTAATAACTCAAAAACACCATCTCGGAACCTGAATAAAAATCTGCTGCAACGGATATATTCCTCGACTCTGGCATTCTGGGATTGAGGGAAAGGAGGCGTATCCAGAATTGCTACAATTACTGAGGGGACGATGATGGAGTAATCTCATCGTAAGATAGTACTAGAATTAGGTTAGGGCACAGTGAGATCTGATGCCCTGGGAGAGCTGCTTTGGGCAAATCACACAGGTGGGCTGTTAGCCACCGCAACATGTATGATATATGTTCTGGTGGCTAACAGCCGACCTGCGTGTGTTACCCAAAGTAGTGCTCCCAGGGCATCCGACCTCACAGTGCCCCAACCTAATACTAATACGGTACCATCCCACGATGGGATTACTCCATTAGCGATTACCTGCTATGATACTCAATACTCGACCCACACCCTCAAAGACATTGCGCAGGCCACTATAGCATCTGTGAACCTGAGTCGAGCAGCTATCTAATCTGCTTACACAAAAAAGAAAATTTGCTCGAAAAAAGGCGTACCCACCCCTTTAGTAATCGCTATTCCAATCATTTATATGATATCATCGCAAATTTCTCCTTGTAAAGTACCTCTCCGTTCTAGGGGGGAGGCCGGGGGAGAGGAGTAGCAAGGGTGATGGCTAATAAGGGCAGTAAGGGCAAATCACACTCTGTGCCCCCCCCCCAGCTGTCGTACTTTTAGGGGAGTAGAAGGTGATCAATATCTATTAGTTTTGCCAATTATGCAAACGTTGGTGAGAATTTGCAGGGACAGAAAAAGTGTCTTGAGGAGCATCTAAAAGTGTTTAAGAATGAAGATTAAAGAGAGATACAGGCTTAGTGGCTGGTGGAGCAACTAAAGTGTTATGAGTGCCGGGGATGCAGAATATAGAATTGCAACGGTAGTTGAAGTCTATCCGTGATGCTGCAGTGGTTCTGTGCTACTAGGTTTCTAGAGTACTTATATAGGACCTGTTTCAATACATTTCTCATAGAGGAAGTATACTTCAGAAAGGTGGGAGTCTAGGGTAATTGTAGCGGTAAGACGATGCACATGCCAATAATGCTTCATATTTTTACAAGCCGGGAGGGGGGGGGCGGAAAGAGAGAAAAGAAACATCAGACCTTCATGGTAAAATTGAGAATGGTGACGAAAATAACGCCTTCGTTCATTTCTTGTAACTCACTCCTGCATTTGGTTGCTTAAAGGCAGGACTCAGGAAGGTTTTACCTTCACAAACTCCACATGTACCGTATCCGCTGACTATGAAACAATAAGATAGGAAAGAAAAAGAAAGAAGAAAATAGTAATGAGGAAACACGTATCAATCGCTATCCGAAGGGCGAATCGGGTAGTGTGGGTGGGGGTGGTAGGGGCGAGATATCTGCGCTCTAAGAGCAGCTTCACAACTCGCTCGTGCCTCCTGGAGGCAGCCCACAAAAGCGGTGTTCGGCTGCTGGAATCCGCCAGGTCGGGGTTGACATCGGTTCGTTCTAATAGCGCCTTTACTATTGTTTCACACCCGTTTCCAGCCGCCCAAGAGAGTGGCGTTCGGCCACAGGAATCCGCCGGGTCAGGGTTGACATCGGTTCGTTCTAATAGCGCCTTTACTATTCCTTCACACCCATTCCCTGCCGCCCACGAGAGTGGCGTTCGGCCACAAGAATCCGCTGGATCAGGGCTGACATCCCCTCGCTCCAATAGCGCCTTTACCACTCCCTCACACCCATTCCCGGCCGCCCACGAGAGTGGTGTTCGACCACAGGAATCCGCCGGGTCAGGGTTGACAAGCTTTCGTTCCAACAGCACCTTTACTGCTCGCTCACATCCGTTGCCGGCCAGCCACGAGAATGATGTTCGGCTACTGAGGTCGGCAGTATCGGCGTAGGCACATCCCCGCTCCAATAGCATCATTACTATGTCCTCAGTCCCAGTCTCCGCAGCAAACCAGAAAGGTGTTTGGCCATTTACGTTCGCTAGGTTGGGATTGACATTCGCGTTCGTCAGCATTATCTTCGTGATCTCCTTATGCCCCCCTCTCACTGCCCATAGTAGTGCGGTGTTGCCCATGGTGTCAATTGCGTTCAAGTCCCATTCCTTCATTTCCAATAAGGCAGCAACTACTTCAGCAATCCCAAGATAAGCTGCTGCGTGGAGCCCCGTAAAACCCTCAGGACCCCGGACCCGGTCAAAACGCGGCTCGCACGGTCTTCTGTCCCCCTTATCATAGTGCGATAACAATATCTGGGAGGATATATGCTGGTCAAATCCGGTAAGAAGCTTTAGTGAAAGTATTTTCACATTTTCTGTCATCCCTCTCCTTGCGTGCGTTCCCCAGTAACAGGAAGCATATTCTAGAAGTGGCGTTGTTGCAGGAGACGAGAAAGGTGTTGGCCAAAGATCGCGGACATATCCAAAATTAAGGTACGTCAGGCAAACCTCCGCAATTTCTGAGTGGGGACTATGAAAGTGGGTCGGATCACTTAAGAGATGCCCTCGAAGAGTAAAGTGCACCAGCCGGACAGTGGATGAGGACTCCTCGACTGTGACAAGACCTAGACAACATGCTACGAGACTGCGTAATGTGGGAGCGTTTTCGACATCCAGATCCGTAGACCCCACCTCCACTCCCAAGGCATGACAGAGCTCCTCGGCCCGTAATGGCCGTTCCGAATATAACACCCACATCAGGACCTTCAGTCCGAGTATTGATTTATTTCCCTTCTGCGCCCTCAGTCGCGTTAGGGTTGCCGAGTACGCACCGCTGAGTTCATCCCCTCGTGTGATCTCTTGAAGTTTCTTTCTTCTCTGACGAACTGTCACCTCTCCCAAGATAGCGTCGATGTATAACGAAACAAGAAGGAACCTATACAACTTATTATAAGTATGATGTCGTTGATAGAGGGGAGATGCTAGATGCTCCTACGCACATATCAGATATTCTTTCCATGGTGATTCTCACAATATCCGCCCGTAAATCATCGTCCATCGCCTCTGGATCAGCATCCTGGTCCAGCCTCATCTCCAGATAACTCCTAATGTCATCCATATTAGGAGTGATGGGTATCACAACCACGTTGGTGAAATTTCTTTGAATATCTTCCCTGACATGGGGCCTCCCAGTGAGGAATATTCGTGTGCTAGGTGACCACCAAACAATATCTCTCAACGACTGGAGCAGCGTTGGCAGATGCTTTGGTAAGAGTTCATCCAGTCCATCTATGCAAATAAAAACTTGTGGTAGAGAAGCAATCGCAATCCTCAACATGTTCATCAGATCCGGAAGTCGCAACCCTCTGCCATCAGCCTTCATTTTCTCATAAAACGCCTCGCGTAGATACCCCGGGATATCCCCTCTAACTACCAGCTGCTTCATGATAGCTCCCAGGATGGTGGTGGGTGTTTGCTCTTGCTGTACAAGGAAGTCGCAGTACAATGCCGCGACCGCGGCACCCTCCCACAGTTCTCGATTGCACAGGCTATCGATTACCAGGGAACTAGTATTTCTAGCCGTCAGCAATGCTCGCTTCCTTCAGGTAATTCCGGCTCTCACCTCAGATATGTCTTGCCTACCCCTGGATTCCCTAAGCAAAACAAGACAGCCTTATTGGCTTCACCCTCGCTACTCCTCCACTCCCGAAACTCGTTTGTTTCCAACAGCCAATCCCCGACGCCATCACACCGCTCGATGCGTACGCTTTGATGTCTAATATTTGGCTCTAGTGGAGAGAGCCAACTCAGAATCTGCGCATCCTCGTCGGACTTATAGATGGTCGTGTTATAGCTGCCTGATATGTTGAAACTACTCGTTATGTTGCCGCAGTTGGCATTGCCATCGCCGAGCCTGATATATGTAGTCTGGGCCATGATATTCTGTCCAAATGTTGGTTGAACGCAGAAATGGTATAGAAATTTGTAGGGGTGTCGAGGGGGTTTAAAAACTTTCGGCAAGAGGAGCTGAAAAAAAGCGGAGCGATGTGGCTTATTGTGTGACAATTATATAATACTGTATTATACTATCCAATCGTCTCAATGCCGGGGGAATGGCTGATATTTTTAGTGATATTTTTAGGAATTACCATTAACTTGCTGGACTCCGCATCACTACGATATTACTGTACGGCACAAGTAAGTTACTTGTAGAATATGGTATTCGTGTGCCCTTACCGGGAGATAGCGAATTATGAGGGTTTTTACTGTATTCAAGTTTTGTGGTATTTGTCTAAAATCAACACCAATCGTCTATGGTGTGTACGGTACAGCACCATGGCTAAATGCCGGACTCTTGGACGAGTACGCTAAAAGCATTTTGGGTGCATGCAGGGTTTTTCGAGTTTACGAGTACTAGTACTCGAGTACAAATACTGTACTTTAGTAGGATACGGTGCGCTAAGGTACCGGTATTGCGATTGTGTTTGCTCGGCATGGATGTGATTGCAGGGTGGTTGTGACACGGGGGCTGGGATACCCCTCCCCTCCTTAGCTCTAACTTTGGGATGTTCATAAACCCCCTAAATACCGCTCTCATACAATGGTCCTCTTCACAGCACCTCTAGGTTCAATCAACACTTCGTACAGCATATCATGGATCAGATTGAACATAAACACTCGGTCAGCGTTGGCGACGGTTGCACCGACTGCGCCAACATGTACGATAGTTTCAATACGAGTACTAATGTTATCATTAACGCGGTCGATGAGAAACCGGAGCTTCTGCGGTGGCTTTCACCACTAGAGCCTCTATACAGACACCAGGGAGTGCGTGCCAAGAGGCATGATGGCGTCGGTAGTTGGCTTCTGGAAACTAGCGAGTTTCTGGAGTGGAGGGGTGGCGGAGTGGATAAGGCTGTCTGCTTTTGCTACGGGGAACCAGGAGTTGGAAAGACATATCTGAGGTACGTGGCGTGACCCTTTGAAGGAAGCGAATACCGGTATCCCTAACGGCTAGAAATACTAGTTCACTGGTGATCGACAGCTTGTACGATCAGGCAAGGGGGAAAGATATCGCCGTCGCGGGTTTGTATTGCGATTACCAAGAGAAGCACGAACAGACAGCCACCAACATGATGGGAGCCATCTTGAAGCAGTTGGTGGTCAAGAACAGCGAGGTTCTGGGATCTGCACGAGATGCATTCCTGCAAGCGAAAAATGAGTGTGGCGGTCGAGGTCTGCGACTTCCGGATCTGGTGGGAATGCTGAGAATCACTATTGCTTTGCTACCTCAGGTGTTTATCTGTATCGATGCCCTGGACGAATGCTTACCTAAGTATCTGCCAGAGCTTCTTGAGTCGCTGAGTGATATTGTTCGGGAGCTACCAAGTGTGCGGGTGTTCCTCACGGGGAGGTCTCATATTGAAGACCAAGTTACAGCACATTTCACCGCGGTTATTACGATCCCAATCAGTCCTAAATTACATGATCTCAAGATCTATCTAAACCGGAGGCTGAAGTTGGACACAGCACCCCGCGAGATGGATGATAAGTTGCGGGCTGGTATTCTAGGGATTATAGAAAGCAGTATATCCAAATCGTTAGTTGGAGCATCAACACTTCACAATACATGCATGATTATATATTTACTAACGATCACGCGTAGGTTCCTCCTTGTTTCGTTAAGCATTGATGCGATTCTGGGAGAGGTGTATATCTCTAATAGAAGAAAAAAATTGAACGAGACGACCAATGGTGATGGTTTGAAGGATGCCTACGCGATAACTCTAAAACGAATTAACGCACAGGAAGGTGATAGGCCCAGGGTCGCAATGGAAGCCCTGGTGTGGGTAGCATATTCAGAGCGACCATTACAAGCAAGCGAGCTGTGCCATGCGTTAGGGGTAGAGATAGGATCTACGGATCCGGATCCCGGAAGAGTTCTTGCGATCGAGACACTCCTAGGGATTTCTCTCGGGCTCATAACGCTTGATAAATCCTCGTCCACGATCCGGCTTGTCCACTCTACCCTGCGAGATTATCTGTCCAATACCCCAACCCTACCCCAAACCCCTCACTCCATGATCGCTGTAGTTTGCTTGACGTATCTCAATTTCCAGAGTGTCCGGACACTTCCGCCATCTCCTCACTCTGCCGGGTCAACAGCCCCGCTTGTAGGATACGCTTCGCGCTACTGGGAAAGGCATGCAAGAAGGGGGATGACGGGAAATGTGAAATCGCTTGTTCTAAGGCTGCTGGATGGATTCGGCCAGCACATATCCTCTGAGATACTCTTGTCATATGGGGATTACCCTATAGAGTTGCGGATGTGGTCTCTTGGTCTGGAACAAGAAAGGTTTGGGGGATTTACATGCCTCCACTGGGCAGCATCTCTTGGGATGTTGGAAATGAGTATCGCTTTATTAGAGGAGAAAGAACGGGATTTGAATGTGCCTGATACCACCGGTAAGACAGCAATCGCATGGGCAGCTGGGGGGGGGCATACGGATATCCTGAAGATACTATTAGAGCAAAAGAATATCGATCCCAACATTGCGGATAACAATGGCCTAACACCGCTCTCGTTCGCTGCCAAGTATGCTCATGACGGAGTTGCTAGGGTCCTTTTAGAGTGGGAAGGTATTAACCCTGACCCAGTACACAAGGATGGCACAACACCGCTCTTGATTGCTGCTGAAAATTGGAATGTGGGGATATTAAAGATGCTATTGAAGCGGGATGATGTTAATCCGAACGCAGCAAAGAATGAAGATGGCCGAACACCCCTCTCGTGGGCTGCCTGGCGGGGGGACAAGGAAGTAGTTAAAATTCTACTAGAACGGAAGGACATCAACCTTGACCCCATACATCCCGATGGCCGAACACCACTCTTATGGGCTGTCTCAAAAGGACATGAAGATGTGGTCAAATTACTCCTAGAATGCAAGGATGCAGCCTTTAGCTTAACAAGCGGCGATACAAAGCTAGTTTCCTCCTCAACCAAGTTATCCGTGCCGTCCCGACCTTTTTCTAAGTGGATCTGGTGGTATCGGCTTCTACCACCCAAGCCTAATATCCCCACCGCTGACACCCGATTAACCCGCCAGATCTTGATCGATTGTTTGGTCATTTCCGTTCCACTTTGTCTTTTGGCTTTTCTCAGTTGGATTATTCGTTCGTCACCAATTTCGTTATCCCCTCGCCGATGACTACCACATGGGAACGGGTGCGGGTGGGCTATTGATGCTGGAAGGCGTCCACAGGTGAAAGGTGAACGCCAATAGTGGCGTATTCGGGTACCGGCGCAATGGTGGCAGAAGGTGCTGGGGCATGATGGCTTTATGTATGGAGGGCTTTAGGGAACTGGAGTGTTAGCATTGCCTCTCTCATGCTCTTTTTTACTCTCCTCTTTTTGTATGATCTTTGAGGAATATTCTCCGCACTCACCTTTCCTTTGTTATATGCTAGAATTTCATGGGAAAACAGAATCCCGTATTATCGGGCGGGAAAGGAGCCTTAAATGCCATATGTCTTGATACTCTTTACTTCTCCATTTCTTGTCATGTTTCCTGATTTAAGCACGAACGAAGTTATGCAACCATTATATTATTGTTTTACCTCTTCCTGTCAGGTCATTACATTTCATTCACATTTGTCCACTTTGCGCCATTAACAATGTAGGGGCGAATGCCGAGGATGAACAGGGGAGCTTGTCACTGATTTATGGAGGGTAGTCCTTAACATTATCTCCCTTTCCTTCCCCCATTTGGTTTTGTCACCTTACGGCGGGTCAACACACTCAAGGTGCAAATGGACGTCTTTGGCACAGCACTTATAGACACCCTTGTACCATAGCTATTGTCAAGGAAGAGCACTCCCCTTAACACCTTACCGGAGCAGTCTCCAACAACAACACCACACTCTCCACACCCGTTGTGCTGATTAACAGGAGTGTCGAACCCACACTTCTCACCCTCTGGCACCCATGAATTGGTTGCAATGCTATCTAGTGGCCCTCACCACTAAAGCTTCAGGGCCGATATTAGGGAGTGCGTGTCAATGGGCTCGACGGCTCCCGTAATTGGCTTCTGGAAACAAATGAGTTTCGGGAGTGGGGGAGTTGTGAGGGTGGAGTTGATAAGCTTGTCTTTTGCTAGAGGAATCCGGGATGGGCAAAACATATCTCGGGTACGCAGCAGTGTTGGCAGAAAGAGGAAGGAGAAGTAAATACCGGTATGTTAAGGACGAGAAATATTAGTTTCCTAGTAACCGATAGGCTGAGCAATCACGCTCTCGATGGAATTCGCACTGTCGGGGGGGGTACTCCTACCTCAGTGCCACCAGGAACAGACAGCTGCAATACGGTGTGAGTCGTTTTCAAGAGGCCGGTGATCGGGGGCGGCGAAATTGTGCGATCGGCGCAGGAGGTGTTTCCAAAGGCAAAAGATGAGTGCGACGGGTCGGGGTCTACGAGTTCTAGATTCTATAGGAATGCTGAAGTGGGCGGTTCCCTCACTATCTGAACTTTCTGTAGTAAAATCAAAGCGTTCTGTAGTCTGAATAGAGGGAAAGATATGGGTAGGAAGGATAGATAGAATCCGGTGGTAGTAATCTCAGGCATGCACGATTGAAAGGTCAGAATTCGCATATCATTTCTAAGTAGATAATAAGGCCCTTTTAACACAAGATGATCCACACCCAACCCGGTGCCTGTGTGGATGAAAATTTTCATCACCGGTAAGGGGACAAAAGTCTTGTCCCACCGAAACAAGTAAGAAACATGAAAGAAACAAGAGAGAAATTTTCACTGCAAGGAGCGAAAGGAAACGGTACGGAAACAACAGGGTGATAATAGTTTCAGCCATCAAGTAAGGTATAACGAAAGTTCGTGAAGATCTTATATGAAACCAAGGTAGGTGTGAAACGAAACTCAGGGACAATATTCCAACACTTTCCATCTGTATTGGTGCTCTTGCTGAAGCGATCTCGAAGCGAAGGATCTCCCAGGACTTCTGGCGTTGCTTGGAGATATTGTTCGGGAGATGGGCAAGAGGCCTCATGTTGATTAGGCTAAATTACATAATACACCACAAAAGCTGTTGCGAGGGTCTACCTACTGTATCAGTCCTAAACCACGTGATACCAAGAAATAGCCGGAGAAGAAGTTGGAGTGGACACGGAGCCAGACGCGGTGGGGTGCCTTGCGGGCAGATACCGTACCGGTACTCTGAGAATTATCCCACAAGAGGTACGGTAACCGAAATGTGCGTTGAAAAATTGGCCTCTGTCAGTGCATACCCGGTCATTCGTTTGCTAATTATGGTGCAGTAGTTTCGCTAGCCATTGGCGCTATTCTACGAAGAGTCACAGTGCCTAAAAGGAGACCGGGTTGTTGAAGGTGACCGACCGTAATGGACCGGGAGAGGCATACACAGAAACCCTAATACGAATGAAGGCGCAGAACGGTACCGTATCAGATCCAGGCTCTGAATAATAATTACAATAGAAGCCCTGGCATTAGTGCCGAATGCGGAGAAACCATTATGCGCTAGCGCGCTATTCCAAGCGTTGGGGGCAAAGATAGAATCTTGAAATGTTCTCACGATGCAAACTCTGCTAGGATATTTTTTCCAGGCTCACGACGGTTGAGGCATACGGTGCTCATCCACCACCCTCCTGGTCCGCTTTAATTTAAAAGAGTATCATACCTGTCTAACGCTGTTTCAAAGTGGCTACTACGGGGTCGATGGTTCGCTAGACGTACAGTACCCCAATCCCCACTGTTTCTGGGGTCTTTCCCCCAACTCTTTGCTCAGCCATTCCACCCCTCCCCCCTGGCACGATATACCGGTGCTTCTAAAATACTGGGGAGAACGTGCAAGAAGTGAGGTGGCTAAGAGTGTGAGATCTCCTGCCCAAGACCTCCGGCCAGTCTGATCCGCTCATATCTCTTTTATTATCTTTTTTCCTTTATGATAAGGATAGAGAATGGGCGGGAACCGGGGTTCGATGGGGAAGATAGTCCTCGGGGATTTACAAGACTTCACGGGACAGCATTTCTCAGGATCCTGGAGATGGTTGCTACTTTATCGGGGATAAACGGATGCGACGTCGATACGGCGGATATCGGAGATACCGTACCCCAGGTGTCCCTCAACTAAGCCATCCGACCTACCCCAACTTACCATTCCGCCTATCCGTTGGTTTCCCCTTCCCCACCGCAGCCCTGCCCCCTTTCTCCCTCGATTGCCATTCCCCCGCGTATCGTAACCACCTCTTTGATTTTTCTTTTCTATCGTCTCCTTCGCATCAACCTCTCCCTGTCAAAGGTTTTTATACCGTTTCATACTTAGGATGTACGGAGTGGGTGGGGAGATGGCCCCTCCGGAACTAGGTTTAAAGGTGAACTCATGCAGGACTCGAATCACCGCAGGCCCTTTTTCTTTTTTTTTGTTTGGGGGAGGACGGCACGTGATTTACGTCGCATAATTCATTGTTTTTCTATTTTGGTATTCTCCCACTATCAATTGTTCCTCGTCTCCAATAGATACATTGCCAAGTATGATACCGTGCATCATACCATTAGGCCAACAGCTTTTTTCTCCTTTTTTCTGTTTTCTTGGTTAATCAACATTCGGGCTAGAAACATATCGCAACATTACTACGTTAACTTAGATGCCTCTTCCCTGTGTTCCCTAGCAACCAGCGACTCAAGGTTTATACACGAACGATGATTCACGATATGAGCTAACACCTCCATAGCAAATCGGGTGCCTCGCACACTACCGGTAGTCATGCAAGCGTGTCATACCATATCTAAGCCTGCGAAGACCGAGCCTCTGTTTGCCCGACGCAATGTACTGTACGTAATGCGTCGTGCTCGGGAAGCTTGAGATGCGATCACACAAGTGCAGCAAGCCCGGACCACCACGTCGAATTAACAACCCCCCCGCATTTCCTCCCCCCGGACCAACTTATCCGGTGGAGCCAACCTCAATTCTACCTGAGCAGATCAACCCTCACCACAACCGCCCGCAATTCCTCCTTCCCCCTCGAACCAGGCAGTTCACAGGACGGCTCACTGACCGCTTGAGCTCCTGTGCTTAATCGTAAGACTATCCCGTTGACTTGACCCCTGCACTTTCCCACTATTCCTTAACGGCATAGGGGGTATGTTCCGGGTCAAAGGTGGAAAAGTACCTCACTCGCGGGTTGTTGGTTTGGTGGGTTATTGAACTCGTTTGTCAGAGGGGGTTAGGGCTAGGTCGGAAGGAGTAATTGCGCTGTCAGAGAAGCGGTGGGGGAGGAGCATGCATGTAGGCTGCGCATATAGCGAGTTAATGCGGATTTTAGTGCTTGCTAGATTGTCGGGGGGTGGGTGTAGGAGGAGCTGTGAGTTGTGAAGGGAGGAGTATCGTAGGTTAGAATAGCGGAGAGATGAGGCTTAGGAATGACCGCTTGGTAACGTGATATTTTGTGTAACATACGGATAGCAAGTTGGTTCTCAAGTGAATGACGCAATAGGTTTCAATACTCTTTGGGTCAGGAAGGGAACCCATCATAGCTGTTGTATGTTTGATTAGTCATCGGCCGAGGACATTCTGATGGGAGTAGGGTCCAACTTGCGTGATCGTGCATACGACTATCATTCCCGCTAAGCGCAGAAACATCTCAGTCACGATTGTTCACGGTACGGTGCATGGCTGACGGTAACCTACTAGTCTATACGGTAGACCAAGACTGGATCCTGGAAATCTGCTTAGCGAGTTATAATAGGTTAGTGTCGTCAAGTCTATGCTAATAATCTGCTTGACTGTTCCAGCCTTTCAAAAAGCGACGAGCGGTCAATTCCTACTTGACTTGGGTAGGATGTTGTTGAACTATTATCCTTATTCATGAAAACCATTCCGAGGTTGGACGGTGCAAAGCTGGAGCATGAAGCCCAAGAGTGTTCAACCTTGGTCCTCGGGTGCCCTAATACTCGGTAGCGATGAGAAAAATCTAATATCTCTCCAATAATGAGCCTCTTGTATGACCAGAATCTAACGTATTAAAGCAGACTACTACAAAATCTAAGACATAGTTATTTCTAAACAAAGCTTGTTGAATATTACCAACCCCTCCCCCCCTCCCACTCCCCTTTATCTCTCCTTGCTGAATTAACACCTCCACCTTAAGAGTCCGCCTCACCGGAATCTACCTACCTACGTGTACCCAGCCATCGAACTTGGCTAGGATCTCTACACCTCTGTCTATATCCTTGTGCAAGGCCTCGTGAGCTTTCTCCAACTCACTACTCAAGGTGATGATATTATTTGATGCTGGATTAGACTTTGCAAGGGTTTCCTCATAGGTATCGAGTAGAATATCAATCTGTGTTTGGCAGTTTTTGGTTATGGGCCTATGAGGGGTTGGATTAATAGACTTTCCATTTGGTTCGTAGTGGTATTATTGCTGCTGGAGAGTGTGGTTGTGTCGTTCCATTCTTTTTTTATCTGGGTGTGATGGAAGGGTTATGAGAGTGTTTTGTGAAGGTGATTGGGAGTGGTAGATATAGCGAGGGTCAATTATCCACAGTTTCAACCATATCCTTATTGCCTTGCGCATCTTAGTCTTGCTTTCACAGAATATATCTAGCAGTCGGTGTACATGTAAAGCTCGAATAAATAAGGTTAAAAAATTATAGTATATCAATTATGAAAAAGCCCCCAAACATCCCGTAAATCCCCCAAACGGCTACTTGCTCACAATGCTCTCCGCCTCCTGACCGTCTCTCTATCTCATCCCAGCTCGTCTCTCTCTCTGATCCTGGACCTCACCTTCAATCCAAGCACTAGTAACGCGTTTAGGGACACACGGTTTGAGGTTTCAAGTTCGAACCTACTTTTTACTCATGCATCATCACTCGGTATAAAACCACCGAAATTTGAATAAACCTGGGAGACCCAGGCTCTGCGTAGTCGAAAGCGCGCATAGACCAAGGTGGAACAATAATGTAGTCTTCAGGAGGCTGCTATACTAAAACACACATCGTCCAAGTTAGAGAGTCTGTTTGAGAGTAGACCATAGCTGGTAGGGGTGCTACGTATATACAACAGCTACAAGGAAGCGGCGAAACTGCTCCTGCACTAGAAAAGCCTCGACCCGAACATGCTGGATGAGGAAGGCCCATCCCCACTTGCACTAGCCGGGCGGCGAAACATCCAAGAGATCGACGAGCACCTCTTGAACCGCGAAATCCCATTCCCGAAGTGCACGAGAGACTGTTAAACCCCGCTCATCTGAGCCGCCATGCATGCGGAGTAACAGATGGCGAGACTCCTACTCCCACGCGAAGATGTCAACTGCAACGGCCGACCGGCTACCAGATGGGCAGCCAAGTACTGCAACGCCGGCTCACGAGTGCGCTGCTGGGGATGGAGGGGATAGCGGCGGAGCTAACTGATAGGCATGAGATAATGCCGCTGGCTTGTACCTGTCAGATTGGAAAGCAGGATGCGGTGGGGTATCTCTGGACAGCGCCTTAAGCCTGGGCTGCTATGAGCGGACACAAGGAAGTTGTTAGCATGCTTTTGGGGATTGGGGTGGTCCACCTGGGGAGGGTGGATGTTACAGGTCTGACGGTAATTGAATGGGCAAGTCACTATGTGCATATCGGTGTGGCAAAGGTATTGGACCAATATGGTGCCAATACAAGAAAGGCACCCACGGGGTGTGATAGTGGGTAGATTTGGGATCTGTGTACTTGGCTGGCTTTGCTTTCCGTGTTGGCCGCATGGCCGGCTCAATTAGGGAAATTGGCTTTAGTGTTAGGAAATACCACTAGCGAGAACTGAAGGCACCGGAGACATGAAACTACTGTGATGGTTGATACTATGTACATGCGTAAAGTTCTGTGGTTGTGGGATAGATGACGCACACACAAAAAGCATAAGACTGATCCGCCTGCAAGGACGGTGCTCTGCAACTTGTCAATTCTTTCTTCTTACTTGCTAGTCTCATAAATTACTCTTCTCCTTTCTCAATCTCGTTTAGTCACTCAATAAAGGACAGCATTCTCGTCCCAGCAAGTCTCGCAGTAGCAGAACAAATCTTAACATTTAGTATTCCGACTCACCACTGCTATTTGAGGGTTTTGGTCATACATATGCGGAACAATAAGTAACTTATACCTATAGTTTGCGATGTGGTACCGTAGGCATACCCCAGATCCTCAAACATTTTGTTCGACCCAGCGTCCAGCATACAACTCACTAAATCCAGAATTCAGATAATACTTGTAGGCATCTATCTACAGAATGACGCACCACATATGTTATACCTGTATTGCACAACACCCTTTATACAACAGAACCGACAAGGCTACGTTCTCGGTGACCCGCTGTACCCAAAGACAGTGTTCCCAAGCGTCCAGTCCGTCCGTCTTTCGCCTAGGACGGGACGGACGCCAAGTTTGAGACCTTTGCCCGGGAGGGACGCCCAGATGCAGTCCGTCCTGACCTATGCCCGGGACGGACGGCCAGGCCCTATAGGTGTCTTAGATTATGTTTCATTATCAAATTTCATTAGCATTAGGTTAGTGTTATTAAGAAGTGAAACATTTTTATTCCAATGTAGAGAAGCTTAGGCTCTACTATCTGGTATCATATGTCGCTGGAAGGTAAGGCAGAAGGTTTAGTGAGTACAAATTCTGAGACCAAGGGAGGCGGACTCTACTTTATCGCTAAGATTTCTCAAAATAGTTAATCATCGTCTCTCAGGTCTGTATTTATTTACCCAGGCAGAGGTGTGGAGAGACCACGTAGCCTATAGGCAATGGGTTAGGCGATTTGGATTACGACAGGGCCGAGAAGGTAGTGATGGGGGTATGTGGGAAGCAGCCAGGGCCTACAAGGGACACCCTTCCTTACTCAGGACGGTAGGTACCTACAGGTGACGGCCGTCATTACTCATGATAGTCGGGCCCTGCCGGAAGTTACCATTTCCAAAAAGACTGCAGGGCCCGCCCGTCAACCTACAGTCCTGCGGTGTTTACAAAAGACGGACGCCGTTGCCGGCCGTCCTTACCCACCCTGCCCGGGACGGACGGGACTATAGGACGCCAGGGCCCTGGCGTCCGGACGGGACGGTTGGGAACACTGCCCAAAGATGTCTCGAATGAAAGTACCGCCCTTCAAGGACTGATTCGCAGGCTTACCAATAGCTAGCCTGAATTAACCCAGTGAATGCTAGAGAGCAGGGAGAGAGTGTCATTGAGTAGAGCAAGTTCCTGTTAAATCGTAGCATAGTGTCACAATAAATTGATTCGCTGATATGTCGTATTGCTAGTGAACGAAGAGACAAGAAAAGAACACAAGAGTGGACCCAATTGAGCAAGGGCGGAAGTGTTGTCGATTGGTTTGTTTTCTGCAGGTGGCTTGACTAAACTAAGGTAAGAAGGTGGGGAGTGCTCAAGAGGACAAATTTTCCCACCAAGACTCTATTGGAAATCCACGGGCTCGCAGGAACTAGAGCTGTGCCGCACCACGATAACGGAGCGAAGCAGTGAGGACTAGATGCGCTGTAAATACACTGCTCAACTGAGGGCGGGAAAGGTCACCAAATCGCCCCGAAACTCTCTCTATTCGTCGACTCTCTAACTATCACTCCACAACTTTGCTAACCCACAACTCTGCTAATCCACAACTCTCCTAACTCTAAACTAACAGGAAAAGACAGGAGTATAAATAAACGACAATCGATCACCAATCCTATCCTTCCTGCCATCACTTTCGCACCAAAGTTTCTAACATCTTCCACACCTGCCTCCCATCTCCGCTGTGCGCTCCTGATGCTAACAGAAAGAAAGACGAACAACAGACCCCCCCAAAGATCCCCCAATATCCTTCCTTCCACACTCAGGCTCCCATTGCCTTCCGAGCTTCAATTTGCCTTCCGCATTCCCGTGCTAACAAAAGAAATACAGGAACAAAGACTTCCAACAGTCTAGAACTCCCTTGAAGTTCCTATCCTTTTCCGCCAGAAGCGCTTTTCCAAAGCGCATAGCAAGAACGTCCGCCACAACAAAGCAAGTGGCTGGGGAGAGCGAACGGGCAGGAACGGGCAAATGGCTGGCTCTGGGAACATACATCGAATAGGCGGACAGGCAGGCGAAGGGGCGATAAAAGTACCGATGGCGGGTGGACGGACGGGCAGTGGTGCCGGTGGACGGGTAGTGGAGTATACGGGCGGATATGCCGGCCAACGGATATGCCGGCGGGCAAGAGAACAGTAAGCATGCCGAGCAGCATCCACTATTTCCAACAGACTCGCCCACTTCTGTGACAAGAAATTCTATGGAGCGAACACCCCATAGATACAGGACCATAACCTCCTAATCTCTTACTAACCCTCACCGGTAGTTACCCAAGCCTGTCATACCATATAATATTATGAGCCTACAATGACCGAGCTCCTGTTTGTCCGACGGAATGTGCTATACGTAATGTATCGTACCTGGAAGGCTTGAGGTGCGCGACTTTTAGAAATCAACGCGCTAACTGGAGCCGGGACGATGGAACGACCCGGCGATGACTAAATGCGCTGTGAAAACTATACACAACTGGAAGCGGGGAGGTTCACCAAGAGCGCTTCGCAACTCGCTCAATTCAACGACTCTCTCTCTGCTCGCTCTCACTCCACAGCTAACTGAACAAACTAACAGGAGAAGACAGGAGTATAAATAAACAACAAAGATTACCTATCCTATCCTTCCTGCGATCATCGCATACCGGTATCTCTAACGCCTCCCACACTCATTTGCATTTCTGTGCGCTCCAATGCTATCAATCATGCTAACAAGAGAGACAACAGACAATAGGGTCCTTAGAGACTCTTTAATTGCGTTCCGCGCTCCCACTGCCTTCCACGCTCCAATTGCCTTCCACACTCCCTAGCTAATAAAATAAATATAGGAACAAAGACTCCCGACGGTCTATAACTCCCTTGCTGTCCATATCCTTCGCCGTCGGAAGCGCTTTTCCAGAGCGTACATCGAGAACCTCGGCACCAAGAAAGCAAATGCGCCAAAAAACAAGTGGCGGCAGGGGAGCGAACAGGCGCGAATGGACCACTGGGTTGGTGGGATCGGATAAGTGGATGGGCGGGAACGAACAAACTGCCTGCTGGGAGAACGTACGGTGAAGATGAAGACAGGCACTGAACGGACGGGTAGAGATGCATGCGGACGGATATGCCAGCGGACCAGGGAACAAACTCATGAGCATACCGAGCAGCATCCATGATTTCCAACACAGTTATCTATAGTTTCAATCATATCCTTCTTATCGCCTTGCGCATCTTACTCTTATTTTCACAGAATATATCTAGCAGTCGGTGCACCTGGAAAGCTCGAAGAATAAAATTAAAAAATTGTGGTATATCAATTATGAAAATGCCCGAAAACATCTCGTAAATTCCACAAACAGCTACCCGCCTACAATGCACCCCACATCATGGCCGTCTCCCTATCTCATCCCAGCTCGTCTCTCTCTCTCATCCGGGCTCATCTCTCTCTCTCTCATCCTGACCCATCTCCAATTGAAGCGCTAGTGACTTAGACCTTAACCCCCTGCAACTCCAAATCCTCCGCGATCCCATGCATCTCATCATACATCGGCTCCAGTATCCTATCCAGCTCTGCGCTGAGTGCAGAAATGGCATTCTGAGTCAGTCTAGGGTCCGCTACAGCATGGGTGTGAGCGTCTAGGAGATCGTTGATCTTCTTTTTGAGTTGGGAGTGGGCGGTTTTGAGTTGTTGGATTCGGGGATCTTGCATTTTGATGATTAGAATTGATTAATAGGTGGGAGGGGTGATTATGTAGGTGATGATGATGATGATAGCTATGGTAGCGGTAGTTGATGTTTTGTTGGGAGATGTAGAAGGAGGATGAGGAGGAGGAGCTCGATGGCTGTGCTCGTAATGACAGTTTATATACTACTCCTTGCATCATGGACTAGTACCTAAAAAAATTGAATTTGTAGGACACAATGTTGTGCAATTGAGGTGTAAGACAGTAAACATTCAACATCACTGCCCTAAAATATATCGCTCTTGATAATGTCTTACACTCAAGTCATTCTGTAGTATTGTTGGTGAGGTACTAGCTCGTGGCTTATTGCATGACATATCATACCGTTGTGAAACCAACATCCCGCTTCCACAAGAGTGAGAAAAATTTAAGCGCGACTACTTGCCTGAGACTCAGGATACTTGAGGCGTTTTCGTGCAGCGCATTATATTCTTCTAGCTCGCGGGGGTGGGATGCAAAACATGTATGGGAATTCTAGATAAGGGGGCAATGTTGAGATTTGGTATATACAACTTGTAGGGGCAGTCAGGGTTGATGCTCAGGTGCAGCTCTTGACTAGGTGCCACTCTCATAGCTGTGTTAGTGCTGGCGTATCGCCAATTTTGTAAAGCAAGAGGCTAGTATATTGACTACCAGCTATTGAGAAAGGAAAAGAAAGAAGCAACGAAAGTAATACAAGGAAAAATTTAAGCATTTGAAGAACCTGGAACTCATTGTCCTATCCGTTTCTTCGACTGGCGGAGGCATTGCGGAGGCTGCTGCTGCCATTGTCGCTTGGGATCATTGGCACCGATATCTCCCCTGATGACAATGCGGGCGCATGCTGGGCGTGTGGGGTAGTGGGCAGGCAACAAAGAACGCGAGCTATAGAGAGCCCGAGGACATGGTGCCCAGGAGACTGGGAGAGGCGCCGAACGTCCTTGGTGCCGAGCGGACGTGTTGTGGTTGTGCTAGGACCCCGCGCGCAGTCTGGATATCCGGCTATACCTTTTCCCGTTGGACCGCCGGGCCACCCCCGAATTCGGCGAGGATATCTGCGTGCTTTTCCCAATTGAGACTGGGTTCTCCCAACCCGGCATCAATAATGCACCAGCTTTCCACTCTCCTCCGTACCCCTTTAGGGAAACATGGTTTGAGATTTCAAGTTCTAACCTACTTTTTACTCTTGCGTCATTACTCGGTATTAAATGACTGACATTTGAACAAACATGAGAAATCCGGGAGCAGCAAAACTGCTCCTGCACCGGGGATCTCGACCTGGACCGGATGGATGAGGGAGGTTCATCCCTGGTCGCCCTAGCTGCGAGATCGCCGCACACCTCTTGAGCCGAGAAGACCTCCTTCCCGAACTGCTCGACAGGCTTGGCCAAACCCCGCTCATCTGGGCCGCCATGCATACGGACGAACAGATTGTAGGACTGCTATTCTCATGCGAATACGCCAACTGCGATGTTCTCAAACACAACGGTCAAGCGGCTATCAGCTGGGCAACCGAGTACAGCAACGCCGGCCTCATGAGCGTGCTACTGGGGATGAAGGGGATAATGCTGGACCAACCGGGTAGTCACAGTATAACGCCGTTGTCTTGGGCTTGTTAGATTGGGGATCAGGAGGCAGTTGGATGTTACTCGAGCAGGATGATGTCAACCCCGATCCGGTAGTGTTGGAAACTATATTGCAGAAATTGACTCAATGAGATGAAAACTATAATATGAGCGTAGTTATTTTTATTGAAGAAGAGAAGAAAGAAAACAAAAGGGAAAGAACGGAATCAGTGTATTAGAAGGTGGTAGAAGGGAATCGTTATTCATTGACAACCGGGGCCAGTGCAGCAGTGAGCGCGTAATCCTCGATGCTTATATCCCATCGATGTATATACCCCATCGAGTATGTAAGCGACACCACACTCTACAATATAGTTCTAGGTTCAAAGACACACCCAATTCCAATTCTGAAAGCCTATCCGTTTTTCTATCGTAACAGGTGAAGTATTGCAGGACAGGGCCATTGGCTTGGGCTGCTATGGGTGGACACGAGGAGGTCGTTAGCATTATCCTGGGGACTGGGGTGGTCCACCTGACGACGGTGGATGCTACGGGCCAGCCGGTGATTGATTAGGCGAGTCACTGTGTACATCTGTGAGGTAAGGTTATTGGACCAATATGGTGCCAAGGCGAGAAAGGCACCCACGGGGTGTGATATTAGGTAGACTTGAGATCTTTGGGCTTGGCTGGTTTTGTTTTCCGCGTTCGCAGCATGGCCGGCGCAATTAGGGAAATTGGCTTCAGTATTCCGACTAACTACTTCTATTTGAGGGTTTTGGTTATATATCTGCTGTACGATAATAGTAAGTATATCCCGGAACCTCAAACTATACCAGTGCTATTTCAGCGAGTACATTACTAAGATCTCAGCAGGGTGATCACGTGACTCTTTGGCATCTAGCGACCCCATCCAGCACCTCCTTCAATTCAGTAAGCCTATTTATCCCCTAAGTGCCTGTTCGGCAAAAAAGGAAGAAGTGGCAACCATTCTGTTGTGAAATGGTTTGACATGTGAAAAAAGTTGTTGGTAACGGTCAACCATTGGTTGCCTCTTGAGAAATTTTTTACAAGTTCACCCAGTGTGAATACCCCTTTTACTGCTTCTAGTAGAACCTTATATTTGCAGGTAGTAGATGTAGCTCAAGATATCAAGATATCATACTGTACATAGAAATTTTTTCATGCCATGTTTCTCCATAGCAACCATCTTATTGCTACCACTTTGAAATGGAAGGGACATGCTGCCGAACAGCATTTTAGCACCAACCATTTTGAAAAGGAAGGAAATGGTCATTTGTATGGAACAACGAAACGGAACCATTTCATCCGAACAGGCTCTAAAAGATTTTTGAATCCGGATCATGCGCTCTCTACCGCTATTTCTTTCAACCGTCTGTCCGGTATACAACTCCCCAAATCCAGGATTCAGATAATACTAGAGGCATCTATCTACTGAGCGGCCCACCACATGTGTTATACCGGTATTGCACGACAACTTTTAGAAAACAAAACCGACAAGGCTATATTCTCGGTGACCCGCTGTACCCAACGACGTCTGGAATGAAAGTACCGCCCTTCAAGGACTGGTTCACAGCCTTACCAATAGCTAGCCTGAATTAACCCCGTTAATGCGAGCGAGCAGAGAGAGCCGTTTAATAGAGCAAGTTACGTAGCGGAACTTGGTGAACTTCCTCGCTTTTGGCTGTTCGGAGTTCCTCAGAGCGCATTTGGCCATCACCTTTTCATTTGATATCACCCTGTCTCCGGTTAGATGTCACTTTCTAAAACTAACAGGTACATTGCCAAGTACATCATACCATTAGACCACCAGCTTCTTTTCCCTTCCTTTTGTTTTCTTATTTAGTTACCCCCCGGTCCAGAAACGTATCACAAGCCCGCTATCCGCTATGTTAACTTAGGTTCCCATCCCTGGGTTCCCTAGCATTCGGCGACTCAAGATTTATACATGAAAGATCCTTCATGATATGAGCCAACACCCCCATAGCAAATTTAGTTCCTCCCACACCACCGGTGGTCGCGCAAACAGGTCATACCATATCTGAGCCTACAAAGACCGAGCCCCTGTTAGTCCGACGTAATGTAGTGTACATAATACATCATGCCTGGTAAGCTTGAGCTGCGTGACTTTCAGAAATCAATTGGCTAACCGGAGCCAGTACGGTACCGAGCGACGATGAAACCATACTGCGATGACTAAATGCATTGTGAAAACTCTGCAAAACCAAAGGCGAGGAAGTTCACCAAGGTCGCTTGGCAACTCGCTCTGTTCAACTACTCTCTTTCACTTGCTCCACAATTCCACAACTAACGAAACTAACTACCTACTAAACTATCTGACAGGAAAAAGACAGGAGTATAAATAAACGATGGGGATCACCTATCCATCCCGCCTGCGATCACCGCATGCGGGTATCTCTAACACCTCCCATACTCATTTCCATTTCTCCTGTGCGCACCCATGCTATCAATCAAGCTAATAAAAGAGAGAATAATACAATGCTTAAAGACTCTCCAATTGCATCCCGCGCTACCACTGCCTTACGCATTCTCGTGCTAACAAAAGAAATACAGGAACAAAGACTCTCGACAGTCTGTAACTCCCTTGCCGTTATTATCCTTCTCCATCGGATTCGCTTTTCCCAAGCGCACAATGAGAACCTCCACCCTAACAATGCAAATGCGCCAAAATAACAAACAAGTGGCGGCAGTGCAAAGAGGTGATAGCGAACAAACAGCCGGCTCCAGGAACGTACAGCAAATATATAGACAGGCGATAAATGAATGGGTAGAGATGCCGATGGACTGATATGCCAGCGGACAGGGGATCAAACTCATGGGCATGCCAAACAGCATCGATGATTTCCAACACAGACACAGTTATCCGTAGTTTCAATCACATCCTTCTTATTGCCTTGTGAATCTTAGTCTTGCTTTTACAGAATATATATAGGATTCGGTGGACCTGTGAAGCTCAAATAAATGAATAAAATTATATCCACTATGAAATTGCTCCAAAACATCTCCTAAATTCCCCAAACAGCTACCTGTCTACAATGCTCCCCCCCCCCGGCCGTCTCTCTCTCTCATCTTGGCTCGTCTCTCTCTCATCTTGGCTCGTATCTCTCTCATCTTGGCTCGTATATCTCTCATCTTGGCTCGTCTCTCTCTCACCCGAGCTCGTATCTCTCTCATCTTGGCTCGTCTCTCTCTCACCCGAGCTCTTATCTCTCTCATCTTGGCTCGTCTCTCTCCCATCCGAGCTCGTCTCTCTCTCATCTTGGCTCCTCTCTCTCTCATCTGAGCTCGTATCTCTCTCATCCGAGCTTTTCTCTCTCTCATCCCAGATCGTCTCTCCCCCTCATCCTGGCTCATTTTCGGACCAAGCGCTTGTAACTTAGACCTTGACCTGCTCAGCTCCGAATCCTTCGCGATCCCATCCAACTCATCATACATCGGCTTCAGTAGCTGAACCAGCTCTGCGCTGAGTGCAGAAACGGCATCCGGAGTCAGTCCAGGGTCCACTACAGCCTTGTTGTGAGCTTCTAGGAGATCGTTGATCTTCTTTCTGAGTTGGCTGTGGGCGGTTTTGAGTTGTTGGATTTGGGGATCTTGCATTTTGTTGGTTAGAATTTATTGGTAGGTTGGAAGTGTGATTATGTAGGTGATGATGATGATGATGATGATGATGATAGCTATGGTAGTGGTAGTTGATGTTTTGTTGGGAGATGTAGAAGGAGGATGAGGAGGGGGGGGGTGATAGCTGTGCTCATAACCACTGTTTATATACTAAGTCACTCCTTGCAAGATGGACTGGTATCTAGAAAAATTGAATTTGCAAGATATAATGTTTTTCAATTGAGGTGTAAGAGAGTAAACATTCAAGATCACCTCACTGCAATATATCGCTCTTGATAATGTCTTACACATAACTCATTTTGTAGTTTCATTGGCGAGGTACTAGCTCGTGGCTTCTGCATGACGTATCATACCGCTGTGAAACCAACATCCCGTTTGTACAAGAGTGACAAAGCTCCGCGCGACTAGTTGCCTGAGACTAGGAATACTCGAGGCATAAGTTATGTGTGCAGTGCATTCATATTCTTCTAGCTCGCGCGGGTGGGATGCAAAACATGTATCGACAAGTGTTCGGAACCGTCCAGTGCGTCCATCTTGAAGGTAGGACCGGACGGACCGGGGGTGGTAGTCCGTCTTTTTTCAAGCCCATGGACGGACTAAGGCAGATGGAGGTGGGACCAGACACCCTAGTAGGCCCGGTAGCGCCCGCTAGAGCATCTCGGTTCGATCTCTTCCCTCTTCAATCTTTATGATCAGTGGTTGTATTGCGGTCCTCACTCATTACCGGCGGTCCTCACCCACTCCCAGCAGTCCTCACCGACTCCCGACCGCCATCAATGATTCCTAGCCATTATCAGCTATTCCTAGCCGTCTCCTGCAGTCTCCCTCATTTATTTCCGAAATCTAGGCAGCCCTCATTCCAAATACCTAACCTATGCCGCCACCCCCCACAGTCTTTCTCCACACCCTATAGTCCTTGCCTACGCCCTTCCGTCTTCTGATACCCCCTATAGTCCCCAACCTTATCCCTGCAGTCCTGGAATCTCCCCTGCCATCTACCAAAACAGCCCGTGTCCCGCATGTCCGGCTACACCAACAAAGGCTTAGGGCTGTTTGGATAAAATAGTTCCTTTTCGTTGGCCCATACAAATGATCATTTCCCTCCTTTTCGAAAAGGTAGGAACAAAATGGCCCTTTGGTAAAAGAGGTATGAATATTATCATAATAATTATCATAGCAAACTTTCCTTTCCAAAGAGGTGGGTGGCAACAAGATGGTTGCTATGTAACATTTTTAACCCGAACGTATTTACAATGATACAGTGAAAAGATTCTCTTGAAGAATACCTAATAGTGAAAAATAAAGTCACATCTCGAACCATACTATCGTACCGGCAATCCATATTTCGGAAAGGCTGTGGTGGGGAAGGGAGAGCGGCAAATTCACAAAAACCTTTTCACCGGGCAACAAATGGTTTACCGTTGGCAACTACCTTTTCTACCTGTCAAACCATTTGGTATGATAATGGAAAGGTTGCCACTTCCTTTTTTACGAAATGGGACCTTGGCGTATAGGGCCCGGCCGTCCTCCAAGCAATTTGCCCCACACAGGACCACAGCCAACGGGCCAGTACGGTCACGTCTTCTTGGTATTATCCCCGCGGTCCTCGTGGGGCACCTGGAAGGTTCGGAACACTGTGTGTGGGAATTCTAGGTATCGGGGCAATGTCGAGATTTGGTATGATATGTATCATACGAGTACAACTTGTAGGCAGGGTCAGGGTTAAGGCTCAGGTGCAGCTCTTTTCAACAACAAGGTTTACGGCGAGCGGTATGGACAATAGGTTTGTATAAAGAGTGGATTGTTTAATATAAAGAATCTATCCAAGAAGGAGAAGTATTCTCGCAAAAGAAATATAAAGATTGAAAAGACTAAGTGCCTAAAGGCAGACCAAGAGTACAGGTAACGGAGGAGAGATAGAGACAGAATGGATAATAGATAAAAAAACGAACAAACGAAAACAGGCTTCCTTTTATCTTCTCCAGGACCTCCGGAATCTTTTCCGCATACTCCCTGAGTATGCCGAACCTGCCAGCTCCTATCTCACGTTCCTGCCGGGAATAGGGAAGCATTCTGGACCAAGGGTATGGTCTGACTGACCGAGGATAGGTATGTCGATCTGCTCATGATAAGGATAGTATGTCGGAAATTGTGTCGCAAGTTGTGTTTGATCCGTTTGACCAATCTAGCCAAACATGCAGGAGTATTGTAAACACTTGATGCAGGTGCTGTCGCAGGTGTTGTTTGATGAGTAGGACTAACCGGTAGTCAAACATATTGCTGCGGTATCGATATAGTTGCATATTGAGGAGGTTAGGGTTTATCATGTGAATACGCAGACAGGGATGTCTGCGTATCGTCACATGATTTCCCCTAACCCTTGCTGTAGTGAGGTGGGGAGTCGTCATATGGTGAGCGGCCAAAAATATCTCCGTCCAACAAGCTCTTGACTAGGTGCCACTACCATAGCAGTGGTAGTGCTGGCGCATCACAATAACGCACATACTCTCCACTCTGCTCATACCCCTCTAGGGAAACATAGTTTAAGGTTTCAAGTTCGAACATACTTCTTACTCATATGCCGTTACTCAGTATTAAATAGCTGACATTTGAATGAACCTAGGAAATCCGGGCTCTGCAGAATCAACAGCACGCATAGACCAAGATCGCACAATAATGTAGCCCCCGCGGGGATGTCATACAAAAGCACACATCGTCCTAGCTAGACACTCTGATTCATTGTGGTATCTCTATACAACAGCCACTGGAATGTAGCGAAAATGCTCCTGCACCGGAGAAATCTCGACGCGGACAGGGTGGATGAGGGAGGTTCATCCCCGGCCGCCCTAGCTGCGAGATCGCTGCTCACCTCTTGAGCCGCGAAGACCTCTTTCCCGAACTGCTGGACAGGCTCGGCCAAACCCCGCTCATCTGGGCCGCCATGCATACGGAAGAACAGATTGCAGGACTCCTACTCTTATGCGAAGGCGTCGAGTGCAATGTTCTCAACCACAACGGTCAAGCAGCTATCAGCTGGGCGGCCAAGTACCGCAATGCCGGCCTCGTGAGTGTGCTGCTGGAGATAAAGGGGATAATGCAGGACCAACCTGGTAGTCATGGGATAAGGCCGCTGGCCTGTGCGTGTCAGGTTGCGGATCAGGAAGGAGTAGGGATGTTATTCGAGCAGGATGATGTCAACCACTATTCGGTGGTCTTGGAAGCTATATTACAGAAATTGACTCAATGGAATGAAAACGTTCATATGCGCGTGGTTATTTTATTGAACAAGAGAAGAAAGAAGATAAAAGGGAATGAAAAGAATCCAAGTATGAGAAGGAGGTAGAACGAAATCGTCATTCATCGGCAGCGCAGGCCAGTGCTGCAGGGGGCACGTAATCCTCGTTGCGTATACCCCATCGATGCATATATCCCATCGAGTATGTAAGAGACACCACACTCAACAGTATAGATCTAAGTTCAAACAAACTCCCGATCCCAATTCCGAAAGCCTATCCTTTTTTCTAACAGGTGGGGTATCGCAGGACAGCACCGTTGGCCTGGGCTGCTATGTATTGATACGTGGTGGTTGTTAGCATGTTCCTGGGGACTGAGGTGGTCCACCTGAGGGGGGTGGGTGCAATCAGCCGGCGATTGATTAGGCGAGTCACTGTGGATACTGGTATGTGAAATTCGGTGTGGTAAGGTTATTGGACTGCTATCGTACCAAGACGTGGAAGGCACCAGCGGGATGTGATACTAGGAAGACTGGAGATCTGTGCGTTTGGCTAGGTTTGTTTTCTGCGTTCGCAGCATGGCCGGTGCAATTAGGGAAATTGGGGTCAGTATTCCGACTAACCACGTCTACCTATTTGCGGGTTTTGGTTATATATCCCTTGATCGACGGATAACTTGTACCTATTGTTTGCCATGTAGTAGGTATAACCCGGATCCTCAAACTATAACTCCCCAAATGCAGAATTCAGATAGTACTGAAAGAACGGTATTCGGGTCGGATCGGTAAAAGGTAATCGTAGTTGATCAAAGAGGATTTGAATGAAGCAGTAGACAGACGAAAACAGAAAGGCGTAAAATCGAACAAGGATCCACGATAGGTTGGAACAGCACAGTCCTTCGGCTTATTCCCACGTCCGCAATTGTAGAGTTGTTTTAATTCACTCCAAGTTCACTCGTATATTTGTCTCAGTAGCGTTCAGATTTCGTAGTTCGGACTCGTTCGTATTCTCGTGGATTCGCGCGTGGTTGAAAACTATGGAAAAGAAAGTTGGGAGAAATTCCCTAAGTACAACAAGCAAAATTTCCCTCTCTCAACTCCCAAACGACCCCTTCCATCGTAAACAAAACCCTAGAGACCCCCACCCTGATACAACAAGAGTTATCCAAATCGGAAAAGACAATGAATTTGCAATTTACCCCAACAGTACTAGAGGCATCTATCTACTGAACAGCCCACCACATGTGTTATGCCGGTCTTGTACAACAACCTTTACACAACAAAACCGACAAGGTTACATCCTAGGTGACCCGCTGTACCTAGAGACGTCTGCAATGAAAGTACTACCCTTCAAGGACTGATTCGCAGCCTTACCATTAGCTAGCCTGAATTAACCTGCGTTGATGCGAGCGAGCAGAGAGAGTCGTTGAATAGAGCAAGTTTTGTAGCGACCTTGGTGAACTTCCTCGAATTTGGTTGCTCAGAGTTTTTTACATCCCATTTAGTCATCACCGTTTCAATTGGTATCGCCCTGCCTCCGGTTAGCTGTAGCTTTCTAAAAGTAACCGGCACGTTGCCAAGTACATCATACTATTAGACCACCAGGTTCTTTCCCCTTCCTTTTATTTTCTTAGTTTATTAACTTTCTGGCTAGAAGTGTATTATAAACGTATTATGTCAACTTAGATCCCTGTTCACTGGGTTCCCTAGCAATCAGCGACTCAAGGTTTATACATGAAAGATAATTCATGGTATGAGCCAACCCCTCCATAGCAAATCGGGTGCCTCCCACAATACCTGTAGATACCCGAGCCTATCATACCATATCTGAGCCTACAAAGACCGAGCCCCTGTTTGTCTGACCTAATGTACTGTACATAAGACATTGTACTGTTGAGGAAAATTTCGAAATCATGTCTTTTTCAATTTGGATAACTCCTGTTGTATCAAGGTGGAGGTTTCTGGGGTTTTGTTACGATAGAGGGGGTGTTTGGGAGTTGAGAGAGAGAAAATTTCCTTGTTGTACTTAGGGGATTTCTCCCACCTTTCCTTTCCATAGAGTTTCAACCACGGTTACGAACCACACGTGAATCCACAAAAAAAAAAAAAAGTACGAATTACAAAACCCGAATGTTGGACGGAAATGTTTCTTGGCTGCTCACCGCATATTTTTCTTGTGGCAATGACCCACAACCCTAACCCTCTTGGCATATCAAACATATCCAACGCCTCTATGTTTGACTACCGGTTAGCTCTACACATCAAACACCACATGCGATGATATCTGCGACGATACCTGCGACGACTCCTTATGCAAGTCCTACCCCTATCATATGGGATAACCGAATACCCTCAGCCGAATTGTGTTATCCTCGGCCGAAGTAGCAAGATAGGCGGAAATAAAGGTGAACGTGATGGAAAACACGGCACATGCGGGAAGTGTGTGGAAGTGGATCGGCATGATCCAGGGAAGGATAAAAGGCAGCTTGTTTTCCCTTTGTTAGTTGTTTTCGTTCACTATCCGAATCAATTGTCTCTCTTTCCTCTGTTACGAGTATTTGGGTCTTTTCAGTCTTTCCCGTATTTTTATTCCCTATTGTTATCGTGAGAATATTTCTCTGTTTAGGATACTTGAATTCTATCTCTCTATCTTTGCCTAGTTATTCTATTAGAAACCCAAATAGTCAACCACATCGAAGTCCGGAATCGCTGCCGTATACCTTGTTGTCGAAAAGGTTATGAGCCCGGCTTGACGATCCGGACGAACCACATCATTATATCTGTTTATTCCTACCCCCCTACGAGATGTCGACATCAGCGGAATTCAAACTTCTGGCCGGTACGGGCATTCAACCGTTGTCTCGTGGAACGGAATATTGGGAATGGTGACTTGCCGTTATCGACATACTCGCTGAGAAGCGCTACTGGGACCTGGTATCGACTGAACGTTCTACAAGTGATACCACAGACACCAAAGTAATAGCAAATCGTGCGAAGGCCAGGGGCCTATTGGGACGGCTGTTGGACAGCAATCACCGCGAGTTATATGCAACGGAGTGGAATCCCCATCAACTTTGGAATAAGTTAGAAAGCCGATATGCTGGAAAAGACTAGGCGAGGATCTGGTATTTACGTGGTGAACTGTCCCAAGTGCGATATAATGATGAACCTATGGTTGACTACATTGCAAAGTTAGAGAAGATTTTCAACCAGTTGAGTGGAGCCGGAGAGCAGCAAAGCATGAAAGACAAGGTCTATAATCTACTTTCGAACCTTCCACTCCAATACCATCCTTTCCGAACTGCGATATTGAATAGCCCTACGTTCGAAGATATCTCCTATGATGATGTATGCGATAGGTTGATTTTGGAACATCAACAGCTCATCGGAGATATGGGAAAACCTCTTGGAGGTTCTGTATCCAATAACGGTGCGTTCTTTTGTGCTAGGAATGGGCAAGGCAGAGTGAGCAAAGGACGCGGACGTGGATCAGGAAGCTTTGGAAGCTTTATGAGATCCGACGGAGGATCATCTGTGTCTGTAATGGACCAGGCATTCGCCACCGGTGGTCAGAAACGGTGGGCGAAAGGGATAGACAAAGATACTTGTCTATACTGTAAGGAAAGGGGCCATTGGGCAAAGGATTGCCCTCGTAAGGTACAGGGAGGACGAGGTACCGCGAATATGGCAAAGAGACATCGGGTTGGTGCTTGGATGGCATCAACAAATCAGGAGGCCATCAGACATGAATGGATCCTGGATTCGGGAGCTACACATCACATGAGCTCACAGCGAGATCTTTTCCAGGATTGGAATACCCATACGGCTAGCATCAGTATCGCGAATGGAGAATCCATGACGGCGACGGGTATTGGAGAGATCATGATTACTGTTTGGAACAGTAAGGGAGAGCGGACACCGATCCGCCTACAGAACGTACTATTTGTTCTGGGACTAGGTCCGAACAACTTGGTTTCAGTACGATGCATCCAGGACGCAGGAGCGACAGTGATTTTCGGCGGTCGAAAGAAGGACCAGGTCGAAATCCGGATGGATGCGAAGGAGATTGCTATTGCCAAACTCCAGAAGAATTCCTACCTCCTCCAAGCCGAACATCGGAGGAGCACGGTAGAGGAAGAAGACATTGCCGCAAATCGAGTATCACACAATCAAAGATCAGGGACTTTGATAGAGTGGCATAATCGCCTTGGACACTTAGGTTTTGATGATGTCAAAGACTTAGTGCGGAAACATACAGATATAGAGATCATTGGCTCTCTGCAAAACCCAACATGTGCGCACTGTCTGATCGGAAAGCAAACAAGAAAACCCAACTCGAACCCAGCAACACAATGTGCGAAGAAGCTTCTTGAGTTAATCTACAGTGATGTTGCCGGACCAATGGCGACGGCTTCGCTTGGTGGTTCAAAGTATTTTGTTTTGTTTATTGATGACTTTTCTCAATACACAAGGGTGTACACTATTAAGAAAACGTCAGAAGTGATTGAGAGATTTCAGGAGTTCAGAGCCCAGGCAGAAAATTACCTGAACTGCAGAATACAGAGATTCCGGAGCGATGGCGGTGGTGAATTTACCAGCAAGGAATTCACCAAGGTACTCCTGACTGCAGGAATCGTACGAGAGAAGACCGCACCCTATACTCCGGAACAGAACGGTGTCAGCGAACGAGCAAATCGAACGATCATCGGAAGAGCAAAAGCGATGCTATCATCTGCTGGATTAGGTGATGAGATGTGGGGAGAAGCGGTAAACACAGTAGTATACCTGAAGAATCGGAGCCCCACCAGCGCCTTAGAAAAAGGAATGACACCATTAGAAGCCTTTAGTGGGGAAGTACCCAAGCTAACTTCCCTAATCCCATTTGGCGCAAAAGGATACAAGCATGTACCGAAAGAGCTAAGAACTAAGTGGGAGCCGAACAGTATTTTTTGCACCTTCCTCGGCTATGAGGGAACGAATCAATACAGGGTATTGATTGACAGAAAGGTCCACATCACCCGAGACCTTGATTTGGTTAAAATGGTTCCTAGCGAAACTGATCAGCAGTTGCCTAATACGCTAGCGGAGATCCACATTCCAGTAACCACACTTGAAGAGGTTAGCGAGGAGATTTTGACACCACCTACTAAGGAACCAGTATCCACCGCAACAATACCAAAACCGCATGAGGCTGAAAGCGAGCCATTGGTCCCTGAAACCCCACAAAGACACAATACGCCAGGAGAGTTTCCTAGCGATATACCAGAGGACGAGAGTATACAGCTCCGAGTCCAACATCCAGGTCCGATACCTCAGGAAGAGGTATATGCAGGACGACCACAACGTTCCAATGCTGGAAAGTTTACCTCGACAAGATTTCGGGATGAGCCCTACTCAAGGATAGCTACAGCTACCCACTTATTGGAATACCATGCATACGCAGCCACCAGCAATAGCGAACCCACAACTTATGATGAGGCTATTTGTGGGATAGATAGAGAAAAATGGAAGGAGGCTATAGATGAAGAACTAACGTCATTGGAAGAAAACAACACATGGATGATAACGCAACTCCCGAGTGGGAGAAGTACAGTAAAATGCAAGTGGGTATTTAGGGAAAAGAAAGGAGCCCAAGGAGAAACGATTAGATACAAAGCAAGACTTGTTGCGAAAGGATTTACACAACAGTATGGTATCGACTACCTGGAGACGTATGCCCCAGTAGTTAAACTCAGTTCACTCCGAATCCTTTTCGCAATCGCCACTTTCAACAACTATGAAATACACCAAGGAGACATCAAAACAGCATACCTCCTAGGCCATCTCGATGAAGAGACTTTTATGGATATCCCAGAGGGAATAAAAATCGACGACCCGCAACGATATTCGGGAAAGCCAGTTTGTCGACTCTTTCGTGGCTTATACGGACTAAAGCAATCTGGACGAATTTGGAACCAGACCTGGGATCAGTACCTTATCGACAAATGTAACTTCAAAAGATCAGCAGAGGATTACGCCATATATTACCGTCTTGGATCGAGCAACAATCCTATATGGACTCTGATCTGGGTTGACGATATTCTTTGGGTCGGTCACCAGAATGATATCATAGAGGCCAAGCAGGAACTTGGAAGGCAATTTCCACTAAAAGATTTAGGATTAGCGCACTTCTTTCTAGGAATGAAGATTGTAAGAAAACCAGAAGAAGGAAAGATCATACTAATCCAAGACCAGTATATCGAGACGATACTCAAACGATTCGAGTTTCAAAACAGCTATGCCGTCTCGACTCCAATCGAACCTGGATCACAACTGATCCGTCGAAGCGAAACAGAGCTGTTAGAAGACGAAACCCTTTACCGGAGTATCTTAGGAAGCATAATGTACCTTATGCTATGTACCCGCCCTGATCTTGCCTTTGCCGTTGGACGGCTCTGCAAATTCAGTTCACACCCTAGCGCCGCGCATATGAGCGCAGCAAAACGCCTCCTACGATATGTTAGCAAAACTCGCAATCACGGACTTCACTTCAGTCCATTCGAGAGTGGCAGTAAACCAACTGCCTTAGTTTTTAGTGATGCTGATTGGGCAGGAGATAAGGAAAACAGGAGAAGTACGGGTGCTTACCTTTGCACCATCACCGACAACAGACCAAATGCAGACCATACGGCGATTTCGTGGTCCAGCAAGCAACAGTCCACAGTTGCTCTTTCATCGACAGAGGTGGAATACATGGCACTGACCCAGGCATGCAAGGAAGCCATTTGGGTATGCCGATTCCTCACCGAAATTTCGGACATTAGTGGAGTGAGCCAGACGCAATCGCCAATCACAATTTTTGCCGACAATCAGGGCTGTATGGCATTGGCCAAGAACCCTGAGTTTCAAAATCGTACGAAGCATATTAGTATTTAACAACACTTCATAAGAGAAAACGTAGAAGAGGAAGTGGTAAAGTTGGAGTACTTACCAATCGGCGACATGGTAGCAGATCAGTTGACCAAAGCACTACCTCAGGAGAAGGTAGAAAGATTCCGGAAGCAGATGGGAATCGAAAAAGCGTGAGAAGAAGCAAAAACGATAGAAGGACAAGAAGAAAAAGGGTTGGGCAGAACTGCGGGGCAGTGGGAGAAAAAGTTTTTCCTGTTTGCAAAATTTTCTTAGTATCATCGTTTCCTAATTTTTTTTGATGTTTTGTTTCTTACCTCACATTGCAGTTTTTTGTTTTCTGTTTCCGAGAAGATTAGTACAGCAGAAGGTGATGCGTGTTCGCAGAGTGGGAGTGTTGGACGGAAATGTTTCTTGGCTGCTCACCGCATATTTTTCTTGTGGCAATGACCCACAACCCTAACCCTCTTGGCATATCAAACATATCCAACGCCTCTATGTTTGACTACCGGTTAGCTCTACACATCAAACACCACATGCGATGATATCTGCGACGATATCTGCGGCGATATCTGCGACGATACCTGCGACGACTCCTTATGCAAGTCCTACCCCTATCATATGGGATAACCGAATACCCTCAGCCGAATTGTGTTATCCTCGGCCGAAGTAGCAAGATAGGCGGAAATAAAGGTGAACGTGATGGAAAACACGGCACATGCTGGAAGTGTGTGGAAGTGGATCAGCATGATCCAGGGAAGGATAAAAGGCAGCTTGTTTTCCCTTTGTTAAGTTGTTTTCGTTCACTATCCGAATCAATTGTCTCTCTTTCCTCCGTTACGAGTATTTGGGTCTTTACAGTCTTTCCCGTATTTTTATTTCCTATTGTTATCGCGAGAATATTTCTCTGTTTAGGATACTTGAATTCTATCTCTCTATCTTTGCCTAGTTATTCTATTTGAATCCAAAAAAGTCAACCACATCCAAGTCCGGAATCGCTGTCGTATACCTTGTTGTTTAAAACCGAACACTACCGAAACGAATACACAAGTGAAATTGGAGTAAATTGAAACAAGTCTACGATTGCGGACACGGGAATAAGCCGAAGGACTGTGCTGTTCTGACCTGTTGTGGACCCTGGTTCGATTTTACGCCTTTTTGTTTTCGTCTGTCTCCTGTGCTACAACCAAATCTTCCTCAATTAACTACGATTACCCTATACCCATCCGACCGAATACGGTTCTTTTCAGTACCTGTGAAGCTTGTGATGTGTGACTTTTAGATATCAACGCGATAACCGGAGCCAGAAGCCAGGACGATACCGAATGACGATGAAACGACACGGCGATGACTAAATGCATTGTGAAACCTCTGCACAACCAAAGTAGAGGAAGTTCACCAAAGTCGCTTCACAACTCGCTCTATTCAACTACTCTCTCTCGCTTGCTCTACGACTCTACGATTAACTAAACAAACTAAACTAACAAGAAAAGAGAGGAGTATAAATGAACGACAGGAATCACCAATCCTATCCTTCCTGCGATCACCACATACCGGTATCTCTAACGCCCCCCACACAGATTTCCATTTTCTCTATGGGCACCCATGCTATCAATCCTCGCTAAGGAAAGAGAGGACAAACAATTGACTCCTCAAATATTCTCCAATTACACTCCGCGCTCCAAGTTCCTTCCATGCTTCTGTACTAACAAAAGAAATCCAGGAAGAAAGACTCCCGACCGTATATAACTCCCTTGCCGTTAATATCCTTCCCCATCAGAAGCGCTTGTCCAAGGCACACAACAAGGACCTCCACCCTAACAAAGACAACGTGCCGAAACAACAAACAAGTGGCGGGAAGGGAGCAAACAGGCTGGAACAAACAAACAGCTGGCTGCGGGAACGTACAGCGAATATACAAACGGGCAATAGTGGGACGGGTAGAGGTGCTGACGGACATTTATGCCAGCACACAAGAGAATAAACTCATCAGCATACCGATCAGCATCCATGATTTCCAACACAGTTATCCATAGTTTCAATCACATCCTTCATATTGCCTTTCACACCTTAGGCTTGCATTCACAGAATATATCTAGGAGTCCGTGGACCTACGAAGCTCAAATAAATGAATAAAATTCTTAAATCCCTGAAACCGGTACGCGCCTACAATGCCCCCCCCCCTCCCCCGGCTGTCTCTCTCTCTGTTGGAATATTGTCCCTGAGTTTCGATTTCATACTTTCTATTGGTTTCCTATAAGATCTTCACGAACTTTCCTTTATACCTTACTTGATGTCTGAAACTGTTATCACCCTGTTGTCTCCGTACTGTTTCCTCTCTATCTCCTTGCAGTGAAATTTCTCTCTTGTTTCTTTCTTGTTTCAGTGGGACAAGACTTTTGTCCCCCTTACCAGAGATGAAAATTTTCATCCACACAGGCACCGAATTGGATGTGGATCATCTTGTGTTAAAAGGGCCTTATTATCTACTTAGAAATGATATGCGAATTCTGACCTTTCAATCGTGTGCCTAAGAAAACTCTTGCTGGATTTTATCTGTCATTCCTACCTATACTTCCGTCTCTTCACGTTACCGAACGTTTTATTTTACTTCACTCTCTCATCCCAGCTCCTCTCTCCCCCCCATCCTAGCTCATCTTCAATCCAAGAGCTAATAACTCAGACCTTAACACCACTCAACTCCAAATTCTCCACAATCCCGTGCATCTCATCGTACATTGGCTCCAGTATCCGAACCAACTCTGCGCTGAGTGCAGAAATGACATCTGGAGTCAGTCTAGGGTCAGCTACAGTATCGGTGTGAGCCTCTAGGAAATCGTTGATCTTTTCTTTGAGTTGGCTGTGAGCGGTTTTGAGTTGTTGGATTTGGGGATCTGGCATTTTGTTGGTTAGAGTTGGTTGATAGGTTGTGAGTGTGGTTATGTAGGTGATGGTGGTGGTGGTGGTGGTAGCTATGGTAGTGGTAGTTGATGTTTGGTTGGTAGATGTAGAAGGAGGAGAAGGAGGGGAGGTGGAGTGATGGCTGTGCTCGTAATGACCGTTTATATACTACTCCTTGCATGCTGGACTAGCACCAAAAAAAAATTAAAAAAAATTGTAAGATAATTATAAAGTTGTGCGATTGAAGTGTAAAACAGCAAATATTCAAGATCTCCTCCCTGATATTTATTGCTCCTTGTAATGCCTTACACATTAAACCTTTTGTGGTTTAGTTGGTAATGTGCTAGCTCGTGGCTTAAGCATGATGTCTCATTTCGAAACGAAAGCAACATCTCGTTTCCACAAGAGAGACAGAGCTAAGCACGGCTGCATGTCTGAGACTCGGAATATTTGAGGTGTGTGTGTACTGCATTTATATTCCTCTAGCTTGAATGCAAAACTTTTATGGAAATTCTAGATATGCGATCAATGTCGAGATTTGGTATATAAAACTTGAAGGTGCGGTGAGGCTCAACACTCACTTGCCGCCCTCCACTAGGTGCCACTACCATAGCTGTGGTAGTGCTGGCATATCGTAATAGCACACCTGCTTTCCACTCTTCTCCTTACCTCTCGAGGGAAACACGGTTCGAGGTTTCAAGTTCGAACCTACTTCTTGCTCATGCGTCATTACTCGGTATAAAACCACCAACATTTGAATAACCCTGGGAAACCCAGGCTTTGCCTAATCAAAAGCGCGCATAAACCAAGGTAGCACAATAATGTAGTCTTCGGGAGACTGCTATACAAAAACGCACATGGTCTTAGCTAGAAAGTCTGTTTGAGAGTAGTCCATAGTCCTGGTAGGAGCGCTGCATCTATACAAGAGCTAGAAGGAAATGGTGAAACTGTTCCTGCACCAGAAAAACCTAGACCCCGACCAGTTGGACGAAGAAGGTTCATCCCCACTCGCACTAGCCGCGAGATTGCCGAGCATCTCGTAAGCCGCGAAGACCTCATTCCTGAACTGCTCAATAGACTCGGTTAAACCTCGCTGATCTGGACCGCTATGCATGTGGACAAACAGATAGCGAGACTGCTTCTCCTACGCGAAGACGGTGAGTTCAATGCCCTAAACCGCAACAGTCAAGCGGCTCTCAGCTGGGCAACCAGGTGCCCCAAGGACGGCATTGTGAGGGTGCTGCTGGGGATGGAAGGAATAGTGGCGGACCCACCGGATAGGCATGGAATAACTCCAATGGCTTGTACAGTACGTGTCCGATTGGGGATTAGTAGGTGTTGCGGTATCGATGGACAGTACCGTTGGCCTAGGCTGCTGTGAGTGGCCACGAGGGGTTGTTAGCATGCTCCTGGGGACTGGGGTGGTCCACTCGGGGAAGGTAGATGCAACAGGTGAGGCGGTGGTCGATAGGGCGAGTCAGTAGCGGATTTTGGTGCGGTAAAGTTATTGGACTGATATGGTCCTAAGACAAGAATGGCACCGATGGGGTATGATACTGGTTAGACTTGAGATCTGGGCGCTTGGCTGGTTTTGTTTTCTGCTTTGGCGGCATGACCGGCGCAATTAGGGAAATTGGCTTCATTATTCCGACTCACCACTCCTATTTGAGGGTTTTGGTCATATATTTGCTGAACAATGAGTAACCTATACCTATTGTTTGCGATGTAGTAGGTATACACCGGAACCTCAAACTATACTAGTACAATTTCAGAGAGTACTGTACTATGAGCCTAGCAGGATGCTCAATGACTAATTAGCACCACCCGACCCCATCCACCACCTCCTTTAATTCACTAAGCCCATTCCCTAACAGGTTTCTGAATCAGGATCATGCCCTAGTGGCCGCTATTTCCTTCAACTCTCTGTCCAGTATACGACTCCCCAATTCCTGAATTCAGATAATACAGACTAGTGGCATCTATCTACTGAACGGCCCACCACATGTGTTATACAGGTATTGCACAACATCCTTTACAAAACAAAACCGACGAGGCTACATTCTCGGTGACCCGCCATTGTCAATGTCATCTGGAACGAAAGTACCACCCTTCAAGGACTGACCAGTCTTACCAATATCTAGCCCGAATTAACGCCGTTGATGCAAGCGAGCAGAGAGAGAGAGAGTCGCTGAACAGAGCAAGTTGTGTAGCGACCTTGGTGAACTTCCTCGAATTTGGCCGTTCAAAGTTTTTTATAGCCCATTTAGTCATCACCGTTTCATTCGGTATCGCCCAGCCTCCGGTCAGCTATCGCTTTCTAAAACAAACAGGTACATTGCCAAGTACATTATACTATTAGACCACCAGGTGTTTTCCCCTTCCTTTTGTTTTCTTAGTTAATTAACTTTCTGGCTAGAAGCGTATTATAAACTTATCACGTCAACTTAGATACCCGTTCACTCGGTTCACTAGCAATCAGCGACTCAAGGATTAACGTAAAGAACCGGGAAGTCGGACATCACCGGGAAGTCGGACAACACAACCAAATTTCAAAAGTAGCCATAACTCCACCAGTCCCCAACCAAATTGAATAAAATAAAAAGAAATCAATGCGCAAATAGTATAGGAAGGTATATTTGAATTAAAATCAATTAATTAAATGAAAAAACAATGCTAAAGAAAACTCATGAAGAGGTGAAAAAAGGACAATTAGAGGAAAAGTAAGAAAAGACAAAAAGCAGAGGCTTTGGATTACATAAAACCATGCGGAATGGGCTACTGTATAGTGTTGTATTGGTATGAATAGTATGGGAGATGATATTTAGCATTTGTAAGAGTAGCGAAATAATAGTGTAGATAAGACGAGGAGGAATTTTATAGTATTCTAACTACTTATAATAGTAATACTTTTAGAAAAGAATCAGTACAACATAAGACAGATAGTAGCTAAGGTAAAGTTGGTATAAGCTTAGAGTACTTCTAGGACTCAAATTAGTATAATTTAAATTGTTCTATACTAAAGCAAAACATTCTATCAGCAATTCTATATCTAGTATTTTATCACATATTATCTAGTTCTAAATAGTTAATTGCTCTTATAATACTACCTACAAAGCTACCATAATATCATTTTATTAGAATAAAACCTTTATTTTACTAGCACTATGCTCCTATTATATCTATTTACCTTAGATGTTCCATATTCTTAGGAATAACTATTTACAAATATTATGTACTATTGTTAATAATACTATTGAAATACATTACCACAAGCTGAGTGCTAGTTTTGGTAGATAGATAATCTATCAATGTAGATTATATAGCTACCATATTTCAGAATTTGACTTAATTTTTTACTCTTTACCTATTATTTCTAACCTTTTTCTAACATATTACTACATTTTTAAAAATAATTCTTATTGTAATACTTAGTGTACTTTATAGAATTAATTATTATCAGAAGGTATATTCTTCTCCTATAATACTAATAATAGTCTTACTATGTTGGAGGAAGTACTAGGATCAAACTTTACAAAGTAGTTTCTTATATTAAATGATTTCAATCTACTTAATAGACTAGAGTTGAAATTGTGCGAAAAGTCTATTATATTAGCAGTGGAAAAGCTATATCTGTTTTCAACAATCCAGATTAACTTCATCTAATTTCTGTTTATGTTATTACCAAAACTGAGATGGTTTGAATATGGGAAATGTAAGAAAATAGTAATTAGAATAACAGTATACAAAAAGTTAGTCTAATGCTCACCAGTAGTGGAAAATAATTTAAACTACATAAATATAAAGCTTAGAAGAATGCAGACCTTATAGTACTTTTACTTTACTGGTTTTTAGTTTTACCTTGTTCTTTGTTCTTTCAAGAATTCTATCAATCACAAGTAATTATAATGCTGTCAAATTATCTACTAGCTTCTCTACCATATCATCTTACTAACTCTATCAACCACAATTATTGCCCCCCATTGCTATTTCAAATAGTAGAAGGTTACTTAATGTCTCTTTCTACATAGTTTTATGTGATCCAAAGCCTTTACTTTTTGCCTTTTCTAGCTTTGCCTCTAATTGGCCTTTTTTTACCTTTTTATGAATTTTCTTTAGCATTGTTTTTTTATTTAATTAATTTTAATTCACAGGTACCTCCCCATACCTTTTGTGTATTTATTCCTTTTTATTTTATCTAATTTGGTTGAGAACTGGTGGAGTTATGGCTACTTTTGAAATTTGGTTGTTGTTAGGCATAAAGAAAATGCACAGACCTCTCGGTAGGGTAACTGCGCACAGACCCTCTTTTATCGAGAGCCTAACACCCCCCTCCGGCCCCGTTCTGGGGCCCGCACGTCCTTAGCGAGATTTCGAAGAGTTGCGTCCCATGACTATAATGTCATCTTAATGAAGCCCACTTCATAACACCATATACGTCGCTGCCGTCCGTCCGACCGTAAGCTGTTCGCAGGATATATAAGAGGGCACCTCTGGGTACCTCTGAGAAGTGAAACGGAGGAAATCCGTCGGAGGCGCATTGAGTTATTAGGCTTCAAAGTTAGACATCCTAACTATGGGCCGAAAGTGACGGGACGTTTTCGGTTAGAAAATCCGCGACTACTCCTACAGTGCCCCAGAGGCCATAGGGGATAGATATGACACCAATACCTGTCTGAAGGCCGCTGTATGTTGGTTGGTCCTGGAAACGGGATCCCTCGAGAGGTGGTTCTCTTTGAGGCGGGGCGGACCGAGGGGAAGCTGCTCAGACTCAGAAGACCTAATAGGCGGTAGACTTAAGAGTGTTGGCACACCGTCTATGCAGCCTGCATTATGCATAGGTACCCGACACATACGTTGGCCACTATGTGAAATCGGAAGAGGCTACTGGGACGATAGTCAAGTCGACTGAAGTTTCAAATATAAGTCTACTCGTCTCTATAAATCGAAGACCGGTCATTCGAGGATAATGTCGCATCCTACGATAAGACGGAAAAGATTTTATGAGTACGAAGATGGTGTGAAAGAGTTCAGGGTCAAACAGTGTTCGCACTTGTTAAGACTATGAGACGTTAGCGTACAATCTTGGGAAAGGTACTTAGTTATAGGAGGATTAGAAGTAGTCCGCGAACACTCAGACGCGGGATATAAATATCGAAGTGCCTCCCAAGCTTTTAGACAAAAACAAGCAACGGAGAAGAGACCTTAACAATATAACATTGTTTTACCTACGAATCTTTATAAAATTATTTCCCTTATCGATTAAGCGAGTTCTTAGTAGTCATAAACGAAAAGAACGACCCCGAGCCTTCCTAGACAAATCTCCGTCTATTACGAAAGATTCAGGCCTAAGTCTGCTCGACGATAAATCAGAGTCGGCTTCCGCCTAACACTATATTGTTAGCTCTCCTTGTTACCAAGGCTCACTAAATAAATCGGTCACCACTTTGCGCTAAGCAAGCGCATGAGTTCGAATCACGCAGACGACGAGTCCGTTGAAGGCAGCGTATACTACCCTGCGATTGATGATACGGTCGGTTTAGACACCCTTGAGGAACTCTCCCGAACCAATTCAATATTCGAACCACCGACCAAGGTACACTACCCTATTATTAAGTCAGTGTTATCCGGTCTATCAGAGCTCCGAGAAATACCATTTCTGGAACGAGAAGCTCACTCGTGGTATACCGACCCAACTCTAGTTCCTACGAAGGAACAATTTCAAAAGCTCTACGAAACCTGGTACGGGCCAGAATTCGTTTGGAAACCTTTCCTCGACTGGGACACCAGTGAAGAAGGATCCTTTGATAGTGGCTTCACACCTACTATACCTTTGGCGTGGAGACTCGGGAACCACCCGAACTCTCATTAAGACAGGATCCTATTATAGGAAAGGATGACAGAACCACAGAAAGCGTGGTATCCTGAAGGTCCGGGATCGCCGGCACCATGGAGAGAACCCAAGAAAATAAAGGATAAAGATGCAATGGATACCGGGAGCGAAGGTGAAAATGCGCCGAGCCAACCTTCATCACTTCCTCCGGGCATAAGGCGTCCACCAAGAGATGGATCACGGGCATCAAGTGTTCCCAGCTCATCTCGATCATCTACTCCGAGACCAAGGGATCAGGCAGCCGACTTGGCAAGGCTAGCTGCAAGAGTAGGAGTAGTGTTGCGCGATGTCCGGAGAGATATTACATCCTCTATCGACTCTGCAAATATAGCGTTTGCCCAGCTCACGGGAGCCCAACAGGAAAACGCGCTCAGGTTGTTTGAAATTCAAAGACAAATTGCCGAAGGGAAGGACCTCCATAACCAAGACATAGGAGTCCTGTTAATGCAGTGTCAGGGAGTAGAGACGGAAGTAAAATCTCTACAAGAAAGGATAGTGAGGGAAATCGCGGAAAATCTGGCACAACAAGCTGCCAGACAAGAACATCACGAAGGGGTCACCTCGCAGTTATACCAGACCACGCTTGAACGGGACATTCTCCTACAACAAGCAGTAGAAGAAATCCGAAAGGAAATGAAGGACCGAGACCGGAAGGTAAATAGTGCCTTCAAAGAAAGAGATGCGCTTTTCCAAACCGAGGCAAAGAAGACCCGTGAGGCACTCTCGTCTCAACAGGGTGAGCTCAAAAAGATTGGCGAAGCAGTCCAAGAACTCCTCATTTCCTCCAGAAGGAAAGAGACTCCGAAAGACAAGCCGGAGGCTAGCAAGCGTGTACGAATGGAATCGGTAGAGGATGACGAGGAATATTATTCCAGGCCCACTAGACAAGAAAAGGGTAAACAAGTGGCAAAACCTCAAGCTAGTGGGGAGGAACCTCAGACGCAACTCCACCACCTGGACTAGGAGGAGGATATCCTAGTGATGACGATGATGACGGCAGCGATTATGACGCTGAAGGAAAAGGAAGAAAAGGCGGTGGTCCAGAAAGACGCCGCAGGGGTCTGACCCCAGAACAATCAGACCTAGCAAATGTCCTAGCGGAAGCCTTCGTGGTAAACACAAAACGACCAGCGGAGGCACCACCGCTCTTTGAAGGAGAAAAGCACCAAGATGTGCACATTTGGCTTCAACAATGTATTGATTACTTCGACCGAAATCCTCACATTTGGAGAGATGACCGGGAAAGGGTCATATACGCCCTCAACCGTACCAAGGGAAAGGCAGTGACACCATACACGATATGGTACCGAAGAAAAATGGACGGGCTACAGGGCGAAACCCAAAATCGGAATTTTCGAAGTTGGACCCGCTTCTCATACGAAATAGGAAAGGCTTTTGCGCCCCTACAAGAAGGACGACAGGCCTTGCGGGACATGAAGGAAGTAAAATACAAGGGCAACATTCAAACCTACCTCCGAATCATGCACAACCTGAATAACAAAGCCAATATGACAGGTGAATCATGGAGGGAGACAGTCGAAAGAAACTTGCCCGAAGACATCCTCACCCGCATCTCCTTCCAGAAGTTCGACACCGATGAGGAATGGGAAGATGTAATAATAGAAGCTGGCCGGGCAGAAGAAGACCTTCAGTACCGAAAAAAGTTACTAAAAGAAGGCAGTTCCCGACACACCTCCTCTAAGGATACAAAAGATAAATCCTCAAGAGATGAAAGGCCTGATAAGCCACGAAGAGAAAAGGCTTATATAAAAGGAGGTGGGGGACCCTCACGAAAAAGGAAACGTGAGGATCACAAGTCGGAACGGCCGACTAAGAAATTAGGAGGAAGTGCTCCGATCACGCATTCAAATTGGTCTGAAGCACACCAAGGAATCTCGCAAAGCGTTATAGATGCGAGAAAGAAGGACAACAATTGCACGAGATGTGGAAAAAAGAACCACACATATAAAACGTGCTACGGGAACATTCAAATATCGGCAGCGACAATCAGCCGAAGACCATTACGAATGGGCCCCAGCCGAGCAAGGTCCGCCAAGCCACCAAAACCTGCTCGAAAACCCGCACAGGCTGGACAAGTCAGAACCACCAGCCGACTATGGGAATTAGGCGAAGACGAAGAAATTACTTAAGTCTTCACATGGTACCGACAACGACGGTGTTCGGGTAGTCTAGTAGACACATAGTCTCTAGGAGTCGAAATCGACGGCAAAAGGGAATCTAAGCGAGGAAAGCAACCATACGGGACGACCTGAGTGGGAGTACACGCGTCCCTCTTGCTGAGACAAGGGGATTAATAAAGAGCGATGGTTACATTGGCGGCGCCTCTACGCTTTCCAAGGTAATAACGTATGTTTCGCCCCAATGCGCCGGACACATGCTTGTTTGGGTAGTCAGGCACGTGACCTGGAATCTGAAAGGTCTCCGATAAGGACCAAAGCCTAGACAGGAAACAGACAGCACCAAGGGTACCGTCGGGAGCGACAGTAGGGCTAAGATGAAGGACATAGGGAGTCGAACGAGGCGTATCTTCGACCGTCAGGTACAAGAGCTCTAGACCTCACCCCTATTTACTACTTCTTAGGTGCCGCGCTGGTACCGGACGGGCACCCGATAAAATGAGGACACTGTCTACGGTTAAGCGAGGGTGGATAATAAGCCCGGGAAGGTTATCAAAGGGACAGCCGACCAGCCCTACGCACCCGGCTCTTGTCCCCATGATATCTGGACGATGGCAGAGACCCCCAAGTTTGGTTCCACAGGTAGAAAAAGTGGAAGGTATGGGAACTCCTCGGCAGGAGGTAAAGACCGCTAGTAGTGGGCTGCCCGATATACCAAGAAAAATTCAGTTTGTCTGAGGAGACCTCAATGGTCGAAACCGTGCGGGCATGGTAACAAACATCGTGTTACACAATGTCTAAACGAAAACCTGAAGATGATTGCGGACAGCCGCGAAGACGCAAGCTTTACGCGTCTCTACCCAAAAGATATTCCTGCCCTGAGGGAGACGCCTACCTCTTTTTAAACCATAGGCGACAAAAGATTAAAGTCCTATTGGACTCAGGCTCTAATGTGTTCGTCATCAATCAAAGATTGGTACAAGAACACCGATTACCGTTCACACAAAGGTCGGACGCGGTCAAGATTTATGGATTTGATGGGACCGCAGCAGTCTCCGGAGGGAAGTTCTACACCCATTCCTTATGGTTGGAGATAGGAAGAAATAAACATCTGTCTGAGATAACCTGCGAAATAGCAGAACTTGGATCGTACGGGATGATCATACCATTCGGCTGGTGGCATGAGGAACATCCTATATCCCACATCGAAGACCCAAAAAGATGGTCGTTCGATGCAAAATGTTGCGAGAAATGTGTGGAGGAAGACGAAGGAATAGCCGACATGTTCGAATACGATGAGTCGGTAGTCTTTGACGAAAACGCTGCCTATATTGGAAGAATTGGCGCTAGTGAAAGCCCCGACGATATAGTCTTGGGATCGCTACCCCAGGAATATTGGCGACACAAGGACCTGTTTTTGCCTCAGACAGCGGAAAAATTGGCGCCTCGGAGGACGTTCGATCATGAAATCGAACTAAGGGACGACGCGAAAGCGCCCTGGGGCCCAATATACCCCTTATCAGAAAAACAGCTTGCCGCATTAAGGGAATACCTTAAAATGATGATGGATCAAGGAAAAATCACAAGAAGCAAATCCCCAGCGGGCGCACCAGTGCTGTTCGTTCCAAAACCTGACGGTAAACTTCGGTTAGTTGTAGACTACCGAAACCTCAACCGTATTACAGTCTTGAACAAGCACCCGCTACCATTGATGTCCGAACTAAGAGATCGGGTAGCTGGGGCTAAGATTTTCACGAAGCTTGACCTGAAAGACGGCTATCATCTGATAAGAATTAAAGAAGGAGACGAGTGGAAGACAGCTTTTCGAACTCGATACGGCCATTACGAATACAAGGTAATGCCTTTCGGGCTCGTTAATGCTCCGGCAACTTTCCAAGACATGATGAACCAAGTCCTACATGAATTTTTGGACTACGGAGTGGTCTGCTATTTGGATGACATTTTGATATATTCAAAGGATGAGAAAAGCCATGTTGAGCTAGTCGATCAAGTCTTGCAAAGACTCGCAGACTACCAACTAGCTGTATCCTTGAAAAAGTCAGTTTTTCATGTCCAGGAAGTAGAATTCCTGGGTTATATGGTATCTGTCGAAGGAGTAGCTATGAGCACGAGGAAAGTCGATTCCGTATTAAGTTGGAAATCGCCGGCGTCGGTAAAGGAAGTCCAGATATTTATTGGATTTGCCAATTTTTACCGACGATTTATACGAAGTTTCTCCGGAGTGTGTAAACCGATAACGGAGACACTAAAAGGAAATCCAAAGGATTTCCATTGGGGCGCTGAACAAGAATCAGCGTTCAAAGAGTTAAAACATCGCTTTACGACTGCGCCCATTCTACAACATTTCTACCCAGACCGGGAAACGGTGGTAGAAACAGATGCAAGCGACTTTGCCTTAGGCTGTGTCTTGTCACAATTTGTGGATAAAAGGCTACATCCAGTTGCTTTCCACTCACGAAAATTGAACTCGGCTGAACGAAACTACGAGATTCATGACAAGGAGCTACTTGCAATCCTAGAAGCGTTCAAAGAATGGAGGCAATACTTAGTAGGCACGGAAAAACCTGTGACGGTATACACCGATCATCAAAACCTACAATACTTCCTTACTTCTAAGGTTTGGAGCGGACGCCAAATTCGATGGGCTCAGAAGCTGGCAGAATACAATTTTAAGATTGTTTACCGACCAGGAACTAAGGGCGGAAAGCCTGACGCTCTAAGTAGACGGCCGGAGTACCGTCCTGAGGAGGGAGCTACGCATCGCGAGCAAACCGTTTTAAAGCCAGAACACTTCCAAGTAATGCTGTTGGCACTACAGGAGGAGAAGGAAGAAGGGTTAGGAAAAGAAGTACTAGGTTGGAGCGATGAGAAAGACCTGGCGTTGAAGCCAGAGACGAATACCTCGGACAAATACATCCGAATAAGACGCTTGAACCACAAGGCAAGGTTACCCACTAAAGGTTCAAGAATGGCAGCCGGACATGACCTCTACGCCATAAGCGATGCCATTATCCCTAGACGAGGACAAGCGCTACTCGATACTGGAATAGCAATAAGCCTACCAGCAGGAACATATGGACGAGTAGCGGCTCGTAGTGGGCTGGCAGTACGTTCCGGAATTTCGGTCGGCGCAGGGACAATAGACGCCGACTATACGGGAGAACTCAAAGTCTTGCTATATAATCACAAGGATGTTGATTGCCAAATCCGAGAAGGAGACAGAATGGCTCAACTCATAGTGGAAAAAATCGACACATCCGATTTAATGGAGGTCGATAAGCTAGACGAGACTGAAAGAGGAGCCCAAGGTTTCGGAAGCACCGACATCGCTACAAGAAGTCTAATAATAAAGGAACAAGAACCCATCATATGTCAGCTAGAAGCATCGGCAGCCGAAAATTTGTCCTGGTACGACATTGAAGAAGTACCAGAGAAAATACTAATATCAACGGCCATGCTAAAACAAAAGACAATGAAGAAGTTTAACCCCGAGTTCCTTGGACAACTTCTTGAGGCAACGCTATCGGATAGAGACTGGCTGAAACGACGCGAGGACTTATCAAAGCTCCGAAATGAAGGAAAAGAATTCCCTAAGAACTGGACACTGATCGACGACCTTCTATACTATAAGAATCGTCTATTCGTCCCAGACAACCAAGCATTGTACACCAAGATAGCCGAGGGATGCCATGACGCAAAGATAGCCGGACACTTCGGACAAGAAAAAACCCTAGAAATCATCATGAGAGATTTTTATTGGAAAGGGCTAGCCGAATGGGTCAATGACTACGTACGGTCCTGTGACGAGTGTCAACACAACAAGTCACCACGACATGCGAAATACGGACTGTTACAACCATTGCAAACGCCGTTCACAGCATGGTCATCGATATCAGTAGACTTCATCACTCAACTACCAGAATCACAAGGTTGTACACAAATCATGGTAGTCGTTGACCGATTTACAAAAATGGCACACTTTCTTGGGTTACAAACTACAGCGACGGCAAAGGATGTCGCAAATACATTCTTGAGGGAAGTTTGGAAGCTGCATGGCTTACCAACGGAAATCATTTCGGATATGGATTCTAAGTTCGCTGGCGAATTCTGGGAATCCCTGTGTAAGGCGTTGGAAATAAAGCGACGAATGTCAACGGCGTATCATCCACAGACGGATGGACAGACAGAGAGAACCAACCAAGTGCTGGAAGGATATCTTCGAAGTTTTGTCAACTACGACCAGGACGATTGGTATCAGTTGCTACCACTAGCGGAACACGCATACAACAATTCTGCTACCAACGCCCACGGAATGTCGCCTTTTTACGCGAACTATGGTTTCCACCCACAAACTGAGTGGATGAAGGAACGCGAAGTTCAAAACCCCGGCGCGGCCCTATACGCAAACTGGATTAAGACAATACACGAACAAGCAAAGAGCTCGCTTGAAAAGACACGGGAAGGAATGGCAAAATACTACAATCGGAAAGCCAAAAGACAGCCTGATTTTAAAATTGGCGACAAAGTTATGTTAAACGCAAAAAACATACGGACTAGACGGAAGTCCAAAAAGTTAGCACCCAAACTATATGGGCCGTTCCAAATATTGGAAAAAAGAGGCAGTCGTGCGTTTAAGCTAAACATATCCGATCGATGGAACATTCACCCTGTCTTCCATGTATCCCTACTCGAACCATATCGAGAATCGGTTCATCCAGACCGCAGACAACCTCCGAGGGAACCAGAGGAGGTTGAAGGGGATTTGCAATGGGAAATAGAGAAAATTGTCCGAAGCGAAATACGGACATATAGGCGAAGGGTCAGCAACCGGTATAGGCAGATACGGGAGCTGTGGTACTTTGTGAAATGGCAGGGTTGTGCGGAAGACGAAAATACTTGGGAACCCGCTACAGGCATGGAAAATGCCGAAGAAGTAGTGGAAGAATTTCATCGCGACAACCCGGAGATGCCAGGACAGGAAGAAGTAAGACGATGAGGAAAAGGTTTTCCTACGGTGGACAAGCAAACGCCGGAAGGTTTTTTATCCTGACCACATCGGGTCTTAAAAGGAAAATTGTTAAATAGATAATAACAAAAAGGTGTTCGAGACGAAACCTTGTAGGAGGGAGCTCATGTTAGGCATAAAGAAAATGCACAGACCTCTCGGTAGGGTAACTGCGCACAGACCCTCTTTTATCGAGAGCCTAACACCCCCCTCCGGCCCCGTTCTGGGGCCCGCACGTCCTTAGCGAGATTTCGAAGAGTTGCGTCCCATGACTATAATGTCATCTTAATGAAGCCCACTTCATAACACCATATACGTCGCTGCCGTCCGTCCGACCGTAAGCTGTTCGCAGGATATATAAGAGGGCACCTCTGGGTACCTCTGAGAAGTGAAACGGAGGAAATCCGTCGGAGGCGCATTGAGTTATTAGGCTTCAAAGTTAGACATCCTAACTATGGGCCGAAAGTGACGGGACGTTTTCGGTTAGAAAATCCGCGACTACTCCTACAGTGCCCCAGAGGCCATAGGGGATAGATATGACACCAATACCTGTCTGAAGGCCGCTGTATGTTGGTTGGTCCTGGAAACGGGATCCCTCGAGAGGTGGTTCTCTTTGAGGCGGGGCGGACCGAGGGGAAGCTGCTCAGACTCAGAAGACCTAATAGGCGGTAGACTATGAGTGTTGGCACACCGTCTATGCAGCCTGCATTATGCATAGGTACCCGACACATACGTTGGCCACTATGTGAAGTCGGAAGAGACTACTGGAACGATAGTCAAGTCGACTGAAGTTTCAAATATAAGTCTACTCGTCTCTATAAATCGAAGACCGGTCATTCGAGGATAATAGCGCATCCTACGATAAGACGGAAAAGAATTTATGAGAACGAAGATGGTGTGTGAGAGTTCAGGGTCAAACGGTGTTCGCACTTGTTAAGACTATGAGACGTTAGCGTACAATCTTGGGAAAGGTACTTAGTTATAGGAGGATTAGAAGTAGTCCGCGAACACTCAGACGCGGGATATAAATATCGAAGTGCCTCCCAAGCTTTTAGACAAAAACAAGCAACGGAGAAGAGACCTTAACAATATAACATTGTTTTACCTACGAATCTTTATAAAATTATTTCCCTTATCGATTAAGCGAGTTCTTAGTAGTCATAAACGAAAAGAACGACCCCGAGCCTTCCTAGACAAATCTCCGTCTATTACGAAAGATTCAGGCCTAAGTCTGCTCGACGATAAATCAGAGTCGGCTTCCGCCTAACAGTTGTGTTGTCCGACTTCCCAGTGATGTCCGACTTCCCGGTTCTTTACGTTATACATGAAAGATAATTCATGACATGAGCCAACACCTCCATAGCAAATTGGGTGCCTCCCACAATACCTGTAGATACCCGAGCCTGTCATACCATATCTGAGTCTACAAAGACCGAGCCCCTGTATATCCGACCTAATGTACTGTACTCGTACATAAGGCATCGTACCTGTGAGACTTGTGACGTGTGACTTTTAGATATCAACGCGATAACCGGAGCCAGGACAATACCAAATAACTATGAAACAACAAGGCGATGACTAAATGCGCCGTGAAAACTCTGTACAATCGAAGGCGAGGAATTTCACTAAGGTCGCTTCCAGTGTTCTCAACCGTCCGGGGGCCCGGCGGGGCCCCGCGGGGGGACTGCCAAGAGCCCTGGACGGGACGGGACGGCAAAGTCCAGTTGGTTCCCGTCCTGAAAGGCTCAGGACGGCCGTCATTGGGTAGGACGGCGGGCCCTGCAATCTAAGACAAATTAGTGTAGGGGACGGCCGGGGACTGCGGGGGACGGCCGGGGACTGCGGGGGACGGCCGGGGGACAACTGGGATCATTGGGGACTGCCGGGAATCCAAGGGGACGGTAGGGGACTGTGGGGGACGGCCGGGGACTGCGAGGGACGGCCGGGGACTGCGGGGGATAGCGGTGGACTGATGGAGAGTACATTAAAAGCGTTGGAACTCTACTCTCTTGGCCTTCGTTCTTTGTCAGTTGTTTGATATGTGTTTTTATTTTCCGTGTATTGAATTTCGAGAAAACCTATACGATACCAGCGTGTCACGGACATTCCCTATAGACTACCAGCCAACGTTTACCTATACCAGCCGGGTAAAGGTTTTAGAGGAAAAAAGGAAAGAGAGGAAAAAGGACAAGGGATGATTTGATAAGCGACTAGGGGGTGGGTGTTTCTGTTTGCCCTGTTCCTTTGATTACCCTACCCTAACAAGGTGATCTCGCGATAGAAACAAACTTGAGCAGAGTGTTCTCCTTGTCAACAACCAAATACCTTAGTGAAACAATATTCTTCACTTATTGACATACCTTGTTTCTCTACGCTTTTCAATTCTATTTAAAAGCTCTTCACTTTTTGGCTTGAGCTTACTGGTCTTTGTTTTTTTTTTGTTTTTTATTTTCTCACCCTGCCAACCCAGCAGAATAGAACGCACACTCCCAACATCAATCCCAACACCATAGATAAATACTGTCGCACTTTGCTATCCCAGATGGCCAAAATCCAGGACAACTAGGTAGGTTTTGGTGCAAAAAAAGTTCAGAATTCAGGGAATTTCGTCCAGGACAGCTGGGGTTCCGGCAGAGCAAAATTGAGGATAGTGAGGTGCAACTGTATGGCTGAACGCTACTCATACAGGCTTCAGACATTTGACAGAAAGTAGGAGTGAAAATATTGCTCAAACGAGAAAAAGTCAACCCTGATAAAGCTAATAACGGCAAAACACCACTCTTGCTAACTGCTTGGAATAGGTACAAGGGCCCGGAAGTGATGAAAATACTTCTTGCATGAGAAAAGGTCAACCTCTACATATCAGATGATAACGGCCCAACATAGCTCTTATGGGCCACTCACAATGAGTATAAGGGAGTGGGAAATACTACTCGGATGAGATTACGTCAACTCCTACAAAGCAGATGACGATGGCCAAGCACCACTCTAGTCTGCTGCTTCAAGAGGGCACAAGGAAGTGGTGAAAATAGACCTTGTACGAGATGATGTCAATCCTGACAAGCTAAATAACAGCAGCCAAATACTAGTATTGGGTGCTATCTATAATGGGCAAGAGGAAGTGGTGAAAATACTACTCGCACAAGACGACATCAACTTTGACAAATCAGATAACAATGGCGGAACTCCACTTTGGTTGTCTGCTTACTAGGGCTATGGGAATGTTGTGAAAATACTACTCGGACAAGACAATGTTAATCCTAACGAGCGGTATAAGAGTGGCCAAATAACAGTCTTGAATGCTGCCTTCAATGAGCCCAAGGGAGTGGTGAAAATACTACTCATACGAGACGAGGTCTCATGTAAGACAATGTCCACCTGACAAGCAACATAATAACAGCAGAACACTACTCTTGTAGGCAGCTCATAGACTGGCGGTACCCTCAGCGAGATGACCCCCTCAGTAAGGTGCGGCGAGATTTGGCAGTAAACTTGAAACCTACCCGCCCTCCACCACTTTAGCAGCAAAATCGTGCCAAGCCTCGCCAAGGGGGTTGACTAACTGAGGGCACCCCCGTTCTAATGGGCACCAGAGAATGGTAAAAACACTACCGTAAAAACTCGAATAATCGGACCATGTACTAGGACGTTGGACTTGCCTCTCCTAGTATGGTCTGGTGTTTTTTTCTTTTTTATTTGTCTCGGACGGCTGGTTTTTTGGTGTGTTTTCTCCCCCTTTTCCAGAGGAGGAAATTTCGGACTACATAGCACATGGTCCGATTATTCGAGTTCTTACGGTACTCAAATAAGATATCAATCTGTTAGGCGGAGACAACCGGTAAAGACTTAGGGTTGTCTAGGCCAATCGAGATTCGTTTGTATAGACGGAGATTTGTCTAGGAAGGCTCGGAAGCAACTCGTTTCGTTTATGACTACTAAGAGTGCAAGAAAGTAAAATAGAATCGTAAAAACAATATTATATTGTTAAGGTCTCTTCTCCGTTGCTTGATGATGTCTTAAGCTTGGGAGGCACTTCGATATTTATATTCCGCGTCTGAGTGTTCGCGGACTACATCTATCTAACATACAAAATATGTACCTCTTCAATTTTAATTCGCAACGTCGAGTTCTCCCTAAAGGTGCGAACACCGGAAGACCCTGAAAACCATCACACCATCTTCGGTAATTACTATTTCCTGCCTGGGAGACACACCTGTCACCAGTAGTAATTTTCCGATCCTCAGAGTCTATAGACCTGTAGCCGAGTTCTCAAGTCGAACTCTGTTGGCTCCAATAGTTCTTTTTGTTACCAAGAGGATCAGTCTTGATACGAGACTGCATATGCAGATGTGCTGGAGCCGATGACTTCTAGTTGTGATAACTCAACAACTAACCGATAGAATTCATTCCAATGACTCTCTTCTCGTAGAGGAGAGGTCATTCTATTGAATAGTCTTATAATTCCTCGGTCGGCAACTCCTGATCGTTCTATGTAGAGGGGGTGGACCTTCGTGTTGTGTTGGTTGTAAATCCCGCAACTGCGGTACACCTCTTATCATAGTTGCAACACTCCTCGAAGCTCGCTGGCTTCTTTGGTAGTGTTTCCAGGAGCTCTAGACTCTTTCTAATCGTCGAAGGGTGGATGTGAATGCATTGGTTCGTTATCCCGAACCTTCTAACATTCATCTCATGACCTTGTGCGAAAACGTCCCGTTACTTACGGCCCGTATCAAAGATGTCATATCTTTGAAGCCTTGTAACTCCCTGAGTAGTTGACGGATTGACTTTGTTCCACTTCCCAGGTCTAGCCATTTTTTTTTTTTTTTTTTTTTTTTTTTTATATCATATATTCATTGTTTGGTTAAGGTACAAGAATGTGCATGCAGCGCTAGCTATGGCAGAAACAAAACCCAAAATCAAGCAACAAACAAACGAAAAACCAAAACCAGATCCTCCCATGGCGTCCAATAACCGACGCATTGCCTACACAGGACTTATAAAGGAAAACTACTAACTACCTAGCATCGTAACGGAAACAAATCAAAACTCATAATAACAACAAGTAAATGAAATCAAACAGGAGACCTTCCACCACTTAGACCACTTGGCGACCCAGCCAACGACAACCGAGGCGAGGCAGGAAGGGAAGGGGAGGGGGAGAGAGAGGGCTGGCGGGGGGCATATTGTGCGTACATATCGGGGGGAAAACCAGTCTTGGTAGCAGTAAGATAACGACCCAGGCCCAAAAGCATCGGAATCGAGGTCCACAGAGAAGAGTCAGGTCCAATATCCGTGATCCCCTGGAGGTGGCGACCGCGGGCTGCAGACTTGACAGGGCAGAAAAGGAGGGCATGTTCGAACGTCTCATCCCCCTCTTCACACCAGGGGCAGAGGGGGGAGGGGTCGGCGTCGTGCCATGAGGGATGGGCGGCGAGGTAGCTCTTGCCAGCACGCATCTGGTGGAGCCGGCCCGAGAGGAAACGCCCCAGGCCCATAAAGGGGTGCGGGCGCAGGGTGGGGCCAAAAAGGTAATAAGGCGGGGGAGGCGAGAGGAGGCGCCACGAGGTGAGGAGTTCTTCACGGCAACGGGCCTTGAGAGAAGCGTAGAGGGCTGGAGCCCCCAGCGGGGCTACCTGCAGTGGAGGCAAGAGGAGGGGGTTCGCTGGAGGGAGGGGGTCACTGCGGCCGCCGATGATGGAGTGAATGCGGTGGGCGACCGCATCGACTGGGAGGTGGCGCCGGTTAGGTGGGGAGGGTGGTTTGGTGAACCATCTGAGGGGGCGGTAGTTGGGGCCGGCCCACGAGTGCCGGCCCCTGACAGACCCAGGGAGGCGGAGGGAGTCGGGAGCCCTAAAGGGGGACGTAGTCGGGACCGAGTGGTCCAAGCGGGCAGTTGCTGGGTTGATTTCAGGCGGCAGGCAAACCAGGCGGACCGCCGCCAGGCGCTGGAGGTGTTTGATCAGTAGGTCAATGGGAGGGAGGGATGATTCACAGGGAAGGATGGCCGTGTTGGTGGAGGCAAAGCAGTTCGTAACCCATCTCTGTACCCGGTGCCAGAACGCCCTCATCTTGTCGAGCATCCTGGAGTTGGGGGAGAGAAGGTCGCTGCCGTAGAGAAGGATGGGGCGGACCAAGGAGGAGGCGAGACGATGACACAGGTGTGGAGCGAGACCCTTGCCTGGCCGGGACAGGCGGTCTATCGTGGCGAGGGCAGCTTCAGCCAGGGCGAGGCGCCTGGTGAAATGAGGGGTGGTGGCGCGGTCCAACGAAGGAGTCGCGGGTTCCAGCCAGTAGCCCAACCACCGTAGGACTTTGGCCGGTTTGTAGGGGATGGAGTCCACTGAGACGGGGAGGAGGCATGGGGGCCCTTTCTGTTGGGGCGTCCTCCAGTGCATCAGTTCTGTTTTGGGAAGGGAGAAAGCAACACCTATGCGCCTTCCCTTCGACGTGAGAGAGGAAGCGACCGCCTGCAGCTTCTGGACGTTACGCCTATAGGAGGGCGACGAGACAGTTATAGCGAAGTCGTCAACATAAGAGAGGATTATGCCGTTGGGGACTGGAAAGTGGAGGGAGGAAACGTAGATCAGGAAAAGAAGGGGGGAGACAGGTGACCCTTGAGGGGTGCCGACCTGGACCGGCGAAAGGACCCTAGGGGAACCCTGATATAGGAGGCGGCAATGTCTGCCGTGTAGGAAGGATCGGACCCACGAGACAAGGTAGGGTTGAACGCCCCTTTCCCGAAGCTTGCCACACATGGCAGCGGAGTCGACGTTGTCAAAACCTCCTTTGATGTCAAGGAAGAGCGTGGAGGAACAGAGGCCCATGCAGTGCGAAAGCCGGACCTCATGCGAGAGAGTGGCAAGGGCGTCAAAGGTGCCCATGCCCGATAGCGAGCCACATTGGTTGGGGTGGACTAGGCCAAGGGCCCGAGCAACTGCAGCTAGCCTTACAGCTACCACACGCTCCAGGATCTTGGATAGGGTTTGGAGGAGGACGATGATGCGGAAGGAGGCCGGGGTGTCGTAGGAGGCCTTGCCAGGCTTGTCGAGGACAATGCCATTGGCTTGTTTGAGGGAGGACGGGTGAAAACCGTAGAGTAGGAGGGGGCCCAGGAGGGACGTGAGGATCTTTGGGTTGGTGCCGTGGACCCTTTTCCAGACTGAGTACGGAATATGGTCGGGGCCGGGGGCGGACGAACTTGAGCTGGATGCCAGAGCCCTAGAGATCTCCTCCTTTGTGAGGACATCGAGATCCCGAAACGGGCGCAGGATAGTAGGGGGAGAGGAGGACTCCTTAGGAGGGAAAAAGTGTGACAGGAGAGCAGTGTTGACAGCAAGCGGGGTGTCGGCTTCTGGGAAAGACGGGAACCGGTCTGGGGGGCGACCTATCGCGAAACGTTTGGCTGTCCATACAGTCTTAGGGGTTGCAGAGGAGAGGAAATCGTCCCAGTGTCTTCGCTTGGCCTGTTTAATGGCCTTGAAGTAGGCGTTGCGGGACACCCGGGCTTCAGCCAGGGAGTCCACACAGGGGGCCCTGCGAGCACGACGAGTAGCGGCGTGAAACGAGATTCTGAGGGAGGAGAGGAGGGGCGACCACCAAGGTTTGGAATGGGTCGACATACGGTTGAGGGGGGTGTGTAGGAGGAGGGTAGTGTGGAGGCGGTTGACGTTGCTGTCAAACCAGGCAGTGGCAGAGGACAAGGTCGGGAGGGCGGGAGGCGGAGAGACAACAAACAACTTGAGGGCGTCACCGAGGGCGGACCAGTCCGTCTTGGCCCAGGCTGGTGTGGGGGCAGGGGGGCGCAGTAAAGGCGTGGAAAGTGAGATACAAATGGGGACGTGGTCGGAGCCAGTGGACGGGAGCGTGGCGGACCACTCAGCAAAGAGCTGGGCCGCCTCGCTGTTGGCAAAGGAGAGATCAAGGACAGAGGGCCTGTCCTGGGGGGTAAAGGAAAAATAAGTAAACACACCAGGGGTGTTAAGAAGGGAAAAACCATGTAAAGAAGCCAATTGAAAGTAAGGAACTGACGTCCTGAGTTCGGTGGATGAAATGGCCCTAAGTGGGTCGGAAAGGGGGTGGTGGAGGTTAAAGTCCCCCAAAACAAAAACAGGAAAACTCAAATCAGGAAAACACAACTCGGGAGGAACAATGCGCGTGTGGGTTGAGGTTCCCTTGGTGTTGTACACGTTGTACACCCTGAGGCGAGTCTGTGAGGAGGAGCAGAAGCCCAAATCGGAGAACAAGTCAACCGCCATCACGTTGGCAGACTGGTCCACCCATACGGGCAAAAGGGAAACAACTTCAAGAAAGGACAAAAGAGCGTAGCAAGCCACACGGGGCTTGCCAAAAGTGGGGGGTGGGGAGAAACATTTATAGCCAGGGAAGGAAGGTAAGCGTGCCCTCCACACAGGGGGGTCCTGTATGGCCACAATCGCCGGCAAGGAAGACAAAGCAGAAAAACTTTGAAATAAAGAAAGAAAAACATCCCAGCTACCCAAGCTGTTATGCTGAACGAAGGAAAGGTTCAAAAGGCCAGGATCCCTGCCAGAGGGCCTGGGGAGAGAGGAATCGGGAAAAGACATCTACCCGGACAAGCCGGAGGGATTTTCTGCGGTGCGGGCTGGGTCGTAGTCCCCGTGGGTGGGGGGGACGTTGGCCCTGGAGGAGAAGCGAGTTGCGGTCTGTGGGGTCTCGGGCGGGACACGAGGACGGGGGCGGCGGGGGGTTGCAAAGGGCGGGGCAAGAGTCTGTCTCGGGGTGGAAGGGCCAGCATCGGCGTCGGCACCATCAGGGCCGACATCCATGCCATCCTCATCACTTTGGCCTAGTGGTTGCGGGGCGGAGGGGTCTTTGGGGGTCGGGGCGGGTCGTTCCGGGCAGTCTCTGTCAGTGGCCACGTGCGGTTCCTTACAGTTGGGGCAGGTAGCAGTCGAGGAGGGGCAGCAGTTGACGACCGCCTTGGTGTTTCCCGCCTTAGGGCAGGTGGGATTCTGGCAGCGGTGCGCCGAACGTGTGTGCGAGAGGGAGCAGATTGGACATACCGGGTGATCCAGCTTACATCTAGGGGCCTGGTGGCCGAACTTCCAGCAGTTGCGGCACTGGGTGAAACGGTTGGAGGAGAAGGCGCGTTCAACCCGGCGTCTTCTGGAGAAGAGGTGGATTGCGGTTCCCATGGCATTAATGTCCTCGGGAGCGATGGTGACAACGACAGAGGTAGCGGACTTGGACATCCTGGAGTCCAGGTCTCGATTGAGGTAGCGGGACGAGAAGATGGTGACGCCCGCGGCGTTGCGGACGGACTCCTGGAGGAGGGAGAGGAGGTCCTCTTGGTCTTCTGGGAGGTAGGCGAGGGGGAGGGAGTGGATGGCGAGTTGGACTTCGTTGGGGGCGGGTCTGAAGGGCAGGTAGGCATTGTCGCCTATCGGGGAGACCTGGTTGAGGCGGTTCGTGAGGGCTTGATAGTATGGGGCGTAGGAGGTGGCGGGAGTGTAGGGGTCGAGGACGGTGAGAGTGACGGAGCCTCTGTCGTTGACTCGGGCAGAAAGGGAAAATGGTAGGGAGCAGTTGGCCTCACGGAGAACAGAGGCAGCGATGTCAGGGAGGGTCGCGGAAATCCTGTCAGCTTCGGGGTGGGGAGCAGGAGAGGAGCGAGGAGCGAAGAAACGACGTTGTGCTGCTGGCAGGACAGGAGTCTCCTTAACAGGAGACGCCGAAGTGCCGGATGCGACTTGCGCAGCAGAGGGTGGCTTCGACTTAGGCCCCTTGGACTTCTTCTTGCCCCCGTCGGCGGCAGCCAGGGCGAATGAGCGAGGAGGGCGTAGGTAGGTAGGATCCATGTTGCCAGGGGTCCACTCAGAGAGGGGGGGGTATTTGCCGTCACGGAAGGTTCGGGCTTCCCATGAGTTGGGGTACTTGACTGCGTAGGCCTCGGGGTTGCCGTAGTTCTTGCCTGAAGCGGTGTCATATCGGGGGGTGTCGAGGTCGAACCCATTCACGATCGCACCAACCTGGTAAAGGGGGGTGCGGGAGGGGGCCTGTTGGGGCTGTGGGGCGGCAGGAAGTTGAGCCGTGTTGGTCCGGGGGGGCTGTGCTGAGGGAGGGAGTTCTTTCCCTTTACGGGTAGGGGGTGGAGCTGGAGGCGCTGGGGCTTGCTGACGCGGGGGCGGTGGTTGGGAAAGCCTTTGTGACAGGTCACGCAGGGCTGACTCGATAGGGGCTAGGGATGAGAGCGAGGGGGCCTGAGCGGCGGAAACACCGTCAGCTAGCCCCTGAACTCTGGCAGCGAGGAGGTCGATTCGCTCGTTGGTGGTGGCGAGTCCGTTGAGGGTAGCAACCAGGAGGGGGATGAGGATGGCCTCGCCTTCACTGAGTTCGCGAAGGTCCGACGAGATGAGAGGGGGGACAGAGGAGAAAGCATCACCAAGGACTGGCTGCAAAGACTGTAGGAGGGCCGGGATCGCGAAGACCGCGGGGTGGATGGGCTGAGCAGAGCTCGCCCTAGATTGGTTGGCGGAACCAATGTCGGACATTGGGTCGCGAGGCAGAGACCTGAAGCCTAAGCAAGAGGGGGAAAAGCGTGCAAAAGTGAGGAGTCACACCAGATGCGATGGTGTTGAGAATGCGTAAGAAAGTTATGGTCAGGAAAATAGGGGGCGCGGAGCATGTTCCCAGGTCTAGCCAGAGGTCCCCTCTTATATATCCTGCGAACAGCTTTCGGTCGGACGGACGGCAGCGACGTATACGGTGTTATTCTGACACCTTCAATTCTGTGACGAAATAGTCACAGGACGCAACTAAGGTTGATGTGTATGATGACGCGCGGGCCCCGTAAGGGGGCCGGAGGGGGGTGTTGGAGATCAAGATTCTCGAACTCAGGTAAAGTTACCCTACCTAGGGTACTCCTAGGCTATCGGAATCGGGTACTCCTAACACAATCCCAATAAAGCTGATAACAGCAGCCGAACACCAAGCTAGTGGGCTAGTTACCAAGGACATGAGAGTATAGTGAAAATATTACTTGCACGAGACAACTTCGACCCAACAAATAAGACTTGGATAACGATAGCAGAACATTACTATCATGTGTATCTCACAATAGGTACGAGAAGGTGGTGAAAATACTACTTACAAGCGACAATGTTGACTACTACACACTTGAATCAGATAATGATGGTGGAACATTACTCTGGTAGGCTGTTTACTAGCGGCATGAGAGTGTGATGAAAATACTACTCTGACGAGACGACGTCAACCTCGACAAACTAAATAACAGCGGCTAACCACTAGTCTCTGATGCTACCACAACTTGAATGAGCATGAGGGAGTGGTGAAAATACTACTTGCGGAAGACAATGTCAGCCCTGGCTGGTCAGATACCGGTAGCATGACCCCGCCCATCCAGTGAGAAATTAGGCTTTTCACCTCAACCTCCTACCCATTGTCTTTTTCTGCTTGCTCTTAATGCCTAAGCAATACTCTGATGAATGGATAGGAGCTTTCAATTCACCAGCGTGCATTGGGCTTTGGTTTTTTCCCTTGAAACTATGTCCCGTGTGGTTTGACCTCAATTAACTAAGACATGTTTTTATTTTCTCATTTCGGTTGGAGGTTGTTTTAAGCTCTATTTTTGGCCACCGGTAAGTTCCTATCGCTCTACATACTTTATCACTCGACTTAATACTAAATATTTTTTCAGAAAAATGAGATTAAAAAGGAAGCTCCACAGTACAGGTTTTTCGGTTATGACCATAAGTTCCACAACGGCGACATGCTTGGCTTCCCTTGCCTTGTTGTGGGGGTGTTGCTGTTACATTTAACAATGCTTGAGCGCGAGCAATTTTCTTTCGCTGGCCTCCAGGCTCTCTCCGCTGTCTTTGTGGTCTCCCAGTTCGCGACCTCTCGTTTGTTGGTGGAACAACTTGCTGTAAGATAACCTCTTCCGTCTTGTTCTCCTGATCTTCTTCAATTACAGGATTTAGAAATATGCTAACATCATCTAAGGAAATAGGAGAAATATTACTGCCATATGTTGTCCTCCATGTTTGAACGAGAAAAAAAAAAGGAACATAATCTCGGGGTGATCGGTTTGGCCTTTGTCGAATAAGAGAAAAAGCATGGCCACAAGGAATTCCATTCGACTGGAAATGGCCGCAAGAACATATTCGACTTCCTAGATTTACAAGATATATGAGACCATTTGCTTGCTGGACTTCCCCCTCAACCTCCGTTGCCATCCGAACCCGATTTTGTGCCGCCCATTGATTGCTCTCCTGCAATTGGGTAAGACAATAGTTCGTATGAAGTTGGTGGCTAAGTTCGAGCTGACAGGCTTGAGTATATCGTTGGTAGCGTTGATCCATCGTATAGTGCCAAATTTCGTTAAGTAAGTCGAGTATTGACAATTCTCTATCTTCCCGGAAAACACTATTCATTGACTCTACAATATTTGAAGTCTTATGGCCATAGTGTGGTGCTGCATAATAGGCCGTTACCCAAAGCGAGAAATCAATCTTCATCAAATACTCGGCTGCGTTTGGATTTTGTTGCCGTAAGTCCTCCATAAATCCTGCAAAGTCTTGTCGCGATTTCGAGTTTGCTGCTTGCCAGAAATAGGTGCTTAACTGATTTCCGTATCGCTTGCAGAAATTCTGTTTCAAATGAAAGCAACAAATTAACCGATTTATCCCATTTCCGTATACTGCACGGTCGGCTGCCAGTAATCCTTTATCTCGATCGCTTATCAAAGTCATTCCAACTGTCTCTGGAATGGCAGATTTCAAATTTTGCAAAAACCAAGTCCATGACTCTGTATTTTCGCTTTCAACCACACCCCATGCCAGTAACAGGTTCTCGCCATTTCCATCAATACCCACAGCAAACATTAGCGTCTGAATAAATCGTGCCTTCAGAAAAGCTCCATCAACTGCTAAGAACTTTCGCATATGTCTAAAGGATTGTCGGGACTCTTGTGGACAGATGAATAAGCGTTGGAAGGCATTTCAATTATTGTCTTCTGGGGCGGTAGTTGTGACAAGGTCAATGTGAATCTCGGGGTTTTGGTGCTTAAGAAGAGCGATATAGGCAGGAATTTTGGTGAATTGATAACATTGATGTTCTCGGCGGTCTTTGACTAGTGTGGATTTTGTTATTCGAGCTGACTCGTAGTTCACTTTAACGTGATAGTGAACTCTTAGGCAATCGATTATCTCCTGCGGTTCGGTACGCTTGGTGACAAAAAGGTGTAGGGGAACAACGCGTCGTAACCAAGACTGGGTATTCGATACCTGACGATTTGTTTCAATTGCTCCGGCACATTGGTGTTCTCGTTTGACTTTCTTTACTTGAATGTCGCCATGCGGGTCTACTGAGGCATATACACGCCATAAGCAGCCGGAGTTGTGGTGTTTGCATCGATAATCCGCTCGGGTTTGATCCTTATGTTTCAACTTAAACTGGAAGTGTTCTTCAATTGACCAGTTTTCTACCTCCGCCTTTAGCTCTTCCCATGTCGTAAACAAGACTCCGATTTCGATTGGCATTTTTGGTGTATTTGGACAACGGGTTAAAAAGGATTTTTTAAAAAAAAGAATTTGTGATTTGACGCTTTCTCAGGTTGACAGGTCTTTCGGTTCTTGGTTTAATGTACTGAATACTTCTTTTTGCATGCTATTTATGCTACCAAATAATCTAACTATTTGTTTTGTTTTACTCTTCGTGTCTGTTGCGAAGGAAACCATTGTCATTGCTCGTTGTTGGGGTAATGGTCTTTTTTTTAAGTTAGTTCATTGAGCAAAACCCATTTTTGTTCTAAAACATTCATCTCGCTGGTATATGGAAACGTTGAGTGGTATTCTATAGGGAACGTCCGTGACACGCTGGTATTGTGTAGGTTTTCTCCATTGCAAGACGTATGATAACTCAGAAGCAAACCTATTACTCTACTGCAGTTTACACCTATGAAGCCAGCCCCGTAACCCCAGTCAATATGTCTTGAGAGGACAGCACTCCCGCACACTTAGGTCTTTGAGAAAAGATTACTAACCCCCATTACCAATATGAGACAATTCCCGCCGGAGACGGCCGGGCTATAGTCCTTTGCTGAGGACCGCCGGGTAAGTTCTGGGACGGACCGACCGGGACGGCATATAGCCGTCCACCGCCGTCCACTCCCAGGACGGACGGACTGCCCCGTTGAGAACACTGGTCGCCCTCGCAATTCGCTCTGTTCAACTGCTCTCTCTCACCTGCTCCACCATTCCACGACTAACGAAACTAACTAAACTACCTGACAAGATAATACAAGAGTATAAATAAACGACGGGGATCACCTATCCTATCCCTCCTGCGATCACCGCATACGAGTATCTCTAACACCTCTCATACTCATTTCCATCTCTCCTGTGCGCACCCATGCTATCAATCATGCCAATAACAGAGAGAACAAACAATAGACTCCTTAAAGATTCTCCAATTGCATTCCGCACTCCCACTGCCTTACTCATTCCCGTACTAACAATAGAAATACAGGAACAAAGACTCTCAACGGTCTATAACTCCCTTATAGTTAATATTATCATTCTCCATCAGAAGCGCTTTTCTCAAGCGCACAATGAGAACCTCCACCCTAACAAAACAAATGCTCCAAAACAACCAACAGGTGGTGGGAGGGGAGCGAACAGGTGGGAACGGACAAGCGAACAGGCGGGAACGAACAAACAGCCTGCTCCGGGAACGTACAGAAAATATGTACACGGGCAATAAACGGATGGGTAGAGATGCCGACGGACGGATATGCCCGCGGACACGGGAACAAACTCATGAGCATGCCGAGCAGCATCCATGATTTTCAATACAGCTATCCATAGTTTGAATCACATCCTTCTTATTACCTTGCACATTTTAGTCTTGCTTTCACAAACTATGTCTAGCAGTCTGTGGACCTGCGAAGATCAAATAAATAAATAAATTTAAAACTTATAGTATATCAACTATGAAAATACTCCAAAACGTCCTCAAACAGCGACCCGCCTGCAATACCCCCCCGGCCGTCTCTCTCGCTTTCATCCTGGCTCATCTTCAATCCAAGCCTTAATAACTTAGACCTTAACACCCCTCAACTCCAAATCCTCTGCGATGCCATGCATCTCATCATACATCGGCTGCAGTTTCCGATCCAGCTCTGCGCTGAGTGCAGAAATGGCATTCGGGGTCAGTCTAGGGTCCGCTACAGCATTGTTGTGAGCTTCTAGGAGATCGTTGATCTTCTTTCTGAGTTGGCTGTGGGCGGTTTTGAGTTGTTGGATTCGGGGATCTTGCATTTTGTTGGTTAGAATTGGTTAATAGGTTGAAGGTGTGATTAGGTAGGTGGTGGTGATGATAGCTGTGGTGTGGTGGTAGATGTTTGGTCGGTAGATGTAGAAGGATGATGAAGAGGAGGGGGGGACTGATGGCTTTGCTTGTAATAACTGTATATATACTACTCCTTGCACGATGGACTAGTACCTAAAAAAATTAAATTTGTAAGATATAATATTTTTCAATCGAGGTGTAAGAGAGTAAACATTCAAGATCATTGCCCTGAAATATATTGCTTTTTATCATGTCTTACAGGTAAGTCATTTTGTAGTTTCGTTGGTGAGCTACTAGCTCTTGGCTTCTATATGATGCATCATACCGTGTTGAAACCTACTTCCCGTTTGCGCAGGGGTGACAAAGCTTAGCGCGACTACTTGCCTGAGACTCAGAATACTCGAGGTGTGTGTGTGCACTGCATTTGTATTCGTCTAGCTCATGGGAGGGGGGGTGCAAAACATTTATGGAAATTCTATATATGGGAGCAATGTTGAGATTTGGTATACACAACTTGTAGGCGAGGTCAGGCTCAAGGCTCAGGTGCAGCCCTCCACTGGGTGTCATTACCATAGCTGTGGTAGTGCTGGCGTATCGTAATAACACACCGGCTTTCCACTCTCCTCGTTACGCGTTTAGGGACACACGGTTTGAGGTTTCAAGTTCCAACCTACACTCTTATTTATGCACCATCGCTCGGTATCAAACCACTAACATTTGAATAACCCTGGGAAACCCAGGCTCTGCTAATCAAAAGCGTGCATAGACCAAGGTGGAACAATGATGTAGTATTCCAGAGGTTGTCATACAAAAACGCACATGGTTCTAGCTAGAAAGTCTGTTTGAGAGTAGCCCATAGCTGGTAGGAGTGCAATCTCTATACTGCAGCCACAAGGAAGTGGTGAAACTGGCCCTGCACCGGAAAAACCTAGACCCTGACCGGTTGGACGAGAAAGGTTCATCCCCGGTCACCCTGACCGCGTGGCAAATCAGGCGCGAGATCTCCCACCAACTCGTGAGCCGTGCAGACCTCATTCCCGATCTGCCCGACTGACTTGGTCAAAACCCGCTCATCTAGGCCGACATTCATGTGGGCGAACTGATGGCAAGACTCTTACTCTCAAGCGAAGACGACTAAAATGGTCTCAACCGCAACAGTTAAGCGGTTATCAGCTGGGCGGCCAAGTGCCGCAATGCAGGCATTGTGAGGGTGGTGCTGGTGATAGAGGGGATAATGCCGGACCAACTGGATAGGCACAGGATAACACCGCTGGTTTTTGCATGTCAGATTGGAGATCAGGATGCAGTAGGGATATTACCCGAGCAGGATGATGTGACCCCTAATTCGGTGGTGTCGGAAACTATGTTGGAGAAGTTGACTCGATAAAATGAAAACGATAATATGCATGTATATATTTTTATTGAACAGAAGAAAGAAAACAAAAGGGAAAGAACAGCATCAAGGGATCAGAAGGAGGTATAAGGGAATCGTCATTCCTCAGACAACCCAGGCCAGTGCTGCAGTGAGCGTGTAATTATCGATGCATATATCCCACAGATGTAGATATCCCATCGAGTATGCAAGAGATACCATGCTCCCAGCATTGTCCTAAGTCCAAACACTCCCCAACTCCAAAAGCCTATCAACTCTTCTAACAGGTGGGGTAAGAAGTGAGGTATTGCTGGCCAGCACTGTTGGACTGGGCTGCTATATATAGAAACAAGGAGGTTTTAAACATGCTTCTGGGGACTGGGATGGTCCACCCGGGGATAGTAGATGCTACGGGTCAGGGGGCGATCGATTGGTTGAGTCACTATGTGTATTTCGGTCTGGTATAGTTATTGGATTGATATGGTGTAACATGTTCACTAGGTGCTAATCACGTTTCAATAGGTGTACGATAATGAATAGGTAGCCTGTTCTTCCAGAGAGCAGGCGAGAGCTGTATGAACTAAAGGAGGCTTCGGAGTTGTACTGGAGAAACTAAAGAGTAACTTGAACCGTTCAACCAAGTATATTGAAATACTGTCTGTCGAAGTCTGTCCTTTCCATTGTGGAATAGGACAGTCTTTAAATACACAAATTCATTCATGTCTAGCATGAGCGAAACTAATCAAAGGTATTAAGCAATACACTTTGGTAAAACAACCCAAGTATCAAAGCAATACTTAAAACAATACATAAAACAAACTAAGTATCAAAACGATACTTCAAACAAACCAAGTTTCAAGGCAACACTCAAAGCACTGGCAAAACATAAAACAAACTAAGTATCAAATTGATACTTCAAACAAACCAAGGATCAAGGCAATACTCAGGCTTAAAACAAAACATAAAACAAACTAGTAAGTATCAAATTGATACTTCAAACAAACCAAGTATCAAGGTGATACTTAAAACAAAACATAAAACAAACTAAGTATCAAATCAATACTTCAAACAAACCAATTATCAAGGTGATACTTAAAACAAAACACAAAACAAAATCCTTAACCGAGTACCAGTACCAGTTACATATAGTGACAAGACTAGAAAGTCACCGACGGGGTGTAATGCTGGGTAGACTTGAGGCCTGCACGCATGACCGGTTTTCTTTTTCCACGTTCGCTCCATGGATGGCGCGATTCGGGAAATCGGCTTCAGTATCCACACTCATCACTTCCATTTGAGGGTTTTGGTTGTTGAGAGTCACGAAGCTTCCAGAGTTTGGAGGGTGAGGCTAAGGTTGTTTGGCAATGGTTTGGAAACGCAATGGGGAACAAGCTAGGGAAAGGGTCAGCGTATAAGTAAGGGTGTGTGAGTACTAGCAGTTAGTGCAAGGAGAAGTCTTTGGAAGGTTTCGGGAATTAGCACTAGGGATACTGGAGGTAACAGGTTATGCTCCGGAGGTCTTGAGACAATCAGGTGTCGCACTATAAGAGTTAGGAAACCGGATAAGAAGAACAAAGGTATCAGGACTGTCAGGAACAGTAATATTTTAGGGGAAACATTTTGGGGGAAGTTGGAAAGAGTTGAGCGAAAGGAATGGTGTGGCATCATGATGAAAATGTGGTATGGAACTCTGCGGGGTTGATGGGCAAGGAAGACGTTTGCAAAGGAACAGCTCGTTATATATAGGACACCTCCTGCAGAATAGAAAGAACAAGAATCGCAGACACTCTCTACGTATCATAGTCTTAGTATTTGATTGGTTATATATCTGCTGTACGGCGGGTAACTTGTACCTATTGTTTGCAATGTATAGGTATACCCCTGAACCTCAAACTATACTAGTACTATTTCAGTGAGTACAGTTCTAAGATCCGAGCATGATTCTCAAGTGACTCATTAGAACCAAGATACCCCATCCATTACCCCTTCAATCCAGTAAACCCAATTCCTAAAAGGTTTCTGGATCTGGATCATGCCCTCTGTGCCGGTATCTCTTTCAACCATCTGTCCAGTATACAACTCCCCAAATCCTGAATTCAGATGATACTGGAGGCATCAATCTACTGAATGACCCACCACATGTGCTATACCGTTATCGCACAATACCCTTCAAACAACAGGACCAACAAGGCTACATCGTCGGTGACCCACTGTACAGTACCCAGTGATCCCAAGCGGCCAGGCCGACCTACGGTTTGGCCTGCAGGTCGGCAGTCCGGCCAGTCCAGCCAGGATTTTGAAGAGCCTGGGTCAGTCCGGCTTGAATTTTGTCCGGCCGCCAAAACCTGCAGGCACCCAGGCAACCGCCCGGCTGTGGGGCTTGGCGGTGGGGGTCCAAGATGCCAGATTCCCAGGTAAAGCCGCCAGATGCCCAGGCAAAACCGTCAAATGTCCAGATAAAACCGCCAGATGCCCAGGCAAAGCCGTCAAATGCCCAGGTAAAACCGCCAGATGTCCAGATGTCCAGGCAAAGCCGCCAAATGCCCAGGTAAAGCCGTCAAATGCCCAGGTAAAGCCACCAGATGCCTACTTAGGTAAAGCCGCCAGATGCCCAGGTAAGCAGTCAAATGCCTAGGTAAAGCCGCCAAATGCCCAGGCGAAGCCGTCAAATGCCTAGGTAAAGCTGTCAAATGCCTAGGCAAAGCCGCTAGATCCCCAGATAAAGCCGCGAGATGCCCAGATAAAGCCGTCAGATGTCCAGACAAAGCCGTCAAATGCCCAGGTAAAACCGCCAGATGTCCAGATGTCCAGGCAAAGCCGCCAAATGCCCAGGTAAAGCCGTCAAATGCCCAGGTAAAGCCACCAGATGCCTACTTAGGTAAAGCCGCCAGATGCCCAGGTAAAGCCGTCAAATGCCTAGGTAAAGCCGCCAAATGCCCAGGCGAAGCCGCCAAATGCCTAGGTAAAGCTGTCAAATGCCTAGGCAAAGCCGCTAGATCCCCAGATAAAGCCGAGAGATGCCCAGATAAAGACGTCAGATGCCCAGGCAAAGTGGTCAAATGCCCAGGCCGGGCCAGGTTTATTTTCTGGAAAGCCGCTTTCCCACAGTCCGGTCAGGCCATCCCCTAGAAGGTGGTGGGTCAGTCCGGCCGTACCCAAAGCCGGACGGACTGGCCGCTTGGGATCACTGCTGTACCCAAAGATCTCTGGAATGAAAGTACCACCCTTCAGGGACTGATTTCTAAGTTTACCAATAGTTAGTTTAAATTAACCCCTGTTGATACACCATTATCAAGCCCACCGTAACCAAGGCCTTTCTAATACTACAACCACCATTACAGGCGCCAAATATAGATATCCCCAGGCTGCCCACCAGCCGAATCCAATGATATGCTTTCCCGCAGTTAGTATTGATGGAGCTGGGCTGGCTGTACGGTGCCAGCCACCATCCTCTGGGTGCTCTATTAGGAAACTGTCTAGCATCGCGAAAACCTCCCATCCTAGCCCCTCGCAATCCCTATGATTAATTCCCTAACCCTAGCCCTATAACCCACAACCACATTAGCTACCGTTTCAGCCCGTGCTCCTTAAGCTGTCTACAGATTCTTGATTTCGCTGCCGTGGCTGCAGTGTTCACCTATCACCCCCCACTCACTGCGTAGGCGAGCCCTACAGTTCAAACCTCATTGCGCAGGCATCTGAGAAGGATTGCGGCATCGCCCTTGCATGACTAGCAGTCAAGTACTCCCATATGATAGATACTTAATCGCTCGTGCGTATTCACTAGAGCTAATGTATTATATTGCCCCACAGGACTCTACCGACACGGCGGGTGTTCAGAAGATTGAACCGAGGGAGCCATGTACGTTTTTTTCGTTGAAAATCATGGATGCTGCTCGGCATGCTCATGAAATTGTTCTCTTGTCCGTTGGCATATCTGTCCGCCGGCATATCTACCCATCCGTTTACCGACAGTCTCCATATTCGCTGTACTTTCTCGGAGCCGGCCGTTTGTCCACTCACGCCTGGTCGCTTACCCCCCGCCACTCGTTTTGTTTTGGCGCATTTGCTTTGTTCAGGCGGAGATTTTAGTTGTGCGCTTTGGAAAAGCGCCCCCGACGGAGAAGGACATGAACGGAAAGGGGGCTATAGACCGTCGGGAGTCTTTATTTCTATATTTATTTTCTTAGCACGAGAGCGTGGAAGGCAGTGCGAGCGCGGAAGCCAATGGAAGCACCGAAGGTAATTGCAGAGTCTTTGGGGAGTCTATTGTTTGTTCTTTCTTTTGTTAGTATGATTGATAACATGTGAATGGACAAGAGGAGATGGAGACGAGTGTGGGAGGCGTTAGAGATACCGGTATGTAGTAATGGCAGGAAGGATAGGATAGGGGATCCCCGTCATTCATTTACACCCCTGTCTTTTCCTGTCAGTTAGTTTAGTTACTCGTGGAGTAGAGCGAGTAGAGAGAGAGAGTAGTTGAATAGAGCGAGCTGCGGAACGACCTTGGTAAACGTCGCAGCTTTTGGTTGCGCAGAGTTTTTCACAGCGCATTTAGTATAGTATCGCCATTACGTCGCCATTCGGTATCGCCCTGCCTCCGGTTAGCCGTTGCTTTCTAAAAGATTCCCCGTGTCTGAAGTCAAAGCGAGCCGATGACGATTGGGGGGGGTGTTGGCCAGCGAAATAGTTCGTCTGTCCAGTTACCCCACAATCTTGGCACCTTTCCCCCTAGATTGTCATTTAATAATGCATTTTATCTCAAGTTTAATCTATCATACATTGCTGTGCCGGTCGCCGACCAAATTGCAAAGTTTGTAACCCATTACGCTGCCCAATTGTGTGAGATACTGGCGGTCATAGTAGGCAATGTTCCTCCCCTCAGTAAACAGATCCCCCGTCTTCAAGAGGTGGTCCCCATCGCTCTGACCATTGAGTCCTTCTGTCAGGGCTTGCAGAGGCTGGAATGGGCGCTACAAGCACTTAAGTACGATAACCTACCATATCAGAAGAATGAGCGGATTATCACCAAATCAGGGAGGTTCTGTGCGTGAGAACTTGAGCCGGAAATCCGTCTAATGTTATAATTGGACTACCCTAGGCATCGAGGAAAAGAGGTTCTGCGAGACAGGATAAATACACATGACTACTTCAGCATAAAGGCATGTGATAGTTTTGTCGTTTACCATCCAGAATATTCACCAACTGTACTGTACGGCTAGCCTGTATGAAAACATCCTTAGCTAGTCAGCTATCATACTTTGTTTGCATTACTCGTACTTACATGCTGAGGTTCACACTAATTTATGAACATATCATACAAGTCCAAATTTAGCTTAGCTTGTCTTCCCCAGGGTATTCGGGTATGAACGAGGAGACTGTTGCCACCACTACGGTGGTCTACAGTAGTTGGTGGGTTGGCCCGCTCGCTGGTCCGTAGGGTCCCCGGTTTGATTCCCCGGGTCACCAAGGTTTCGCGTGGCCATAAGCCGGGTCGGCGGTGCTGGGTCGGCGGTGCTGCGAGTGGCGCGTTCGTCGATTGAACTTGGCGATAAGAACGCGCCACGTTTATGACTTATCATACTCGCGGAACTTCAGCCTCAGCCAACCCGTCAAGCAGTCTAACTTGATCCTAATCAACTATATTCATATCCATCGGCCTCCTTACCAGAACTCTCTCCCCTGTTATTATTGTATACGAAATATCGCATATTCCGTGGGTTTGATCCTCTCTATTGATGGAGATTCCACTCATATCTAATGGGAGGGTTGGCATGTCGCAGGTCGATTAGATTCCCGGTTCAAGCGAAAAACCGTTAGGAAGATCAGGAGGAAGCGGAGGAGGAGGAAAATGGAACAGTAGAGGTCAAAGAATGAGCGTGCTGACTGAGTAAGTGTAGCCTCTGCACTGAGAGTAATTGCGGGTTCTAGCAGGTGTTCTCGGGAACAATCGATAAAACTAACTCTTTACAGTACCGAACGCTAGCGCTCTTGTAGGAATAATTCCCAATCGCGCCCAAGGCCAACTCAAATACTCCAGAACAGGCCAACTGTGACTCCTAATAGTTGAGGAAGCTCGCTTTTGGGACGACCGTAACGACAAGTTCGGAGTTTGGTTCATCCGTGGAGGTAGAGGGGAGACTTGAGTTGCAAAATCCGCACACCCAAATAATAGCTTAGGGTGTACTGCGGGTTAGAAATTATGCGTCGGCTTATACGTGCAGGCGTGGAGAAGATACGGGGAACGGATCACCCGTATAGCTTAAGGGAAATCAATGACAAAGGTGTAGCACTAAAGCGGCAGGGAAAGTACGAGGAAGCTGAGATTTTCCATCGACGTGCGCTGGCGGGTAGAGAGAAAACGCTCGGGCTAGATCATCGAGATACCCTACAGAGTGTCAACAATCTCAGTCAAACTCTGTACTGCCAGGGAAAGTACGAGGAAGCTGAGATCATGTGTCGACGTGCGCTAGCGGGTAGAGAGAAAACGCTCGGGCTAGATCATCGAGATACCCTACAGAGTGTCAACAATCTCGGTTCGGCACTGCGCAATCAAGGAAAGTACAACGAAGCTGAGATCATGGATCGACGTGCATTGGCGGGCAGGGAGAAAACGCTCGGGCTAGATCATCGAGATACCCTACAGAGTGTCAACAATCTCGGTGCGACTCTGCGCAATCAAGGAAAGTACGAGGAAGCCGAGATTTTGCATCGACGCGCGTTGGCGGGTAGAGAGAAAACTCTCGGTCTAGATCATCGAGGTACCTTAGAGTGTGTCAACAATCTCGGTTCGGCCCTGCGCAATCAAGGAAAGTACAACGAAGCTGAGATCATGGACCGACGTACATTGGCGGGCACGGAGAAAACTCTCGGGCTGGATCATCAAGATACCTTACAGAGCGTCGATGTTCTTGGAACAACTCTGCGCAATCAAGGAAAGTACGAAGAAGCCGAGATTTTGCATCGACGTGCGCTGGCGGGTAGAGAGAAAACGCTCGGGCCAGACCATCGAGATACCCTACAGAGTGTCAGCAATCTCGGTTCGGCTCTTCGCAATCAAGGAAAGTACAACGAAGCTGAGATCATGCATCGACGTGCATTGGCAGGCAGGGAGACAACGCTCGGGCTAGACCATCAACATACCTTACTGAGCGCCAACAATCTCTGTCAAACTCTGTACTGCCAGGGAAAGTACGAGGAAGCTGAGATCATTTGTCGACGTGAATTGGTGGGCGCAGAGAAAACGCTCGGATTAGATCATCGAGATACCTTAGGGGGTGTCAACAATCTCGGTACGATTCTGCGTAGCCAGGGAAAGTACAACGAAGCTATAAATATATACCTACGTGCATTGGCGGGCAGAGAGGAAACGCTCGGGCTAGACCATCGAGATACCTTACGGAGCGTTCGTGATCTGGGTGTAGCACTGCATTCTCTGAGAAAGTATAGCGAGGCTGAGGGGATGCATCGACGTGCATTGGCGGGTAGAGAGAAAACACTCGGGCTAAATCATCGAGATATATTGAAGAACGTTCAAGATTTAGGTGTGGCTTTGTACTGCCAGGAAAAATACGACGAAGCAGAGGTTATGCAGCGGCGTGCTTTTACTTTCCTAGCGACAACCCTAGGAGTGGATCACCGGTATAGCTTACAAAGCGCCAGCACTCCAGGTGAGGTGTTGCATGATCAGAAAAACAAAAGGGACGCGGAGATTATGCATCGACCTGCAGCAGAGGGTGCGGGAAGCTCGCATAGATTACGCCACCCAGACGCCCTATTAAGCGTTATTGGACTAGCTGTGACCCTTTTTGCTGAGAGAAAATACGAAGAAGCTGAGATCATGTACCGACAGGCCCTAAGTGCTATGGAAAAGGCTCTGGGGCCAGATCATCCAGAGACCCTTGCCAGTATGAATATTCTCGGCGAAACACTACTTGACTTGGAAAAGTATGACGAAGCGGAGGCTGTGTGTCGACGTGCATTGGCGGGAATAGAGAAAGCTCTAGGGGTAGATCATCCAGCTACCCTTACAAGCGCCGATAACCTTGGTCGGACACTTTATCATCAGAGAAAGTACGAAGAAGCGGAGATAATGTTTCGATCTACACAGGCAGGTAGAGAAAAGGCTCTTGGATTATATCATCCCGACACCGTACTAAGCGCCCTTCGTCTGGGTGTGACGCTGCTTGATCGGAAAAAATACAAAGAAGCTGAGATCATCTATCGACATGCCCTAGGGGTTATGGAGAAAGCCCTAGGGCCTGATCATCCGGAGGTTCTCGAGAGCATGAATACTTTGGGCGAGACATTGCTTGATCTGAAAAAATATAGCGAAGCGGAAGTTATGTGTCGACATGCGCTGGTAGGCAGAGAGAAGACGCTTGGACCGGACCATCGGGATACCTTACTAAGTGCCAATAATCTTGGTTTAGCACTGTGCGGGCAGAATAAGCACCGCGAAGCGGAGATTAGTTATCGACGTGCAATGGTGGGTGCCGAGAAAACGTTTGGGCTTGACCACCGAGATACCCTAATGTGCATCTATAATCTAGCTGGGGCGTTGCGCAGACAGAGAAAGTATGATGAGGCGGAGATAATGCATCGGCGCGCGCTAGCAGGGCGAGAGAAGATTCTGGGGCTGGATCATCGACACACCATTCGTAGCCTGATTAAGCTTGGTACAATACTGTACGAGAATAGAAAGTACAAGGAAGCGGAGATTATGTATCGGCGTGCTGTTATTTCGGTAGAAAACGCTAGGACCGGACCGTCCTTCGGCTCCTAAATTTTAACCACGACTTGGTGTTTCTCCATGTCCGGACGACGAGTGCCCCGTACACTAGTATCTTGACGAAGATGAAGGGTTTGGGATTACCCAGGGATCAAATTATGTTGGCTATTTTTGTATGCATCTTAACCCTTTCATTTTATCTTTTTCCCCCCAAAAATTTGTGATTTACTTCAGGTTCCTTTCCTACCTCTTGGTGGAGGCGTTGAATGGTCTGGTTTTTCGATTGGAGTTAAGTTATCTTGGTGATTAGGGATCTAGTGATAAACTCTTCTATGTGATCAATACCCTTGTTCATTATGGCCGGCCAACGGACTTCCTAGACCCAATTGCTCCTCCGGGTTCTTTTCACACACTATCTCCTCTTGTAAGATAGAGGTTTCAGAGTACATGAGTAAAGCGGCGCCCTCCACTTAGTTGTGAATCTGTGCCAACTACGATACCGTAAGGACTTGAATAAACGAGCCTTGTGCTAGGTAGTCCAAAATTTCCTCCTCTGGAAAAGGGGCGAAAACCACACCAAAAGACCCCCTCTCCGAGACAAATAAAAAAGAAAAAACACCAGACCTTACTCAGAGAGGCAAGTCCAACGTCCTAGCACAAGGATCGTTTATTCGAGTTCTTACGGTATATCAATAAGCCTTCTGTGACATCCAATGCTCCTCAAATAGGTCCAGGTATATTCACGATACATTTTCCCATGAAAGGAAATAGACTTTCCAGAAAAGTGTACTAGGAGGTCAAGAGCGAACGCAAGTATCGCAATTAAAGCATTAAACCCCACCCGGCGCTCCACATGATCCACCAATAAACCCAGTACCCCCCAAGCACCCCCATAGCCCACAACACGAACTGCTACGAGTAAGGACACACATATTGTAAAACAAACACACCACACGAGACACCTCGTGGGAGTGATATACACCTTGCATTCCACTACTAAGCCATAGGACACCATGCGCCCGGGATTGCCGACGCAGTCCACTCCTTTCTATGAACCTGTGATCCCAAACTTCTAAGTTACCGCCTCCTTTAAAACAGAGAGGGAAAGGAACGAAAAAATCGAATCGTGCTATCTAAGGCCTTAGTCCCGTCGCGCGTCCGGGGAAGCGTATCATACTCGTTCCGTGTATACATTCCTCGATTGGGCATATATAACCGGGATACGATAATATAGCTTCCCTCCAAACCTCCCATCTCCGTAATCCCCTACGCAAAACCAGAAATTATTACACCGGAACTCACTCGGGGCTCACACTGCCGGTGTTTTTCTCCCTTGCGCTTGAGAAAAAGTAAGTTGTGGCTTGTGCAGCCACTGGCCAATAGTGCTCGTGATCTAAGACGTGTTTAATTGCGGTTGCGTAATGGGGGACCAGAGTGTGGGGAGGATAGTGGGATTGTGTGAGAGCGAAATGGCGGAGCAACACTCTTTAAAAGTAATTCAAAAATCAAGTCACAATTGAGCAGTAGGAACTATCAACTATTCTGCGCAAGGGATAAATGGGGCGTAAGTCAGCAAATGAGAACTGAGGTGACAACCCAGTGGTCCTTGATAGGTGACTTTCACTTCCTGTTAGTGAGTCCACATCACTATGTCACCGCGGATCTCTCGGACACGACCATAAAGCACAAGATACCGCACAAGCCCTTTTTAGAAAGCAATGGGCTGACCGGAGCCAGGGCCGAAACGAAACTGCGACGAAACGGCTATACGAAATGAAACGTCGATGACTAAGTCTGCTGTGAAAACTCTTTATCAACCAAAAGTGGGGAAGTTCACATTACCGCCCCACAACTTGCCCTATTCCACGACTCACTCTCTACTCGCTCTCTCCACTTCCACAACTAACTAAGAGGAAAAGGCAGGAGTATAAATAAATGACAAATCACCTCCGGTGCTTCCACCGATCACCGAATATCTCTAACACCCCCCAAGCTCGTCTCTCTTTCCTCTGGGTGCTCTCATGCTATCGATAATGCTAAGAGAGAGGACAAAGGATAGACACTATAAAGAACTCTCCAATTACCTTCTGTACTCCCATGCTAACAAAAGGGATATAGCAACAAAGTCTCACGGCCGTCTATAACTCCCACTGCACTTCCGTTCACACCCTTCTCCGTTGGATGTTCTTTGCCAAAGTGCACAACCCAAACCTCCGTTCCAACAAAGCGAATGCGCCATCACAACAAACGAGTGGTGGGGGGGGGGCGGACGGGTGGACGGGAATGGACAAGGAAAAGGCTCCGGTAACGGACAAACGACCAGCTTCAGGATCATACGGCGGATAGACAGGCAGACGGATAGCGATGCCGACGAACAGATAGGCCGACGGGTAAGGAAACTGGGTTATGGGCATGCCGAGCAGCATCCATAATTTCCAACAGCCCGGCCTAGCGCCTCCGAAAAAGCATGGCTCGGCTCTCCATGACAAAGATTTCTGAAATTAACACTTTCCAACTTTGCACAAAATGGAGAACATCGCCATAGATCTCCACTCATGGGATCGACCACGTCTTCAAGTGGCTATGATGTGAGGCTCTGGGAAAGAATGGGTTCAAGATCTGGGACACCAAATAATATTTTCTTATGTGAGCTGGTTTAGGGTTTTTTAAACCCCCATCCACTTGAGAAAACATCCAGAATGCAGGACAGCAAGATTTATTTTTATGTATGATATGATATCGTTGAAAAATCCCGAGAAATTGTCTAGGGTGGTGAAGGATCTGGAGAGACTGAAATCCGGGACCCGGGGGCGTGACTGTCATTGTGCGATGTTGCTGGTGTCTAGGAGGGGGTGAAGGGGCGGGGGAGATTATTGAGTGGTAGGGGCTCACATGCCTGGACAAGGAAACTGGTAACCATAATACTGGCCCGATAATTTGAGCAACTAGGGTAATGCTCTGGAAGAATTATTGTAGAAAACACTCTTCTCGGCTGTCGGTCTTTTCCTCTTCTAAATAGTTTTTTGGAATTTTTTCTGCCGCACACCCTGCCTTCCCAGATACTGACCATTTTGAGGGAAAGCATAAGAATGAAAGTGGGATAATCGGCCCGGATGCTGGCGGGACTCTTACAGGGTGTAAGAAAGGAATCACGATGAACCTCACGGATGGGAAGTTTCATCTGCTAGCTTAGAAATGTGAGACATGTTTCCCGAACACTACCTCGGAGTTCGCTGTAGGTGGTCCACAACCCCTGGGTTCCTGTACTCGTACAAGTGTCCACAATACCACATAGTTGGGATACCTCGATTGTGCAAAACACTGTATGGCATCAGGTCCGGACACTTCCAGTCCGACAGCCCGAAAAAAACCTTTACCAGAAGCGAGTGACCATCCATGACACAACTAATGTCGGGGTAAAAGTCAAACTTCATCTCGAGCCAGAGGCTATTAAAGCCTATAAATCCTACAAGCTGATCGACTCAGTTCCAACATCCCGCCCAATCCGAATCCGTTCCCGGGAGAGCACTAATAAAGGAACTCAAGACTCGCTCTAACCACACCGGGAAAAACCAGGGGTCGGGCGCGGTCATAGATCCTTTGGCGGAGCGATCGGACACTTTACAGGAACTCGCTTAGGGGGTTACGCTTTGTATGTTTTTAAATCCGCTTTCGTTACCCCGTTTGCGGGGCTCTTCTGCGGCTATATTTTAGTGTTCCTGGGTCGTGAGAGCTTTTTCGGGGGTGCCGGGTTGGATACTTCGTCTCTATTGGCTTTCTACACCTGGTGTTGGCACCTGTTCCTTGCAGCATACCATTTCCAGACTTTACCTTGATCTGTCGTATCATTTCGTCTGTTTTTCAGAAGCGTGCATGATAACTAATTTTACCCAAGAACCCACGATATGAGCTGACTAGGATTTTCAAGTCTCTTTTGAATTTCGCTAGTTTCTTCCCTGTCTTCTCCTTTTCACTGATTTCAGGGCCCATACATGTGTGACTGGATGGATTTCGTTTGCGGAAGTGGCGCTTATCAGGGTCTGACTATGGCAAAAGCGTTGTTGGTTCGCGTTATTCGGTAGACCGTGTTAAGTCTCCACCGGGGCGGGTTTTGAAATGTGTGGTCGTGATTACCATCGTATGTTCTACCGCACCGCAGGACCCTCGTACGCTCTCAACTATGGGAGGCAAATAACATGGTCTTAAATATTACTCGATATCTCACCAGTCCTTCTTTCCTTCTGCCTGCGAACAACAGAATACCCTAGGTATTCTAGACGGATAGAAGGAAATGAGGGAAGAAGGGCTCAAAGGCGCATCAAACCGCCAAGTATTGAACAACCCTCCTCTCGACACCCCCGTGTTACTGACTTGCTGCATGCTCAATACAAGCACTTAAACTCGGATGGAGTCAGCTTGCAAAGATATGATGCAACGGAATCTAAGGTAATGAGGTGAATCTCCCCTCACTTCCGCACTCGCCCGAGGTGCTTATTATCCTCTTGATCTCTAACTTGATTGAGTTCTTACCCAGCAATAGGGTTGTGGGAGGAAAATGCGCACGGTACGTACTGTATACATAGCACCCGGAAGGACGTGTAGTGGGCAGAAGACCGGACCATCGGAAATACTGAAGAGATATCACCCATAGAATAAAGTCACACCCCCGAGCCAACAAACAGATAAGTTAATCCATTCATAGAAAATTCCAAGCTGCGACGAAAAACCCATAGTACTAATCCAATGGAATAAAACCAATGGCAATACCGTAAACTATCACCAGCTGCGAAATGGATCAACCATCATAATCTCTCCCGATGCTCAGGTCATGCGCTCAAATAATTGTTCAATTTTTATAATATTCGGAGAAATATTAACTTTGTTTCAACTAACCGGTCTCAAAACCACATATCAGAGGAACGATTTGTTATCGTGAAATGAGAGTTACATATTATAATTCTCCATATTTCAAAGTACTTACCGATGAACTCTTATGGTGTACGCCTTCATTTATAGAGATGTCCAAATGTAGGATTGATTTTACACTGGCTGTCACGAGTGATCGGTTGCTGGATGATGATCGGATTCTCCGTAAATTACATTACTTCTGATTACAGGGCTTGGTTACCCGGTGTAAATCAGCTGTGTGTCATGAGTACTTGTACGATAGCTGTATCTTTTGTTTGTAGCTTAGGAGGATATCCTGGATCTTTAAATTGCGACGACTTTTGAAACCCGGACGATCAGTAATGTGACACGAAACGGGTGTGTGCATGAATCACAACAAAGGCATCCTCTTATCTTTCTACCGATTGCTACACATATCCGCTCTCATACATGCAAGTCTCCCTTTCCTCCGTGCACCCCGATGCTAACGAAAGAATGACGGGCTTCAGAAAGACTCCCACTGTTTATAGCCTCCGCTCCACTTAGTCCCTTTGACTCTGCTATACTACTTGCGACGAATACTTGATTTGCGCCCGGCTAATCCATCGTTTCTTCCCATAGATGCGTTAATCCAAGGGTCATCTCCAAAACCTTTATCCGAACAAACAAAACAACACGCTGAGCGTGCCGAGCAGCATCCATGATTCTCAACCACTAGTTTTACAAGGCGACGACTCTCGGACCGGTGAAAGCACGGAAACCGCAATGACTTTTCGGATACCGAGACAATGGAAACGACAACAATTGAACACCTACCGTAAGGACCTAATCAACACCTAAACCGCTGCCACGACCAACCAGCAAAATGGCGCGACAGCCAGAGACGGACACTAGAGTGGCGGAATGGCAAAATGACGATCATGATCAAACAACGAAATGGCGGCGAAGAATGTACAATGATTAATCAGTGAAATGGCTATCCATTTGGCGATCAGGCGGCCAAAACGACGAACCCTGAACCATCAACTGTTAACGATGGGAGGACGAAACGGTGATACTTGGGAAACGAAACGAAGAACTGCTTAGTAAGGTTAAAAGACTCTGATCGCCAACACGTGACTTCAGACCTTCCACGCGCTCAACACCTTCACTCAACAGCTAGCTCTACTGCGCTAGTTTAACGACATATCATACTAACTAACAGGGATGGGAGAGGCATGGGCATAGGTCAACCACGATAGGGGCACCCGCTTTATTTCCACTGATCACTACGCGTAACGTCCCTCTTCCACCTCACTTTCCGCTACGCGCACTCAAGCTAACAAAAGGAAAACAACCTTCTTAAAGATTCCCCATATCCGTTGCCTACGGTCAGCTACCGTTCCGTCCCTCGACACTTCTGCTTCCCACGGATATCTTTTCCTTCTACCGATGCGCTATTCTAAAATCCGTTGCCGAAATCTCTATCTGCACCAAGGGAAAAACTACAAAAGAACGAACACCCCGCGCGTATGAGCAGACCCTGAGCGTACGAGCGGGCTTAGATATATTGCGCATATTCGAACCATGTCTGTAGGTTCTGAGTTTTGTCTAATGGTTTCGGAGCCCATGAAACGGATTCCGAGCATGTCGAGCAGTATTGCCGGTTTTCAAAGATTTCCAACAAATAACACGATCAGCGTCTACCAGGATCCTCCGGGTGGGGTGCCCGCATTACTGATTAGCACCTGGGTACACCACCCACCACGCTTCAGTTCGATAAGCCCAATTTTTATCAGTTTCTGAAATGTGGATCATGCACCCCGTACTGTTGCTCCACTAGGTTCCTCGTCTAGCATAATAATAAAGCTTTACAAATTTCGAATTCGGATAATACTGGGGGCATATATATCTATTGGACGGCTTACTGTGCGTGTTATACCTATCTTGTGAAACACCCTTCATACACTAAAACCGACAACTCTACATTCTTGGTGACCCGCTGTACCCAAAGACATCTGGAATAAAAGTACCACCCTTCAAGTACTGATTTTAAATTTACCAATACCAGCAGTTGCTTACTTTGAATTAACCCCCGTTCACATACTTCTAGTCGAGCCCATCATTTCCTTTCTAATACTACAAGTACAGTACTATCGCGGGCCCCAAATATGGACATTCCTCGGGCCGCCCAGCAGCCAAACCCGTTGATAGGCTTTTCGGCGGTTAGCATTGATGGAACTGGGTTCGCTGTACGGTGCCGGATACCGCTCGTTTCGTCATGTTGGATCCGGATATAAACTCCAACCAGCATCGTCCGGATTCTCTGCGTGTTGCTAACCCCGCCCCCCTGGGCCCCTCGAAATCTCCCCGATCAATTCCTTAATCCTAGCCCTATAGCCCATAACCACATTAGCTACCGCTCCGAGTAGTGCTCTTTGAGTTGTCTACAAATTATTATTTTCAGTGTCGGTGTCTCTGCTGTACGCCTATCACCTCCCACCCCGCTCTTGTATGGCCAGCAGTGGAATACTGTACTCCTACATAATAGATGCTTAATCGCTCTTGTGTCTTTATGACATTTCCCTACAGGATTCTATGGACGGGGGTGGGCATTCAAAAGATTGAACTGTACCTTTCTTTTCTCGCGTTTGAATGTGAAAGCGACCTGATGGCGATGGAGGAGGGGTGGCGAGCGAAACAATTCGTCTACTATTGTACTCGTAGAATACTCGATATGTCCGCGCTACCCCGCAATCATGTGACTTTTGTTTTTTTTGCAAACATATTGTTTTTCCCCAGATTGTCATTTATTAATAATGTATTAAATATTTGACACTGATAGACTCTACCAGTACCGTATTTGGAACCGATCGCTGACCGATCGCAAACTTTGTAACCTAATTCGGTACCTGATTGTGAGACAGTCGCGGTTGTTCCCCTCACTTCAAGAGGTTTTGCGGGATAGGACAAATACCCATGAGAACTAAAGCATACCATACCGTATGCGATAATAGTTTTCTTATCGCCATCCGGAAGGTTCACCTACAGTACTGATAGCCTGTAAGTTATGGAATGCTTGGCCAATCGGCCACTTTGTTTACGTTGCCTACAGGTTTAAGTCCACGCTAGCTCACACTACCGATAATTCTTAAACTACAATATACAAGCTCAACTTTTCCCCTGGTTCCTGTTTTCAAAACCGTTTCTAGAGAGTAGGCGATGGTTGCCGTGGCAACAGGAGCAAGCCACGTCCATGACTTGGCCACGGAGCTTCCCGACCGGTTTTGCGGGATGCGCTTCCCCTCTCAGCCTCAGCCTAGCTTGGTCGAACATGTCGAGCAGTCCAACTTGATAATCGACGATTTTCGTATCCATCGAGCTCCTTACCAGTACTCCCTCCCCTTCTACTTACGTGTCGGAAATAGCTCGGATCCTATTTTACATCTTACCGTAGGTTTGATCCTTGCTAATGATATAGATCCTATCTGTGTCTAACGTTGAGTGTTGGGGTGTTGCAGACCGATTAGACTCCCGGTTCGAGCGAAAAACTGTTTGCAAGATCGCAAAGAAGCAGAGAAAAAAAAAGAATAGGTGGGCGACCCGGGTAAGTGTAGCCCTTGCACTGAAAGTGAGCTTGGGTTCTAGCTAGTCTTCTCGGAACAATCCATAAAACTAACTCTTATGGCGCCAAACGTCAAGGCTCTCGCCAATAAGAATAATCTCCGATCGTGCCCAAGGCCTACTCAAGTGCTTTAGAGAAGCGATTCAACACTTACTCCCTGATAGATAAGGAAATTTACCTTCGGGATCACCACGACAACAAGTTCAACTCAAGCCAAGAGCTCGGTCCCCCGGAGGCAGTAGAGGGGAGACTTGAGCCGCAAATCCACATATCGAAATAATAGCTCGGAGGGTGTATCCCAAGTTAGAAATTATGCGTCAGTTTATGCGGACAGGCATGCAGAAGATACGGGGCACGGACTATCCTAATAGCTTAAGGGACATCAATGACGAAGGTGTGGCTCTGCAGCAGCAGGGAAAATACGACAAAGCCGAGATTTTGCATCGACGTGCGTTGGCGGGTAGAGAGAAAACGCTTGGACTAGGTCACCAGGATACCTTACAGAGCGCTCGTGATCTTGGTGCGGTGCTACATTCCCTGGAAAGGTACACCGAGGCCGAGCATATGCATCGACATGTAATGGCGGGTAGAGAGAGAACGCTTGGACTAGATCATCAAGATACCTTACAGAGCATTTATGATCTGGGCGCGGCGCTGCATTGTCAGGAGAGGTACCGTGAAGCCGAAGAAATGCATCGGCGTGCACTGACAGGCAGAGAGAAAACGCTCGAGCTGGATCATCAAGACACCTTACAGAGCGTTCGTGGTGTGGGCATGGCGCTACATTCTCTGGAAAAGTATGGTGAGGCCGAGAATATGCATCGACGTGCATTGGTGGGCAGAGAGAAAACACTCGGGGGAAATCATCAAGATACCTTACAGAGCGTTCGTGATCTGGGTACGGCGCTACATTCTTTGAAAAGGTACAACGAGGCCGAGGATATGCATCGACGTGCATTGGTAGGAAGAGAGACAACGCTTGGGCGGGGTCACCGAGATATCTTACAGAGCGTTTGTGATCTGGGCGCGGCGCTTCACTGTCTCGAAAGGTACCGCGAGGCTGAGGATATGTATCGACGTGCATGGGCGGGCAGAAGGAAAACGCTCGGGCCAGATCATCGAGATACCTTACGGTCCGTTCGTGATCTGGGAGTGACGCTACATTCTCTAAAGAAGTACCGCGAGGCCAAGTATATTCATCAATGTGCATTGCTCGGCAAAGAAAAAACGCTAGGGGAAGATCATCAAGATACCTTGCGGAGTGTTCGTGATCTGGGTGTGGTGCTATATTCTCTGGGAGAGTACGGCGAGGCCAAGAATATGCATCGACGTGCATTGGTGGGCAGAGAGAAAATGCTCGGGGGAAATCATCAAGATACCTTACGAAGCGCTCATGATTTGGGTATGGCGCTACATCTTCTGGAAAAGTACGGCGAGGCCGAGGATATGCATCGACGTGCATTAGCGGGTAGAGAGAAAATGCTCCAGCCAGATCATCAAGATACCTTACAGAGCGTTCGTGATCTGGGCATGGCGCTACATTCTCTGGAAAAGTATGGCGAGGCCGAGAATATGCATCGACGTGCATTGGTAGGCAGAGAGAAATCACTCGGACCAGATCATCAAGATACTTTACAGAGCATTCGTGATCTGGGTGTAGCGCTACATTCTCTAGAAAAGCACAGTGAGGCCAAGAAAATGCATCGACGCGCATTGATGGGTAGAGAGAGAAAGCTCGGGCTACATCATCGAGATACTTTACAGAGCGTTTGCGATCTTGGTGTGGCGCTACATTCTCTGGAAAAGTACAGCGAGGCGGAGAATATGCATCGACGTGCATTAGAAGGTAGAGAGAGAATTCTCGGGCTGGATCATCGGGATACCTTGTGGAGCCTTCATAATTTGGGTTTGGCGCTATATTCTCTGGAAATGTACAGTGAGGCCGAGAATATGCATCGACGTGCATTTGTAGGCAGAGAGAAAACACTCGGGGGAAATCATCAAGATACCTTACAAAGCGCTCGTGAACTGGGTATGGCGCTACATCTTCTGGAAAAGTACGGCGAGGCCAAGGACATGTATCAACGTATATTGAAGAGTAGAGAGAGAATGCTCGGAATACATCATCGAGATACCTTACAGAGCGTTCGTGATCTGGGTGTGGCGCTACACTTTCTGGAAGAGTACGGCGAGGCCGAGAATCTGCATCGACGTGTATTGAAGAGTAGAGAGAGAATGCTCGGTCCAAATCATCAAGATACCTTACAGAGCGTTCGTGATCTGGGTGTAGCGCTGCATTTTCTGGAGATGTACCGCGAGGCCGAGAATATGCATCGACGTGCATTGGTGGGCAGAGAGAAAGGGCTCGGGCCAAATCATCAAGATACCTTACAGAGCGTTCATGATCTGGGCATGGCGCTACATTCTCTGGGGATGTACGGCGAGGCCGAGGATATGCATCGACGTGCATTGGTGGGTAGAGAGAGAACGCTTGCGCCAGACCATCAAGATACCTTACAGAGCGTTCGTGATCTAGCTATCGCGCTACATGCTCTAGAAAAGCACGGCGAGGCTGATAATATGCATCGACGTGCCTTGGCGGGCAGAGAGAAAACTCTCGGTCTGGACCATCGAGATACCTTAGAGAGCCTTCACGATCTAGGAGTGGCACTGCATAGTCTGGAAAAGTACGCCGAGGCCGGGGATATCCTTCGACGTGGACTAGGGGGTAGGGAGAAAACACTTGGGCTAGATCATCGAGACACCTTACTGAGCGTCAATAATCTCGGCACGACTCTCCTCAGTCAAGGAAAGTATGATGAGGCTGAGATCATGTATCGACGTGCATTGGGGGGCCGGGAAAACGTGCTCGGCCTGTATCATCAAGAGACCTTAGGGAGTGTCGATAATCTTGGTACAACTCTGCATAGTCAAGGAAAGTACAAAGAAGCTGAGATTATGCATCGCCGTGCATTGGAAGGTAGAGAGGAAATTCTTGGGCTCAATCACCAAGATACCTTACAGAGTGTCAACAATCTCGGTGTGACTTTGCACAGTCAAAGAAAATACAGCGAAGCCTCGACTGTGCATCGACGTGCATTGGCGGGCAGAGAGAAATCACTCGGACTAGATAATCGAGATACCTTAAATAGTGTACATAATCTTGGTGCTGCGCTTCATGGCCAGGAATGGTACGGTGAAGCCGAGATTATGCATCAACGTGCATTGGCGGGCCGAGAGAAAATGCTCGGGCTTGAACATCGAGATACCTTACAGAGCCTTCATCATCTAGGCGCGGCGCTTCTTTGTCAGAAAAAGTACGCAGAGGCCGGGGGTACTCATCAACGCGCGTTGGCGTACAGGGAGAAAGTGCACAGCCTGGACCACCGAGATACCTTACAAAGCGTTAGCAATCTCGGCAAGACTTTGCGCCGTCAAGGAAAGTATGGTGAGGCCGAGATTATGCATCGGCGTGCGTTGGCGGGCAGAGAGAAAACGCTTGGTGTGGATCATCGAGATACCTTAGACAGCCTTCATGATCTAGGTGTGGCACTGCATTGCCAGGAAAGGTACGCCGAGGCCGGGGATATGCATCGACGTGCGTTGGCGGGTAGAGAGAGAACGCTCGGGCTGGATCATCGAGATACCTTAGAGAGCCTTCATGATCTAGGTGTGGCACTGCATTTCCAGGAACAGTACGCCGAGGCCCGGGATATGCATCGACGTGGATTGGGGGGGCGAGAGAAAATACTCGGGCTAGATCACCGAGACACCTTACGGAGCGTCAATAACCTCGGCACGACTCTCTGCAGTCAAGGAAAGAACGGTGAGGCCGAGATCATGCATCGACGTGCATTGGCGGGCCGAGAGAAAGTCCTCGGCCCGGATCATCAAGAGACCTTAGGGAGTGTCGATAATCTTGGTACAACTCTGCATAGTCAAGGAGAGTACAACGAAGCTGAGATTATGCATCGACGTGCATTGGAGGGGAGAGAGGAAGCTATTGGGCTCGATCATCGAGATACCTTACAGAGTGTCAACAATCTCGGTACGACTCTACGTAGTCAAGGAAAGTACAATGAAGCTGAGGTTATGTACCTACGTGCATTGGCCGGCAGAGAGAAAACGCTCGGGCTAGATCATCCAGATACCTTACAGAGTGTTAGGGATCTAGCTGTGGCGCTGTATCGTCAGGAAAAGTATGACGAAGTAGAGGTTATGCATCGACGAGCCTTCGCCAGCGTAGAGAAAACGCTTGGGGTGGATTATCAAGATAGCTTATATAGCGCCGGCAATCTAGGTGCGGTGCTGCATAGTCGGGAAAAGAGCGCCGGAGCGGAAATTGGTCAACGCCATGCATCCGGGGGTGGGGTGAACCCGCTTGGACCACGTTACCCTGAAGTCCTGCAAGGTGTTTTCCGACTTGCTGTGACCCTTCATACTGAGAGAAGGTACGAAGAAGCTGAGAACATGTATCGACATGGCCTAAGGGCTATGGAAAAAGCTCTGAAGCCAGATCATCCAGATGCCCTCGACAGTGTGGATATGCTCGGCGAAACGCTACTTGATCTGGAGAGGTATGACGAAGCGGAGGCTATGTGCCGACGTGCATTAGCGGGCAGAGAGAAAGCTCTAGGAGTGGATCATCCAGCTACACTTACAAGCGCCGACAACCTTGGCCGGACACTTTATCATCAGAGAAAGTACGAAGAAGCGGAGATGATGTTTCAATCTTCGCAGGCGGGCAGAAAAAAAGTCCTTGGACTATATCATCCGGATACCATACTGAGCGTCCTTCGCCTAGGTGTCACGCAGCTTGATCAGAAAAAGTATGAAGAAGCCGAGATCATGTATCGACACGCCCTAGAGGTAATGGAGAATGCCCTAGGACCCGATCATCCGGAGGTCCTTGACAGCATGAATACTTTGGGTGAGACACTGCTTGACCTGAAAAAGTATATCGAAGCGGAAGCTCTGTGTCGGCGTGCGCTCGTGGGTAGAGAGAAGACACTTGGACTATATCATCGAGACACCCTACTAAGTGCCAATAATCTTGGATTGGCACTACGTAATCAGCATAAGCACCACGAAGCGGAGACCAGTTACCGACGTGCATTGATAGGTGCAGAGAAGACGCTTGGGCTTGGCCACCCAGATACCCTGATGTGCGCCTACAATCTGGCTGGGACGTTGTACAAGCAGAGACAGTATGATGAGGCGGAAACGATGCATCGGCGTGCGCTAGCAGGACGAGAGAAAATTTGGGGGCTAGGTCATCGATACACCCTTCGTAGCCTCATTAAGCTAGGCACCGTGCTGTACGAGAAGAGAAAATACGATGAAGCGGAAGTTATGTATCGACATGCAGTTATGGAGGCAGAGAGAGCGCTTGGGCCAGGCCATCCTGTAACTCTAAAAAACTTTCGCCACCTATCAGTGTTCCTCTACGCCCGGGCGACGATGCCTTGGACGAAGCATCATGACGCAGAACAAGTGTTTGGGTTTGCTCAGGGATGAAATTACGCTGGTTATTTTTCCATTTATCTTAAGGCCTGTTCGGCATGTCGCCGCGTTTTTTAGAATCCCACTTTTGAAAATGTCATATTTCCTTGTTGCTGGGTAGTGCTAGAAGCAGGACTTGTGGGGTGGTGCGATAGATGGCGTAAGAATACTGAACTGTATCATAGAAGATGCCGTGTTATTGGTGGAAAGGTCTGGAGGGCTAGAAGAGCCTTAGTGATGTCTTTTTTTGTTGTGGGGTATGGTGGGGAGTGTTCTTTCCTTTGTGTTAGTTCGAAGGTTATATATGGAGGAGCGAAGAGTCCTTTAGCGAGGGGGGGATGGTTTTTCGAGTTTCTCTTCATTTCCTATAACTAGTTCTATCTCTCTCGCACATGTTAGGTGGGGAATGAAAATCATATACAAAATTTAGCGCAATATCATCTATCTCTCTCCCATATCACCCACCATCTCATCCACACACCCTCTCCGCTGTGCACACTCAATACCACTGACAATGTTTCCTAACACCAAAAACAAGCAAGCTCCAAAGAAAGGGCTAATCAAGTCTGAACTTCAAGTCCATATCCTAATCCAATCCTGGCGTACCAAACAGGCCCTTTAAACGATGTCGCAGATGCTACTCCAATTGTTCTGTGAGAATACAGGGGTAACTTTAACGCCAGGCCTGCATATTGAGAGAATTTTTATGTTGCAAAATACGACAGGGCAATGGGTAGAATATTTTGCATCACAATTTTCCCTGCCCCCGAGCGTTGGGACCTCCGACTGTGCTTCCTTTCCATGGAACAAGGAGACGAATATCTGCTATAGGACTGATATGAATTTCTTTTTTGGACTTTGGCAATTAGGAAACATGCTGTTTTCCAAAATATATAGTCGAGAAACGCTCTTTGTAAATAGGTCAAGTCACAATTGAGAGGCAAAAACTAGCGACTAATCCACATAAGGTCTAACTAAACGAGGAGTAAAGCGGTGAATAAGGGGCGCTCGGAATGAGTTGACAGTCGAATGGTACTTGGTAGACGGTTTACTTTTCCCAGTGAATCCGGACGGCAAGTCCCTCTGCCTTTGGTACGGCCGGACTTACCCAAGCTATTTCAGGGACTGTCTGTCCTGATTACAGGTAAGTGTATTTTTAAAACCGAAGGACTTCCCGGCATGGCGACTGCCTGCGCACCGCCGAACTTTAGCGGCTGCGAATAATTCCGACCGGACTGACCCAGGCTTTTAAAAAAGATAAGGCCGGACTAGCCGGAGTGTAAGACCTGTGGTCCGAACCAGCCACTTGGGGTCACTGCCTTTTCCTGAGTCCACCCAATGTGCCATTAGCGGATTCCACTGACTATGCTATCTGACTGTTGTTAGTGTGCGGCGTTCCTCATATGATAGCACCTCGGCAAACCCTAAACCTCGGAAGGCTAGAACCCTCGGCATCTGACAACCAACCACGATAACCCGTGAAGCCGAACATAACCTCCGAAGGACATTCACTACCCATTGCCATAGACCGAGGATAGAGACGAGAAAAGGAGATTGGAAAAGTGCGGGATATCTTTCATTACTACTTTTGTTGCTCATTAAGAAGGATCATATTCTTGTATAAATACCTGCTCATTTCCTATGTTTAGCATGTAGAAGAAGTAGCAAGCAATTCAGAGAGTTTCCCCACGCACATATTAGCCCAACTTTAGTCTTCTTTCCCGGTCTTATCTAATACTGACAGCTGTGATGTTAGGCTTTGGGCGGGAATGAGTTGGAAATCCGAGTCACCAAATATGTTTTCTACCTGAGCTGGGTTAGGGTTTTTTAAACTCCAATCCGGGCGGAAAATCATTTATCGCGCGGGGCGGAGAGGTATATTTTTATGTATCCTCGAAAAATCCCGAGAAATTGCCCAGGGCAGCGAAGAATCGGGAGACTAACTTAAAGTCCAGGACCTGGGGGAGACTGTTATTGCATGATACCGCCGACGGCTAGCGCACTATCCTCTGCCCCCCAATAATTTGAGCAATTAGAGCAATGCTGTGGAGGCATTATCATAGAAAAAGGCCCTTCACAGTCGCCTGCCATTTTCCTTCCAAATAATTTTTTAGCTTTTTATTGCTGAAAAAGTGCTCATAAATTCTTAAGGTGGTACAGTACGTCTATCACTTATAGAGATAACCAGACGTAGGATCGATTTTTACACTGGCTGCCACAGGTAAGCGGTTACCGGGTGATGATTGGTTTTCCCGTGATTACATGACTTCCAATTCCAGGGTCTGGTCATTTATCTGCTGCACAATTGGTATATATCTTTTTGTTTGCAGTATAACCCCGATCTTTAAAGTGTACAAGTACTGTACCAGCTTTGAATGGTGAGGACTTTTGAAACAACGAAGATCAATAGTGCAACACTGAAGCCTCAGGTTGCCAGGGCACAGCTTTGGGATACCGGTATTGTGAGTGGGGATGTTCGCTTGTTCTCATTCAACTCTCTCTCCGCACCATTTCTCGGCCCGCCCGACCCACTAAACTGTGAGGGTAGGGGTATATACTGTATGGATCGCAGCAGAGGTATCCTCCTATCTTTCCATCAATCACCACACATATCAACTCTCGTGTACGCAAGTCTTCCTTGCTTCTGCGTACTCTGGTGCTAACAAAAGAATGGTAGGCTTCATGGAGACTCCCACTGTTTGTTGCCTTCGCTTTGCTCAGCCCCGTTGAGCCTCCTGTACTGCTTCTGACGGATGCATCATTTCCTCCCGTGGATGCGCTAATCCAAAGCGCATCTCAGAAACATTTATCTGAACAAATAAAACAACACCTTGAGCATGCCGAGCAGCATCCATGATTTTCAACTAGGGCGATTAGCGGCTACCAAAGTTAGGGATGTTAGTGTGACTGATTGCGCCTGGGTATGCCATCGACCACCCTTCAATTTGATAAACCCGAATCCTAATATTTGTCTGAAATGTGAATTGTGCCATTTGTTCCACTTGGGGCACGTATCTACTGGACAATTTATTGTGTGCGTCATGCCGGTATTCTGCAAGATCCCTTCGACACTAAAACCCGCAAAGCTACATTCTCGGTGACCTACTATACCGGAGACATCAGGAATGGAAGTACCATCTTCAAGCACTAATTCCAAGTTTACCAATAGTTAGTCCTAATCAGCCCCCGTTATTGCACCTCCGTTGAGCCTATCATAACCCTTGTCTTTCTAACACGACTAGCACTATCACAGGCGCCAAAATGTAACATGGATATTTCTTAGGTCGCTCAACAGTCAACCCCGATGATAGGCTTTGCAGCTAGCATTGGTTGAGCCGGGATGACTGTGCTGTGCCGGATACTGCTCGTTTGGTTATGCCGGACCTAAGCCTAACCAGCATCTTCCGGGTGCTCTGGGAGACTGTCTCTCAACTATTGCAAACCCCCCCCGGGCCCCCCGCAATCTCCCTTATCAATTGCCTAACCCTAACCCTATAGCCCATAACCACATTGGCGACCAGTGCTCTTTGGATTGTCTATTGCAGATTCCTGTTTTCGGTGCAGTAGCTGTGATGTACGCCTATCACCTCCCGCCCGGTGAGTAGGCGTGCCTATACGGTACTATACTAGTATCATACCCGCAAAAACTATTGAAATCCACCATCTGTCATCCCTGTGATCTTCGGTTCCTGAGTCAAAATTGTTTAAGAAGGATTAGCGGTTGCCTAACATGGTATAGCCAAAGCCACTTCGCTGTAATGGATCTAATTAACCTGTTTTCGCAATTCGGTAATTTAGCTAAGCTAAGCCTATCTGTGGCTGATATCGCGATTTACAGGGATATTAGTCACATGTCTGAGGTGGCGGATTTCAAGAGTTTTCACGGGTATTCCAAAACCTTTGCGCAGGGGCATCTGAGAAGAATTGTGGCATCAATCTTGTATGGCTAGCGGTGAAGTACGGTACTCTCGCATGATAGATACTTAATCGTTCGTACGTCTTCATAAGAGCTAATGCGTGATATCGCCCCGCAGGAGTCTACTCCGTACGGACGGGGGTGGGTATTCAAAAGATTGAAGCGAGGGGGTTGTGTACGTTTTTTCTCGTATTTGAAAGTAAAAGCGACCTGATGACGAGTGGGGAGCGATGGCCAGCGGGATAATTCTCGGTCCAGTGTACCCAATATGTCCGAGTTACCCCCGGAATCTTGGGCCTTTTGTTCTTTTGCAAGCGTAATGTTTTTCCCCTAGTTGTTATCTATTAATGTATTAAAATTTTATATTTCGGTCTAATATACGGTATCGTACTGTTGCCGGTGCTGTATTTGGAATCGGTCGCCGACCGATCGCAAAACTTCATAACCCACTAGGATACCCGATTGTGTGATAGTCGCGGTTGTTCATTAGTAAAAAGATCCCCCCCTGCCCTTGAAAAGGTAGCCTTATCGTTCTCGGAATCGAGTCCTTCTGTCGGGGCTTGCCGGTGCTGGAACGGACGCTACGGGTACTTGAGTACTGTCGGACTTGCGGATGGCCACGCTATTGGTTACGGCAAAAGGACGCGGTCTCGATAAGAGAGGCGTGAGGGGGATCCCCATCATGTATTTAAGCCCGGTTGTGTGCTCTGTATCATATCCAGAGAAGAGCAACTACAGTACAAGTACAGTACTCGTACCCCTTACTTGTGCCACGGTTGTGACGTCCAGTCACAACCTTGGTAGGAGGACCACGTTACACAAGAGGTCTCCCACAGTACGGCTGCCTACCGTGTGTGAACCTGAACCGGAAAGTTGTCTTGCGTTATAAACAGACTAGCCTGTGCATGGAGAAAATTGGGTTCTGCGAGATTGGTGAAATATTCATGAGCTCTTTAGCATACCCGTAAGAACTCGAATAATTGGACCATGTGCTAGGACTTTGGACTTGCCTCTCCTAGTATGGTCTGGTTTTTTCTTTTCTTTTCTTTTTTTGATTTTTCCGGGACGTCTGATTTTTTTTGGTGTTTTTTTCGCCCTATTCTTGAGGAGGAAATTTTAGACTATCATGCATAGCGCATGGGCCAATTATTCGATTTTTTGCGGTGCCGGTACGCGATAGTTTATCACCACCCAGAATATTCACTTATCTTGCTCGAGCACTGCTGCTGGCCTGTAAGAAATCATCCTCAGCCAATCAGCCACTGTATTCACACTAATTCGTGAACATACAAGTTCAACTTTAGCTGGGTTCATAGTCTGCAGTTGAATGAGGCTGTCTTCCAGACTGTATTTGGGTGCTGTACTAAGAGTGCCGCCGTGCCAAGGAGAGCTAGCCAAGTTGAGACTGCTCACGGAACTTGCCAATTTGTTTTGACGATTGCGCCTTGTAGTACGTCTTAGCTGCAGCCTACCGTGACAAGCGGTCTGACTTGATCCCAATCAACCACTTTCATATCCATCGGGCTCTTTCCCTCTCCGTTATCGTATGCGAAATATCCGGATTCTGCTTTACATCATACTGTAGGTTCTGTCCTCGCTATTGATGCACATCCCACTCATATCTGAAGTTTAGTGTCAGCGCGTTGCAGGCCGATTAGACTCCCGGTTCAAGTGAGAAACTATCATATCAGGAAGATCGGAAGAAAGGCTGGGAAAGAAAACGGAATAGTACAAGTCAAATATTAAGTGTACGAACTGGGTACGTGTGGCCCCTGCACGGAAGGTAATCTGTGTTCTAGCTAGTCCTCTGAGAAATTATGTGAAAAATATTTTTTTATATTAACAAATTCGGGAATCTAGGAACATTTGCAGCCTAGAAAGGGGAACTAATAGGGTCCTAGAAGTTGGGGGGGGGGGAAAGCTCATAGAACAAAACCGGGTGAATGGTTTCAATAACCGTGCCAAGGTTGTGACTCCGCCACAACCCCACAGTTGCTTTTGCAACCCTGGGCACTCTTCAGCTCAACGTCAGATTCAATTTGTATGTGAATTTAAGAATTATGAACCACTACCAAACATCCCCTGATGCTTTAAATGTTCTTCTGGCTTTCTCACACATTATCCTAAGTCTTTGAGAATAAGTCTTCCATTTTCTTTCTGCTTTTTTACAACTTTTATTTTCACCTGGTGGGACTTTGGTTTCAATTAAGCGTGAAAGTGACGTTGAGCCGAATCTGACGTTGAGCCGTTGGCACTCTCTGGAAGAGAGTGCCCAAGATTGCGAAAGCAAACTGTGGGTTGTGGCGGAACCACAGCCTTGGCACGGTTACCATGCTCTTGGCGAAAAAGCCTTCTGGATACATTGACCGAGAAATATACAAGTACCATCGAAAAATTGAAACTTTCGCACAGAATCATGTTGGTCTGACCTCGCTTTAACATGGTATGCTCTTGGTGATCTTTTGGGCCGAGAATCCCCAGAAAATTGCTAGGGAAGTTATTGAAAAATATTAAGAGGTCTCAAGTAGTTTTAGATTTTTTTTTAGATTTTTTTAGCTGAAGGGGTGGGGGAACTGAGGCTAGAGTAAATATTTTGTTGATCGTTGTAATGTGAAACTATTTTTGCCAAGAATGGTATTATAAGGGTGCCCCCCCCGTTTTCCATGGTACTTGTACCGTATTTATCTAGCATTAAAACGAATGTCCTGCTTAGCATCATGGTTAGGTTGCACTAATGGGTTGTGTCGAGCTTCGAAGTTGAGCGGCAAGGTTAAGTTGGGCTGTCGGGTGTGCTGCTGAGTCACAACCATGGCATCAGTATTGATTTTCAAGGATGTGCTTCACTTCTCAGCCTCAGCCTAACTTGATCCCAATCAACAATCTTCGCATCCATCGAGCTCCTCACCGGAACCCTCTCCCCTAATATTGTATGCGAAATATTTCGCATTTTGTTTCACATGATACAGTAGGTTGGGTCCTGGATATTGATGTGGATCCCACTCATATCTGACGCCGGGTGTTGACTTGTTGCAGGCAAATCAGACTCCTGGTACTGTACAAGCGAAAAACCATCAGGAAGGTCGGAAAGAAGCTGAGAAAGAGGGAATAACGACAGCAGCCAGAGAATCAGTGTACGAGCTGAGTAAACTTGGTTCTTGCACAGAGAGTAATGTTTGGTTCTTTCACCAAGTGTTCTAGGGAACAATCCCTAAAACTAACTCTTTATAGTACCAAAGGTTAGAGCGCTAGTAAAAATCATTCCCGATCCCACCAAAGGCCTACTCAAAGGCTTTAGAGAAACAAGCCAGCAGTTGCTCTCCTAATAGAGAAGGAAATTTGCTGTCGGGACGACCGCGGCGGCAGGCTCAGCGCAAGCCAAGTGTTCGGTTCGCTAGAGGCAGCACAGGGGAGACTTGGGCCCCGCAAAACCCGCATATCTAAATAGTAACTCAGAGGGTGTAGGGCACTACAGATTGGAAATTATGTGGCAGTTTATGCTGGCAGGCGTACAGAGGATACGGGGCCCGGATAATCCGAATAGCTTAAGAAGCATCAATGACAAAGGTGTGACACTGCACCGGCAGGGAAAGTACGACCAAGCTGAGATTATGCATCGACGTGCGTTGGCCGGCAGAGAGAAAACGCTCGGGTTAGACCATCAAGATACCTTACAGAGTGTCAACAACCTCGGCACAACACTGCATAGTCTAGGGAAGTACGACGAAGCTGAGATTATGCATCGACGTGCATTGGTGGGCAGAGAGAAAATGCTCGGGCTAGATCATCGGGATACCCTACAGAGTGTCAACAATCTCGGTACGATTCTCCGTAGTCAAGGGAATTACGAAGCTGAGACCATGGATCGTCGTGCATTGGCGGGGAGAGAGACAACGCTCGGGCTAGACCATCAGGATACCTTACAGAGTGTCAATAATCTCGGCGCGAGTCTGCGTACTCAAGGAAAGCACGACGAAGCTGAAATCATGGATCGTCGTGCATTGTCGGGGAGAGAGAAAACGCTCGGGCTAGATCATCAAGATACCTTACAGAGTGTCAGCAATCTCGGTACAACTCTGCGTAGTCAAGGAAGGTACGAAGAAGCTGAGATCATGGATCGACGTGCATTGGCGGGTAGAGAGAAGACGCTCGGGTTAGATCATCGAGATACTTTGCAGAGTGTCAACAATGTTGGTACAACTCTGCATAGTGAAGGAAAGTACGACGAAGCTGAGATCATGTATCGCCGTGCATTGGCCGGCAGAGAGAAAACACTCGGGCTAGATCATCGAGATACCTTACAGAGCGTTGGCAATCTCCGTACGAGTCTGCGTAGACAAGGAAAGTACGACGAAGCTGAGACAATGGATCGACGTGCATTGGCCGGCAAAGAGAAAACCCTAGGGCCAGATCATCGAGATACCTTACAGAGTGTTAACAATCTCGGTACGACTCTGCGTAGTCAAGGAAAGTACGACGAAGCTGAGATCATGTATCAACGCGCATTGGCGGGCAGAGAGAAAATACTCGGGCTAGATCATCGAGATACTTTATGGAGTATCAACAATCTCGGTACAACTCTGCGTAGTCAAGGAAAGTACGATGAAGCTGAGACCATGGATCGCCGTGCATTGGCCGGCAGAGAGAAAACGCTCGGGCTCAACCATCGAGATACCCTACAGAGTGTCAAAAATCTCGGTACAACTCTGCGTAGGCAAGGCAAATACGGCGAAGCTGAGGCCATGGATCGACGTGCATTGGCGGGCAGAGAGAAAACGCTTGGGCTCAACCATCGAGATACCTTACTAAGTGTCAACAATCTCGGTACAACTCTGCATAGTCAAGGAAAGTACGGCGAAGCCGAGACCATGGATCGCCGTGCATTGGCCGGCAGAGAGAAAACGCTCGGGCTCAGCCACCAGGATACCTTGCAGAGTGTCAACAATCTCGGTACAACTCTACGTAGTCAAGGAAGGTACGAAGAAGCTGAGATCATGGATCGACGTGCATTGGCGGGCAGGGAGAAAACACTCGGTCTAGATCATCGTGATACCTTACTGAGTATCAACAATCTCGGTAAGACTCTGCGTAGTCAAGGAAAGTACGACGAGGCTGAGATCATGTATCGACGTGCATTGGCGGGTAGAGAGAGAACACTTGGGCTGGATCATCCAGATACCTTACAAAGTGTCAATAATCTCGGTACAACTCTGTATAGTCAAGGAAAGTACAACGAAGCTGAGATCATGTATCGACGCGCATCGGCGGGCAGAGAGAAAACACTTGGGCTATATGATCGGGATGCCTTACAGAGCGTTCGTGAACTGGGTGTGGCGCTACATTCTCTGAAGAGATACGAAGAGGCCGAGGGTATGCACCGACGTGCATTGGCGGGTAGGGAGAAAACGCTCGGACAAGATCATCGAGATACTTTGCAGAGTGTTCAAGATCTAGGTGTAGCCCTGTATCGCCAGCAAAAGTACGACGAAGCGGAGATTATGCACCGGCGTGCTTTTGCTCTCGTAGAGAAAACGCTCGGGGTAGATCACCGGGATAATACCAGTACTCCAGGCGCGGTGTTGCCTGATCAGAAGAAGAAAAGACAAATGGAGATTATGCATCGACATGCAGCGGAAGGCGGGGCGAGCCCGCATAGATCACGCCGCCCAGACGCCCTACTAGGCGTTATTGGGCTAGCTGTGACACTTCTTGCAGCGAGAAAATACGAAGAAGCGGAGATCGTGTATCGACAGGCCCTAAGGAATATGGAAAAGGCTTTGGGGCCAGATCATCCAGATACCCTCGACACTATGAATACGCTCGGCGAAACGCTACTTGACCTGGAAAAGTATGATGAGGCGGAGGCTATATGTCGACGTGCATTAGCGGGGAGAGACAAATCTCTAGGAGGAGATCATCCAGCTACCCTTACAAGCGCCGATAACGTTGGTCGGGCATTGTATCATCAGGGAAAGTACGAAGAAGCGGAGTTGATGTTTCGATCTACGCAGGCTGGCAGGAAAAAAGTGCTTGGACTATATCATCCAGATACCATACTGAGTGTCCTTCGCCTAGGTGTGACATTACTTGATCAGAAAAAGTATGGAGAAGCTGAGATCATGTATCGACATGCCCTTGAGGTTATGGAGAATGCCCTGGGGCCCGATCATCCGGAAGTCCTTGACAGCATGAATACGTTGGGCGAGACGCTGCTGGATTTGAAAAAGTATAGCGAAGCGGAAGTTATGTGTCGACGTGCGCTGGTAGGCAGGGAGAAGACGCTTGGACCAGATCATCGGGATACCCTACTAAGTGCCAATAATCTTGGTTTGGCGCTGCGTAATCAGAATAAGCACCACGAAGCAGAGATTAGTTATCGACGTGCAATGATAGGTGCAGAGAAAACACTTGGGCTTGATCACCCAGACACCTTGATGTGCATCTATAATCTTGCTGGGACGTTGCACAGGCAGAGACAGTACGACGAGGCGGAGATAATGTATCGGCGTACACTAGCAGGACGAGAGAAGATTCTAGGGCTAAGTCATCGACACACCATTCGCAGCCTAATTAAGCTAGGCACGGTACTGTACGAGAATGGAAAGTACAAGGAAGCGGAGATTATGTATCGACGTGCAGTTGCTGCGGCAGAAAGCTCTGGAGCCGGGCCGTCATTCGACTCTGAAAATGTTTAACTACCTCTCAATGTTTTTCTATGCCCTGACGACGAGTGCCTTGGATAGCATTATGACGGAGATGGGGGGTTTGGATTTACTCAGGGGTCAAATTATGTTGGCTATTTATTTATACACCTTAATCACCTATTCGTCCCCCCCCCCAAATATCCAGCTGTTCTAACCTCGGATCCTTTTTTCACTTGGTGGAGGCGTTGAGTGGTTTAATTATTCGATTGGAGTTAAGTTACCTTCGTAATCTAGGATAACGTGATTTACTTCTTCTATGGGATTAATACCCTTGTTCATTATCGCCGGCCCCCCGATAGCCTAACGGACCGCCTCAACTACCTCTGGCTGATAGTACCTACGGTTCCTTTTAGTACCATCTATGCTTGTAAAATTGAGGTTATGGTGTATGGGGGTACGGTTGTGCTCCCATTCAGTCACGAATCAGTGCCAACTATTTAAACGAGTCTTCTGCTACATCCATTGATCCTCTAGTGGACTGAGGTACATGCTGCATCTTGCCGCAAAAGGGAATAGACCTTCTAAAAAAGTGGACTAAGAGGTCAAGAGTAAGCGAAGATTTCGTGATCAAAGCATTAAGGCACGTCCGGTATTCTGCACGATCCTCAACTAAAGACAATATTACCCAAGCGCATCCATAGGCCACAGACATGAATTCTTACTAAGAGAGATACGCATATTGTAAAGCCAACGTCCAACACGAGAGACCCCGTAAGAGCAAGAGATATACGTTGCATTCCGCAAGTCAGCTACAGGACACCATTCCCTCGCTCAATCCCCCCCTCACACGAACCTCTGGTTTCAACCTTTCTTCGCCTCCGAAGAGCGTACTAGCTCTATGTATAAATTCCTTGCTTCGGCGGATATATCTAAGAGACAGTAATATGGCTTCCTTCCCCTAGACACCCCACCTCAACAATTCCTTATTCAAAACGACGCGCTATCGGTGTGATCGCAGGAGTTCACTCGGAGAGCTCATTAATGTATTGTTTTCCCTTGCGCTTAAGATGCATTTCCTTCTTGCGAAGTCACTCGTCCACAGTGTTCGTGATCTGAGACTCTCTTAATTGCAATTGGGCAGCGGGGACCCGGGCAGCGGGAGGAAAGTAGGGCCGTGGGAGAGTGAAACGGCCGAGAAACTATCTTTAAAAACAAGTGAAAAATCAAGTCACAGTTGAGCAGTAAGAACTAAGAATTAGCTTGCACAAGGTTAAATGAGGTGCGAGTTGGCCACTAGGTGGCACGTGGAATGAGGTGACAGCTCATTGGTACCTGATATACTGCTTCCTTTTCTTATCGTAATTCCACCTGACCATGCCACCGCAGATCTCTCAGACACGACCAAACAGCACAAGATACCACAGAAGTCCGGTCTAGCACCTTTGCAAAAATATCGCTGTGCTGTCCATAAAAAAAAAATATCAAAAGTTGACACTTCCCAACTTTGCACACCCCCGAGAACGTCACCACCGATCCCACTCATGGAATCGACCACGTCTTTGAGCGGCTGTAATGTTAGGCTTTGGTCTAGAATAGGTCTAAAATCTGGGGCACCGAATATGCCTACTACGTGGGTAGCAGCTGGAGATTTTCAAACCCTCATCCCATCCGAAACACGCGTACTGGGGGACGGAGAGGCGTATTTTTGTGTAACTTGACAACTCCAGCAAATTGCCCAGGACGGCGAAGAATCGGGGATAACAGTAAGCGACTTTAGATACGTGATGTTGATAGCTGAGAGGGTGTAACGGGACAAGGAACGTTATCAGGTGATTGGAGTTAACATGCCCGGACACGGAAGCCCGTACAACTATGATACTGTCCAGTATGATAATATGATATGATAATTTGAGAAACTAGGGCTATGTTCGGGAGCGTTACTATAGCAAAAGGCCCTTCTCAGTCGTCTGTGGTTTTACCTTTAAATTGCTTTCGGCTTCTCTGTGTTGGATACCTTGGATTTCAGACTAGGGTAATTGACCGCTATCAGAGGGAGGAGCAAGGATAAGAGTGGACCGACCGACCCAGACGCCGGAACGATCTTTGTTGGGAGCAAAAAAGAAACCAATAAACGAACTTTAGGGGTAGGCATTTTCTCCAGGCAGCTTAACGATTTGGGACATATTTCACCAGTGCTCCGGCCAAGTGGTTGTACTGTACAGTACCTAGTCCACAATGTTTCCATTCCTCTGCAGGTATCAACGGTACCACACAATGGGAATACCCCCACCATGCAACACACGAGATAACATTAAACCCAGGCGGTTCCAATCCAATATTCCAATAAAAATGTTGAATATATTGTTATTCCTTTTTAACAAACCTTTTCTCCTCCGGTTCTGCATGTATTACTTTCCTATCATATATTATTCGACTATGTTGGGTTGCATTCATTTCTGTGATTGGGAGGTCTTGATTGGTCACCGGTTATTCGGCGGCTAAGTCGCAAATGTTGGGTATCTTTTTGCCTATACTCGTATCGGTGTAATTATGCCTTAAGGTCTGACGGTAAGCAACAGGTTTCCCCTGCTGATGGATAAGGCCATTGCCGCTCTCTATATATTCGGGCATTAGACCTTCCCTTTAGTTTCCCCCGGAGTTATCCAAGTCGTTCTAGTTCAAGTGTCAAAAAAAAATAATAATAATAATAATACTGCAATCTTCTTCGAACATATCTGGACTTGTCACAACAAAAATGTTGTAATTCTTGATTAAGGTTGTATTTTTCTTGATTCATTATACCTATTCCCGAGGGTCTATAGGGCCATATTTATGCTACAGGGAGGTGGACTTGAACAATATCTGATGCATGGTAGAGGTACTGTACTTGTAAGAAAAAAGGGAAATGTCATCAACAATGGTGTTGCATAATGTAGTAGTAACAGAAAGGAAAATCCTTCTTTCCTTTCCCCTGCAACCAACTAAGCATCCTAGTCTTAGTTTTTATGGCCGGAACGGAGGTAATATTGATTGAAGACTAGAGGGACAAGATAAAAATGCAAGAGATAGAAGACGTGCGAAGACTGACTGCTGAACAAAAGAGATAGGGAAAAGATCCAGCTTTTATCCTTCAATACGTGTGACATATGAAATGCAACTAGAAAACTTTTCCTCCACATGATACATGATAGTAGTAGCGTGGTAACAGAAGTGCATCAGACGATGTTAGTAAAACACTAGTACGAAACAAGAGAGAAAAGTATAATAGTGAAACGACAATGAATCAATGGCTTAAGCCATACGTTTCAACACACTCCCCAGTTGAGGGTCCAGTATAAGTGAAAGGAATAAAAATGACAAAACTGATACACCGAAACTGTAGGAAATAGCTTAACCAAAGAAACGAGAACAGAGATAGGAAAGACGTTCTCCCTGGAGAGCTTTTGTGAACAGATCGGCAGGGTTCTCTTTTCCACTGACAAACTCAAGTTCAAAATGGCCTTGCTCATATTGCTCGCGGATATAGTGGTAGCGTACATCGATGTGTTTGGAGCGTCGATGGAGTGAGGCATTCCGTGTGAGAAAGTGAGAGCTGACGTTGTCGCCATAGAGTACAGGTTTGGTACCTGCACTAAGGATCTTCAATTCGATAAGAAGACTCCGGGCCCATGCAAGCGATTGTGCAGCTGAGGTTAGGGCAATATACTCGGCCTCTGTGGTTGATAGCGCAACCACTCCCTGCTTAGCACAGTTCCAAGCAATCGGGCAACCGGCGTAAAAGGTAACAGAACCAGAAAAACTGCGTCGGTCACTCAGAGAGTTGGCGTAGGAGGAATCACTGTAAACCGAAAGTAGGCTACATGGTGGGTCTTTTTGACAGTAGTACGTGAGTTTTAGGTCAACTGTATGTGCGAGGTAGCGGAAAACATTTTTCGCCATTCGCATATGGTTCTCAGATGGGTCGGATAAGAACTGGGATAGACAGCAGACACTGAATAGGATATCTGGTCTTGTAATAATCGCAGCGTAGAGGAGACTACCAATGGCGGATTGGTATTCCTTGAGGTTGGCGGAGGGCTCAAATTCATCGCGCTTAAGAGGACGTTCAGAAGGAGAAAGCGGCGAGGAAACTGGTTTTGAGCCTGAGGGTAGGAACTGTTTCGTAATTCATTGTATATATGCAGCTTGCGATAAGCTGACACTGTTGTCTTGCCATTGCAGCTCAATAGAGAGCAGGTGGCAGGGTCGTCCGAGGTTTTTCACGGTAAAGTGAGAACTAAGCCAAGAGGTAAACTGGTTTTCTGATTTTGCAACGAAAAGTAAATCGTCGACATGGACTCCTAAATACTCACCATCCCGGTGGTTGATGTAAAGTGCTGGGTCAGCGACTGAAGGTGAGAATCCACGCTTCTTTAGCACTGCAGCCAAAGTTTCCCCCCAATAACGAGCAGCTTGCTTCAGTCCGTAAATACTTTTTCGCAAGCGTAAGACCTTGCCATGTGTGACAGAGACCATAGTCGGGGGTCGAATGTAAAGCTCCTCTTCGAGAGGGGCATTCAGGTATGCTGACTCAATGTCGTATTGAGCCGTATGGAGATTGCACTGTATTGCGTGTGCAAGGAGAAGACGTAACGTATCGGTACGAACAACGGCAGAGAACGTTTCGTCGTAATCTTGTCCGGGAATTTGAGTAAAGCCGCGTGCTGTAAGGCGGGCCTTGAACTTTACTATTTTTCCTTGTTCGTTCCGTTTCTTCTTAAGAACCCATTTCGTATCCACTAATCTCCTGTTGATTGGGGGATCCAACTCTTCCCACGTACCGTAGTTCTGGAGTGAGGTAATTTCCTTTTCCATTGCTGCTTTCCATTCTGACGATTCTGGACTCTGGAGAGCTGCCGCGAGAGGTGGTGTGTCATCATCTTGTGAGGCAAGTAGGACTACCTCGCCAAGTTCACCAAATCGCACCGGGGGTCGTACCAACCTTCCAGACCTAGTACGATTTTCTGGGACTGGAGATGGAGATGGTGAAGACTCGTCATCTGGAAGTGAAACTGGCGTGTGGATGGGGGTACTGGTAGGAATCTCGCTGTTCGTAGAAGACTCCTCGTATACTGTAGGATCATCCGGTATCGATGCTGGAAAACTACCGGGGCTTGGAGAAATAATAGCAGGTGGTATACCAGACTCAAGAGATGAGGGCTCTGGTAATGATGACTCGAACAGGTTTGGATAGCGATCTCGGAGTTCTGTCATCGACGGAGGCTGCCATTGGCCGGGCATCCGTGTCTGCGTCGTGTCAGTAATAGAACTAGGAGCCTCTGAATCTGCGGTATGATGAGGCTGAGAAGATTGTTTAGGTTCAGATATTTCTATGTTGAAATTTTCCTGAACTGACGTCACCGGCACTACACGTGGGCGAAAGTCACGAGAAATGACAACCCGGGCTAGGGTTGGAACCCAAAAACGGTAGTGGTTTCTCTGTTCCCCATATCCAACGAGGAACCCTTCATTACTTCGCGCTAACAACTTCCCCGCGGTCCTTCGCTTCTCCTCTGGAATGAAGACATGCACCGGTGCACCAAACGGTTGGAGGTGTCCTAGGTCTGGGATTTGTCCAGTCAGAACCTCGTGCGGTGATCGACCGTTCAGAACAGCATGTGGCATCCGATTTTTCGCATAAACCGCATGGGTAATAGCTTCCCCCCACAAGCTGAGAGGAAGGTCGGAGTCGAAAAGCAAAGCTCTCGCGGAGCTTGTTATGGTACGGTTAAACCTTTCTGCCACACCATTCGTTTCGTGGATATATGCGATACTTAATTTGTGCTTAACCCCAATCTTTGCCAATCCATCCTCGAACCAGTGTGAGGTAAGTTCACCTGCATTATCCGTTTGAACTACCTTGACTTGAATATCAAATTGCCGCTCTGCAAAAGTTAACATGTCAAGCAAGGCCTTAGGTGCTTCATCACGAGTCTTGAGAAAGCGAACTTCCGCACGGCGTGAGTACTCATCGATGGCCGATATGAAGTACCTGCTACCTCCGATTGTGGGAACACTAAACGGTCAACAAATATCGCTATGGATGGTATGGTATGGTGCTAGGGCTGTTATGCTTCGAGCCTTTGGGACTGTTCGGGTATACTTGGCTTTACTACAAGCATTACAGTCAAATGTGCCATGGACCTGGGGAACTGGCGGTAGTCCTTTCGTGTGTGCTTTCAACGTTGTGAAAGCAGAAGGAGTTAGGTGGGCTAGCTTTCGGTGTAGTTGCATAACACTGATTGTTCCAACGACATCCGGCATACGAGCGATTTCGAGACCGGCAAAAGGAACTGTTTCCACTACGGCTTGCCCCTTGACGGAAATCGTTGTTCCCGCCACATCACCTTTCTTGGTTGCTCCGGCCTCTGCCATGCGACGCCACGAGATGAGTGAAAAGTGGAGAGCTGGTACAACAAGCGTGTTGCACAGCTGAACGGAGTGAGTAGTACCATTCGCAAGAAGTGCGGTGAACTCGGCAGTGCCAATCGCCGTTGCCTGAAGTTGCTGACCATTCCCTATGGTTACTAAAGTATTCGTCGGCCTAGAACCGGTAATACGATTATGATCTGGGGTCATATGACTGCTGGCTCCGCTATCGAGGATCCAGGAGTTAGGAGGAAAGTCACTTTGAGTGGCCGGGAAAGCGTATCCGCGGCTTTCTGCCTCAATGGTAGCGGCAGCTACAAATTTATTATTCGAATCCTTCCTTTTCGTACGGCAATCTGCGACGAGATGCCCAGCGCCACGGAAACCTTTTGACTTGCAATAAGTACAAACCTTTTCGTCCTTCCTTTTGGGCCTGTCGTTACGGCTACTACTCGTTGTAGTAAAGGCAGTATTGGTATCGGTATGTTCTTCGGCTGGATACAAGTCTAGTAACTTGGTACAAACATCGATGTATGTGGCTGACTCTTTAGTAGTAAGATTATCAACTACATTATCAAGAGAAGTAGGAAGGGAAGTGAGAAAAAATGCTCCTTTAGCAATATCGCTAGTTGCTAAGGGCAGTAGGACAGACTCGAGTGTGTCCTTGGATGGTGTGTCTCTCTCGGGAGACTTTCCATTTCCGTCTGTGGTTCGTTCTAGCAGACGTTGCCACAGTTCATCATATTTTTCAATATGGGTAGCAATCTCACGTTTGTTGCTACATCGCAGGGTGATAATCGATTTTAGGAGAGAGTGGAGACTTGTCGCAGTCTTCCTGTCGAACTTCTCCTCGAGTTTGGACCATGCCGTTGGTGCATCACTTGTTGAAGAGATTAAGGGCATCAGGCCTCGGTCAACGTTGAGTAGGAGGAAACCTTTTGCGCGCTGGGACAATCGGATCCAGGAGGTTTCTGCAGTCGTGTCTGCACTATCTGGCTTTGGAGTCTTTCCGGTTACAATATCTCATACTCCCATGATATCGAGGAATGTAGTCGCTATCGAGCGCCATGTATGATAATTAGTGGCACCAGGCAGCTTCTCGATTTGGGGTATTGTCAGGGTTTTTGAAATATCAGCCATCGTGGATGATATCGTGGAGGAGGAAAGTATTATCTGTATACTAAGTCTACTTGCGGTGGTTCAGAGCGCTGAACCCGGGCTCATAACCTCTTAGTTTTTATGGCCGGAACGGAGGTAATATTTGATTGAAGACTAGAGGGACAAGATAAAAATGCAAGAGATAGAAGACGTGCGAAGACTGACTGCTGAACAAAAGAGATAGGGAAAAGATCCAGCTTTTATCCTTCAATACGCGTGACATATGAAATGCAACTAGAAAACTTTTCCTCCACATGATACATGATAGTAGTAGCGTGGTAACAGAAGTGCATCAGACGATGTTAGTAAAACACTAGTACGAAACAAGAGAGAAAAGTATAATAGTGAAACGACAATGAATCAATGGCTTAAGCCATATGTTTCAACACCTAGAAATTCTAGATGGGTGGAAGATTTCGGGTTAGGGGACGACAATCAAATGTCCTAATGACGAAAACTGAGAGACGGCGAAACGGCGACTTTAACGAAACGGGACGAAACAAAGCGATCAGGAATATAATTTGCTTCCAACTGATACATGTTTTCCTTCCACGGATGCTCTATTCCAATTGGAATCTCCGAAACCTCTATCCGAATGAACGAGAACCAGCGTTCTAAGCATGCGAGCAAGTTCTGAGCGTGTCGATCATGTTCGAAGCATACCAAGCAGCATCCAAGATTTCCACCGAGAGGCAAGGGGGGAAGAAGGGATCAAAAGCGCAGCAACCCGACAAGTATCGAAGAACCCTCCTCACAAACCTCCCGTATTACGGACTCGTGGCATGCCGGTTACAAGCATTTAAAACTGGGATGGATCAACTCGCAAACGTATGGTGTAGCAGGATCTAATTTAATGAGCTGAATTCCCCCCCACTCCCCACTCGCCTGAGGTGTCTTTTGCGGCATAGCTTTTCGTGCTAACTTGATGTATCTATTGACCGTCAATCCGGGTTGGGGGGAGGAAAGTTCCAAGCTGCTATAAACCGTATAGAATTTATCTAACGGAACGAAACCAATGGCGATAATTAAGGGAAACTCTCACCAGCAATGTATAGTTCTTGGACAAAAGTCATCGTTGGCGGGTCCAAGTACCGCCAAAACACTCCAAAATGGTATGAATTCAGGTAACAAAAATCGCAAATTGCATCCTCATCTCTTGATCAATTGAAACAAAAAATATACCAAAAGATAGCCGAAAATCTCGGGACTCTGATGTTCATATTTCTTTGACAAAGTCATTTGTTCTGTGGGCAGCTCTCAGTACTTGGTGTGACCTATCCTGAGATCTAACCTAACCACCAAGAATTTGTATGGGTTCTCATACAAAATGATACTTGCTCCCAAAATCACCAGTTCCACATCACTATAGTTCACACAATATTGAACCATATGCTTCAAAATTTAAATCTCAGGATCAGAACACCTAAAATTATTATTTCAGGAAGAATTGAACTACTTCCACTACAAGTGGTTGAATTATGGAGCGGCGAAAAACGGCATTTTTGGTGTAAAAGGGGCTATCAACGATGACTCCTGTCACCGAACTGGTACAAGGGTAGATCATGAATTCATGGTACTGTACATGCACAGGTACAAGTACAGAGCGGGGGGTGGTTGTCTTCCGTTGTCGAGGTAATCTTGGAACACTGGAAAAGCATACATTCCAACCCAAGACCATGAATGAAGGATGAAAAGGGTAAAAGGAAAAAAATAAAGGCAGAAACTGCTAGCTATGATTGGCATGGATTTTGTTCTTTAGTCTCTCTAGCTCTGTTGAGCTCAATAAGTCTGAACTAAATGGCATTCCGGTACCCATATTAGCGAGGTTCTGCTCACTCATGTGCATTATCTCCTGACACTTTTGCCAAGAGATAGTGCCATTTCCAAACTTCCAGGTTCTGCAAAAACGAGAACTCTAACTAGAACACTAAAACAATTTAGGAATAGTAGCAATGATAGTTAGTATAAAACAGGGACTCAATTTTTCCTTCTCGTTCCGTTTCCCGTGGTCCACTTTTCATTCAATCAATATTTGTTAGGCGGAGACAACCGGTATAGACTTACGGTTGTCTAGGCCAATCGGGATTCTTTTCGTGTAGACGGAGATTTGTCTAGGAAGGCTCGGAAGCAACTCGTTTCGTTTATGACTACTAAGAGTGCAAGAAAGTAAAATAGAATCGTAAGAACAATATTATATTGTTAAGATCTCTTCTCCGTTGCTTGATGATGTCTTAAGCTTGGGAGGCACTTCGATATTTATATTCCGCGTCTGAGTGTTCGCGGACTACATCTATCTAACATACAAAATATGTACCTCTTTAATTTTAACTCGCAACGTCGAGTTCTCCCTAAAGGTGCGAACACCGGAAGACCCTGAAAACCATCACACCATCTTCGGTAATTACTATTTCCTGCCTGGGAGACATACTTGTCACCAGTAGTAATCTTCCGATCCTCAGAGTCTATAAACCTGTAGCCGAGTTCTCAAGTCGAACTCTGTTGGCTCCAATAGTTCTTTTCGTTACCAAGAGGATCAGTCTTGATACGAGACTGCATATGCAGATATGCCGGAGTCGATGACTTCTAGTTGTGATAACTCAACAACTAACCGATAGAATTCATTCTGATGACTCTTTTCTCGTAGAGGAGAGGCCATTCTATTGAATAGTCTCATAATTCCTCGGTCGGCAACTCCTGATTGTTCTATGTAGGAGGGGTGGACCTTCGTGTTGTGTTGGTTGTAAATCCCGCAACTGCGGTACACCTCTTATCATAGTTGCAACACCCCTAGAAGCTCGCTGGCTTCTTTGGTAGTGTTTCCAGGAGCTCTAGACTATTTCTAATCGTCGAAGAGTGGATGTGAATGCATTGGTTCGTTATCCCGAACCTCCTAACATTCATCTCATGACCTTGTGCGAAAATGTCCCGTTACTTTCGGCCCGTATCAAAGATGTCATATCTTTGACGCCTTCTAACTCCCTGAGTAATTGACGGATTGACTTCGTTCCACTTCCCAGGTCTAGCCAGATGTCCCCTCTTATATATCCTGCGAACAGCTTTCGGTCGGACGGACGGCAGCGACGTATACGGTGTTATTCTGACACCTTCAATTTTGGGATCAAATAGTCACAGGACGCAACTAAGGTTGATGTGTACGATGACGCGCGGGCCCCGTAAGGGGGCCGGAGGGGGGTGTTGGAGATCAAGATTCTCGAACTCGGGTAAAGTTACCCTACCTAGGGTACTCCTAGGCTATCGGAATCGGGTACTCCTAACAATATTACAAACATCTATCAAGAAACATCTACGATGTCAACAAACAGAAATCCTTCCAAGAACCAATTTAGTCACAGTCATGATCCTTTTCTTTACTTTATATCAAATCATCAAAAAACACCAATTCAAAATCATACTAGCGATACACTAAAAACTTCCCAGAATCCGGTTTCAAACTCTGATCTTCCTCCCATGAACGTATTCTCAACTTCATCCCTCCAGTTCCAACAAAGCCATAGTCATAACCACGCCCAAGCCGACCATGAGCAAGCTAGTCAAATCCAAACAACTTCCACCGTCTCCAGTCCGGTCCTGCAAAGCCAATCGTATTCAGTTCAACGAAACCAACTGCTTTCGGACCAGCAAAGCCAACCGCATCCCAACCAGCACAGCGAACATGTTCTACCCTACCACAACCAATACTATCCAGACCAAGAAAGCCAGTCCCGTTTAGTTCAGCCAAGTCAATCGCATCCAGTTGAGCAAAGTCAACCCAGTCTAGTTCAACAAAATCAACCCTATCTGGTCACAGTCAACCAAAGTCGACCTCATCAAGTCCAGCAAAGTAAGTCCCATCCATTCCCGCAAAGCCAATTCCATCCAGTCCAGCAAAGCTAACCCTTTCTAGTCCGACAAAGCCAGTCCCATTCAGTTGAGCGAAGCCAACCCTCCCTGACCCAGCCAAGTCAATTCCACCTAGTCCACCAAGGCCAATCCCGTCCAGTCCAGCAAGGTCTACGGCAGACTGATTCTCTCCCACAAATCTCACTTCCAGCCAATTCCAAAAATCCAGTACTTGTCCAAACTCCTGTAGTTGAACCTTATTCAAGTACTCCAAGAACTCCAATTCCTACCGGAAATCTACAGGAACTACCTGCTATCGGAGAAGGCATTCAGTCTGCTGATAAAGATACTCGGAAACAACGAGTTGAGATCCAAGATGAGGATACCAAGGCCAAGTTAGCAAAGTTATGCTTCGATCATCTTTCCATATACCCACAAATGACAAAAATAAAGTTTTACGAGATGATCGATCCTCTATTTTATGCGGTTAGTGGACTTTGGGTCAATAGTAGGGGATATATGGAAAGATGGGAAAAAAAGTACACCGCCAAGATGAGAGAAGATATAGTGAAAAGTGGAGTAGCCAGAGTTGAGGGTGAATGGGAAATTGTTATGGGAAAATGGGTATCGGGGTTGGCTGATATTAAAAGGCAAAAGGAAGGCAAGAAGGCAGTAGATTTGGAGGAAAAAGAGATAGAAAAGGAGAACTTGGAGATAATACGCACGAATATGATGTCAACCTTCGTTCAAAAACGCAAATGAGAAAGAGAGGATATAGAGGCAGCTGATGAGACAGAGTCAGCAGAAGAGGAGGATATCGAGAAGGAAGTTAGGAAAGGAAAAAAAAAACCTTTCCTCAACCATAGGCCGATTGCTCCATCAAAAAATCTCCTTGCAGAGAAGATGGTGAAGTCACTTCGAGACAGTCAAGACTCATTAGTTGAGTCTCTTCAACACCTTCAAGCGAGATCAATGGATAGATGGGAGGGATTATTCGAAGAGATCTTGGTTGGAAAAGAAGAGACTGGTAATTACAATGGAAGTGGTACAGGCGGTAGTGATATTGGCTATGAAGTTGAAAGCTTACGGGATCGTGTTGGAGTAATTGAGGATGAGGCTAGGAAAACAAATGAGAAACTCGATCGACAAGAAAACAAACTTGATCAAGTACTCTCCCTTTTGCTTGAACAACATCAACGGTAAATGTATGAGTAATTGAAAATTTTGTTTTTTGTTTATATAAAAATAAAATATCATGAATTCAACTATTTATATCTAACTTACAAATTAAGGAAATCATGAATTGTAGGCGGTGTACATTTAAAATACGTAGATGTATTTGAACCATAATAGCAGGTATGACAATTTGTAAGAAGTATAGCAATACGATAATATGTTCCAATTGGTGATAGACCACACTTCATTCCATTCTTATAGCTAGTAAATCCCCATAGCTGTGAGACTTTTCCAAAGCTCCATTCAACACATATCCTTCGGCGTGACATATTCAAATTAAACAATTTCTGGTCTGGATGAAGCTCCATATTTGCAGTGGGTTGAAAAGATCCCATAATTCCACATTGTAAAGTATATGCACCATCTGTTAGGCGGAAGCCGACTCTAAATAATTGTCAAGAAGACTTAGGCCTGAATCTTTCATAATAGACGGAGATTTGTCTAGGAAGGCTCGGTGTCGTTCTGTTCGTTTATGACTACTAAGAACTCGCTTATTCGATAGGGGAAATATTTTTATAAAGATTCGTAGGTAAAGCAATGTTATATTGTTAAGGTCTCTTCTCCGTCGCTTGATCATGTCTCAAAGCTTGGGAGGCACTTCGATATTTATATCCCGCGTCTGAGTGTTCGCGGACTACATCTAATCCTCCTATAACTAAGTACTTTATCCAAGATTGTATGCTAACGTCTCATAGTCTTAACAAGTGCGAACACTGTTTGACTCTGAACTCTCACACACCATCTTCGTTCTAATAAACTCTTTTCCGTCTACTCGTAGGATGCGTGATTATCCTCGAATGACCGGTCTTCGATTTATAGAGACGAGTAGACTTCTGTCTGAAACTGCAGTCACCTTGACTATCGTCCCAGTAGTCTCTTCCGATTCCACATAGTGGCCAGCGTATGTGTCGGGTACCTATGTATGATGCAGGCTACGTAGACGGTGTGCCAACACTCTTAAGTCTACCGCCTATTAGGTCTTCTGAGTCTGAGCAGCTTCCCCTCGGTCCGCCCTGCCTCAAAGAGAATCACCTCTCGAGGGATCCAGTTTCCAGGACCAACCAACATACAGCGGCCTTCAGATAGGTATTGGTGTCATATCTAACTCCTATGGCCTCCGGGGCTCTGTAGGAGTAGTTGCGGATTCTCGAACCGAAAACGTCCCGTTACTTTTGGCCCATAGTCAGGATGCCTAACTTTGAAGCCTAGTAACTCAATGCGCCTCCGACGGATTTCCTCCGTTCCACTTCTCAGAGGTACCCAGAGGTGCCCTCTTATATATCCTGCGAACAGCTTCCAGTCGGATGGACGGCAGTGACGTATATGGTGTTATGAAGTATGCTACATTGAGATAACACTTTAGTCATGGGACACAACTCTTCGAAATCTCGCTAAGGACGTGCGGGCCCCAGAGCGGGGCCGGAGGGTGGTGTTAGGCTCTCGATCAATGAGGGTCTTTGCGCAGTTACCCTACCGAGAGGTCTGTGCATTTTCTATATGCCTAACATGAGCTCCCTCCTACAAGGTTTCGTCTCGAACACCTTCTTGGTATTATCTATTTAACAAATTTCCTTTTAAGACCCGATGTGGTCAGGGTAAAAAACCTTCCAGCGTTTGCTTGTCCACCGTAGGAAAACCTTTTCCTCATCGTCTTACTTCTTCCTGTCCTGGCATCTCCGGGTTGTCGCGATGAAATTCTTCCACTACTTCTTCGGCATTTTCCATGCCTGTAGCGGGTTCCCAAGTATTTTCGTCTTCCGCACAACCCTGCCATTTCACAAAGTACCACAGCTCCCGTATCTGCCTATACCGGTTGCTGACCCTTCGCCTATATGTCCGTATTTCGCTTCGGACAATTTTCTCTATTTCCCATTGCAAATCCCCTTCAACCTCCTCTGGTTCCCTCGGAGGTTGTCTGCGGTCTGGATGAACCGATTCTCGATATGGTTCGAGTAGGGATACATGGAAGACAGGGTGAATGTTCCATCGATCGGATATGTTTAGCTTAAACGCACGACTGCCTCTTTTTTCCAATATTTGGAACGGCCCATATAGTTTGGGCGCTAGCTTTTTTGACTTTCGCTTAGTGCGTATGTTTTTTGCGTTTAACATAACTTTATCGCCAATCTTAAACTCAGGTTGTTTGTTGGCCTTCCGATCGTAGTATTTCGCCATTCCTTCCCGTGTCTTTTCAAGTGAACTTTTTGCTTGTTCATGTATCGTCTTGATCCAGTTCGCGTAAAGGGTAGCACCTGGGTTTTGGGCCTCGCGCTCTTTCATCCACTCCGTCTGGGGATGGAAACCATAGTTCGCGTAGAAGGGTGACATTCCATAGGCGTTGGTCGCAGAATTGTTGTACGCGTGTTCCGCTAGTGGTAGCAACTGATACTAGTCGTCCTAGTCGTAGTTGACAAAACTTCGAAGATATCCTTCCAGCACTTGGTTGGTTCTTTCTGTTTGTCCATCCGTTGGTGGATGATACGTGGTTGACATTCGTCGCTTTATTTCCAACGCCTTACACAGGGATTCCCAAAATTCCCCTGCAAACTTAGAGTCCATGTCTGAAATGATTTCCGTCGGTAAGCCATGTAGCTTCCAGACTTTCCTTAAGAATGTATTTGCGACATCCTTTGCCGTGGCCGTAGTTTGTAATCCAAGAAAGTGTGCCATCTTCGTGAACCGATCCACAACTACCATAATCTGTGTACAACCTTGTAATTCTGGTAGTTGGGTTATGAAGTCAACTGATATTGACGACCATGCCGTAAACAGGGTCTGTAGCGGCTGCAACAATCCGTATTTCGCATGTCGTGGTGATTTGTTGTGTTGACAATCATCGCAGGACCGTACATAGTCATTGATCCACTCGGCTAATCCCTTCCAGTAGAAATCTCTCATGACGATTTCAAGGGTTTTTTCTTGTCCGAAGTGTCCAGCTATCTTTGCGTCGTGGCATCCTTCGGCTATCTTGGTGTACAACGCTTAGTTGTCCGGCACGAATAGACGATTCTTATAGTATAGGAGGTCATCAATTAATGTCCAGTTCTTAGGGAATTCTTTTCCTTCAATTCAGAGTTTCGACAAATCCTCTCGTCGTTTTAGCCAGTCTCTATCCGATAGCGTTGCCTCAAGAAGTTGTCCAAGGAATTCAGGATTAAACTTTTTCATAGTCTTTTGTCTTAGCATGGCCGTTGATAATAGTATTTTCTCTGGTATTTCTTCGATGTTGTACCAGGACAAATTTTCGGTTGCCGATGCTTCCAGCTGACATATGGTGGGTTCCTGTTCCTTTATCGTTAAACTTCTTGTCGCGATGTCTGTACTTCCGAAACCTTGGGCTCCTCTTTCAGTCTCGTCTAATTCATCGACTTCCATTAAATCGGATGTGTCGATTTTTTCCACTATGAGTTGAGCCATTCTGTCTCCTTCTCGGACTTGACAATCAACATCTTTGTAGTTGTATAGCAAGACTTTGAGTTCCCCTGTATAGTCGGCGTCTATTGTCCCTGCGCCGACCGAGATTCCGGAACGTACTGCCATTCCACTACGGGCCGCTACTCGTCCATATGTTCCTGCTGGTAGGCTTATTGCTAGTCCAGTATCGAGTAGCGCCTGTCCGCGTTTAGGGATGATGGCGTCGCTTATAGCATAGAGGTCATGTCCGGCCGCCATTCTTGAACCTTTGGTGGGTAACCTCGCCTTATGGTTCAATCTTCTTACTCGGATATACCTGTCCGAGGTATTCGTCTCTCGCTTCAGCGCCATGTCTTTTTCATCGCTCCAGCCCAGTACTTCTTTCCCTAATCCTTCTTCCTTCTCCTCCTGTAGTGCCAACAGCATTACTTGGAAGTGTTCTGGTTTTAGAACGGTCTGCTCGCGATGCGTAGCTCCCTCCTCAGGACGGTACTCTGGCCGTCTACTTAGCACGTCAGGCTTTCCGCCCTTAGTTCCTGGTCGGTAAATAATCTTAAAGTTGTATTCCGCCAGCTTCTGAGCCCATCGGATTTGGTGTCCACTCCAAACCTTAGAAGTAAGGAAGTATTGTAGGTTTTCATGATCTGTATAAACCGTCACAGGCTTTTCCGTGCCCACTAAGTACTGTCTCCATTCCTTGAACGCTTCTAGGATTGCAAGCAGCTCCTTGTCATGAATCTCGTAGTTTCGTTCAGCCGAGTTCAACTTTCGTGAGTGGAAAGCTACTGGATGTAGCCTTTTTTCCACAAACTGTGACAAGACACAGCCTAAGGCAAAGTTGCTTGCATCCGTCTCTACAACCGTTTCCCGGTCTGGGTAGAAATGTTGTAGAATGGGCGCAGTCGTAAAGCGATGGTTTAGCTCTTTGAACGCTGATTCTTGCTCAGCGCCCCAATGAAAATCCTTTGGATTTCCTTTCAGTGTCTCTGTTATAGGTTTACACACTCCGGAGAAGCCTCGTATAAACCGTCGGTAAAAATTGGCAAATCCAATGAATATCTGGACTTCCTTGACCGACGCTGGCGATTTCCAACCCAATACGGAGTCGACTTTCCTCGTGCTCATAGCTACTCCTTCGACAGATACCATATATCCCAGGAATTCTACTTCTTGGACGTGAAAGACTGACTTTTTCAAGGATACAGCTAGTTGGTAGTCTGCGAGTCTCTGCAAGACTTGATCGACTAACTCAACGTGGCTTTTTTCATCCTTTGAATATATCAAAATGTCATCCAAATAGCAGACCACTCCGTAGTCCAAAAATTCATGCAGGACTTGGTTCATCATGTCTTGGAAGGTTGCAGGAGCATTAACGAGTCCGAAAGGCATCACTTTGTACTCGTAATGGCCGTATCGAGTCCGAAAAGCTGTCTTCCACTCGTCCCCCTCTTTAATTCTTATCAGATGATAGCCGTCTTTCAGATCAAGCTTCGTGAAAATCTTAGCCCCAGCTACTCTATCCCTTAGTTCGGACATCAGTGGGAGCGGGTGCTTGTTCAGAACCGTAATACGGTTGAGGTTTCGGTAGTCTACGACTAACCGAAGTTTACCGTCAGGTTTTGGAACAAACAGCACTGGTGCGCCTGCTGGGGATTTGCTTCTTGTGATTTTTCCTTGATCCATCATCATTTTAAGGTATTCCCTTAATGCGGCAAGCTGTTTTTCTGACAAGGGGTATATCGGACCCCAGGGCGCCTTCGCGTCGTCTTTTAGTTCGATTTCATGATCAAACGTCCTCCGGGGTGCCAATTTTTCCGCTGTCTGAGGCAAGAATAGGTCCTTGTGTCGCCAATATTCTTGAGGTAGCGATCCCAAGACTATATTGTCAGGACTTTCGCTAGTGCCAATTCTTCCAATATAGGCAGCGTTTTCGTCAAAGACTACTGTCTCATCGTATTCGAACATATCTGCTATTCCTTCGTCTTCCTCCACACATTTCTCGCAACATGTTGTGTCGAATGACCATCTTTTTGGGTCTTCAATGTGGGATATGGGATGTTCCTCATGCCACCACCCGAATGGTATGATCATCCCATACGATCCAAGTTCTGCTATTTCACAGGTTATCTCAGACAGATGTCTATTTCTTCCTATCTCCAACCATAAGGGATGGGTGTAGAACTTCCCTCCGGAGACTGCTGCAGTCCCGTCAAATCCATAAATCTTGACCGCGTCTGACCGTTGTGTGAATGGTAATCGGTGTTCCTGTACCAATCTTTGATTGATGACGAACACATTAGAGCCTGAGTCCAATAGGACTTTAATTTTTTGTCGCCTATGGTTTAAAAAGAGGTAGGCGTCTCCCTCAGGGCAGGAATATCTTTTAGGTAGAGACGCGTAAAGCTTGCATCTTTGCGGCTGACCGCGATCTTCTTCTGTCTTTCGTTTTGACATTGTGTAACACGATGTTTGTTACCATGCCCACACGGTTTCGACCATTGAGGTCTCCTCAGACAAACTGAATTTTTCTTGGTATATCGGGCAGCCCACTACTAGCGGTCTTTACCTCCTGCCGAGGAGTTCCCATACCTTCCACTTTTTCTACCTGTGGAACCAAACTTGGGGGTCTCTGCCATCGTCCAGATACCATGGGGACAAGAGCCGGGTGCGTAGGGCTGGTCGGCTGTCCCTTTGGTAACCTTCCCGGGCATATTATCCACCCTCGCTTAACCGTAGACAGTGTCCTCATTTTATCAGGTGCCCGTCCAGTACCATCACGGCACCTAAGTAGTAATAGATAGAGGTGAGGTCTAGAGCTCTTGTACTCACTGGTCGAAGATGCGCCTCGCTCATTTCTCCATGCTTTTCATCTTAGCCCTACTGTCGCTCCTGTCGGTACCCTTGGTGCTGTCTGTTTCCTGTCTAGGTTTTGGTCCTTATCGGAGACCTTTCAGACTCCTGGTCACGTGCCTGACTACCCAAACAAGCATGTGTCCGGGACATTGGGGCGAAACATACGTTATTACCTTGGGAAGCATAGAGGCGCCACCAATGTTACCATTGCTCTTTGTTAATCTTCTTGTCTCAGCAAGAGGGACGCGTGTACTCCCACTCAGGTCATCCCGCATGGTTGCTTTCCTCGCTTCGGTCCCCTTTTTTGCCGTTGATTTCGACTCCTTGAGACTATGTGTCTGCTAGACTACCCGAACACCGTCGTTGTCGGTACCTTTGTGAAGGCTTATGTGATTTCTTCATCTTCGCCTAACTCCCACAATCGGCTGGTGGTTCTGACCTGTCCAGCTTGTGCGGGTTTTCGAGTAGGTCTTGGTGGTTTGGCAGACCTTGCTCGGTTGGGACCCATTCGTAATGGTCTTCGGCTGACTGCCGCTGCCGATACTTGAATGTTCCCGTAGCACGTCTTATATGTGTGGTTCTTTTTTCCACATCTCGTGCAGATGTTGTCCTTTTTTCTCGCATCAATAACGCTTTGCGAGATTCCTTGGTGTACTTCAGACCAATTAGAGTGTGTGACCGGAGCACTTCCTCCTAATTTCTTAGTTGGCCGTTCCGACTTGTGGTCCTCTCGTTTTCTTTTTCGTGAGGGTCCCCCACCTCCTTTTATATAAGCCTTATCCTTTCGTGGCTTATCAGATTTTTCATCCCTTGAGGATTTATCTTTTGTATCCTTAGAGGAGGTGTGTCGGGAATTGCCTTCTTTCAGTAACTTTTTTCGGTACTGAAGGTCTTCTTCTGCCCGGCCGCCTTCTATGACAACGTTTTCCCATTCTTCGTCGGTGTCGAACTTCTAGAAGGAGATGCGGGTGAGGATTTCTTTGGGCAAGTTTTTTTCGACTGCCTCTCTCCATGATTCACCTGTTGTTGTTCAGGTTGTGCATGATTCGGAGGTAGGTTTGAATGTTGCCTTTGTATTTTACTTCCTTCATATCCCGCAGGGCTTGTCGTCCTTCTTGTAGGGGCGCAAAGGCCTTTCCTATTTCGTACGAGAAACGGGTCCAACTTCAAAAATTTCGATTTTGGATCTCGCCCTGTAACCCGTCCATTTTTCTGCGGTACCATATCGTATATGGTGTCACCACTTTTCCCTTGGTACGGTTGAGAGCGTATATGACCCGTTCGCGGTCATCTCTCCAGATGTGGGGGTTTCGATCAAAATAATCGATACATTGTTGTAGCCAAATGTGCACGTCTTGGTGCTTTTCTCCTTCGAAGTGTGGTGGTGCTTCTGCGGGTCGTTTGGTATTCACCGCGAAGGCTTCTGCTAGGACATTTGCCATGTCTGATTGTTCGGGGGTTAAACCCCTGCGGCGTCTATCTGGACCACCGCCTCTTCTTCCTGTATCATCATCGCTATCACCACCGTCGTCATCACTGGGGTATCCTCCACCTTGTCCAGGTGGCGGAGCTATGTCTGAGGTTCCTTCCCGACTAGATTGGGGTTTCTCAATTTGTTTTCCCTTTTCCTGCCTAGTCGGTCTGGAATAATACTCATCATCGTCTTCCACAGATTCCATCCTTACACGCTTGCTAGCCTCCGGTTTTTCTTTCGGAGTCTCTTTCTTTCTCGAGGAAATGAGAAGTTCTTGGACCGCTTCACCAATCTTTTTTAGTTCACCCTGTTGAGATGAGAGTGCTTCACGAGTCTTCTTTGCTTCGTTTTGAAAAAGCGTATCTCTTTCCTTGAAGGCAATATTTACCTTCCGGTCTCGGTCCTTCATTTCCTTTCTGATTTCCTCTACAGCTTGTTGTAGAAGCATGTCCCGTTCAAGCGTGGTCTGGTGCAACTGTGAAGTGACCCCTTCGTGATGTTCTTGTCTGGCAGCTTGTTGTGCCAGGTTTTCCGCGATTTCCCTTACTATCCTTTCTTGTAGAGACTTTACTTCAGTCTCTACTCCCTGACATTGCATCAACAGGACCCCTATGTCCTGATTATGGATATCCTTTCCTTCAGCGATTTTTGTTTTTGAATTTCAAACAATCGAAGCGCGTTTTCCTGTTGAGCTCCCATGAGCTGGGCAAACGCTATATTTGCTGAGTCGATGGAGGAAGTTATGTCCCTCCGGACATCGCGCAGTACCACTCCTACTCTTGCAGCTAGCTTTGCCAAGTCGGCCGCCTGATCCCTTGGCCTCGGAGTAGATGAGCGGGATGAGCTGGGGACGCTTGATGCCCGTGATCCATCTCTTGGTGGACGCCTTAGTCCCGAGAGGAGTGATGAAGGTTGGCTCAGTGCATTTTCGCCTTCACTTCCGGTGTCCATTGCATCTTTATCCTTTATTCCTTTAGGAGGTTCTCTCCACGGCACCGGAGTTCCCGGACCTTCAGGTATCCATGACGTCGATGGGTCTGTCATCTTTTCCTAGCTAAAGGGTGCTATAAAGAACCGTCTTAGTGAGAGTTTGGGTGGTTTCCGAGTCTCCACGCTAAAGGTATAGTAGGTGTGAAGCTACTGCCAAGGGATCCTTCTTCACTGGTGTCCCAGTCGAGGAAGGGTTTCCAGATGAACCCTGGCCCATACCAGGTTTCGTAGAGCTTTTGAAATTGTTCCTCCGTAGGAACTAGGGTTGGGTCGGTATACCACGAGGGCACTTCTTGTTCCAGGAAAGGTATTTCTGAAAGTGACTTCCAAAATAACACCTCCTCGACTGATGGTAAGTGTATTTTGGTAGGTGGTTCAAATATTGAACAGGTTCGGGATAGTTCCTCAAAAGTGTCTAAACCGACCGTGTTTTCAATAGTTTTGCCGTGGGCGTGAATCAAACCCATGCGTTTTTGAGAACAAATGCCGAGGGGTATCCGAGTATGTTTAGAGAGCCTTGGTAACAAGGAGATCTAACAATATAGTGTTATGCGGAAGCCGACTCTAAATAATTGTCAAGAAGACTTAGGCCTGAATCTTTCGTAATAGACGGATATTTGTCTAGGAAGGCTCGGTGTCGTTCTGTTCGTTTATGACTACTAAGAACTCGCTTATTCGATAGGGGAAATATTTTTATAAAGATTCGTAGGTAAAACAATGTTATATTGTTAAGGTCTCTTCTCCGGCGCTTGATCATGTCTAAAAGCTTGGGAGGCACTTCGATATTTATATCCCGCGTCTGAGTGTTCGCGGACTACATCTAATCCTCCTATAACTAAGTACTTTATCCAAGATTGTATGCTAACGTCTCATAGTCTTAACAAGTGCGAACACTGTTTGACTCTGAACTCTCACACACCATCTTCGTTCTCATAAACTCTTTTCCGTCTACTCGTAGGATGCGTAATTATCCTCGAATGACCGGTCTTCGATTTATAGAGACGAGTAGACTTCTGTTTGAAACTGCAGTCACCTTGACTATCGTCCCAGTAGTCTCTTCCGATTCCACATAGTAGCCAGCGTATGTGTCGGGTACCTATGCATGATGCAGGCTATGTAGACGGTATGCCAAAACTCTTAAGTCTACCACCTATTAGGTCTTCTGAGTCTGAGCAGCTTCCCCTAGGTCCGCCCCGCCTCAAAGAGAATCACCTCTCGAGGGATCCCGTTTCCAGGACCAACCAACATACAGCGGCCTTCAGATAGGTATTGGTGTCATATCTAACCCCTATGGCCTCTGGGGCACTGTAGGAGTAGTTGCGGATTTTCGAACCGAAAACGTCCCGTTACTTTTGGCCCTAAGTGAGGATGCCTAACTTTGAAGCCTAATAACTCAATGCGCCTCCGACAGATTTCCTCTGTTCCACTTCTCAGAGGTACCCAGAGGTGCCCTCTTATATATCTTGCGAACAGCTTCTGGTCGGATGGACGGCAGTGACGTATATGGTGTTATGAAGTAGGCTTTATTGAGATGACACTTTAGTCATGGGACGCAGCTCTTCGAAATCTCGCTAAGGACGTGCGGGCCCCAGAGCGGGGCCGGAGGGGGGTGTTAGGCTCTCGATAAATGAGGGTCTGTGCGCAGTTACCCTACCGAGAGGTCTGTGTATTTTCTATATGCCTAACACCATCACCATAGAGGAAAATCTGATCTCCTGTTGTTTTGAATGCATGGGCTAATAGCTTATTTTGAAGTTTAGACTCAGTCCAAATTCCCCAATCGCTCATTCGGCCTTCATAAGGTCCTGAAATATTACTTATTATTCCATCAGGAGTCGTTACACCCTGGAATACTATAGTATGCCCTTTCTTATATCCAGAATAGAAATATTGCTGATCAACGACATTTCTCCGAGGCCTACAAATGAATTTATGGGTTCCATCTATAAATCTCCAAATTCTGCCTGATGGTTCACCATGAGCCTGTATTACATTACAATATTTTGTAAGAACCAGTCTTGTAAGTCTCTTCTCATCCCTGAATTGATGGTACTTGTATTTTTCATTAAGATAGTTACAAACATCATTGAAAACTGTACTAAGCCAACCACGTTCGTGCCTAAAGATATCCATTGCTTGTTTCAAACGCTGTGGATAACTGAGCCGAAATAAAACCAATGCTAATGCAGTTGATGGCTTTGCTCTATATTTGTACCGAAAACTTGATGGTATATCAAAAAGTTGAGCAAGCTCAATTACGTGATGTTTTTCAAAACGTAAGTACTCCTGACACCACGAGTTGGACATATTCTCTATCTCAAATTGCTGATCAGAATTAAATGTACCAAGCGAATACGGTAACTTCAATTTTGGAGTATAGCCCCGAAACGAATTCATGAAGTCAATTGAGAAATATGCTAGTATTTCACTCTGTTGCTGAACTGAATACGATAGACTCATACTAATTCTATTTGACATAGTTTCAGAATCCGCAACTGCTGCTAAAATAACCAGAAGTTTGATTTTTATTAACTCTGCCATATGTACATCAATATTCATTATGATAAAATAAACACTAATATAAATAGGATACAGTTAATAGTACCCCCCCAGAAAGCAGAAAATGACTTGAAAAATAAATTGAGTAGGTGGCTCAGGTGATCGGTGAATGAGCTATGGGGAAGTCTGATGGTGGGGGGGTTGACAGGTTGTGGATTTGCCGGAGATGGGTGGGCGGGGGGGTAAGTGGATGGGAGATGGATGAGTAGAGAATAGGCGGGTATGTATAGGTGGATGGATGATAGATAGATAGGTAGGTTGGTGATAGGTAGGTGGAAGATAGTTGAGTGAGGGGTAGGAAGGCAGCAAACAGGTCGTTGGATGATTGTTGGACAAAAGATAGGTAAATAGGGATAGGGAGGTAGCAGTTATGCTGGTAGGCGATACGTGTGTAGAAGATAGATGGACAGGAGCATAGGCAGGCAGCGGAGCGGGTGGTGGGAAATAGGGAGGCGGTATAATAGGACGGCGGGAGAGAGGTAGATAAACGATAGGTGGGAGGGGAAGAGGGAAGCAGCGGATGGATATGTAGGAGATGGGTGGATAGGTGGATGCAGGATAGGTAAACGGGAGATATGTGTGGAGAGGTGCCTGGCGTTCGACGGGCAGTAGATAGGTGAATGAAGGATAGGTAGATAGGTAGGTGGGATATTGGTAGGCAGAGGATAGGTGGATGGAAGATACGCAGGATGGTAGGTAAATAGTGAGATGGAAAAATAGATATATTGTAAGATACAATGAATCCGAAATCTTTATATTGTAGCATATAATCTTTAAAATGAAAATGCAAAATGACAAACGCTGGAGTTAAATACTTACATTTTTTACAAACGATAAGAATATAAAAATGCTGTGGCTGGAGTTCAATCTCTTGGCAAGAGGTTGGTCAAGCCAATCATCGCTTTTGTTTTGTTCTACTTAATGCTGCACTATCTTTGCACTAGGCTAACTGAGATTTTAGCGCACATCAGAAAAAAAAATCTATCTCCTTCCCTGTTCCCTGTCGAATCCCTACTGTCACTATGGCAACATAATGTGCATCAGTGAGCAGAACCTCGCTATTGCAAGCACTGTACCGCTGCTATTGAGCGGCTGACCCCTGCTCTGTATGATACTTGTACTTGTACGAGTACTGTACAGGTACAGTACCACGAATTCATGATCAACCCCTGTAATTGGGTTTCTAAATATATTTATCATTGAAAGGGATGTCTTGTCGAGCATTCGTGGGCTGTGACCCCTAGTCACAACCTTGGCACGAGAATTGATTTGGATGGGTGCGCTTTTTCCCGCCAGCCTCTGCCTAACTTGATCCTAATCAACGATTTTCACATTCATCGAGCTCCTCACCGAAACCCTCTCCCCTAACATTGTGTGCGAAATATCTCGCATTTTGTTTTACACCATACAGTAGGTTTGATCCTCTCTATTGATGTACAAGAAGATCCCACTCATATCTGACCCCGGGTGTTGGCGTGTTGCAGGCTAATTAGACTCCCGGTTCAAGCGAAAAACCATTAAGAAGATTGGAAAGAAGCTGAGAAGGGGGGAAGAACGGTAGAAGTCAAAGAATAGGTGTATGAGCCGAGTAAGTGTGGCCCTTGCACTGGAATTTTGGGTTCTTTCAGCTATTGTTCCCGAGAGCAATCCGTAAAACTAACTCTATAGTACCAAAGGGCGGAGCTCTAGTGAGAATAATTCCCGAACCCGCTCAAGGCCTACTCAAGGCCTTTAGAGAAACAGGCCAGCAGTTACACTCCAAATAAACGAGGAAATTCGCTTTCTGGACGACCGCAACGACAAGCTCAGCTCGGGCCAGGAGATCGATTCGCTAGAGGGACTGCAGGGGAGACTTGAGCCGCAAAACCCGCATATCCAAATAGTAACCTAGGGGGTGTACGGTATCACAGATTGGAAATTATGCGTCAGTTTATGCGGGCGGGCGTGCAGAGGATACGGGGCCCGGATAATCCGAATGGATTAAGGGCCATCGATGACAAAGGCGTGGCGCGGCACAAGCAGAGAAAGTACGGTGAAGCCGAGATGATGCATCAACGTGCATTGGCTGGCAGAGAGAAAACTCTAGGGCCAGATCATCAAGATACCTTACAGAGTGTCAATAATCTCGGTACGACTCTGCATAGTCAAGGAAAGTACCAGGAAGCTGAGATTATGCATCGACGTGCATTGTCCGGCAGAGAGATAACGCTCGGGTTAGACCATCAAGATACCTTACAGAGTGTCAGTAATCTCGGTGCGACCCTGCGTAGTCAAGACAAGTACGACGAAGCTGAGATCATGGATCGACGTGCATTGGCGGGCAGAGAGAAAATGCTCGGGTTAGACCATCGAGACACCTTACAGAGTGTCAATAATCTTGGCATGACTCTGCGTAGTCAAGGAAAGTACGACGAAGCTGAAATCATGGATCGTCGTGCCTTGGCGGGTAGAGAAGAGGTGCTCGGGCTAGACGATCAAGATACTTTACAGAGTGTCAATAATCTCGGTACGACTCTGCATAGTCAAGGAAGGTACAACGAAGCTGAGATCATGGATCGTCGTGCATTGGCGGGTAGAGAGGAGGTGCTCGGGCTAGACGATCCAGATACCTTAGGGAGTGTCAATAATCTCGGTGCGACTCTGCATAGTCAAGGAAAGTACAAGGAAGCTGAGATTATGCATCGACGTGCATTGGCCGGCGGAGAAAAAACTCTCGGGTTAGACCATCGAGACACCTTACAGAGTGTCGATAATCTTGGTGCAACTCTGCGTAGTCAAGGAAAGCACTACGAAGCTGAGATCATGGATCGACGTGTATTGGCGGGCAGAGAGAAAGCTCTCGGACTAGATCATCGACATACCTTACTGAGTGTCAACAATCTCGGTACGGTTCTGCGTAGTCAAGGAAGGTACAACGAAGCTGAAATCATGTATCGACGTGCACTGGCGGGTAGAGAGAAAACGCTTGGACTAGATCATCCAGATACCTTACAGAGTGTTCAAGGTCTAGGTGTGGCCCTGTATCGCCAGGAAAAGTACGACGAGGCGGAGATCATGCACCGGCGTGCTTTTGCTGTCCTTGAGAAAACGCTCCGGGTGGATCACCGGGATAACTTACATAGCGCCAATACTCCAGGTGCGGCGTTCCACGATCAGAAAAAGAAAAGCGAATTAGAGATTATGCATCGAAATGCAGCAGCTGGGGGGAGCGTGCATAGATCACGTCGCCCGGACGCCCTACTAGGTGTTGTTGGACTAGCCGTGACGCTTCTTGCTGCGAGAAAATATGAAGAAGCGGAGATCATGTATCGACAGGCCCTAAGGACTATGGAAAAGACTCTTGGGCCAGATCATCCAGATACCCTTGACACTACGAATACGCTCGGCGAAACGCTACTCGAGCTCGAAAAATATGACCAAGCGGAGGCTATATGCCAACGCGCATTAGCGGGCAGAGGCAAATCTCTAGGAGGAGACCATCCAGCTACCCTTACAAGCGCCGATAACGTTGGTCGGACATTATATCATCAAAGAAAGTACGAAGAAGCGGAGTTGATGTTTCGATCTACGCAGGCTGGCAGGAAAAAAGTGCTTGGACTATATCATCCAGATACCATACTGAGTGTCCTTCGCCTAGGTGTGACATTACTTGATCAGAAAAAGTATGGAGAAGCTGAGATCATGTATCGACATGCCCTTGAGGTTATGGAGAATGCCCTGGGGCCCGATCATCCGGAGGTCCTTGACAGCATCAATACGTTAGGCGAGACGCTTCTGGATTTGAAAAAGTATAGCGAAGCGGAAGTTATGTGTCGACGTGCGCTGGTGGGCAGGGAGAACACGCTCGGACCAGATCATCGGGATACCTTACTAAGTGCCAATAATCTTGGTTTGGCGCTGCGTAATCAGCATAAGCACCACGAAGCGGAGATTAGTTATCGACGTGCAATGATAGGTGCGGAGAAGACGTTTGGGCATTGCCACCCAGACACCTTAATGTGCATCTATAATCTGGCTGGGACGTTGCACAAGCAGGGGAGGTACGACGAGGCGGAGGTAATGTATCGGCGTGTGCTGGGAAGACGAGAGGGGGTTTTGGGGCTGGGCCATCGACACACCATTCGTAGCCTGATTAAGCTAGGCACGGTACTCTATGAGAATGGAAAGTACAAGGAAGCGGAGATTATGTATCGACTTGCAGTTACTAGGGCGGAGAGATCTGGGGCCGGGCCATCCTTCGACTCGAAAACCTTTTAATTACCCCTCGACGTTTCTTTATGCCCGGACGACAAGTGCCTTGGACGCAGCATCGTGGCGAAGATGAAGGCTTTGGACTTACTCAGGGATCAAATCATGTTGCCTGTTATTTCATGCATCTTAATATTTTAAATTTCTTTTTTCCCCAGATAGATACTCTTTCCAGCTCTTATAACGTCTAAGTTCTTTTTGGTGGAGATGTTGGGTGGTTTAACATTACGATCGGAGTTAATTTAAATTTGTAATCTAAGATCTAGTAATTTATTCCTTCCACGTGATCAAGACCCTTCTTCATTATAACAGGTCCACTGATAGCCCAACGGACTTGCTAGAGCGAATAGTACCTGCGGTTTCTCTTCACATCACGCATCCCCGCAAGATAGAGGCTTTGGTGTACGTGGGTAGGGTTGTGCTCCCGCTTGGTCACGAATCAACGCCAACCATATGAACAAGTTTTCTTCGACATCCGCTGTTCCCCCAGTGGACTCAGGCACATTCTGCATCTTTGCCGCAGAAGGGAACCAACCTTCCGGAAAGGTGTGCTAGGGAGGTCGAGAGTAAGCGCAGATGTCGCGACCAATGCATTAATGCACGCCCGGTGTTCTGCACAATCTAGAACTGAAGGCATTAGTGACCAAGCGTCTCCAGTGGTCACAACGTGAGTTCTTACCAAGAGGGAGACACATATTGCAAAACCAACATTCGAAACGAGAGGCCACTAAGGAGCGGGACATATACCTTGCGTTCCGCAAGTCAACTACAGGACGCCATTCCCTCGGGATCGACAACCCAATCCACCCCTCCCATGAATCTGCGATACTAGCCTTTCCCTGCCTGCCTCCTAGGGAACAAGGAAGACATCGGACCGCGCTGTTGGAGCTCTTAGACACATCCCGGCCCCCAAGGGAGGACTAGTTCTGTGTATAAATTCCTTGCTTGGATAGATAATAACTTATAGCTTTCTTCCTCCAAACCTGCCACCCCCGGAATTCCCTGCACAAAACGAGACTTTATAGATGTGATCGCCGGAGCTCACTCGGAGAGCCCACCGGGTGTGTTGATCTCCCCTGCGCTTAAGATACGTTTGTGGCTGGCACAGGCACTCGGCAGCCGTGATCGTAATCTTAGACCTGTTTAATTGCGGTTGCGCAATGGGGGTCCTGGCGGTAGAGAAAGTTGTGTGATTGTGTGAGAGTAAAATGGTCGAGAAGTATCCTTTGAAAATATGTCGAGAATTCAGGTCATAGTTGAGACGCGATAACTAGCAAAAATTCTATATAATGTCTAACTAGGGATAATGTAGTGAATAAGCGGCACGTGGCATGAGCCGGCGGTCCGATGGCTCTTGATAGACGGCTCCCCTTTTCCCGTTAGTGATTCTACCTCACTGTGCCATCCCGGATCTCTCAGGCGCGGCCCAAAAGCACAGCATATGATACCACAGAATCCCGGCCTAGCGCCTTTACAAAGATATGGCTCCGCTGTTCCCGACAAATATTTCTGGGATTGTCGCGGTCCAATTTTGCGCGACATGAGCTATGCCCCCAATCTCCCAGCGACGGGACAATTGTGGCACCAGCACAGTTGTGATGTTTGCCTTTGCACCGGAATAGGTACAGAATCTTGTACAGCGAATATATATTTTCTACGTGAGCAGGGTTGTGCATTTTGAAACTCCCGCCCGATCGGAAAAAACATCCGTAGTCCAGGTCAGAGAGGTATATTTTGATCCATCTTTTTACAGATCCAGAAAAATAGTCCGGGGCAGCGAGAAATTAGGGGGACCGAGATCCGGGATGACGGGGGGGTAATTGTGCGATGTTGCTGATGGCTCAGCGGGTGTGGCGTGGGAGGGAAGGCAGTGGAGTGAGAGGGGCTCACACTCTCGGACAAGAAAACTCGTATGGTATCGTGACCATGGTATCATACTGCCCAAGGCCACCCAATAATCTGAGAAGCTAAGACAATCTTCTGGAAGCATTGCCGTGGAGAACGGCCCCTCTTAGTTGTCAGTCATTTCTCTCGTGAATGGCTCTGGCCTTTCCCGCCTGGAAACCTCTTATTTCAGGTCGATTGACTGTTTAGAGGGAAAGAGCAAGGACGAGAGTAGATTGACCGACCTGGACACTATCAGAATCACCCTGGGGTTTAAAAAAGGTGTCACCATAAACTTCACAGGTGGGCATTTCCACCCGGCAGCTCAACGATCTGAGACACGTTTCATGAGCACTTCCGCCGAGTGGCTTTATGATACGCATTTCTAGGTTGTTTGGTGCCTATTGCTTGGTGTTCCTGGATCGGGATGGCTTTTTCCGGGATGGTAAATTGGCTACTTGGGTCTTTTCTAGGACTACTATTGGCTTCTACACCGGGTGTTGGCACTTGTGTTTTGTGCATTGTGCACAGCCGTGTACTATCCCCGGGCTTTACCGCCTTCTATCGTACCCCCCCTTCTTTTTCAGAGAGTCTCTAATAACTTGATTTGTTTTGAGAAGCCACGATATAGGCTAACCTAGGGTTTTCGGGTCACTATGGAATTTAAGAATTTGGTTCATTGCTTCCCCATACCCCCCCCCCCGCACGGTTCTCCCGGCTCATACATGCTTGACTGGCTGGGTTTCGTTTGCAGGAGTGGCGCTTGTCAAGGTCTGGCTTTTGCGAAAGCGTTGTTGGTCCGTAGTATTTGGTGGATTATGTTGGGTCTTCACCGGGGTAAGTCCTGAGATGTGTGGTTGTGCTTACCGCAGATTGTCCGTTGAACTCTGGCATGCGTTAAACAATGGGAGGCAAATAGCGAGGTCTTGAAAGGGTTGTTCAATATCTCACCATTCCGTTTCCCCCGCAAACAACGGAACATCCTGGATATTCCGGATAGATAGAAGAGAAGGAGGGAAGAAGAGCTCGGAAGCGCAGCCAACTAGCAGGTATTAAAGAGCCCTCCTCCCAAGCCCTCCATATCATTGTCACCCGGCATGCTCACTGGAACCATGTAAAGCTGTGATGGAGTCAACTAGTGATGGCCCGCCGCCAGACCGGGCCACCGGGGATACCGAAGAAATAGCTGTTAGAAATTGCGGAATCTGCTCGATATTCTCGGAACCCTCTCAACATACTCAAAATCCTTTCGACATTTTCCAAACACGTTCGGCATGCTCAGAGCCCACTCGTGCGCGCAGGATGTTCGTTTTGCTGGTTCGTTTGTTTGGATAGAGGTCTCGGGGATACGTTTTGGAGGAGTGCGCCAGTGGAACGGAAACATGTTCCCGGTGGAAGCAGAGCGGAAGTATCCCAGAGACAGAAAGGTAACTGTCCGGAGGCGACGGATAGTGGGAGTCTTTGAGCAACCAGTTTTTCTTTTGATGGCATGGGCGTGTGCGGAGAGGGGGAAAACTTATTATATGTGGACAGTGTAGATCAGAATGGATATGTCAGGAGGGGGGTGGAAGCTGGAAGGATATCTTTACCGTGTTTTGCTTATACCCCTGTCCCCACCGCTAGCTAGCTAGTTACGGTCGCGCGGGAGAACGAGTTGTCGAGCGAGAGCGTTGAGAAGAGTACTTGTACCTCTGCTCTCCAAGTCACGTGCAGGCGATTAGAGTTTGGTTATCCTTACTAAGCATCGTCTCGTTTCATCGTCTCCCCTTAGCATCACCGTTTCGCCCTTAGTCGTTCGCAGTTCGTCATTCACGGTTCAACGTCACGCCCTTTTGCTGTCTGATCGCCGTAGCCGGTTTTTCTTTTGCCGTGTTATCGGCATCGTCATTCCGCCGTTTCACTGTTACGCCATTTCACCGCTTGATCGTGGTAGCCGTTTCACTGGTCGTTCTGCTACTCAAAGGGTCGTTGACGTTTTCGTGTTTTCGCTGGGTCTAAAAGTCGCCGCCGTTTAAAAATAGCCCTGAGACAATACAGTCTCTCCTCTCGAACCAGCAAATAATCCATTCATATACGCCAGATCTTTAAACTACAGTACTCGTGTACAAGTACCAGTTTTGAGCGGTGCCGACCTTTGAAACGGCGATGATTAGTAATGCAACACAAAAGACTCCGATCGCCAGAGGACAACTTTCCGGCAAATGGGGAAGTTCGCTTGTTCTCACTCAACCCTCTCCGTACTATCACTCAATCTAACCATCTAAACGGGTCCCAGAAAAGTCATCCTCCTATCTTTCCATCAATCACCGCACATATCCACTCTCGTGCACGCAAATCTCCCTTGCCTTTGCGCACCCCGATTCTAACAAAGAATGGCAGGCTTCATCGAGACTCACACTGCTCGTAGCCTCCGCTTTGATCGGCCCCTTCGACTCTCCGGTAGCCCACTGTTTCCGACGGATGCATCATTTCCTCCCATGGGTGCGTTAATCCAAAGCACATCTCGGAAACATTTATCTGAACAAATAAAACAACACCCTGAGCACGCCGAGCAGCATCCATGATTTCCAACAACTAGGACCATCAGCGACTACCAAAATCCGGGTAAGATTCTCGCGTGACTGATTACCACCTTGGTACGGTACGCCATCCACCATCCTTAAATTCAATAAGCCCAATTCCTAATAGTTGTCTGAAACGTGGATCATGCCCTCTGTACCGCTGGGGGTACGTATCTACTAGACGGCCTACTATCTGTTATCGGTATTCTGCAACATGCTTCCAACCCTGAAACCCCCAAAACTATATCCTCGGTGAACTGCTGTACTCGGAGAGACCTAGAATGAAAGTGCCACCTTAAAGCACTGATTCTAGGTTTATCAATAGTTAGTTTGAATTAACCCCCGCTCTTAGACCTCTATCTATAGATTCTTGCTTCGTTGTGGTGGCCGCGGTGTATGCTTAATAATTCGTCTGGCTAGTGTACTAGATATGCCCAAGTTACTCCGCAATCTACGGCCTTTTTTTTTTTTGCAAGCGTAATGTTTTTCCCTAGATTGTCATTTCTTAATGTATTTTGTATTGAGTCTGATATACTGTGCCGGTATTTGGAACCAGTAGCTGACCAATTGCAAACTTCGTAACCCACTACGGTACCCAATTGTAGGATACTAGTAGTCGTAGTCGCCGATGTTCATTAGTAAAAAGATCCCCGCACTTCAAGGGGCGGTACAATATTGCCGTGCTAAAAACCGGGTACTGTACTCCGTCATGGCTTGCCGGGGCGGAACAGAGCTACCAGTACAAGTACTTGAGAGTGCGGTAGGTAGCCTGCCGTATCGGAGAACCACTCGACTATGGAGGTTCTATTGCGTGTGAACTTGGGCTCGCTGCATTATGCTGCAAACGGACTGGCCTGTGCGTGGAGGAAAAGAGGCTCTGCAGAGTAGGAGAAATATTCATGCAAACTTCAGCACATGCGATAACTTTATTGCCATCCGGGGAAACTTATTCGCCTACTGCTAGCTTGGATGAAATCATCCTCGGCCAATCAGCCACTTTGTTTACATTGTTTACAAGCCTAAGCTCACACCATTTCATAAACTACTGTACTGTACAGGACAAGTTCAACATTAAATTTGCGGTAGCTCGGTTCCTAGTCCACTCTCGAACTGCCGTAGCTTGCCTTCCCCATCGTATTTGGGTATTCAAAGACTGCTGCTGTGGCAACAGGGGCGGTTCACATAGACTGACGGAACTCCCCTATTGGTTCCGAGGGGTGCGCTTTGCCCCTCAACCTCAGCCCCACTTGTCGAGCAGCCTAGCCTGGTCCTAATCCACGATTTTCATATCCATCGAGCTTCTTACCGGAACACTCTCCCCTCCGATTATTGTTTGCGAAATATCTCGGATTCTGCTTTACATCATACCGTAGGTTCTGTCCTCGCTATTGATGCAAATCCCACGCATATCTGACGTTGGGTGTTCGCGCGTCGCATGTAGATTACTCGAGTAGACTCCCGGTTCAAGTGAAAAACTACCGGGCTGGTTGGAGAGAAGCAGAGAAAGGAAACGGAACCGTTCAAGTCAAAGTATGGGTGTACGACCTAGGTAAGTGTAGTCCTTGCGCTGAGAGTAATCTTGGGTTCTATCTAATGTTCTCAGGAACAATCGCTAAAACTAACTCTTTGTTGTACCAAACGTCAAAGATCTAGCAAGAATAATTCCCGATCGCGCCCAGGGCCTACTCAAGTGGCCCAGAGAGACAAGCCAACGGTGACACCTAATAGTTGGGGGATTTGACTTTCGCGACGACCGCAACGACAAGTTTAGTTCAAGCCAAGGGTTCGATTCACGCGTCATAGCAGAGGGGAGACTTGAGCCGCGATCGCATATCCAAGTGATAGCTGGGGGGTCATACTGCAGATTAGAAATCATGCGCCGGTTTATGCGGCAGGGCGTGCGAAGCATGTTGAGCGTGGGCCGTCTGAATGGCTTAAGGAGCATCAATGACAAGGGTGTGGCACCGCACCATCGGGGGGGAGATAACGAAGCTGAGGTCAAGGATCGGCGTACATTGGCAGAAGGAGAAGAAACACTATTGTTAGACCATCGAGATACCTTACAGAGTGTCAACAACCTCGGCACGACTCCGCATAGTCAAGGAAAGCACAGCGAAGCTGAGATCATGTATCAACCTGCAATGATCGGCGGGGGGAAAACTCTTGGGCCAGATCATCCAGATACCTTACAGAGTGTCAGCAATATCGGTGCGGCCCTGCATAGTCAAGGAGAGTACGACGAAGCTGAGATCATGTATCGACGGGCAGTGGCGGGTAGAGTTAAAATGCTCGGTCTAGATCATCAAGATACTTTACAGAGTGTCAACAACCTCAGCACGACTCCGCATAGTCAAGGAAAGCACAGCGAAGCTGAGATCATGTATCAACCTGCAATGATCGGCGGGGGGAAAACTCTTGGGCCAGATCATCCAGATACCTTACAGAGTGTCAGCAATATCGGTGCGGCCCTGCATAGTCAAGGAGAGTACGACGAAGCTGAGATCATGTATCGACGGGCAGTGGCGGGTAGAGTTAAAACGCTCGGGCTAGATCATCAAGATACCTTGCAGAGTGTCAGCAGTCTCGGGACCACCCTGCATAGTCAAGGAAAGTACGACGAAGCTGAGATCATGGATCGTCGTGCATTGGCGGGTAGAGAGAAAACGCTCGGGCTACACCATCGAGATACCTTACTGAGTGTCAGCAATCTCGGAACCACTCTTCATAGTCAAGGAAAGTATGATGAGGCTGAGGTTATGCATCGACGTGCATTGGCGGGCCAAGAGAACATGCTCGGGCTTGACCATCGAGATACTTTAAATAGTGTCCATAATCTTGGTGCAGCGCTCCATCGTCGGGAAAGGTGCGGCGAAGCCGAGATTATGCATAAACGTGCATTGGCGGGCCGAGAGAAAACGCTCGGACTTAACCATCGAGATACTTTACAGAGCCTTCATAATCTAGGTGCGGCACTGTATTGCCTGGAAAAGTACGCCGAGGCCGGAAATGCCCATCAACCTGCGTTGGCGTGCAGAGAGAACGTGGATGGCCTAGATCATCGAGATATCTTACAAAGCGTCAACAATCTCGGCACGACTCTGCGCCGTCAGGGAAAGTATGATGAGGCCGAGATTATGCACCGACGTGCATTAGTAGGTAGAGAGAAAATGCTCGGCCTGGATCATCAAGACACCTTAGAGAGCCTTCATGACCTAGGCGTGGCATTGCATTTCCGTGAAAAGTACGCCGAGGCCGGGGATATGCATCGACGTGGATTGGCGGGTAGAGAGAAAACACTCGGGTTAGATCATCGATACACATTAGAGAGCGTCAACGATCTCGGCACGACTCTGCACCGTCAAGGAAAGTATGGTGAGGCCGAGATTATGCACCAACGTGCATTGGTGGGCAGAGAGAAAATCCTCGGCCTGGATCATCAAGATTCTTTATGCAGTGCCGGTGATCTTGGTGAGACTTTGCATAGTCAGGGGAAGTACAACAAAGCCGAGATTATGCATCAACGTGCATTGGCCGGCAGAGAGAATACTCTCGGTCTTGATCATCGAGATACTTTATGGAGTCTCAGCAATCTCGCTACGACTCTGCGGTGTCAAGGAAAGTACCGTGAAGCTGAGACTATGTACCTCCGTGCATTGGCGGGCAGAGAGAAAACTCTGGGGTTAGATCATCCAGATACCTTACAGAGTGTTAGGGATCTAGCTGTGGCGCTGTATCTTCAGGAAAAGTACGATGAAGCGGAGATTATGCATCGGCGTGCCTTTGCAGTCCAGGAGAAAGCGCTCGGGGTAGATCATCGGGATAGCTTACATAGTGCCAATAATCTGGGTGCAGTGCTGCAAGATCAGAATAATAACACCGGAGTGCAAATTGTGCATCCGCGTGCGGCAGCAGGTGGAGAGAACGCGCTTGGATCACATCGCCCAGGTGTCCCACATGGTGTTTTTCGACTAGCTATTACGCTTCTTACCGAGAGAAAGTACGAAGAAGCTGAGATCATGTATCGACATGCCCTAGGGGCTGTGGAAAAGACTCTGGGGCCAGATCATCCAGACGTCCTTGCCAGGCTAAATATGCTCGGCGAAACGCTGCTTGATGTGGAACGGTATGACGAAGCGGAAGCTATTTGTCGACGTGCATTGGCGGGTAGGGAGAAAGCTCTAGGAGTGGATCATCCAGCTACCCTTACAAGCGCTGATAACCTTGGTCGGACACTTTATCATCAGAGAAAGTACGAAGATGCGGAGGTGATGTTTCAGTCCACGCAGGTTGGCAGAAAAAGAGTGCTTGGACTATATCACCCAGATACCCTGCTGAGCTCCCTTCGCCTAGGCGTAGCGCTACTTGATCAGAAAAAGTATGGAGAAGCTGAGATTATTTATCGACATGCCCTAGGGATTATGGAGAATGCCCTAGGGCCCGATCATCCAGAAGTCCTTGACAGCCTGAATACGTTGGGCGAGACACTGCTGGATCTAAAAAAGTATAGCGAAGCGGAAGTTATGTGTCGACGTGCGCTCGTGGGTAGAGAGAAGACGCTTGGACCAGATCATCGGGATACCCTAATAAGTGCCAATAATCTTGGCGTGGTACTGCGTAAGCAAAATAAGCACCATGAAGCGGAGATCAGTTATCGACGTGCATTGATAGGTGCGGAGAAGACGCTTGGGCTTGAATACCGAGATACCCTCATATGCGTCTATAATCTGGCCGGGGCGTTGCACAAGCAGGGAAAATATGATGAGGCGGAGATGATGCATAGGCGTGCGCTGGCAGGACGAGAGAAGATTCTGGGGCGAGGTCACCGATATACCCTTCGTAGCCTCATCAAGCTAGGCGCAGTCCTGTACGATAACGGGAAATATGGTGAAGCGGAAGTTATTTATCGACATGCAGTTATGGAGGCAGAGAGAGCTCTAGGGCCAAGCCACCCTCTGACCCTGAAATCCTTTATCCATCTCTCGATGTTTCTCGACCGCCGGACGATGAGTACCTTGGACGAAGCATTATGACGCAGATCAAGTGTCTGGATTTTCTTAGGGATGAGATTATGTTGACTATTTTTCGTTCATCCCAGGGCCTCCCGGCATGTCGGCATGTCGCCCTGTTTTTCACGATAACATCCCCGAAAATAGCATATTTGTTGCTGGGTAGTGCTAGAAGCAGGGCTTGTGGGGCGGTGCGATAGATGGCGTAAGGGCAATGCAGTGGATCATAGAAGATACACTGCCATTGGAAGAAATATCTCGAGTGCTGGAGTATTAGTGTTGCCTTTCTTTTGTTGTGGCGGATCTTGAAGAATTTTCTTTGCTTTGTGTTTGTAGGTGTTGGTGTTGCATGGAGGAGCTAAGGGTCCTGTAGGAGAGGGAGATGATTTTGGAGTTTCTTATCTTTTATGATACTACAACCGGTTCTATCTTTCTCGCACATGTTAGGTAGAGAATGAATCCCATATAAGAAACCTAACGTAGTAATATCATCATTCTCTCTTATTTCATCGTCTCCTATCCACACACACTCTTGGCTGCTTACACTTAATACCACTGACAATATTTCCTGATACCAAAACCAAGCTAACTCCGAAGAAAAAGCTAATCTCAAGCCTCAACTTCAAGTCCAAGTCCTCTCTAATCCTAGCATACCCAATGGGCCCTCCGAGTGATGTAGTAGATGCTGCTCCACTTATTTTGCGCGAATACAAAGGAAACGCGACGCCTGTAGGTTGAGGAGTAATGAGAATTGTGATGTTGCGAAATATGACGGGACAAGAGGTTGAATATTTTGAATCACAATTTCCCCCACCCCTCAACCTTGGGACCTCCGGCTGTGCTTTTCTTTGCGTAGAATAAGTAGAGGAGCACCTGTCATATGGCTGTGATATGCATTTCTTCTTTGGAAATTGGGTAAGTTATTAAGAAACATGCTGTTCCCGATTATTTCCCCAGAAAATATCTGGCTGTTATAACGTCTGGTTGGTTTCTTGGTAGAGGTGTTGAATATTTAAATTTTTTGATTGGGGTTAAATTAGCTTCATACCCAGGGATCCGGTGATTTGTTCCAATGGATTGAGACCCTTGTCCGTTTTGGCCCGACCGCTGATATATGATACCAACGGATCAGCTAGGGCCAATTGCTCTTAAGGTTTCTTTTCACAACATCTATCCTTGTGAGCTGGAGGTTTTGGAGCACGTTGGTAGAGTGGTACGGTGGGGGAGAACATTGAATCACATCCCGCCCGATGTGGACAACTCTGTTGAATCATGGTGGAAATTTTTAGGGTTTTATTTAGGTTGACTTTTCGGAAGAGCTCGACCGAAGGGTGAGTGACGAAAGCTTTTCCTGTATCATACATAAGGAGAAATTCCTCCACCTTTTCTTCTCATTCTTGTAAAGTCACAGCTAGTGGTGAACCATGAGGACATCGAATGCGAACATGAGATTTTCCAACAACTGAACTGAACGTGAAAGTTAACCACCCTATGACTGTGGAAGTGGGAATTAGCCAAATGGCCGTGCTATTCCAGAGTCTTTGGCTCTATCCTGTTTGGTCGGAGTATCCGATACCGCTTCTACGACTTAGCGGGATGATGCAAGTGGGAACATTTTTATAACGTGAATTTCTAAGGGAAATGTGTGGAAGAATTTGCAATAGACTCTCACTGAGAATGTTTGCAAATTGTGTTGGGTAGATAGTGTTTGTATTAGCAGATGATATCGCATGAGTACGAGAAAAGATAGAGATAGAGTGATGGATCATGATCGCACGTACTCGAGTATGATCGAGAAGTGACCCTGCGCGAGCATGATCTGATCGTGTAAAGCACTACCCTGAAATTACAAATAAAAAACATACAGGAATTTACAGCTGTGGTTACTAGAGCTCATGGGTTGTATTGTTCTCCTTTGCACCCAAGATAGGTTTCTGGCTGGTCCAGCTAGCCGGCAGCAGTGTTGATGGTTTGACCCGAGATCTGTTTGATTGCCATCTCGCAATCGGGCCTGGGATGTGGGGTGGATGGAGGGATTGTGCGTTCCATTGGGCGTTGTCAGCGATAAACACTCAGGATCTGCGGCTATTGGTAGACTTGTGGGCGCGGTAAAGAAAAGAAAATTGCTAATTAAATAAAAACATAGGAATCGAATAAAATATTTCCAGCCGTGTTGCACCTCGCTGCCCAGGATGGTCAAAATTCTGGGCACACTATCTAGGACAACGGCACATGTAGGAGAGTGAAATGGTCGAGAAACGCTCTTTGCAGGTAAGTCAAGTCACAATTGAGCGGCAATAACTAGCCACTATTCAACATAAGGTCTGGCTGAATGGGGGTGGAGCAGCGAATAAGGGGCATGTAGGATGAGCTGATGGTCTAATGGCACTCGATAGACAATTTACTTTTTCCCAGTGAACCCCGACGGCCAGTCCGTCCGTATTTGGGTACCGCAGGACTGATCGGGGTTATTTTAGGGACGTCCTGGCCAGACTACGGGAAAGGGGGTTTTTAAAACCGAAGTCATGCCCGGCCCGGGCATCTGGCTGCTTTCGCTGGGCACCTGGCAGCTCTACCTTGGCACCTGGAAGTTCAGCCCAGACATCTAGAGACTTTACCCGGGCGTCTAGCGGCGTTGGCTTAGGTTGCCGCGATATTCGACCTGACGATTGCCTGGGCACCATCGAGCTTTAGCGGCTGTGAATAATTCCGACCGGGCTGACTCAAGCTTTCCAAAACTGTTGCCGGACTGTCCAGACTGCGGACCCATTGTACGGACTAGCAGCTTAGGATCGCTGCCCTTTCCCGAGCCCACCTCACTGACCCATCAGCGCATCTCACCGACCAGTTGTGATGATGATAAGCTTTGGACGATAATATATAGAAAATCGGGGAGTCTAAAATCCGGGACAAGGGGGTAATTGTATAATATCATATTTCAGATGGCTCCCGCACTGTCCTCGGACGTTCAATAATATGAGCAACCAGGGTAATTCTCCGGAAGCATTATGATACCGTGAAAAATTCCCTTCTCGGTTGCCGGACATTTCTCTTTCAAACCGATTTTTTAGCTTTTCTCTGCTGCATACCTTGCATTTCAGACTAATTCATTGAATATTGGTTGTTCGGCGGTTAAGTAGTATAAGCAGAGAATCCCCATACCCGTTGGGTTTGATGGCGTATACTACTTGTAGTGTGGGTGTGATTATGAGTAAGGAGCCAAAAATGGGAAACAGCTTTCCCATGATGCTGGATGGGGACATTGATGCTCTCTATATATGTTCGCGCATTAGATATTCTCCTTTAGTTTCTCTAAGAGTTATGGATGCCGTTCGAGTTCAAGTTGCTAAAAAGCCTACGATCCTCCCGAAGCATATCTGCACTTATCATTACAACAAAAGAACTTTACCCGATGCGAGTGACCACCCATGATACAACCAAAACTTGGGCAAGATCATCTTGGGTTACAAGCTGTTCAAGCCTATGAATCCTAGAGGACGAACTGTCCAACTTGATTCAAACATCTGGCCCATTTCAAACTCGCTAGCTCAAGGCACTAGTGAAGGAACTGAAAGCTCATTCTGGGAATGCAGAGATCGCCAAACCAGGGGGGTCATAGATCCTTTGACGGAGCAACCGGACCCTCCGAGGGGGGTTGCTCTAGGATTGCTCCTAGATCAACTCTTGGTGGCTATTGCTTGGTGTTCCTGAATCAGGAGGGGCGCCTTTTACGAGATGGAAAGTTGGCTACTTCAGCTTTGTTTGCTTTCTACCAATGGTGTTGGTACCCACGCTTGGTACGCTGTGCATTAACATAATATACCGTTTCTGGAGTGTACCATGTTCTATCGCACCCTCTCGTCTTCCTTTCCAAAACGTGCCTGATAGACTGGTTGTGTCTGAGAAGTCACCAGATGAGCTAGGCTAGGATTATTGGGTCTCTTTTGGAATTGAAGATTTTCCCGCTTCTGTTTCCAAAATTCTCCTCTCGTATCGCTTTTTTTGTTCCTATATGCGTGATTGGATAGGTTCCGTTGGCGAAGTGAGATTTATCTGGGTTCGGCTTTGGAAAGAGGTTGTTGGTTGTGTGGTAATTATTCGGTTGACAACGTCGTGTCTTCACCGGTCTTAAAAGCATCAAATCGGGGGAACAATTTTTTATTGCGAAATGATTCACACATTATAATTCTCCATACCTCAAAGTATTATAGTTAATGATAAACTTTCAAGATGGTATGCCTGTCATTTCTAGGGATGCTCGAATGTAGGATTGATTTCACACTGGTTTCCACTGGTGATCGGTTACCAGACGATGATTGGTTTGCGATCCATATATACTCTTGTCTTTGCTGTTTAGATACTCGAGTAGTGTGGGGAGGGAATTGGATGGGAATGAGCGAACTTTCCCATTTACCCGAAATTTGTGCGCCGATGATTAGAGCCGTATTTCTGTTGCGTTACTAATCGTTGCTGTTTCGCTGCCCTGTTTCACAGTTTCCCCCTTGCGCAGTACAACTACTCGTACCGGTACAGTACTGTGCAACATCCTTCCGACACTAAAACCGACAAAGGTGGCATTCGCTGTGATTCGTTGTACAGTACACGAAGGTACAGTATATGGAACTGAAGAACCACCTTCAAACACTGAGCCCAGATTTACCGATACCAGTACGGTAGTTGTTTTGGGTTAGCCCCCGTTCCTACACCTCTATCAAGCTCATCAGAACCCTGTTCTTTCTGGCACTGCAAGTACCGGTACAATCAAAGAGTCAAATACAGACACCTCTCAGGCTACCAAACAGCCAACCCCGATGATAGGCTCTTAGGCGCTAAGAACCTCTCGCTACGTCATGCCGGACCCAAGCCCCAACCGGCATCGTCCGGGTGCTCTGGGAGACGGTCATGCACTGCGAACCCCCTGGGCCCTCGCAATATCCATGGTCGATTCCCTAACCCTAGCCCTGTAGGACATAGCCACCTCAGCCAGTATGATACTCTTTGAGTTATCTATAGATTCTTGTTTTCGGTGGGGTGGCTGTGGTGTAGGGTACCGTACTGTACCGAGTTATCATGGAGCTAAGTGAGGCGTCAGAATTTCATTTGAGGTTTCTTGGGGTCGGAATGTTTCGCGTTCGCCGGACTTTTCCCCCCCCCCCCCCAAAAACAAGCGCCAAGATTGGTCAAGATTGGCCCTTACTCTCGGTTAAACTCCAGTCCGCCTCGCCCATGCTTACTCCCCAACCACGTCTATTACCTCCCACCCGTTGGGTAAGCGTGCCCTATATTTCAAACCTTTTGCGCAAGAGCACCCACCAGAGGAGAGCTTTGACATCACCCTTGTATGGCGAGCAACGGAGCTCCCGGGCGATGGCGCTTAACTTCTCATGGGCCTTCGCAAGAGGACATGCACGATATTGTCCTGCAGGACTCTACGGACAGGAGGGAAATCCTTCTGAAGATTGAACAGACGGAGCTGCGCACGTTTTTACCCTTGTGCTTAGCAAAAGCGTCCTGATGCCGAGCGAGGAGGGATTGCGAGAGAAATAATTTGTCTGTCCGGTGTACTCGATATGACTCGGTTACCGCGCAATTTACGGCCTTTTTTTCTTTGCAGGCAAACCTAATGTTCTCCCCCAGATCATTGGTTCTTAATGTATTGTATATCAAGTTTGATATACTGTGCCGGTATTTGGAATGGGTCGCCGACGCCGACCAATTTCAAACTTCACAGTGCACTACGGTACCTAGTTTTGGGATACTGGTAGTCACGGTCGCCGATGTTCATTGACAAAAAGATCCCTCTTGTCAAGTGGTGGTCTCGTATCGTTCCGGGAATTGGGTCTTCCGCCGGAGCTTGCCGAGGCTGGAACGGATGCTAAAAGTGCCAAAAGTATCCGGAAAGTTAGGCCCAGTTTCCGGTGGTGGGGGAAACCTTAAACCAGAGCCATGTATCGTCACCTTTGAACTCCGCATACCCCACTCTGGACCCCTATGGATCACCCAAAGGAAAATACTTTTAGAAAAAAATTCCCATGATTAAATCTCCAGCCTACTTTGTCCCGAAGTGTTGGGAGAAAGCTACAATAAAAGCCGATGTTGAGGAACTTTAGAAGTTTGAAGCTGAGCAGAAAGTTTCGTTGGTTAAAGAGATACCCCACCGCCTCAACTGTGCCAAGGTTTGCGGGGGCTGCAGTGACACGATCAAGAGGGACAGTCAGCTGTCAGCAGGGGGGGTGTCCCGGTCCCGCCAACCATTACTTTTCGTCAGCGTCAGCTGGGTAGCGTCCCAAGGTTATGACCATGTCAGCTCTCCCGTCAGCCCCAGGACTAGGCCAGTTTTTGTTTTGATAAACCACACTATGAGCGTACCGTCATAACTATCTGTGCGAATCCTTGTACTCGTACAATTACCGGAGAGACCGAAGTGATTGAGAATCCGAGGCGCAAGCACGTCCAGAATTTCCATCTGGATTGGGGAGAACTAACACATCGAAAAGATTGTCCTTCAGCCCTCAATCGAGACAGGTAAAAAAAACAAAACAAAGACGACAGACTTTACCAGGAGAGGCAACTTCAACGTCCTGGCCCCGTTCTAAATTATTTTGGCTTTTACAGGTACGCTATGATATTGGAGGGATAAGATCATTTAAACACGAAATTACATTTTTACAGTTTATCCTAAAACCCACCGTATTTTGTGTCGGCATCATGTCTCCCAACCCATAAGACCCGTTTTTTGAGTGTCACTCTTGATCGAGTCACCGCAGTATAATATCTTTTGAAAGGGAAAGTGCTAGAGTACCGGGTGTTAATTGTAAGCGGGGCGAACTGGTTCCCATTGGCTCCTAAGTCATTCGGCCAATAAGAGAGTAGAATATTATTGTACTAGTACGAGTACAGTAGGTTTCTTGAGTCAGCGTTCATCTGACCTTTTTGCCTCCTTCAAAAAAAGCGCCAAGACTTGCCAAGATTGGCCATTGCTATGGTTACACTCACCAAACTTGGACCGGTTAACTCTAGTTAAACTCTAGTTCGCCTTACTTATTATGTCTTATGTTCACCTAAGCACGGTAGCCTATCATACCGTAACGGAAGAATAGGCGGAGAACAAACTGGTTAGGGGAGTTCTCTTGTGTGTGCGATTTGAACTCGAACCCTGCCTTTATGCGATAAATGGACACGTCCATGCATGGAGAAGAAGAGGCTCTGCAGGATCGTGTAGGAGTACCATTCGTGAGAACTTCAGCACATGTGACAGCTTCATCACCAGCCAGAGTGCTCACCTACTGCTCGCCTGGATGAAATCACCCTCAGCCAATGAGCCACCTTGTTCACATTGTTTGGAGGCTTAGGGGGCGTTTGGCAATCGACACCGCTAAAACTGCAGTTTCGGAATGGCCGTTTGAGTAGTCTTCCCACTCGGGTCTTGCCAAACACCCTCAAGTTCACACTAACCCACACCAGTCTAATTCATAAACACATGAATTCAGCCTTAGCCATTTTCCCGATCTGCACCTGAATCACCGTGGCTTGTCTTGTAGATCGTGTTTGGGCATGATATCAGGAGACTGTTGGTTGCCATGGAAACAAGAGCAAGCCACGTTCATGACTGTTCGCCGGACTTCCCTCACTTACGTATGACATTGGTTTTGATGGGTGCGCTTTACCACCCCTCAGCCTCAGCTCAACATTTCCAGTAGTCCAACTTGATCTTTTTTATCAACAATTCTCATACCCGTCAAACTCCCTCCTTACCAGGACCCTCTCCCCTTCGATTATCGTGTGCGAAACATCTCGGATCCTGTTTTACTCGTACATTCAACCGTAGGTTTGATCCCCGCTATTGACGCAGATCCCACTCATATCTGACACTCGGTGTTGGCGTGTTGCAAGCCGATTAGATAACCTGCTCGGGTGAAAAACTATCAGGAAGACCGGAAAGAGGCAGAGAAACGGAACAGAACGGTACAAGTGAGAGAGTAGGAGTACGAACCGAGTAAGTGTGGTCCTTATGCTGAGGGTAATTTTGGGTTCTGGCTAGTGTTCTCAGGAATGATCCCTAGAACTAACGATTGATGGTACTGCACCAAACGTTAGAATTCTAGCAAGAATAACTCCAGATCGCACCCGAGGCCTACTTTAGTACTCGAGAGAAACAAGCTAAGAGTGGCTCCTAATGGTTGAAGAAATTCGCTATTGGGACGACCGCGACGAGAGATTTAGACTTCGGTTCACTCGTGCCAGTAGCGGGGAGACTAGACCCGCAAAATCCGCTTATCCAAATAATAGCTGAGAGGGCGTACCGCGGACCGGAAACCATGCTTCGGTTTGTGCGTGCAGGCGTGCAGAAGATACGGAGTCCGGATCATCCGAGTAGCTTAAGAGACATCAATAGCAGCGGTGTCGCACTGCGCCGGCAGGGAAAGTACGACGAGGCCGAGGTTATGCATCGACGGGCATTGGCGGGTCGAGAGAAAACGCTCGGGTTAGATCATCAAGATACCTTAGAGAGCGTTCGTGATCTGGGTGTGGTACTACATTCTCTGGGAAAGTACGGTGATGCCGAGAATATCCATCGACGTGCATTGGCGGGCCGAGAGAAAACGCTCGGGCTGGATCATCAGGATACCTTACAGAGCGTTCGTGATCTGGGCGCAGCGCTACATTCTCTAGAAAGATACGGCGAGGCCGAGAATATGTATCGGCGTGCATTGGTGGGCAGGAGGAAAACGCTCGGGTCATATCATCAAGATACCTTGCAAAGTGTTAGTGATCTTGGTGTGATTCTCCATAGTCAAGGAAATTACAGCGATGCCGAGTCTATGCATCGAGATGCATTGGCGGATAGAGTGAAAATGCTCGGACCAAATCATCGGGATACCCTACAGAGCATCAACAATCTCGGTACGACCTTGCATAGTCGGGGAGAGTGCAACGAAGCCGAGGTCATGCATCGACGCGCATTGGCGGGAAGAGAGCGAACGCTCGGACTGGATCATCGAGATACCTTACAGAGTGTTAATAATCTCGGTGCCACTCTGGATAGGCAAGGAAAATACGATGAGGCAGAGATTATGCATCGACGGGCATGGGCGGGGAGGGAAAAAACGCTCGGGCTAGATCATCAAGACACCTTACAGAGCGTTAACAATCTCGGTGCGACTCTGGCTAGTCAAGGAAAATACGATGAGGCAGAGATTATGCATAGACGCGCATTGGCGGGCAGGGAAAAGACGATCGGGCTAGATCATCGAGATACCTTACAAAGCCTTCATGATCTGGGTGTGGCGCTACATTCTCTGGAAAAGTACGGCGAGGCCGTAGATATGCATCGACGCGCATTGGCGGGCAGAGAGAAGGGGCTTGGGCTAGATCATCAAGATACCTTACAGAGTGTTAATAATCTCGGCGCGACTCTGCATAGCCGAGGAAATTACAATGATGCCGAGGTTATGCATCGACGTGCATTGGCGGAAAGAGAGAAAACCCTAGGGATAGATCATCGAGATACCCTGCTGAGTGTCAACAATATCGGTACGGCTCTGCGTAGTCAAGGAAGGTACGGCGAAGCTGAAATTATGTACCTACGCGCATTGGCAGGTAGAGAGAAAACGCTCGGGTCAGATCATCGAGATACCTTACAGAGTGTTAAGGATCTAGGTGTGGCGTTGTATCTTCAGGAAAAGTACGATGAAGAGGAGATTTTGCGTCAACGTTCTTTCGCTGGGCTAGAGAAAGCTCTCGAGGTGGACAACCGGGATTACCTGGATAGTATCAGTAACCGAGGCTCGGTGTTGAGTGATCGTGAAAGAAAAAGCGAGGTGGAGATTATGCGTCGTCATGGATCAGAAGGTGGGGGGAGCGCTCATAAACCACGCCACTCAGACGTCCTATTGAGTGTTGTTGGACTAGCTGTGACGCTTTTTGCTGAGAAAAAGTACGAAGAAGCTGAGATCATGTATCGACAAGCCCTAAGTGCTATGGAAAGGGCTCTGGGGTCAGACCACCCAGATACCCTCGACTGTATGCACATGCTCGGGGAAACGCTACTTGACCTGGAAAAGTATGATGAAGCGGAGGTTATATTTCGGTGTGCATTAACGGGCAGACAAGAATCTCTAGGAGCAGATCATCCAGCTACCCTTACAAGCGCCGATAACCTTGGTCGTGCATTGTATCTTCAGAGAAAGTACGAAAAGGCGGAGATGCTGTTTCAATCCACACAGGCGGGTAGACAAAAAGTGCTTGGACTCTATCATCCCGATACCCTACTGAGCGTCCTTCGCCTAGGTGTGACACTGCTCGATCAGAAAAAGTATGAGGATGCTGAGATCGTCTATCGACATGCCATAGAGGTTATGGAGAGTGCCCTGGGGCCCGATCACCCGGAGGTCCTCGACAGCATGAATACGTTAGGCGAGACGCTTCTTGATTTGAAAAAGTATAGCGAAGCGGAAGTTATGTGTCGACGTGCACTGGCAGGCAGGGAGAAGACGCTTGGGCCAGATCATCGGGATACCCTCATAAGTGTCAATAATCTTGGTTTGGCACTGCGTAATCAGGATAAGCACCACGAAGCGGAGATCAGTTATCGACGTGCGATGATGGGTGCCGAGAGGACTCTTGGGATCGACCACCGAGACACCTTAATGTGCATCTATAATCTGGCCGGGGCGTTGCACAAACAAGAAAAGTATGATGAGGCGGAGATGATGCATCGGCGTGCGCTAGAAGGACGGGAGAATATTCTGGGGCCAGGCCATCGACACACGGTTCGTAGCCTGATTAAGCTGGGCAAAATACTGTACGACAGGGGAGAGTACGAGGAAGCGGAGATCATGTATCGGCGTGCGGTCACTGGGGCAGAGCTCTAAGGCCGGGCCGTCCCGCGACTCTGAATATTTTTAACCACCACTCGGGGTTTCTCGATTCCCGGACGGCGAGCGTCATGGGTGTAGAATCATGGCGTAGATTAAGGGTTTGGGTTTACTCAAGAATCAAATGTTTCCTATTATTTCATGCATCTTAACCTTATAATTTCATTTTCTCCCAAGATTTCTAGCTGTTATAATGTCGGGTTTCTTTCTCACTTGGTGTAGGTGTTGAATGGTTCAATTTTTCAATTGGAGTTATGCTTGCTTCGTAATTCGGAATCTAGTAATTTATTTCTTTCATGGGATCAACACCCTCGTTCATTATTGTCGGCCAGCCGATATCCTGACGGACTGGCTCAGGCAATTGTATAGCGACATGTCGTACCTACGTTTTCTTTTCACACAGTTTGCGCCTGTAAAATAATCATTGTGCTGCATGGGGGTAGGGTCGTGCTCCCGCTTACTCACCAATCAGTTCCAATTATATAAGCAAGTCTTCTGCCACATCCGCCAATCCTCCAGTCGACTCGGGTATATGCTGCATCTTCCCGCAAAAGGAAAGAGACATTCTAGAAAAGTATACTTGGGGTTCGAGAGCAAGCGCAGATATCGCGATTGAAGCATCGGGGCACACCCGGTGTTCCACACGATCCACAACTGAAGGCAACAGTGCCCAAGCGCGTTCCATAGGCCAGACATGAGTTCTTATCAAGAGAGAGACATATATATTATAAAACCAACATTCAACACAAGAGACCCCGTAATAGCGTTCCGCAAGTCAGCTACGCAATCCACCCGTTTCCCATGAATCTGATATCCCACCCCCTCCCAACCGGATCTCTTGGACATATCCGGCCCCGTAGCGCGGACTAATTCTTTGTATAAATTCCTTGCTTTGATGGGTACATCTGAGATACTACAATATAGCTTCCTTCCTCCAGACCTCACACTTCCCCAATGCCTTACGCGAAAAGAGAGGTTATCGGTGCGATCACCGGAGCTCACTAGGGGGGCTTGTCAAGGCGTTGTTCTCCTGTTCGCCTATGATAGCTGTGATGCCTCTTGCTAAGAGAGAGTACGAAGCCGAGATCATGTATCGACAAGGCCTATGTGCTATGGAAAAGGTTCTGGGGCCAGATCACCCAGATACCCTCGACAGTATGCATAAGCTCGGTGAAACCCTACTTGACCTCGAAAAGTATGATGAAGCGGAGGCTATATGTCGTCGTGCATTGGCGGGCAGGGAGGGCGCTCTAGGAATGGATCATCCATCTCCCCTTGCAAGCGCCGATAACCTCGGTCGGGCATTGTATCACCAGAGAAAGTACGGGGAAGCGGAGGTACTGCTCCGCCGTACGCAGGCGGGTAGAAAAAAAGTTCTAGGACTATATCATCCAGAAACCCTATTGAGTGTCCTTCGCCTAGGTGTCATACTTCTTGGGCGGAAAAAGTATGAAGAAGCTGAGATCATCTACCGACATGCCCTAGAGGTTATGGAGAATGCCCTGTACGTTAGGCGAGACGCTTCTTGATTTGAAAAAGTATAGCGAAGCAGAAGTTATGTGTCGGCGTGCACTAGCGGGCAGGGAGAAGACGCTCGGACCAGATCATCGGGATACCCTACTAAGTGCCAATAATCTTGGTCTGGCACTGCGTAATCAGAATAAGCCCCGGGAAGCGGAGATCAGTTATCGACGCGCAATGATGGGTGCCGAGAGGACTCTTGGGCTTGACCACCGAGATACCTTAATGTGCATCTATAATCTTGCTGGGGTGTTGCACAAACAGAGAAAGTATGACGAGGCGGAGTTGATGCATCGGCGTGCCCTGGCAGGACGAGAGAAGATTCTTGGACTAGGTCATCGACACACTATTCGTAGTCTTATTAAGCTCGGTACAGTACTGCACGAGAGGGCAGTGTATAGGGAAGTAGAGATTGTGTATCGACGTGCACTTTCTGGGTAGAAATCTCTAGGCCCAGCCCGTCCACCCGCTCTGAAAATATTTAATTACTCGATGTTTCTCTATGCCCGGGCGACAAGTGCCTTGGAAGTAGTATAGTGACGGAGATGGAGGGTTTGGGATTATCCATGGGATCAAATTATTTTGCTAATTTTTTACGCATCTTAACCTTGTTATTTTTTTCCCCCGGAACCTCCTTCTCTTATAACGTCGAGTTCCTTTCTTCTTGGAGGTGCTTCATAATTTAATTGTTTCATTGGAATTAAGTTAGATTCGAAATCATGGATGCAGCAACTTATTCTTCCTAATTATCAATGCCTTCATTATGGCGGGCCCGCCGAGGACCCAACGTACTTCCTAGACCCAATTGCTCCTGCGGGTTCTTTTCACGCAATCTTATCTTGTAGGATGGGGATTGTGGTGTCCATGGGTAAAGCGAGGCTTTCCCACTCGGTTGCGAATGAGTGCCAACTTAAGATATATTATTAAGCCTTCTGCGACATCCAATGATCAAGCGGACTTTGGCATACGCTATGATACATCTCCTCATGAAACGGAATCTTCCAGAAAAGTGTACTAGGAGGACAAGAGCAAGCGCGGGCATCACGATCTTAGGACAATCCCGTCATCGAAGAGGTACTCGCTCTGTGTACAGCGCACACATGCATTGCTTAGACGGATATATCAGGACAGGATAATATAGCTCCCCTCCCCCCCCCTCCAAACCTTCAATCTCTATAATTCACTAGATAAAGAGAGAGGTTATAAGCGTAAACACCGGAGCTCACTTAGGGAGCTCACTGGCTGTGTTTTTCTCCCTTGCGTTTAGATACAGTTGTGACTGCCACAGCCCCTCGCCGATAGTATTCGCGATCTGAGACGTATTTAATTGCGATTGCACAACGGCGACCTGGGGGGTGGGGGAATAGTGGGATTGCGGAGTAGCATGGTTGGGAAATTTTCTCTAAAATATGCCAAAAATCAAGTCGCAATTGAGCAGTAAGATCTAGACTAGCATGCATTCTACAAGGCCTGTATGGGCGGCAAATTGGTGAATAAGGGGCACGTTGAATGTCTTAGCGTAACTATCGTGCGCAGCGGGGGTGAAAATGGTGAACTTCAATGATATTGATCTAAGGAAAAGCGACGACGATGTCTCTTCTAACCACATAGGCAGAAAGACTAATCTAAATAGAAAGCACAGAGGAAAATCTCTCCATCACCACATGAACCCTTTCCTTTCCAAAACATTCCACCAAAACGGCGCATGGATCTATTCACTGCAACCCCCCCCCCCATAAGGAAAGAACCAACCAACCATTTCCATCAACCAGAAACCTCTATCCTATGCTTCCTGCATTCCATCTATTTCTGGTTCTCGGAATCATCCTTCTCCCTCCGGGGTTTTGTGCATCATTCCGAATATCTTCTACCAAGATCTTCGGTGGTCTTCCATTTCATGTGTAGCTTCTTTCCCGCCTACGAGGCTACCCATAGCAACGTCAACAGAATGAGCCAATGGTCCAAGGGAGCCTGATAGACGATTTACTTTTCCTATCAATGGTTCTACTACACTATACGACTATTGATCTCTTAAACACTACTTAAATGCACGGTAGAATACCTGTATAGAAACCCGGTCTAGTACGTTTGCAAGGAAATGGCTCTGGTTTCCATGACAAAAATGAAGTGAATATACCGGTAACTCGATCCTTACCCTATATACTTCACACGTATAAGGTTTTTATACTGCACAATTTTCTTGCCATACCCACCCAATCAAGACCACAAACTGCTGTCCGTAAACCTTGTTGTTGAGAACTTTAAACTACAAGATGATAGTGGGATCAGCGAGTACCAAGATCTGGGCAGGGTGATCGCGTGACTGATTAGCGCCTGGCTACCCCATCAGCAACCCTTTTTAATTCAATAGCCCCAATGCCTAATAGTGTTAGACGCTGCTCGGCATGCTCAGGTTGTTATCTCATAGTTCGGGGGAAGGTTTTGGAGATGCGCTTTAGGCTAAATATATCTCCCGGAAGAAATGATGTTAAAAGTGGGAAAGTCAAAGGGACTGCATAGTGGCTATGAACGGTTTGGGGTCTTTTTGGAAGAATGTCTTTTCTTTTGTTAGCAGAAGTGTACGCAAGAGGGGGGGGAAGCATGTATGGAGGAGAGTAGAATTGCATGATAATCAATGAAGAGATAGGAGGAGGCATTTTTTTTTGTTCCATTTACACTCCTGTCTTTACCGCTCAGCTAGTTAGACGAGTGAAAAGAGAACTAGCAAAGTTCCCCATTTACCCCGAGGTCGTGCGCTGAAAATCGGAGTAGCATTTCTGCTTCTTTAATCGTATCATAGCCAGGGAAAGTAGTTGTCTGAAAATTGGATCATGCTTTTTTTATACCTCTATCTCCTTCGGTTCTTCGTCAAGTATATAGAATTCGCAGATTTCGAATTCACATAGTACTGGTGGCACATATCTGCTAGATGACCTTGTGTGTGTTATACCGGTATTGCACAACATCCTTCAAACACTAAAGCCCGCAAGGCAGCATTCTGGGGGAGGCACTTTACCCGAAGGCATCTGGAACGAAAGCAGCACCTTCAAATACAGATTCCAAATTTACTGTTAATACCGGTACTGGTAGTTAGTTTGGGTTGACCCCTGTTCTTACACCCCGGTTGAGCCCATCATAACCCTGGCCTACTGGCACTACTACCGTTAGTACTGTACAAGTGCAAGTATGGCTCTGGCCATCCAGGAAGAACCGCTCGGCCGATGCGCGCTCTGGCATTAGTTAAAATCCGGCGCTAAAAGCTACAGCCAAGTTCATGTTATCTCCGAGTTAATTATTATAAGCTCAATACTTCATTCTTTTTTATATTTCCTGTTATGATATAATTAAATTTCCCCTTTGACATTGCCTTCCGCCCCAACAAAATAAAATTAACCCAACCGTAATCCTGATTCGAACCTCGATTTCCTTTCTTTGAAGGAAATATTATACCAAGGTGTCCCCCGTTGCATCTACCGGACAGCTGTGTCCATCTCCGTAGACGGCCAGAACCCATACTATCACACCCTCCAAATAACCTACAGATATCTCTCAGGCCAGGCAGCAGGCAACCCGGACTATGGGCCTCCGGCGGTTACTTCTACCGGAATGAAGAACCTGAAAACGGATCAAAACGTTGTATAGCCAACTTCCTGCGCACATCTGGGCGCCCATAAAGGTACTTAGTTTAGACCCATTTTATCATGCGGGACTCGAACCCCAACCAGCATCGTCCGGGCGCTCTGTGAGACTTTCATGCATTCTGAACCCCCCCCGGCTCCTCGGGATCCCCATGATCAATTCATAACACTATCCACATATCCCATAACCACATTAGCTACTGCCTAGACCAGTGCTCTCTGAGTTGTGTAGAGATCCCTGTTTTGGTGCGGTGGCTATGTTGTATACCTGTTAGTTCCCTCCTGTTGCCTAGGCGTGCCCCGTACTTCCAAACCCCTGCCCAAGGTCATCCGAGAAGAATTGTGGCATCTCCCCTGTATGGCGAGCAACAGAGTACCCCCGCATGATAGACGCTTAATAACTCATGGGTACCCATAAGAGCTAATGTGTGATATTGTCCCGTAGGATTCTATAGACGGGGGCGGGGGTATTCAGAAGATTGAGTCGAAGGAGCCTTGTTCGTTTTTGTTAAGAATGCCGAGTTTTACTTCTTTGTCTAGAACAATCAATTTTGCACACTGCGGGTCATATATTAGCTTGCGACACGCAGCGCTCCCTCCCAACCTATGGCTATTCATTATGGACAAACCTCACACCTTGTTGAGACTGGGTTGTCCTGGAGCTTTGGGCGGGGCGGGGGGGGGGTTGGGTTACAACATGGTTAAGATATATCGCGCGAATTGGTCCATAAGCATGGTCAGACTGTGCATTCAGTGGTTAGTGAGGTTAGTATACGAACTGTTATTGTGTTAATTTTATTTCGTTGATTGTGGGTGTTGTCGAAAATTACTTTGTACAAGCTATAAGTAGAGATAAAGGGACACCTAGTCGTTTATCATTGTATTGTAAGGTGAATAAGCAACAAAAATAATCGTGATGTATGCAGCATGGGCGAGATAACAGAAGACAATGCCCGAACAGGAGTAGAAGCCACAGGGGCGGAGAAGGGAGAAGAAACGACACTCTATTCGAAAAGAGCAAAGTGTGGGTGTCAATATTCAAGGAAGCAAGAATATGGCTAACTTATATGTAATTCAGGAATAGAATATTGTACAGCCACTAAGAAAAAGCGTTAGTGATACTTGTTCAATACATGCAAGTGCGACATTAGCCCAATTTCTAGTGTGCGCCTGAATTAGTATAGCTCGCTTTCCCGGCCGTGTTTGTGTAGTCCTAGACTATTGCTATTACGGGAGCAAGCCATGTCCATTACCGGATATGGAACCTCCTCATTGTATTTAACCGGTGCGCATTACCACTCAGCCTCAGGCTAACTTTTCAGGAACAATTATATCTTGATCCTAATCAACAATTTCATACCCATATCTATCGAGCGCCTTGCTAGAACACTCTCCCCTTCTATTGTTGTGTGCCAAATATCTCGGATTCCGTGTCCCCCTCCTACAGCAGGTTTGATCCCCACCGCCAATGCAGATTCTACTCATATCTAACGTGGCGTGTTGGCAAGGTAGCTAGACTCCCGGTTAGAGTGAGAATACTATCAGGAAGATCGGGAAAAAGTTGAGAAAGAAAACAGAGCTGAACAAGTTAAAGTATACGTGTACGAGCCGAGTAAGTGTACCCCCTGCTCTGAGAGTAATCTTGGGTTCCAGCTAGTGTTCTCAGGAACAATCCCTAAAACTGAGGCTTTAAATAGTACGAAACACGAGAGCTCTAGCAGGAATAGTTCCCGATCGTGCACGAGGCCTACTCCAGAGAAACAAACCGACGGTGGCCCCCAATAGTTGGAGAGATTCGCTTTCGGGAGGACCAGGACGACAAGTTCAGCTCAAGCCAAGGGTTCAGTTCACTCTCACAGCAGAAGGGAGATTCGCCACAAAAGCCCCATATCCGAAGAACAGTTCGAGAGGGTTCTGCAGGTTAGAAATTATGCGGCGGTTTATGTGGGCAGGCGTGCGGAAGATACGTGGCCCGGATCATCCGAATAGCTTAAGGGATATCAACAACAGAGGTGTGGCACTGCACCAGCAGGGAAGATACGACGAAGCTGAGATTATGCATCGACGTGCATTGGCGGGGAGAGAGAAAACGCTCGGGCCAGATCATCGAGATACCTTAGAGAGTTTCAACAATCTCGGTACGACTCTACATTGCCAAGGAAAGTTCAATGAAGCCGAGATGATGGACCGACGTGCATTGGCTGGTAGGGAGAAAACTCTCGGGCTCGATAATCAAGATACCTTGCACAGCGTCAACAACCTCGGTACGACTTTGCAGGGTCGCGGAAAGTACGCTGAAGCCGAAGTCATGCATCGGCGTGCATTGGAGGGGAGAGAGAAAACTCTCGGGCCAGATAATCGAGATACCCTACATAGTGTCTATAACCTCGGTGCAGCACTCTATTGCCAGGGAAAGTATGGAGAGGCTGAGAATATGCACCGACGTGCATTAGCCGGCAGGGAGAAGATTCTTGGGCTAGATCATGAAGATACCTTATCGAGTGTTAGCAATCTTGGCACGACTCTGCACAGCCAAAGAAAGTACGAGGAGGCGGGAATCATGCATCGACAAGCATTGACAGGCAGAGATAAAACACTCGGGTTGTATCATCGAGATACCATACAGAGTGTTAGTGATCTCGGCTCGGCGCTGCGCCGTTTGCAAAAGTACAGCGAGGCCGAGAATATGCATAGGCGTGCGTTGGCTGGCAGAGAGAAAACCCTAGGGCTAGATAATCGACATACCTTACAGAGTGTCAGCAATCTTGGTGCGACCCTGCATGATCAGGGAAAGTACAGCGAAGCTGAGATCATGCACCGACGTGCATTAGCGGGGAGGGAGAATATTCTAGGGCTAGATCACCCAGATACCTTACGAACCGTCCGTGATCTCGGCGCGACTCTACGTAGTCAAAGAAAGTACGACGAAGCCGAGATTATGTATCGGCGTGCGTTAGAGGGTAGAGAGAAAACGCTCGGGCTTGATCATCGAGATACCTTACAGAGCGTCCGCGATCTGGGCTCGGCGCTGCGCTGCCTAGAAAGGTACCCCGAGTCCGAGAGTCTGCATCGGCGCGCATTAGCGGGCAGGGAGAAAGTTCTCGGGCTAGATCACCAAGATACCTTATGGAGTGTCCAGAATCTCGGCACGACTCTGCGTAGTCAAGGAAAGTTCAAGGGAGCCGAGATTATGTATCGACGTGCGTTGGTGGGCAGGGAGAAAACTCTCGGGCTGGATCATCGAGATACCTTACAGAGCGTTAGTGATCTGGGTGGGGCGCTGCAATGTCGAGGACGGTACGGAGAGGCCGAGAAAATGCATCGACGTTCATTGGCAGGCAGGGAGAAAACGCTCGGGCCAGATCATCAAGATACCTTACAGAGTGTTAGGGACCTAGGTGTCGCACTATATCGTCAGGAAAAGTATAACGAAGCGGAGCTTATGCATCGAAGTGCCTTTGCTGGCTTAGAGAAATTGCTTGGGCTAGATCATCGAGGTACCTTACAGAGCGTTCATGATCTAGGTTTGGTGCTGCATCGTCAGGGAAAGTACCGCGAGGCCGAGAATATGCATCGGCAAGCATTGGCCGGAAGGGAGAAAACACTCAGACTTGATCATCGAGATACCTTACATAGTGTGGATAATCTCGGTGCTGCGCTGCATTGTCAGGAGAAGTATGCCGATGCCGAGGTTGCCTATCGGTGTGCATTGTCGGGTAGAGAGAAAACTCTCGGACTAGATCATCAAGATACCTTGCAAAGTGTTAACAATCTTGGCGTGAGTCTGTATAGGCGAGGAAAGTATGAGGAGGCCGATTTTACCCATCGACGTGCATTATCAGCCAGAGAGAAAGCGCTCGGGCTAGATCATCCAGATACCTTACAGAGTGTCAACAATCTCGGTACGACTCTGCTTGGTCAAGCAAAATACAACGAAGCTGAAATTATGTACCTACGTGCATTGGCTGGCAGAGAGACAACGCTCGGGCCAAATCATCGAGATACCTTACAGAGTGTTAGGGACCTAGGGGTCGCACTATATCGTCAGGCAAAGTACGATGAAGCGGAGGTTATGCATCGGCGTGCCTTTGCCTGCCTAGAGAAAACGGTCGGGGTAAATCATCGAGATACATTACACGGTGCTAATGCTCTAAGTACGGTGATACATAATCAGAAAAAGAACTGCGAAGTGGAAATTACCCACCGTCATGCAGCAGAAGGTGGGGAAAAGTCGCCTGGGTCACCTCATCCAAACGTCCTACTAGGTGTGATTGGACTAGCGATTACACTTATTGCTGAGGGAAAGCACGAAGAAGCTGAGATTATGTATCGACATGCTCTAAGTACTATGGAAAAAACTCTGGGGCCAGATCATCCAGATACTCTCGACAGTATGAATTTGCTCGGTGAGACGCTACTTGATCTGGAAAGGTATGACGAAGCGGAGGCCTTGTGTCGACGTGCATTGGCGGGTAGAGAGAAAGCCCTCGGTGTGGATAATCCAGCTACCCTTACAAGCGCCGATAACCTTGGCCGGACACTCTATCATCAGAGAAAGAATAAAGAAGCGGAGATGATATTTCAATCTACGCAGGCGGGCAGAAAAAAAGTTCTTGGACTTTATCATCCGGATACCCTACTAAGCGTCCTTCGCCTAGGTGTGACGCTTCTTGGCAGGAAAAAGTATGGAGAAGCTGAGGTCACTTACCGGCATGCCCTAGGGGTTATGGAGAAAGCTCTCGGGCCCGATCATCCGGAGGTCCTCGACAGCATGAATACGTTAGGCGAGACGCTGCTTGATCTAAAAAAGTATAGCGAAGCGGAAGTTGTGTGTCAGCGTGCGCTAGTAGGCAGGGAGAAGACGCTTGGACCGGATCATCGGGATACCCTCATAAGTATCAATAATCTTGGTCTGGCCCTGCGCAATCAGAATAAGCACCACGAAGCGGAGATCAGTTACCGACGTGCGGTGATGGGTGCGGAGAAGACTCTTGGGCTGGACCACCGGGATACCCTAGTATGCATCTATAATCTTGCTGGGGTGTTGCACAAGCAGAGGAAGTACGATGAGGCGGAGATGATGCATAGGCGTGTGCTGGCAGGACGAGAGAAGATTCTGGGGCCAGGTCATCGGTACACCCTTCGTAGCTTTATCAAGCTAGGTGATTTACTATACGAGAGGAGTAAAAGTGATGAAGCAGAGCTTATGTATCGACGTGCAGTCAAGGAAGCAAAGAGAGCTCTTGGGCCGAGCCATCATGCGACTCTAAACACTGTTAGCCACCTCTCGAAGTTTCTCTATACCCGGGGTTCGAGTACTTTGGGTGAGGCATCATGACCGAGATGAACTGTTCAAGTTTACTCAGGGGTGAAATTATGTCGGTTTTTTTATAAATCTTTGGCCTGTTTGTCATGTCAAATACATTATAGGATTTCCTCTTTTACCGCGTGTTTTTTGTGTTATTTTTATTTTTGCTTTGCCTAGCATTTAGCGTATCGCGAACTACTCTAGTATGATTCACAAAAGATATGATATCATACGACAGAATTCTCTTAGAACCATATTTCCCCGTATCATATGAGATGTCGTGAAAGAGCCCGCTCAAGCATAATACCCAATACCCGGTACCTAACCGTAACGGGAATCAACATACCCAAAACAGAGAAACCACAAAACCAACACCATCCATAGCCCCAAATCACCGAACCACATATCGGCATAACTGCATGCACTGTACTCGTAGGAAATCTAGCGTGTTCAGCCACACGGTATCTCTGTTTCCTTACTAATCGTCACCGTTGCGCCGTTTAAAAGTACTAGCACTACTTTGCGTGTTACACCAGTATTGTGTAACATCCTTCCAACACTAAAACCGAAACGGACAAGCTGAATTCTAGGTGATCACCTGTACAGTACTGTACCGAAGGAGACATCTGGAATGAAGCACCATCTCCGAATAATGATTCCAAATTCGCCAATACCGTAAATTACCAGTAGTCAGCTTAGGTTGAACAGCGTTATTACACCTCTATCGGGCCCATCATAATCCTGATCTCTAGAATATTACAGGTACTATCACAGTTGCCAAATATAAATGTCTCTCAGTCCGCCCAACTGTAAAATCCATTGATAGTCTTTCCGGTACTAGCATTGGTAGAGCTAGGTTGGCTGTACAGTGCCGGACGCCGCGCGTTTTGGCATGCGGGATCCAAGCTCTAACCGACATAGTCAGGGTATTCTAGGAGACCGTGATCCAGGCATTGCAACCCCCCCCCCCAGCTCCTCGGAATCTCCATGATCAATTACCTAATCCTAGCCCTATAGCTCATAATTAAATTATCTACCACTTCGATCGGTGCTCTTTGAGCTGTCTATATCATAGATTCCTGTTTTCGGCGCAGTGGCTGTAGTGTGCGCCTATTACCCCCCGCCCATTGCGTGAGGGTACCGTAGCCTATTTCAAGACTTTTGAGTAAGGGCACTTCAGAATTTTAGCATCGCCCTGGTATGGCGAGCAGCTGAGCAGTCCCGTGTGATTGACGCTTAACCACCCATGCGTCTTCGCAGGACTTAATGTATAATATTATCCCGTAGGATTCTACAGATGGGGTATTCTGAAGATTGGGCCGCCGGATCCTTGCTCATTTTTACTCAAGATAATCAGAATGACGAGTTTTCACTCCTTCATCTAGGACTATTACTTTTATACTCTACATTCCACACCATAAGCTTCCAGCGCAGAGTAACACGACTATTCATGGTGGGCAAATCTCACATCTCTCTAAGAGTCCAGGTTATCGTAAGTCGTTGTGGAGGCTGGGCTCCCACTGGGCTAAGATATAATATATTCCACGGGTTGGCTAGGGAGCATGGTCGGAAGGTGTTTTCAGTGGCTGGTGGGAGTGGTATGCGCACAGTTATTGTGTCTGTTGTGGAAGGTTACCTTTTACGAGCTTACGGCATTTAGTCAATTATTAACGAGGGCGGTCACGTGTCCTTGGAAGCAGAGAGCTGGCTACCGTAGCGACGAGAGACCAATGGCATGTAGATGAGGAGTACTGCAGTTCCTCATACGATCTAGTGACTCGAAGCGCGCAATCTTGACAAGCTACGGGCTCACCTTACCTTGGGATAGCTAAGATTGTACTACTCGAGCTAAGAGCCAGGCGTAAGCTTCCCGAATCCCGAGCCCTGAGAAATTCATGGCACTGCACAAACGTGGACGCTAATCGCACCGGGAGTGTGGGTGTGGCGCTTAGCACTTGTAGGGATTACTAAAATTTATGATGCCAGGCTGAAATAGCAGCCACTTGTGTAACATGATCGGTGACAACAGCCTCCACTCCATGCTATGGAGAATAAACAATAAGGACTTTCATAGATTTTTAAACGGCGACAATCAAATGGTGAAACGACCAAATGGCGAAACGGTGAACGGAAATGACGAAACGAAATGCCGATTAGTATCACAACAGAAAAACCCTAATGCCAGAGCACTACTTGGGAACAAGACAGACAGTTTGCTCGTTATCGTCCAACTCTTTGGCTCTCTCCACTCTATCCCTCAACTCAGCTACCGGTAACTAACTAAACGGTAAAGACAAGAGCAGGTATGAACCATGATAAAGGCATCCTCCTATCTTCTACTAATCACCAGACATATTCACGCTCGTCCTTCCTTTCCTCCGCATACTCCCGCACTCGCGCAAAAGAAATACAGGCTTCATCAAGACCCCCCCACTATTCGCAGCTACCGCTCGGTACAGTTCCTTTGGCTATCCCGTACAACTTCCGATAGGAACATAATTTGCTTCTGGTGGATATATGGTTTCCTTCCATAATGCGCTACCCCGAGGCACATCTCTGGAACCTCTATCCGAACAAGTGAAACAAGAACCTGAGCATCAGAGCGTGTCGAACAGCATCCGCGATTTCCAACAAAGATCCGTGTTGCCAGGGCGAGACGAGTGAAGAAGGCGATACCACCCGATTTTCCAAAGGGGAGCAAAAATCACAAGGTCGAACTAGAAATGACGCTGTTTAAGAAAAGCAGACAGTGGGTGCGGGTTGGCACGGAAGCAAGGATATGGCTATATGCGAATAAGGGATAATATCGTAGCCGCGAGGCAGGAGTGTTCGTGATAGTTGCGGAAGAGGTGATTGCGTTGATGGCACCATCGGTGTCTGTGCCCAGGGGTAGTTGGGTTATTGCCTCCCCGGTGGGGTCAGCGATCTGTTGAATATTCCAGATGGGCGCCGGATGGTGGGGGTGGATTGAGGAAGTCCCGGAGATCTGACGGATAGTTCAGCAATATAGTATCATAGATAACTACGGAGGTTGGGGATTTACAATGGAGATTCTGCAGATATGTCTTTTCTTTGTTATCACGGGAACGTAAAGAGGAATGGGGACATGCATGGAGACATACAGATGGGTGCGGTGATCCATGGACCGGGGTTTGCTGTTTATATTTTATTCATACACCTATCTTTGAAGTGAAAACAAACGCAGAGAACGAAGTTGTTTACCACTGCACGATCGGTCCTCCATTTGCATTCATCGAAATCAAGAGTTCGCTGTCAAGGGGAGGTATGCCGTGAATGCAGAAAAAAATAATAAGTCAGGACAGGGAAGTGAGCCGGACGTGGAAGCGAACCACCCGCCCACCCAAACCCCCACCGCAAAATCGGGCCCGCAATTTCGGCTCAAGGGGGGAACGAAACACCGGTACCACATGCTCTTGATAAATCCCACCATTGTTAACTCCAGCAACGCGAGACAAAATACTCCATAGTTTTTTTCCAGACGCGGTATAGCATGGGGGAGCTGACCTTTCTAGATCTCATTAACAGGTCTTCGCAAGTCTATTAACCTACTTGGCTAAGCTCGTTGTAGCTTAGTCTAGCAATTCCTGTACTTGTAAACCCCTTACGAGAGCGCCAAGTTCCCGATCTCCGATGGTGGATCTATCGAGAGTTTACTGTAATTCCTCTGCCCGGTGTGCTGTACGAGTCCAGTAAAGCTCTCGATATGATTGAGCTACCTCGCAACCCCGGGCTATTTTTTGCGAGCCCAATGTTTTCCCCAGATTGCGATCTATCAACGCATTCCATATTGGGTCCGATACCAGTATAGTTTACAGGTACCAGTATTTGGAACCAGACACTAACCGATAGCAAGCCTCTTTCTCACCTTACTCCGTACACTGCACCCCCTCCCACCAGCAAGATAATTCACCAAGTATCCACTCCGGATTGCTCCTGTCAAGAAGGCCTCACTTCTTTTCCACGGATGTTGACCATCTGCTCGTTACCCCACAGGATCTTGCGGATTTTTTTCTTTCTACACCCGAGTACCGTACGGTACAAGTTAAACTTTGAATTTGAAGTAGCTCGAACCGTATTAGGTAGTCAAAGATTGTTGCCGAGTCAACATGACAAAACCAGGTTCTAAACTTATACACGGAACTTCCCTATTGGTTCTAACGGGTTCGCTTTACCCCTCAGCCTCAGCCTGAAGTGCCAAGAACAGGCTATCTTGATTCTAATGAACAATTTTCATCTCCATCGATCTCCTCGCCAGAACACCCTCCCCTTCCATTATTGTATGCGGAATATCTCAGATTCTGCTGTCAACCCCACCGTAGGTTTGACACTCACTATTGGCCAGATCCCACTCATATCTGACGCTAGGTGTTGGCGTGTTCCAGACCGATCAGACTCCCGGATCAAGTGAAAAACTATCAGGAGGATCGCAAAGAAGCTGAGCAAGGAAACTGAGCAGTACAGGTCAAAGAATAAGTGTACGAACCGAGTAAGTGTCGCTCTTGCACCGAGAGTAATCTCGGGTTCTAACTACCGTTCCTGAGCACAATCCGGAAAACTAAACCTTTAACTTTTAGTACCAAACTTTAGCAAGACTAATTTCCTGCCGCGTCCAAGGCCTACTCAAGTGCTTTAGAGAAACAGTGACCCGCTGGTGGGCAGGGAAATTCAAGACGACTACGACGACAATTTCAGCTCAAGCCAAGAATTCAGTTGGCCTATCGCGGTAGAAGGGAGACTCGAGCCGCAAAATCCGCATATCCAAATAGAGGGCGTGCTGGAGGTTTGAAATTTCAAATTATGCGTCGGCTTATTTGGAGAGGCGCAGAGAATATTCTGAGCCCGGATCATCCGATTAACTTAAGGAACTTCGATAACCAAGGTGCGGCATTGCACCGCAAGGGAAAGTACGACAAAGCCGAGGTTATGCATCGACGAGCATTGGCGGGGAGAGAGAAAACTCTCGGTCTAGATCATCAAGATACCTTGGAGAGTGTCAGCAATCTCGGCACGACTCTGCATAGTCAAGGAAAGTACGACGAGGCTCAGATTATGCATCGACGTGCATTGGCGGGTAGGGAGAAAACGCTCGGGGTGAATCACCCAGATACCTTAAGGAGTGTCGATAACCTCGGCGCGACTTTTGACAGTCAAGGAAAGTACGACGAAGCTGAGATCATGGATCGACGTGCAGTGGCGGGCAAAGAGAAAGCACTCGGGCTAGACCATCCACATACCTTAAAGAGTGTCAACAATCTCGGTGTGACTCTGGATGGTCAAGGAAAGTACGACGAAGCTGAGAGTGTGCATCGACGTGCATTGGCGGGTAGGGAGAAAACGCTCGGGCTGAATCACCCAGATACCTTATGGAGTGTCGATAATCTCGGTGCGACTCTGCATAGTCAAGGAAAGTACAAGGAAGCTGAGAATATGCATCGACGTGCATTGGCGGGTAGGGAGAAAGTTTTCGGGCTGGATCATCCAGTTACCTTAGCGAGCTTCGATAATCTCGGCACGACTCTCCATAGTGAAGGAAAGTACGACGAAGCCGAGGATATGCATCGACGTGCATTGGCGGGCAGAGAGAAAGCGAGAGGGATAGATCATCCAAATACCTTATGGAGTGTCCACGGTCTCGGTGCGACTCTCCGTAGTCGAGGAAAGTACGACGAAGCCGAGATCATGGATCGACGTGCATTAGCGGGCAGAGAGAAAACGCTCGGGCTGGATCATCCACATACCTTGTCGAGTGTCGATAGTCTCGGTGCGACTCTGGATAGTCAGGAAAAGTATAGCGAAGCTGACACTATGCACCGACGTGCATTGATGGGGAGAGAGAAAGCTCTCGGGCTAGACCACCGAGATACCTTACAAAGTGTCAGCAATCTCGGCGAGACTCTACGTAGGGGAGGAAATCACGACGAAGCTGAGACTATGCATCGACGCGCATTGGCGGGTAGGGAGAAACTGCTCGGGCCAGATCATCCAGATACCTATGATAGTGTCAACAATCTCGGCGCGACTTTGTACAGTCAAGGAAAGTACAACAAAGCCGCAATTATGCATCAACGTGCGTTGGCGGGTAGGGAGAAAACACTCGGGCTAGATCACCCATATACCTTACGTAGTGCTGATAATCTCGGTACGACTCTTCGTAGTCAGGGAAAGTACAACGAGGCTGAGAATATGCATCGACGTGCATTGGCTGGAAGAGAGAAAACCCTGGGGGTAGATCATCCAGATACCTTACAGAGTGTTAGGGACCTAGGTGTGGCGCTGTATCGTCAGGAAAAGTATGACGAAGCGGAGATGATGAATCGACGTGCCTTTGCGAGCCGAGATGAGACACGCGGGGTAGACCACCGAGATAGCGCACATAATGCCAATAATCTAGGCGCTGTGCTACATAATCAGGAGAACAGCGAAGTGGAAATTATGCAACAACCTGCTGCAGAAGGTGGAGAGAACACGCTTGGACCATATCACCCAAGCGTCCTATTAGGCGTTGTTGGACTAGCCGTGACCCTGCTTTCCGAGAGAAAGTACGAAGAAGCTGAGATCATGTATCGACATGCTCTAAGAGCTATGGAAAAGGCTCTTGGGCCAGATCATCCAGATGTCCTTGACAGTCTGAATACGCTCGGCAAAACGCTGCTTAATGTGGAAAAGTATGATGAAGCGGAGGTTATGTGTCGACGTGCATTGGCGGGCAGAGAGAAAGCTCTAGGAATGGATCATGCAGCTACCCTTACCAGTGCCGATAACCTTGGTCGGATACTGTATCATCAAAGAAAGCACGAAGAAGCCGAGATGATTTTTCGATCTACGCAGGCCGGTAGAAAAAAGGTTCTCGGACCATATCACCCGGATACCCTGCTGAGCGTCCTTCGCCTGGGTGTGACGCTGCTTGATCGGAAAAAGTATGAAGAAGCTGAGATCATGTATCGACATGCCTTAGGGGCTATGGAGAATGCCCTGGGGTCCGATCATCCGGAGGTCCTCGACTGTATGAATACGTTAGGCGAGACGCTGCTTGATTTGAAAAAACACAGCGAAGCGGAAGTTACCTGTCGACGTGCGCACGTAGGCAGGGAGAAGACACTTGGACCAGATCATCGAGATACCCTAATAAGTGTCAATAATCTTGGTGTCGCACTGCGTAATCAGAATAAACACCACGAAGCGGAGATCAGCTATCGACGTGCATTGATGGGTGCAGAGAAGACACTTGGGCTTCACCACCGGGATACCCTAGTGTGCATCTATAATCTTGCCGGGGCGCTGCACAAGCAGAGAAAGTATGATGAGGCGGAGATGATGCATCGGCTTGCTCTGGAAGGACGAGAGAGGATTCTGGGGCCAGGTCATCGATACACCCTTCGTAGCCTCATCAAGCTCGGTACCTTACTATACGAGAGGAGTAAATACGATGAAGCAGAACTTATGTATCGACGCGCAGTCAGGGAGGCAAAGAGAACTCTTGGGCCGAGCCATCATGCGACTCTGAAAACTATTAGCCACTTCTCGGCGTTCCTCTATGCTCGGGCGCCGAGTACCCTTGACGAAGGGTGAAAGGCTCGAGTTTACTCGGGGATGAAATTATTTTGGCTGTTTTTCTATTCATCTTAACTTCCTCATTTTCCGAAATATCCAACTGCTATAAATATCAGGTTCCTTTCTTCCTTCTTGGCGGAGGTGTTGAATGGTTTAATTTCTTTGATCTGGGTTAAATTTGCAAGTAGATTAATCAACCTGGACACTCATAGGATAGTTAAGGGGCGCAAGAAAGGAATCACGTTGAACTTCTCGAGTAAGCATTTTCGCCAAGCAGCTTGGTAGTGTAGGCATGTTTCTTGACACTTCCGCCGAGTGGCTGTAAGCAATCCACAACGCCCATATTCTTCCACTGGCATTCGCAGCACCACTCGGTGGGAATATCCCTATTATGCAACACACGATAGAGCATTAAATTGGGACGCTCCCTAACCGATATTCCAAGACAAATTTCTCCTTCCCGATGCGAGTGACCATCTATGAGATCACTAGGGCCTGGGAAAGATTAAGCTTTATCTCGTGCCACAGGCCGTTCAGTTCAAGTCTATCAATCCTACAAACCCAGTTGTCCGATCCGGGTCCAAAATCCGCTCTATTTCGTTCGAACCCCTTCGTGCGAAACCCTGATGAAGGAATTAGAGGCTCTCTGTGCTTGGGGGGGGTTGTGCTAGATTTGCTTTTGGATCCACCTTTGGAGCCCAGCCCCCCTGATTCTTTGGTGGCTATTGTTCGCTGCTCCTGTGTTGAGGTTGCTTCTCCGGGGTGGTAGATTCGCTACTTTACCTCTATCAGCTTTCTACACCTAGTGTATGAAACTACGCTTGATATGCTGCGTATCAGTTTACACTAGAAACTTGAATAACTGAACTGTGTGCTATGTCGTTGGGATCTCCTCCACTAGCTTTCCTCTATTATTAAGGTCAAGAAATCTTTGTCTCTTTTCCCCGACTCGGACGAGTGGAAAGGGCTGTCTCTTTTTTTTTTTTTGTTTTTTGCCCCTTTCCGGAGAAGGAAATTTGGGTTCAATTATTCAAGTTTCCGCGGAACCGTATACCATTTCTTTGATTTAACATGTTTTGACGCACCCTTTCGTCTTCTTTCCGGAAGCGTGCCCGATAGTCTAATTGTGTTTAGAAAGTCACGATATAAGCTGCCTACAATCCTTAGTCCTCTTGGGAAATTTTGGTTCATATCTTCCCAGTTTGCTCCATTGGTTTCGCTTTTTTGGCTCACATATGCGTGATTGGATGGATTTTGTTAGTGGAGGTGGTGCTTCTCAGGGTTTAGCTTTTGCAAAAGTGTTGTTGGTTCGGGGTATGATATATTCGGTGGATTGTGTTGAGTCATCACCGGGGCACGTCTTGAAATGCATGGTCGTGCTTACCATCGCATGTTCTACTGCCCTTAGGACCCTAGAATCTCTCTTGGTAATTTTGTCGAGCTCCTACCCGGGAACCCGGGTTGGCGGTGGAGAATGGGTATGATACCTACGGTAGAAGAAAGCCCGACAGGTCAAGGGCCGGAAGGGCTACTGCCGGTTCCCCCCCAGTATGATACCGGGGCCATCGGGAATGTGATACCAAAGCGATAGGGCCGAGGCAATAAAGTCCCACTTCTCAATCCAAGAGATAATCCATTCAAGGAAAATTCCGGTAGCGAGAACGACCCCATAGTATCATACTAACCTAGCAGAGTATAATCAATGGCGATACCGTAAACCACCACCAGCCGCAAAACGAATAAGTCATCGTAAGCCGTTCTAATGCTTGGGTAGTGAGCTCACCTTAAATGTTTTTCAAATTTTATGCTATTAGTTCAATTAACCATCCTTGAAACACCATATCAGAGATCAACCTTCTAGTATGAAATACGAATTACATATTATAATTCTCCGTATTTCAATGCACTTTCTGATAGATTTCCAACGTGCTATAACCATTGTTTACAGAGACACCAAAACGTAAGATCGACTTTACTCTTTTTACCGTAGGTAATTTGCCGCAGTGAGGTAATGGGTTTTCACTTAAATTACGTTAGTTCTAATTGTGGGGGCTGGTTATATACTATCTGCTGTACGATGGGTATATCTCTTGTTTGCAGTGCTGCAGGCATTTATCCCGGATCTTTAAACTTTACCAGTACGATCAGCGATTACCAAGATCCGGGTAGGAATCTAGCATGACCGATTAACACCTGTCCACCCCACCCGGCATCCCCAATTCAATAAGCCCAATTCCTAATAGCGTTGGGAGTGGATGCTACTCTGCATGCTCAGGCTGTCATTTCACCGCCCAGACAACGGTTTTCAGAGATCTGCGTTGGGCCGAAGGCCTCTACCGGAAGAAACGACGTCAAGAGTGGAGAATCCAAGAGGACTCCACAGTTGCTATGAACAGTGGGAGTCTTCTGGAGGAATGCCTTTTCTTTTGTTAGCAGAAGAGTACACAACAGGATGGGACGTGGTTATGTGTGGAGGAGAGTGGATTCGTGTCGTGGTGAATGGAAAGATAGGAAGATTCCCTTGTTACGATTCATATATACTCCTTGAGATTGATATATACTCCTTGATTTACCGTTTAGTTAATTAGTTAGTTTTTTTGTTAGTTAGTTAGTTAGTTAGTTAGTTAGTTAGTTAGTTAGTTAGTTAGTTAGTTAGTTAGTTAGTTAGTTAGTTAGTTAGTTAGTTGAGTTTGGCGATAGTGCGGAGAGCGTTAAATATGAACGAGCGAACCTCCCCATTTACTTCGAAGTCGGGCGCTGGCGACAGGAGTTGTATTTCTGCTTACCCATCGTCACCTTAAAGCTACAGTACTACGAGTACAGTACTTGGCGCGGTGCACCAGTATTGTGTAACATCCCTCCAACACTAACACTAAAACCGACAAGCGCACTGTCAGTGACCCGCTGTACCCCAAGATATCTGGAATGAAACCACCACTTTTAATAAAATAAATGATTCCGAATTTGCCAATACCGTGAGATATCAGTAATTGGTTTGGGTTAACCACCGTTATTACAACTCTATCACAACCCTGGTCTCTCTAATATTGCAAGCACTATCACGGGCGCCAAATATACCTAAATATCTCACAGGCCACCCAACTAAATCCGTTGATAATCTTTCCGGTGGCCCCCACTAGTGGAGTTGGGTTGGCTATATGGTTCCGGATACAGCATGTTTCATCATGCGAGAGCCAAAATCTAACCGGCGTAGACCGCCTGCTCTGGGAGACTGTCTATCAGGCATTGCGAACCCCCCTGCCCCTTGCAATCTTCATGATCAATTCCCTAACCCTAGCCCAATAGCTCATGACCACATTAGCTATCGTTGAGTTGCTTGTATCATAGGTTCCTGTTTTCAGCGCAGCGGAGGTGGTGTACGCCTATACCTCCCACCAGTTGCGTAGATGTGCTCTATTTCAAGACTTTTGCGCAAGGGCATCTGAGAAGAATTGTGGCATCGCCCCGGCACGGCGAGTGACGGAACACTCCCCCGTGATTTTGGTTTAACTTCTCATTTGTCTTCGCAAGGGCCAATGTACGATATTTCCCCGTGGGATCCTATAAACGGGGGGGGGGGTGTTCTGAAAATTCACCCCCGGGAGCCGTGCTCGTTTTCACTCAAAATATCAAGAATACCGAGCTTTCACTCCTTTGTCTAGGACAGTCAATTTCATACTCTAGAGGCCGTAACTTATAGTAGCTTCCGTCAAAGAACCCTTCCTCCTCCACGACTATTCATGGTAAGCAAACCTCACATCTCGCTATGAGTATGGGCTGTCTTGGGTCGTTATGGGGGTTGGGTTACTGCTAGGCTAGGATATATAGCGCGAATTAACCTGAAAGCATGGTCAGACGGTGTTTTCACCAATACTGTAGTGGAGTTGGTACTGTATACGCACGGTTACTGTGAATGTTGTTGAAAGTTACTTTTTATGAGCTGTATGGGTAGCTGGATATAAGGGGGCGTTTAGTCGCTGATTGGTGGGGGCTGTCACGTGTCCCTGGAGGGTGGCTAGTGACCAGAGAGCAATGGCATCTAAAATTTACTGGACGCATGAGGCAGCCACTTGTGTAACATAATCGTCGTAAGGAGCGGCTTCCACCTCGCTACCGGCACTGTAACCAGAAGGAACAAAAAACATTCAACGGCGACGACAACCGAATGGCGAAATGGCGAAACGGCGAAACGAAACCACGATTAGTATCATAACACAACATGGGAACTCTAATTGCCAGCGCACGACCTGGGAACAAGTGAGGAAGTTTGACCGTTCCCGTCCAACTCTTTCGCTCTCTCCCTCCACTCTCTCCCTAAACACAACTACCGGTAACCAACGAAACGGCAAAGACAGGAGTATATACAAACCACGGCAAAAACATCCTCCTATCTTCAACCGATCGCCAGACATATCCGCGCTCGTCCGCGCTCGTCACCCTTTCCTCCGCATACTCCCGTACTTGCAAAAGAAAGACGGCATGTCGAGCAGCATCCACGATTTTCAACAAAGATCTATGTAGCCGGGACGGGACGAGTGAAGAAGGCGATACCAACACCCGATTGTCTAAAAGCGAGTGGAAGTCACAAAGTCGAGCTAGAAATGACAGCGTTCGAGAAAGCAAACAATGGGTGCGGGTCGGTACGGGAGCAAGGACATGGCTATATGTGAATCAGGGATAATATCATAGCCGCTAGGCTGCAGCTGTTCGTGATAGTTGGGCAAGAGTTAATTGCATTGATGGCGCCACCGGTGTCTGTGCCCAGATGTACTGTACTCAAGTACCGGTGTGAGGTCGAGTGCGAGTTGGAGGATATTCCTGTATTGGGTAGGGTGTTTACCCTCATGGTAACCTTTCTATGTATGATAGGCAGCTTGGCATACAGATGGTTGCCACTTAAGCTGCAGCACCTTCTGTGCTTAACACTGAGAGGGCGAGCTTCAGACAACACAGGCATAATCAACATCGCCCCTCCACCTCAAGTGGGTGCGGTGGCATCTCCTTTTGTACCTCCTGTTCCACCTTAGTTACACGACAGATCTGCCCATCAATTTACTCAGAGCTATCGTCAACATTATTGGAGTACCATTGGAGGGAAAATATCAGAGGGTATCTGCGTAATCGACACACCATCCAAACAAGGGACAGCGATAAATTATTCCCACACCGGTAGGGGGCTGTTGCCTCCTCGCTGGGGTCAGTAGTCTGTTGAAAGTGCTACTCAAGTATGATGCTGTATAGTACAGTGAGCCAGACGTGGAAGCGAACCCCGCCGGAACCCCCACTACTGAATCGGGCCCGCAAGTTGCTCGGGGGCGAACGAAATACCGGTAATACCTCTGCCCAGTGTACTGGTACAGCACTCGATATGATTGAGCTACCATACCTTGCCATCCTGGAGTATTTTTTGCAACCCAATGTTTCCCCTAGGTTGTCACTATTAACGTATTCCATATTTAGTCTGACACCGGTATATTTCAGACTGCAATGGCAATAGTATTTGGAATCAGTCACTGACCGATTGCAAACTTCATTCTTACCTCGCGCTACACAGGCACGCCCTCCTACCAGCAAGATAATCCGCCAAGTGTCCATTCCAGGTTGCTCCTGTTCACAGGACCTCGTTTTTTTTTTTTCACCGATGTTGACTATCTCCTTACTACCCCCCAGGACCTTGAGGATCTTATTTTCTATACCCGAGTATGGTACAAGTACAGTACAAGTTCAACTTTGAATCTAGGGTCCCTCGGGCGGTAGTGTGCACTTGAATTGCCTTGCGGTAGCTTGCCTTCCGAACCGTATTTGGGTAGCTAAAGAATTTTGCTGCGGCAACATGAGTAAAGTTAAAAATAGGTTCTAAATTTATACACGGAACTTCCCTATCGCTTCGGACGCGTGCGCTATACCCCTCAGCCTCAGCCTCAAGTGTCAAGCACAGTCTACCGCACAAGAATCTTGATCCTATTCAACAGTTTTCATATCTACCCATCCCCTTACCAGAACTCCCTCCCCTTCCATTACTGCATGCGAAATATCTCAGATTCTTCTATACATCCTACCGTCCGTTTGATCCTCGCTATTGGCCCAGATCCCACTCATCTATGACACTGAGGGTTGGCGCCTTGCAAGCCTATTAGTTTTCCTGTTTTAGTGGAAAGCGATCAGGAAGAGCGGAAAGAAGTTGAGATAGAAAACGGATCGATACAAGGCAAAGAGTAAGTCTACAGTACGAACATAAGTGTAACCCTTGCACTGAGACTAATGTTGGGTTCTAGCGGGTGTACCCATGAACGGTCACTAACGCTTTATAGCAGGAGTGATTCTCGATCGTGATCAAGGCCTGCTCAAGTATCGGAGAGAAACAAGGCAACCCCGACCTCCCTAATAGACAAGAAAATTCGCATTCGGGGCTGCCGCGACGACAGGCTGAGCTCAAGCCAGGAGTTCGGTTGGCACGTCATAGTTGAGGGGAGACTCAAGCCGCAAAATTCGAATATCAGTTTATAGCTCAGAGCGCGTAGCGCAGATCGGAAATTATGCGTCGGTTTATGCGGGCACGCGTACGGAAAATGCAGGACCCGGATAATCCAAATAGCTTAGGGAGCATGAATAACCAAGGTGCGGTACTAAACCATCAGGGAAAGTACGACGAAGCCGAGGCTATGCATCGACGTGCGTTAGCGGGCAGAGAAAAAGCGCTCGGGCTACATCATCGAGATACCTTACAGAGTGTTAATAATCTCGGTTTGACTCTGCGTAGGCAAGGAAAGTACGAAAAGGCAGAGATTAAGCATCGGCGCGCACTGGTGGGTAGAGAGAAAACTCTTGGGCTTGACCATCGAGATACCTTACAGAGCCTTCATGATCTTGGTGCGGCACTGGATTGTCAGGAAAAGTACGACGAGGCTGAGATTGTGCATCGACGAGTGTTGGCGGGTAGAGGGAAAACGCTTGGGCTTGACCATTGGGATACCTTACAGAGCCTTCATGAACTTGGTGCGGCGTTGCATTGTCAGGAAAAGCACGCCGAGGCCGGGGATACGCGCCGGCATGCATTGGCGGGGAGAGAGAACACGCACAACCTAGATGGTTCGGATACATTACAGAGTGTCAACAATCTCGGTGCGAGACTGCGAAGTCAGGGAAAGTATGACGAGGCCGAGCTTATGCATCGAGGTGCATTGGTGGGTAGAGAGAAAGCGCTTGGGTTTGACCATTGGGATACCTTACAGAGCCTTCATGATCTAGGTGTAGCACTAGATTGTCAGGAAAAGTATGACGAGGCTGAGATTATGTATCGATGTCTATTGGCGGGTAGAGAGAAAAAGCTCGGTCTTGATCATCGAGATACCTTACAGAGTGTCAACAATCTCGGTGCGACTCTGTGTAGCCAAGGACGTTATGGCGAGGCTGAAGATATGTATCGGCGGGTATTGGCGGGTAAAGAGAAAACGCTCGGCCTTGATCATCGAGATACCTTACAGAGTGTCAACAATCTCGGTGCGACTCTGTGTAGCCAAGGACGTTATGGCGAGGCTGAAGATATGTATCGGCGGGTATTGGCGGGTAAAGAGAAAACGCTCGGGCTTCATCATCGAGATACCTTACAGAGTGTCAACAATCTCGGTGCGACTCTGTGTAGCCAAGGACGTTATGGCGAGGTTGAAGATATGTATCGGCGGGTATTAGAGGGCAGTGAGAAAGCTCTCGGGCTGAATCACCCAGATACCTTAGGGAGTGTCGACAATCTCGGTGCGACTCTGCATAGCCAAGGAAAGTACGAGGAAGCTGAGATTCGGCATCGACGCGCATTTGTGGGCATGGAGAAAACTCTCGGGCTAGATCATCGAGATACGTTACGGAGTGTCAACAATCTCGGTACGACTCTGCGTAGCCAAGGAAAGTACAGCGAAGCTAAAAGTATGTACATACGTGCATTGGCGGGCAGAGAGAAAACCCTCGGGCTAGATCATCCAGATACTCTACAGAGTGTTAGGGATATAGCTGTGGCGCTGTATCGTCAAGAAAAGTACGACGAAGCGGAGATTATGCATCGACGTGCCTTTGCCGGCTTAGAGAAAACGGCCGGTGTGGCTCATCGAGACACCTCACATAGCGCCAATAACCCAGGTGCAGTGCTGCATGATCAGAAAAAGAACAGCGGAGTAGAAGTTACGCATCGACATGTAGCAGCAGATGGGAAGCGCGCGCTTGGACCAGATAGCCCAGACGTCCTATTAGGTGTTTTCCGACTAGCTATAACGCTTCTTGCCCAGAGAAAGTACAAAGAAGCTGAGATCATGTATCGACATGGCCTATGGGCTATGGAAAAAGCTCTGGGGCCGAATAATCCTGATGCCCTCGACAGTGTGAATATGCTCGGCGAAACGCTGCTTGATCTGGAAAGGTATGATGAAGCGGAGGCCATTTGTCGACGCACATATACAGGCAGGGAGAAAGCTCTAGGGGCAGACCATCAAGCTACCCTTACAAGCGCAGATAACCTTGGTCGGACACTCTATCATCAGAGAAAGTATGAAGAGGCTGAGATGATGTTTCAATCTGCGCAGGCAGGCCGAAGAAAAGTGCTTGGACTATATCACCCTGATACCTTACTGAGCGTCCTTCGCCTAGGTGTGACACTGCTTGATCGGAAAAAGTACAAAGAAGCCGAAATCATGTATCGACATGCCCTAGGGGCTATGGAGAAAGCTCTGGGGCCCGACCATCCGGAGGTCCTTGACAGTATGAATATGTTAGGCGAGACATTGCTTGATTTGAAAAAGTATGGCGAAGCGGAAGCTATGTGTCGGCGTGCGCTGGTGGGTAGAGAGAGGACACTAGGACCAGACCATCGAGATACCCTACTAAGTGCCAATAACCTTGGTTTGGCACTGCGTAATCAGAATAAGCACCGCGAAGCTGAGATTAGTTATCGACGTGCATTGGTGGGTGCCGAGAAGACTCTTGGGCTTGGCCACCAAGATACCTTAATGTGCATCTATAATCTTGCTGGAGCGTTGCACAAACAGAAAATATACGACGAGGCGGAGACGATGCATCGGCGTGCACTGGTGGGACGAGAAAGGATTCTGGGGTTAGGTCATCGACACACCCTTCGTAGCCTCATCGAGCTAGGCACAGTGCTGTATGAGAAGAGGAAATACGATGAAGCGGAGGTTATGTATCGACGCGCGGTTACGGAGGCAGAGAGAGCTCTAGGGCCGAGCCACCCTGTGACTCTAAAAAATTTTAACCACCTCTCGATGTTTCTCTATGCCCGGGCGACGGTGGCTTGGACTTAGCATCATGACGGAGATGAAGGTTTAGGTTTGCGGAAGAATGTTTGCTAATTTCCTACACATCTTAACTTTATTCAGAAATGAAGCTGTTGTAACGTCAGGTTCCTCTTTCATTTCTTAGGGAGGGGGTTGAACAGTTTAATTTTATGACTGGAGTTAAGCTGGCTTCACAATTAGGGATCTATCGTCGCGATTCATTCTCTCATTTGATCGAGACTCTTGTTCACTGCGGGCTCTCCTCACTGCACCTACCCTCATAAGATAGGGGTAATGGGGTACTGTTAAGGGGAACGTTGGGTTCATGTATTGTCTAATGTGGACAACTCGGCTATATCATGGTGGACAGTTTTAGGGTTTTGTTAAGGTTGATTTCTGAGAAGGGTTTGCTCGAAGGGAGAGTGAGGAAAGTTTTTCCCGTGCTTATGATAAGGAGTATCACAATTTCTCCACCTTTTCTTCCCATCACTGTAGGCAATAAACAATTAGCAGAGAACCACGAGGACATCAAATACGAAGACGTGATTTTCGAACAAGTGAACTAACACAACCGAATTGGACGTGAACGCGAACGAACTTACAATTGCGGAAGTGGGAAGTAGCCAAAGGGCCGTGCTATTCCAAGTTATCGAGAACCATAGTTTGATTTCACATTTCTTTTCACTTTTTTGTTCTTTTGTTTCTACGAATCTCTATCGACCCCACCTTTACGTTTCCCACGAGCTGGGAATTATGCCTTCAGTGCATGGGCACAGTGCAGCCATGATCAGTGCCAACCGTATAAACAAGCCTTCTGCGACATCAAATTTTCCTCAAGTAGACTCAGGCATAGCTACATCTCCTTATGAAAGGTAGTAGAAGTTCCAAAAAAGCGTGTTAGGAGGTCTAGAGCAAGCGCAGATATCGCAATCCAAGCGTCAAACTCCTCCCAGCACCCTTCATGAACCACAACTGAAGTCAACAGTTCAAAAGCACTTCCATGGGCCATGGCATGAGTTCCTACGAAGCAGAACTCATGTACCACGAAACAAGACATCCTGTGCGAAAGAGACATATACCAAGCAAGCCACGGGACACACACCATGCCCTGGGGTTACCAATTTAATTCACCCCATCTATGAACCAGCGATTCCAATCTTGGACTGCATGGTGGATAACGTAAGAACAGAAATAAATATCTAACCGCGCTATTCAAGCTTTTAGGTACATCATGCCAATGATGGGGCGTACTCATTCTGTGTATACATTCCTTTCCTGGACGGATATATCTAAGATACTGTAACATAGATTCCTTCCTCCAAATCTCCCATCCCCGCAATTCACTGGGCAAAACGAGAATTGTTCTAGGCGTGACCACGGGAGCTCACTGACTCTTGTTCTGCGTTGCTCTTAAGATAGGTTAGTGGCTGGTACAGCCACTCGGCAGCTGTGCTAGAAATCTGAGATCTTTTTAATTGACATTGGGCAGTGGCGGCCCGGGCGGTGGCGGGGGAGGGGGGGGGGTAGTGTGGTTCTTGGAGACTGAACTGGTAGAGACAACATCTTCTTTAAAAATGACTCAAAAATCAAGCCAGAATTGGGCGGCGACAATTAGCAACTAATTGGTTTTTCCACGGGGTCTGAGTGAGGTGTAAAGCAGTGAGTAGAATGCGGGTGCAATGAGTTGACAGTCTATTGACACTTGCTAGACGACTTACCCCCCCAGATAGTGAGTCCACATCACAGCGCCACCCCCGGATATCCTCGACGTGGCAAAAAAGAACCATATACAAACGGGATCCTGGTCTGGTGCATTTGCAATGATATAGCTCTGGTGTCCATGACAAAAATTTCTGACAGTGTCACTTTCCAAATTTACCCGACATGAGCTATGTCCCCATAGATCCCCCAGTGACTGAGTGACTGGACGCCCAGGGTATCGGCCATTCATTTGAGTAGCTCTGATGTTGGGCTTTGGGCTAGAAAGTAGGTTCAAAATCCTGGCGCTTAATATCATATATTTTCTACGCAAGAGGGGGCTAGAGGTTTTTAAATTCCCGTCTGATCAGAAAAACATCCATGATCCGGGAGAGAAACTATATCTTTGACAAATCCAGAGAAATTGTCTAGGGCAGTGAAGAATCGCAGGGACTGAAATCCGGGACAACAGGGTGTAATTGCGCTATGTTGCTGATGGCTGAGGGGGCATGACTTGACAAGGAAGGTTATCGGGTGATGGGGGCTCACACGCCCTGACAAGGAAGAACGTATCATAACCATAACACTATCTGTCGTCTTCTTTAGTGATCTTTTCTTCAGGGTAGCTGATAGGCAGGTTGTCCCAGAACTCACGATATAGGTGGGCTAGGACTTTCGGGTCTCCTTGAAATTTAACAATTTCGCTAATTTCTTCCCCGTCTTCTCCTTTTGTATCGCTTTTCCGTCTCTTATATAAGTGACTGGATGAATTTCGTTGGCGGAAATGGAGTTTGTCAGGGTTTGTCGTTTCCAAAAGTGTTCTTGGTTCATGGGATATAGTGGATCGTGTTGGGTCCTAGCCGGGGAAGGTCTTGAAAATGTGTGGTCATGCTTACAATGGTATGTTCTACCGTGCCGTAGGACTCTTGTACGGTACGTGCTGAATTATGGGAGGTGAATAACAGGATCTCAAAGATTACTTCATATCCCTCCATTCCATTTTCCCTCCCCCCTGCGAACAACGAAGCATCCTAGATATTCCGGACAGATAGAAGGAGAGGAGGGGAGTGATGGTGGTAAAACGGATCACTCAGTTGCCCGACCGGTTGGAGAGAGTGGAGATGTAATTTGACTATGTAATTGACAAAGAAAAGGTTACTCGTAGAGAGTGAAGAAAACTAAACAGAAAAATCACAACAGCAAGTAACACAAATTTTCCCTTCTCACATACATGCTTAGCCATGCCACACAAACTTTCCGCTTTCATATATCTCATATGCCAGCTACCTGTTCATACGCCTATCCGTATTCACACCAATACTACCTATGTTCTTCTAGTGATATGGGATCTTGTGTGCTAACTCGATTGAGCTCCTGCCGGGTAATCCGGGTTTGGGGAGGAAAATGTGTGCCCAGAAGGACACGCGATAGGCCAAGGAACGGACGGGCTACTGCCGGCTCCCCACCGGACCGGACATTCTGGAATACTGAAGAAATAGCGCCGAGACGGCGAAGTCCCACCATCCGAATCAACAGATAATCCATTCATGGAAAATTCCAAGCCATGATAAAAACCCCATTGTACCATAAGAACTCGAATAAACAGCGCTTGTGCAATGTAGTCCGAAATTTCCTCCTCCGGAAAAGGGGCAAGGGGGACAACAAAACTCCTGCTGACAAATATAAAAGAAAAAACACCAGACCATAGTAGGGAAGGCAAGTCCAACGCCCCCAGCACAAGGACCGTTTGTTCGAGTTCATATGGTATGATTTCATTCAGAATAATAGTAATTTTGTTTCTTGAAAACACCATATTAATGGAAATTTTTGTTATCACGATATAAGAATTGTGTGTCTTATGGTTTATAGAGATACCCAAATGTATGATTGTCTCACACTGGTTGCCACAGAGACCGTACTCGTCAATTACATTACTTCTAATTACAGGGTTTAGTTATATTGTTGGTTCGCATACCTGTACTGTGCTCGAGTAATTAGACTAACCGGACATCGAGATGCGAAGGGGCGTATACATACCGGGAGTTTTTTAAAGGTGTACCGTAGTGGTCGGTTAATCATGCTAACCTATGATACCGTAAAATATATCTGCTGCGCGATGGGTATATCTATTGTTTGCAGTGCAGCAGGTATATCCCCGATCTTTGAACTATTATCACACTCGGGCTCAAATCAAAGACTGAGATGGAGTGACATTGATACCTATGTTGCGACCACGGCTTTTGGTTGTCACTCAGTCCCAAACTTTAATACCGGTAATACTAGCCCGTTTCAAAAGTACGAATCCCGGAAGTTTAGGCACTGGGGTGGCCTGTCTTGGCGCCAATGCTTCTACTCGTAGATAATTTGAAATTGGCTTATGTTACTTGTCCCAGCCAAATAGTTGATACCCGAAAACTAGGATTAAAGAAATATATGGCAAAACATCTATGCGTGTCTGAGCGCCCATAAAAAATTTACCCCCCCTGATTTCGGGTACTACTCGTAATGGCCTGGGACAAGTACGAGTACAGTACAGTACTAAGTGCAAGTAACCGTGCCAAGGTTCCCATCCCTTCGAGGCTCCATGGCACTCCGTACTAAATTTACCGTATGACAGTGCGTACCGTACATAGACTAGTTTTAAGCGGCGACGGCTTTTGAAAGGGCGACGATTACTAATGCAAAACGAAAGGCTCCGACCGCCTGTGCGGGGAAGTTCGCTCGTTCTCCTTCAACTCTCTTTGCACTATCACTCAACTCAACTTTCTGAACAAACGGTAAGGAAAGGAGTATATACGAATCACAAGGATGACATCCTCCTGTCCTTCCATCGATTACTGCGCATATCTGCTCTCGTCAACGCTGGTTTCCCCTTCCTCTACACACTCCGATGCTAACAAAAGAAAGACGGGTTTCATAAATACTTCCACTGTTAGTATTAGCCTCCGCTCCGCTCAGTCCCTTTGACGCTCCTGTGCTGCTTCCGGCGGATACTTTCCTCCCATGCATGCGCTGACCCAAAGCACATCTCCGAGCCTCCTATCCGAGCACATAAAACGAAATCCTGGGCATGCCCGGCAATATCCATGATTTCCAACTATTATGATCAGCGTCTACCAAGATCTGTGTAGGATGCTCGCATCCACCTGGGTACCCTATCCACCACCCTTCGATTCAATAAGGCCAATTCCTAACCGTTGTCTGAAACGTGGATCATGCCCTCTGTATCGTTGTCTCTTTGGGCTCTTCATCCAGTATATAAGTTTCGCAAATTCCGAATTCAGATAATACTAGGGGCGCATATCTACTGAACTACCCACCGCGTGCGTTATACTGGTATCGCCTAACACCCTTCGCACACTGGAGCCGGTGATGCTACTTTCTCGGTCACCCGCTGTACCCGGAGACATTTGGAATGAAAGGGCCACCTCGGAATAGTGATTCCAGGTTTACCAATGGTTAGTCCGAATTAGCCTTCGTTCATGCACTTTTATCGAACCCATCATAGCCTTAGTCTTTCAAATACTGAAAGCACTATTTCACGCACAAAATATAGATATCTCATAGCCCGCCCAACAGTCAATCCTGATGGCAGGATTTCCAGTGGTTAGAAGCGCTCGCTTCGCCGTGCCGGACCCAAGTTAGTGGCATCGTCCGGGTGCTCTGGGAGACTGTCTGTCGCGCATTGCGAACGACCCCTCGCAATCTCCATAACTGATTCCCTAACCCTAGCCTTATGGCCCACAGCCACTATATCGGTAGCTACCATTTCGCCCAGTGCTCCCCGAGTTGTGTACGGATTTGTGGTTCCGATGCGGTAGCTATTGTGTACGCCTAGTACCTCCCGCCCGTCGCGTAGGCGTGCCCTATATTTCCAAACTTTTGCGCAGGGGTATCCGAGAGGGTCTGTGGCATCGCCTGCGTCTGGCGAGCAACAGAGCACTCCCGTGCAATGGGCATTTAACCACTCATGAACCTTCGCAAGATCTGATGTGTGATATTGCCTCGCGAGGCTCTCTGGATGGGAGGATATTCAGAAGATTAAATTGAGGGAACCGTGTACGCTTTTACCCGAGTTTAAGGGCAAGGGCGACCTAACGGCGTGTGAGGAGGAATTGCAACTGAAATAATTCCTGTCCAGTGTGTTTTGTATGACCGAGTAACCTCGCAATCTTGGGCCATTGCTTTCGCAATCCTAATGTTTTCCCCTAGATTGTGATTTATTTGTGCATTTTATATTGGGTCCAATTTCCTTCGCCGGTACTAAAGTGGGAACCGGTCGCCGACCAATTGCGAACTTCATAACCCACTACGTCACTGAATTGTGAGATACTGTCAGTTATAGTCGCCGTTACCCACGAGTAAAAAATCCCCCCCTCTCCAAGAGGTCGCCCTGTCGTTCTAGGAGTTGAGTTCTTCCGCCAAAACTTGCCGAGGCTGGGACGGATCCTACAAGTACTCGAGTACGATAGCCAACCGTATCGAAAGAATAAGCGGAGAACCACCTGGTTGGAGTGGCTCTATGTGTGTCATACGAACTTGAACCCGAGAGCTGTCTTATGTTATAAACGGACAAGCTTGCACATGGAGAAAAAGAGGCTCCACGGGATATGAGAAATATTCATTGAGATTTTCGGGACTTGTGAGAGCTTTAACTTATCGCTATCCAGAATATTCATCCACCGTACCTGCTATACGAAATTGTCCTCGGCCGATCGACAGCTCAGTTTGCATTGTTTACAAGCTTAAGCTCACGCTAATTGACACTAATTGATGAACGTACGAGTACAAGCCCAACTTTAGCCAGGTTCCTGGTTTGCACTTGAATTAATTTGTCTTCAAAACCTCGTTTGGATAGGACATGATACTTTCGCACTCTTGCTGTGGCAACAAAAGCAAGCCACGTTCATGACTGATCACGGAACTTCCCTATTGGCTTTACGGGTGGTTTCAGCTCTCAGCCTCAACCTCAAGTGTCAAGCGCAGCCAATCTCGATCCTAATCAACGATTTTCTCACCCATCAAGCTCCTTACCAGAACACTGTCCTCTTAAATTATCGCTTGCGAAATTTCTCGGATTCTGTCTTACATCCTACCGCAGGTTTGATCCTCACTATCGATGCAGATCCCGATGGTATCTGACGCTAGGTGTTGGTGTGTTACAGGCCGATTAGACTCCCGGCTCGAGTGAAAGGTTATCAGGAGGACCGCAAAGAAGCTGAGAAAGAAAACGGAGCAGTGCAAGTCAAAGAATAAGTGTACGAACAGAGTATGTGTAGCCCTTGCGCCAAGAGTAATATTGGGTTCTAACTAGTGTCTTCGAGAACAATCTAGAAACCGAACCTTCAACTTATAGTACCGAACGTCAGAGCTCTCGTAAAAATAATTCCCGATCGCGCCCAAGGCCTACTCAAGTGGTTTAGAGGAACAGTGACCCCCGAATAAACAAGGAAATTCGGGACGACCGCAACGACAAGTTCGGTTTAAGCCAAGGGTACGGTTAACCCGTCGCAGTCGAGAGACTTGAACCGTAAAATTTGCATTATCCAAATAATAGATCACAGGGCGTGTTGGGGGTTTGAAATTATGCGTCGGCTTGTTTGGGGAGGCGCGCAGAAGATACTGGGTCCAGATCATCCGATTAGCATAAGGAACATCGATAACCAAGGTATGGCATTGCACCACAAGGGGAAGGACGACAAAGCCGAGATTATGCATCGACGCGCACTGGCGGGGAGAGAGAAAACTCTCGGGCTGGATCATCCAGATACCTTACGGAGTGTCCGTGATCTCGGTACGACACTTTATAGTCAAGGAAAGTACAACGAAGCTGAGATCATGGATCGACGTGCGTTGGCGGGTATGGAAAAAACACTCGGGCTAGATCACCCAGATACCTTACGTAGCGCTCATAATCTCGGTACGACTCTCCATCGTCAGGGAAAGTACAACGAAGCTGAGATCATGGATCGACGTGCATTGGCGGGGAGAGAGAAAACGCTGGGGCTGGATCATCAAGAGACCTTACTGAGTGTCGATAGTCTCGGCGCGATTCTTGGTAGTCAAGGAAAGTACGACGAAGCCGAGGATATGCATCGACGTGCGTTGGCGGGTAGGGAGAAAACACTCGGGCTAGATGACCTAGATACCTTACGTAGTGCTGATAATCTCGGTACGACTCTCCGTAGTCAGGGAAAGTACAACGAAGCTGAGAATATGCATCGACGTGCATTGGCGGGAAGAGAGAAAATCCTGGGGCTAGATCATCCAGATACCCTACAGAGTGTTAGGGGCCTAGGTGTGGCGCTGTACCGTCAGGAAAAGTATGACGAAGCGGAGATGATGAATCGACGTGCCTTTGCGAGCCTAGATAAAACACGCGGGGTAGACCACCGAGATAGCGTACATAATTCCAATAATCTAGGCGCGGTGCTACATGATCAGGAGAGCACGGAAATGGGAATTATGCATCAACATGCTCCAGATGGTGTGGAGAACGCGCTTGGACCACATCACCCAGACGTCCTATCAGGTGTTGTTGGACTAGCCGTGACCTTGCTTTCCGAGGGAAAGTACGAAGAAGCTGAGATCATGTATCGACATGCTCTACGAGCTATGGAAAAGGCTCTTGGGCCAGATCATCCAGATGCCCTTGACAGTCTGAATATTCTTGGCAAAGCGCTGCTTGATGTGGAAAAGTATGATGAAGCGGAGGATATGTGTCGACGTGCATTAGCGGGCAGAGAGAGAGCTCTAGGAATGGATCATGCAGCTACCCTTACAAGTGCCGATAACCTTGGTCGGATACTGTATCATCAAAGAAAGCATGAAGAAGCCGAGATGATGTTTCGATCTACACAGGCGGGTAGAAAAAAGGTTCTTGGACCGTATCACCCGGATACCCTACTGAGTGTTCTCCGCCTGGGTGTGACGCTACTTGATCAGAAAAAGTATGAAGAAGCTGAGATCATGTATCGACATGCCTTAGGGGCTATGGAGAATGCCCTGGGGTCCGATCATCCGGAGGTCCTCGACTGTATGAATACGTTGGGCGAGACGCTGCTTGATCTGAAGGAATATAACGAAGCGGAAGTTATCTGCCGACGTGCGCTGATAGGCAGGGAGAGGACACTTGGGTCAGATGATCGAGATACCCTCATAAGTGTCAATAATCTTGGTGTCGCACTGCGTAATCAGAATAAGCACCACGAAGCGGAGATTAGTTATCGAAGTGCATTGATGGGTACGGAGAAGACACTTGGGCTTCACCACCGAGATACCCTAGTGTGCATCTATAACCTTGCCGGGGCGCTGCACAAGCAGAGAAAGTATGACGAGGCGGAGATGATGCATCGGCGTTCGCTGGCAGGACGAGAGAAGATTCTGGGGCCAGGTCATCGGCACACCCTTCGTAGCTTGATCAAATTAGGTACTATTCTCTACGAGAGGGGTAAATACGATGAAGCGGAGATTATGTATCGACGTGCGGTTAGGGGGGCAGAGAGAGCGCTTGGGCCGGGCCATCTCGTCACTCTAAAAGCTTTTAGCCACCTCTCGGCGTTCCTCTATGCTCGGGCAGCGAGTGGTCTAGACGAAGCATCAGGACGGAGATGAAGAGTTTCAATTCACCCAACGACGACATTATATAGGGCTATTTTTCTATTCATCTTAACTTTCCTATTTTTCCCGAAATATCCAACTGCTCTAAATTTTATGTTCCTTCCTTCTTGGTGGGGCTGTTGAATGGTTTAATTTCTTTGATGGGGTTAAATTCGCCTCACAGTGATAATTTGAGCAATTGGGGAAATTTCCTGGAACCATTATCGTAGAAAAAGGCCCTTCTCAGTGCACGTAATCTCTCTTCCAAATGGTTATGGGGCGCAAAAATGGGACGCAAAAATGTTGTCACAATAAACCTGGCGGGTAGGCATTTTCGCCCAGCAGCTTGGTGGTGGTGAGAGGCAGGTTTTGTAACCCTTCCGCTGACTATAGGTAGTCCACAATGCCCACGTTCGTCCACGCCTATGCCTAGTACTATAGGGTAGAAATATTCCGGATGTGTGACACACGATAGAGCATTAAATCGGGACGCTTCCTATCATAGACTAGGTTCCAAGACAAATTTCTTCTAGATGCGAGTGACTATCTATGACCCAATGATGGCCTGGGAAAGATATAGCCTCATCTCGAGCCACAAGTTGTTCAAGCCAACCAAGCTGTCCGAACCGGGCCCAACACCCTGTCCATTTGGTTTGAACCCGCCCCCGCAAAGCGCTAATGAAGGAACTAGAGGCTGCTGTGCTTAGGGGGGTTTCGTTGGATTTGCTTCTGGATATACTTTTGGTGCCCCGTTCCTGGGATTCTTTGGCGGCTATTGTTTAGTGTCCCTGCGCCGGATGGCTTCTCCAGGATGGTATATTGCCTACTTCGGCTATGTTAGCTTTCCACAGCGGTGTTGACGCTGGCGCTTGGTGTGGGGCGCATCAGCTTACCCAGAAACTTGAATCACTGAACCGTTTGCCATGTCGTTGGGCTCTCATCTATCAGCTTTTCTCTATCAGCGGGGCAGGGGGACCATCTCCCTCTCCTCTTACCCCAGAAGAGGGAAAGGGGGTGCACTTTTTCGGAGAAGGAAATTTTGGACTTCACAGTTCACCACCCAATCACCCAAGCTCCCGTGGCACACATTCCAGTGATCTAGCATGTTCTGTCGTATTTTCTCGTCTTCTTTCCAGAAGCGTTCCCAATACACTGCTTGTCTGGGATCTCACCGTATAGCCGCCCCAGGATTCTTAGTCCTCTTGGGAAAATTAAGAACCTGGTTTATTCTTTCCCCGTCTTCTCCCTTTGTATTGATTTTCCGGCTCTTATATGCGCGACTGTGTGGATTTTGTTGGTGGAAGTGAAGCTTCTCAAGGCTTAGCTTTGCAAACGTGTTGTTGGTCTGTGGTATATTCGATTGATAATGCTGGGTCTTCACCTAGGCACGTCTTGAAATGTGTGATCGTTCTTACCATCGTATTTTCTACTGCCACCCAGGACTCTAGTAAGCGTTGGAATATGAAAGGCGAATAACAGGATCTTAAATTATTTGCTCCATATCTCGCCATTCCTTTCTCCCTTCCCCTTACAAACAGCTGAACATCCTGGATATTGCGATCAGATGGGAGCTTAGTAAACCGCCAAGTATCGAAGAACCCTCCTCCCAATTACTCTATATCACCGACTCATGGCACGCCCAGCGCAACCATGCAAAATAGTGACAGTCAATTTTCAAAGATGTGTTAGTCAAGAATCTAACTTAATGGTCTAAATTTCCTCCCATTCCCACACTTGCCCAATGCGCCTGTGGTGATGTAGCGTCTCTCGTGCTAACTTGATTGATCTCTCACACAGCAATCCGGGCCGGGGGAGGAAAATGAGCACTGTGCGCAGCAGAACACACGAGAGGCCAGGGACCAGCCAGCCCCCCACCGCAACGGGACCACCGGGAATACCGAAGTGGGAGCACCGGGATAATAAAGTCCCACCTCTCGAACCAACAGATAGTCCATTCATGGAAAATTCCAAGTTGTGATATAAACCCCATAGTACCAACCTAATGGAATAAAATCAGTAGGGATACCGTAACTGCCACCAGCTGCGAAACGAATCAACTACCACAACCATTTACATGTGTTTCAGTTTTATACCATTTTGAATAATCACGAGATTTGTATCAACCGGTCCTTGCACTCAAAGAAAGTCTTATCACTCGGTGTACTTCACTCGCACGTTAAGAGTTATTCCGTCCGATTCGTGTTTCGTGGTGTTCGGTGTTCTTTCGTTTCGGTTGCTATTGGGGTTTTGATAGGCTGGGAGCAATAGTGATGGGGTATGTTTGAAGGCTAAATTGGGAAGTTCGCTCGTTCTCATTCAACCCTCTTTCTTCACTATCGCCCGACTCAACTATCGAACTAAATGGTAAAGACCGGAGTATATATGAATCGCAACAATGGCATCCTCCTACTTTTCTATAGACCGCGACCTACGTGGTCCCTTTGACTCTCCTGTATGATACTGCTTCTGACCGATACGTCATCACGATTGGGTGCGTTAAATCCGAATAGCATCTCAGAACCTCTATGCGAACAAATGAAACAGCATCCGAGCATGCGGAGAAGCATCGGTGGCTTCCAACAACTGGTGTGATCAGCGATTACCAAGATCTAGGCAATATTCTCGCGCGACTGATTACCACTTGGTGCACCATCTACTCTTCAATTCAATGGTCTAAGCCCAATTCCAAAGTTATTAGTTGTTTGGAACATGGATCATGCCCTCTCTACCACTGTCCCGTTGGGTCCCCCGTCCAGTATACAAGCTTTGCAAATTCCAAATCCAGATAATACTAGGGGTATAGGTACTAAATAGCCTGTTGGGCGGAGATCTTTTTGGCTGCTCAACACATATCCGCTCCCATCGGAACACTCAACAACCCTAACCCAAATAAGCAGACAGGGGGGGGGTCTGCGTAATGTGACTAAGCAAACCCTAACCCTCTCGGTAGACATCATATCATACAACCTCTCGAGCACCTCTAGACTACATAATAATATTATTATGATAGTACGGTCAGCGAGTCCCAAAATCCGGATAGGATGCCCGCGTGACCTATTTGCACCTGACTACCCAATCCACCTCCTCCTTCAATTAAATAACCCCGATTCCTAATAGTGTTAGAAGTAGATGCTGTTTGGCATGCCCAGATCGCCACCTCATAATTCGGGCAAAGGTTTGGGGGTGTGTGCTTTGTCTAAATGCATCTACCGGATGAAATCGTATTAAAAGCGGGAAAGTACAAAGGCCCGCACAGTGGTTATGAAGTGGAAGCCCCTCGGAAGAGCGGAATTTCTCATGTTAGCAGAAGAGTACGAAAGGGGAGGGGAGGCATGTCTGGGAGAGAGTAGATATGTGTGGTGATTGATAGAAGGGTAGGAGGAGGCATTTGTTGCGTTCCATATATACTCCTGTCTCTCCCGCTTAATTTTTTTTTAGACTAGTGAAAGAGAACGAGCGAATTTCCCAACTTACCGCGGATTCGTGCGCCGAAGATCGGAGTCGTATATCTATCGCCTCAACCGTCGCCCTCTAAAAATTAGTTATTTGATAGGCGGGTCATGGCTTCTCTACCGCTATCTCGTTGGGTTCTTCCCCATGTGTGTAAGCTTCACAAATTCCGAATTGAGATAATACAGTGGGTGCATATCTACTGGACGGCCTACTTGTCGGAAGTCGTGGATGCTGCTCGGCATGCTCGGATGCTCATCATGTTTCATTAGTTCGGATAAAGGTTTCCGAGATGCGCTTTTGACTAATGAAAGCGTTGGAGGGAAGAGTGTATCTGTCGAAAGCAGTACGGGAGAGTCAAAGGGACTGCTCTGAGCGAAGCGGGGGGTGTTAATAGTGGGAGCCTTTATTAAGCCTGCCTTTCTTTAGGATTTCACAAAGGAAAGGGAAAATTGCGTGGACGAGAGTGGATGTGTGGTGATTGATGGAAAAACAGGAGGATGCCTTTCCCACGCCCCAGATCACTCCTATCTTTACGGAAGGCATCTGGAACGAATTACCACCCTCAAATACTGATTCCGAATTTTTCAATAAGCTGCCAGTAGTCAGTTTGGGTTTATCACCGTCCCTACGCCTCTATTTAGCCCATCATAGCTCTGGTCTGTATAGCATTACAAGTACTATCACAGGATAGTATATCCAAACATCGATATTTCGCCCCCCAACAGTCGAACCCAATGATAAGCCTTCCGGCAGTTAGCATTGGTGCAGCCGGGTTGGCTGTATGGTGCCGGCTACAGCTCCCTTCGTCATTCCAGAGCACTGTCCGGGTGCTCTGGAAGATTTCTGTCACGCATCACGAACCCCACCCCCGGCCCACCCGCGATATCCAAGAACAGCTCCATAACCCTAGCCCTGTGGCCCCCAACCGGATCACGTATTCCTTTGGCCTCCCCTTTAGCTGCTGATATGACACTATGATATCATAGCTTAGCAGATAGGTAAAGCCCTTCATACAAGGGGCCCCACTTCATTCCTGGGAATTAATACGAGTACTAGACACTTTATTTGAGAGTGTGGTTGAAAGTATTCCTGAAGGATTGTTGCAGCTATTGGGGAAAAAGGATGGTATACTGAATATTAGATAGCTCAATTGTATTTATTTCAACTGCTTTTATCTGTTTTTATTTATTGCGAAATTATTGGTATCATAGTATGAGAGCGGTTGTTATCGTGGGGTTGGGATCAGGCGAGTTCCGTTGCCACACTGGCAATGATGAGTTTTGCAACCGAAGTGTAGCTTTATCGCCGGAATATTCGCCCAGTGCACTCGTGTACAAGTACAAGTACTGCCAGCCTGTATGATATCGCCCTCGGTCAATTAGCCACTGTATTTACATTATTTACTCGAAGCTTAATTTCATACTAATTGACACTAATTCATGAACATACAGGTTAAACTTTAGCCACATTCCAGGCCCGCGCTTCAATTAGCCTGTCCTCGAAATCGTACTTGTACGGTGGTTGCCAATGTCATGTAATATCATACCAAGTTAGGTTAAGCCTCAAAGTGATGTTGAGCCGCAAAGTGATGTTGAGCCGCAAAGTGATGTTGAGCGACAGAGTGATGCGGGGCCAAAGAGTTACCGGTATGTTGAGCGACAAAGTACCGGGCACCAGCACCCCGCCGGAGTGCACTCGCTTAACGAACTCATACAAGCCAGCAAGCACCCGGGGATTGTGGCGCCTAGCCACAACCTTGGCGCGAGTACGATACTGAAGCTGCACGGCGTTGGCGAACACGGCATGACGAGTTCGGCAGGACCCTTGCGATACCGGGAACGAAGTCGAGGGTCTAATGTGCAACTTAGGAGGGCAAAGGCTTCCTTTGCTCCTGATCGGCCGGTGCCGACTCGGCGGAGTGATATGGGATCAGTCAAAAATTTAGCCGACCGATGTACGAAGCCCTGACCTATTCTTAACTCTGAGCGAAAAACATGGCTTTGTAATGTTTCTCCGTTTTCAGGAGGAGCAGGCTACCGGTTCAGAATGACGATAGCTTAGCAAAATGTCCTTCTACTCGGTTGCCGCGGTTGTCTATACGACTACCGGTACGGTACCACAGTTGCCCATGTTTGAGGCAAGTGATCTGATGGCAAGTAAACAGGGATTGAGAGCGAAATAATTCGCCTGTCTAGTGTCCTGGTACGGCACTTTATATGACTGGGTTACCTTGCAATCTTGGGCCGTGATGATCGCAAGCGGCCAGACCATAGGTCAGTCCGGCCATAGCCTTGGGCCTACGGGTAGCTGGGGCTCGTCAAAATTACCGGCGGCACAAAAACTCGGCGGTGCCCAGGCAACAGCCCCCACCACCACACTGACGAAACACAAGCCGCCACTTGAATCCCCAGTAGACAGCTGACCAAAGTCAAGCCCAGCTTTAGTGTTGGAGAGCCTCTTTTCCACAGTCCGGCGGGGCGGTGCCTGAACAAGCCCGGACCTGCCCCGCAGCACCCGAAACCCGGCGGACCGGCAGCTTGGGCTCACTAGGGCATTCTTTGCACTCCTAATATTTTCTATTTTATGGCCCCCTACCCAATTATAGCATACCAGTACGGTAGTCATAGTCACCGATGTTAGCTAGATACCGTAAAGAGATCCCCCTCGCTTGGTGCCTATCGTAATTCCTTCCACCGGAACTTGTCGGGGCTGGAACTGACGCTACAGCTACTCAGCTACCGATACCAGAAGAATAAGCGAGGAACCACCTGATTGGTTGCGCTAGGTGCTCTTCATCTCTCAGCCTCAGCCTAGCTTCTCGGGCAGAGTCTATCTTGATCCCAATCAGCGATTCTCTGGTCCGTCGAGCACCTTACCAGAACTCGCTCCCCTTCTGTGATTTTATGCGAAATATCTCGGATCCTGTTTTACATCCTACCACAGGTTTGATCCTCGCTATTGATGCAGATCCAACTCATATCTGACGCTAGGCGTTGGCATGTTGGAAGCCGATTAGACTCCCTGTTCAAGCGAAAAACCACTCGGAAGATCGGAAAGAAGCGGGGAAAGGAAACGGAACAGTACCGGTACCAGTCAAAGAATAAGTGCACGGACTGAGTAAGTGTAGCCCTTGTACGCGGAGTAATTCTGGGCTCTTGCTGGCGTTACCAGGAACAAACCATAAAACTAATGCTTAATAGTACGAAGCGTCAGAGCTCTAGCAAGAATAGTTCCCGATCGCGCCCAAGGCCTACTCAAGTACCCTAGAAAAACAAGCCAACGGTGACCCCCGATAGACAAGGAAATTCGATATCAGGACGAAGGCGACGACAACTTCGGCGCAAGCCAAGAGTTCGGTTCGCTCATCGCAGGAGAGGGGAGACGAGAGTCGCAAAATCTAAAAATAATAGCTCAGAGGGCGTACTAGAGATCAGTAATTATGCGTCGGTTTATGTGGGCAGGGGTGCAGAGGGTGCTGGGCCCAGATCATCCGAATATCGGTAGCTTGAGAGACATCAATAATCGAGGTGTGGCACTGCACCATCAGGGGAGGTACGACGAAGCCGAGAACATGCATCGACGTGCATTGGCGGGCAGAGAAAAAGTGCTCGGACTAGAGCATCAGGATACCTTGCAGAGTGTTAATAATCTCGGCGCAACTCTACGTAAGCAAGGAAAGCACGAAGAAGCCGAGATTATGCTTCGACGCGCCTTGGTGGACCGGGAGAAAACGCTTGGGATGGATCATGGAGATACTTTACAGAGCGTTCATGATCTTGGTATGGCGCTCAGTTGCCAGGGAAAATTCGACGAGGCCGAGGATATGCATCGACGTGCATTAGCGAGCAGAGAGAGAATGCTCGGCCTAGATCATCAAGATACCTTAGGGAGCGTCGACAATCTCGGTACATCTCTTCATAATCAAGGAAAGTACAACGAGGCCGAGATCATGAACCGACGCGCATTGGCGGGCAGAGAGAAAACACTCGGGCAAGATCATCGGGATACCTTGCGGAGTGTTAATAATCTTGGTACGACACTGCGTAAGCAGGAAAAGTGCGACGGGGCTGAAATTATGTATCGACGCGCATTGGTGGGCAGAGAGAAAACGCTCGGGATGGATCATCGAGATACCCTACAGAGCGTTCATGATCTTGGTATGGCGCTCAGTTGTCAGGAAAAATTCGACGAGGCCGAGGATATGCATCGACGTGCATTGGCGGGGAGAGAGAAAACGATCGGGCTAGATCATCCAGATACCATAGGGAGTGTCGATAATCTCGGCAGAGCTCTATATAGTCAGGGAAAGTACATCGAAGCTGAGGCTATGTATAGACGTACATTGGCGAGCAGGGAGAAAACACTCGGGCTAGATCATCGCGATACCTTACAGAGTGTAAGGGATCTAGGTGTGGTGCTTTATCGTCGGGAAAAGTATGACGAAGCGGAGATTATGGATCGACGTGCATTGGTGGGTAGGGAGAAGACGCTAGGGTTAGACCATGGAGATACTTTACAGAGCGCTAGTGCTCTAGGCGTAGTGCTGTATAGTCAGGAAAAGTACGACGAAGCGGAGGTTATGCATCAACGTGCTTTGGCGGGCCGGGAGAAAATCCTCGGGCTGGATCACCGAGATACCTTAGGGAGCGTCGATAATCTCGGCAGAACTCTGCACTGTCGAGGAAGGTACAACGAAGCTGAGATTATGTATAGACGTGCATTGGCGGGCAAAGAGAAAACGCACGGGCTGGACCATCGAGATACCTTACAAAGCGTTCATGATCTCGGTGCGGCACTCCATTGTCAGGGAAAGTCCGACAGGGCTGAGAATATGCATCGACGTGCATTGGCGGGCAGAGAGAAAACGCTTGGGCTAGATCATCAAGAGACCTTGAGGAGTGTCGATAATCTCGGTTCATCCCTGGAAAGCCAAGGAAAGTATAGCGAAGCTGAGATTATGTATAGACGTGCATTGGCGGGGAGAGAAAAAACGCTCGGGGTAGATCACCGGGATACCTTACGGAGTGTCAGAAATCTCGCTAAATCGCTGCATAGTCAAGGAAAGTGCAGCGAAGCTGAGATCATGCACCGACATGCATTGTTGAGCAGAGAGAAAATACTCGGGCTAGATCACCGAGATACCTTACAGAGCGTTCATGATCTCGGACTGGCGCTGTATGGTCAGGAAAAGTACGACGAGGCTGCGAATATGCATCGACGTGCATTGGCGGACAGAGAGAAAACGCTTGGGCCAGATCACCGAGATACAATAGAGAGTGTTGATAATCTCGGTACAACTCTGCATAGTCAAGGAAGGCACACCGAAGCTGAGGCTATGTACCTACGTGCATTGGCGGCCAGGGAGAAAACGCTCGGGCTAGATCATCGCGATACCTTACAGAGTGTAAGAGATCTAGGCGTGGTGCTTTATCACCGGGAAAAGTCTTGTGATGGAGGAGAATAGCAACCAATGACTGACTTGCACAGCGGTAGTTAGGAACACTGAAGGACTCTGTGGGAACTGGGGTAGTGGTAGGACGTGCACAAAAGCGTATGGTAAGGTAAAAACTGCTTCGCTCTCACTTTTTCTAAACTAACGGTAAAGACAGGTGTATAAGTAAAACATAAACAACGTATCGCCATCATTCCATGAATCACCACACCTATCCGTATTCTCCAAAACATGCTATCCTTTCCTCCATACACTCCCGTAGTAACAAAGGAAAGACATGTCCGGAGAATCTTCCAACCTCCACACTAGTCTATCAAATTTCGTAACTCTTCGCCAGACTCCTGAAACCTCCACAATCTATCTCAATTGACCAACGTCAATCTAGAATCTTCAACACTCCCCCTGAAACTTGCTGTTCTCAACTCTGGAGATAGGCCGAGTTTCATGACAAAATCCGCCTGCTTGACTTTCCCGTAAACTTTGGTAAACCCATCAGCAATCATGGCGGTAGTCGGTACATGGGAGATGGTAATCGTGCCGTCGTGTATTTGATCGTGAATCCAATGAAACTTTACTCCGACGGTTTTGCTCGGTGTTTGGTGTTCTCCGATATTCGCGTTTTGGACATTCGCTTGATTGTCGCTGTATATCGGGAGTGGTATTTGTATTGCTTGTGTGTTTGACACCCGAGTGAGATCCTGTGATTGGTGCAACTCACAATCGATCTTGTGGATCCAAATCGCTTCATCGGCACTAGTCGCAGTTGCCACAAACTCTGCATCTGCTGTACTCTTTGCCGTAATAGACTGTTTTTTAGAATGCCAAGCGATAATCGATCCATACCGGTCTCTAATCACCATACCGGTTGTTGACTTCATCGAGTTAGGATCTCCAGCAAAATCGGAATCGGTATATAGTGCAATCGATTCGTAGGGTTTTCGGATTCCCTCTCTAAATCCTAGATTTAGCCTATACTTTGCTGTTTTCGATAGATATCGCATGACCCGCTTGGCCATCATCAAATGACGCTTTGCCGGATTCGATGCAAATCTGCCAAGAACTCCCACGGCGAACGATATATCTGGTCGAGTAGCCACCGCCGCGTAATTCAGACTTCCAACTATCTCCTGATATTCTTTCTGATCCACCTCTTCTTCACTATTCTCCCTTACATCAATCTCGTGACTCTCACAATCTCCTTTTCCCAAAACAGTCAACTTTCCATCTTTTTTTAACAATGACATTCCCGGATCCCATGGTGCGCTAACTCCACTCGCACTCTCCATCCCAAACCTTCGCAAAATCTGCATAACATATCCATACTGATCCAATGAAACCACCTTCCTTACATGATCTCGAACAACTCTCATACCAAGAAAGTGTGACACGGGTCCCATATCGCGTATCATAAACGTTTGTTGTAAAAGTTTCCTTGTTGCATGTACGTCATCACTCCCCCCAACAAGCAAAATGTCATCCACCCATACCATCAAAACCAATCCCTCTTTATAGTAAACTCCAGCCTCCCACTCACTCCGCCTAAATTCCATCACTTTCAACTCACGATCTAACTTATCGTACCAGTTAAGTGCAGACTGGCGTAACCCGTAGAGACTTTTCAGGATTCTAACAAAAATTGGTTTCCGTTCTTCCGCGCATATGGCCACATTGCGTTCCAAACCAGTTTCTATAACTCGAAAACCAAATGGAAGTTGTAGGTAAATCTCCTCTCTGATTTCACTTTCCAAGAACGCAGCAACAACATCAAGTTGGTGAATCACATAGTCATGGGCCGCTGCAAACGAAAGTATCAACCTCACAGTGCTCAGGGATACCAACGGTGCGTAGGTGCGGTCAAAGTCGATTCCGGGTTTTTGCTTGAAACCGTGTGCGACTAATCGTGCCTTATATCTCTCACAATGTCCATCAGAATCCAACTTTCTTGCTAAAACTAAACGTGAAGTAACAGCCTTCCTGCCCAATGGTACTTCATCTACAACCATCCATGTCTTCCGCTTTTCCAAATTCCCAATCTCTTCATCAATCGCCTTCATCCACAAATCCTTCTCTGGAGATGCGAGGGCGTCGGTAATAGTAGGCGGTCCGGCTTCAACCATTCCAATAAAATCAATCGGTATTGAATCCCGACCATCCCTACTAGTCCCAGGATCTCTGCCCCGTCGTGGTCGTGGTTCCCATACCTTACCCAAATCGGTATTCAAACCACGTAGCTCACGCAAAAGCTTCCCTGTTGGTTTATTCGGAGGATCGGGGGCGGAATGCGGAGGAGGATTCTCTCCCGGCGATTCAACTAACTCCGAATTCACAGGCAAAACCTAACCCACTAACTGTTAGGCGGAAGCCGACTCTGATTTATTGTCGAGAAGACTTAGGCCTGAATCTTTCGTAATAGACGGAGATTTGTCTAGGAAGGCTCGGGGTCGTCCTTTTCGTTTATGACTGCTTAAGAACTCGCTTAATCGATAAGGGAAATAATTTTATAAAGATTCGTAGGTAAAACAATGTTATATTGTTAAGGTCTCTTCTCCGTTGCTTGATGATGTCTAAAAGCTTGGGAGGCACTTCGATATTTATATCCCGCGTCTGAGTGTTCGCGGACTACATCTAATCCTCCTATAACTAAGTACCTATCCAAGGTCGTACGCTAACGTCTCATAGTCTTAACAAGTGCGAACACTGTTTGACCCTGAACTTTCACACACCATCTTCGTTCTCATAAATTCTTTTTCCGTCTAGTCGTAGGATGCGACATTATCCTCGAATGACCGGCCTTCGATTTATAGAGACGAATAGACTTCTGTCTGAAACTTCAGTCGTCTTGACTATCGTCCCAGTAGTCTCTTCCGATTTCACATAGTGGCCAACGTATGTGTCGGGTACCTATGCATAATGCAGGTCGCGTAGATGGTGTGCCAACACTCTTAAGTCTACCGCCTATTAGGTCTTCTGAGTCTGAGCAGCTTCCCCTCGGTCCGCCTCGCCTCAAAGAGAATCACCTCTCGAGGGATCCCGTCTCCAGGACCAACCAACATACAGCGGCCTTCAGATAGGTATTGGTGTCATATCTAACCCCTATGGCCTCTGGGGCACTGTAGGAGCAGTTGCGGATTTCCGAACCGAAAACGTCCCGTCACTTTCGGCCCGTAGTTAGGATGCCTAACTTTGAAGCCTAGTAACTCAATGCGCCTCCGACGGATTTCCTCCGTTCCACTTCTCAGAGGTACCCAGAGGTGCCCTCTTATATATCCTGCGAACAGCTTCCGGTCGGACGGACGGCAGCGACGTATATGGTGTTATGAAGTGGGCTTCATTGAAGTGACATTTTAGTCATAGGACGCAACTCTTCGAAATCTCGCTAAGGACGTGCGGGCCTCACAACGGGGCCGGAGGGGGGTGTTAGGCTTGCGATAAATGAGGGTCTGTGCGCAGTTACCCTACCGAGAGGTCTGTGCATTTTCTATATGCCTAACATGAGCTCCCTCCTACAAGGTTTCGCCTCGAGCACCTTTCTTAATTATCTCTTACTTAACAAATTTCCTTTTAAGACCCGATGTGGTCAGGGTAAAAAACCTTCCGGCGTTTGCTTGTCCACCGTAGGAAAACCTTTTCCTCATCGTCTTACTTCTTCCTCCCCTGGCATCTCCGGGTTGTCTCGATGAAACTCTTCAACTACTTCTTCAGCATTTTCCATGCCTGTAGCGGGTTCCCAAGTATTTTCATCTTCTGCACAACCCTGCCATTTCACAAAATACCATAGCTCTCGTACCTGCCGGTAACGATTGCTGATTCTTTTCCTATACGTCCGTATTTCGCTACGGACGATTTTCTCTATCTCCCATTGCAAGTCCCCTTCAACCTCTTCTGGTTCTCTGGGAGGTTGCCTGCGTTCAGGATGAACCGATTCTCGATATGGTTCGAGCAAGGATACGTGGAAGACTGGGTGAATATTCCATTGGTCGGAAATGTTTAGTTTAAACGCTCGGTTGCCTCTTTTTTCCAATATTTGGAACGGCCCATAGAGTTTGGGTGCTAACTTTTTCGACTTCCGTCTAGTCCGTATGTTTTTTGCGTTTAACATAACTTTGTCGCCAATTTTAAACTCAGGTTGTTTTTTGGCTTTCCGATCGTAGTATTTTGTCATTCCTTCCCGTGTCTTTTCAAGCGAGCTTTTCGCTTGTTCGTGTATCGTCTTAATCCAGTTCGCGTATAGGGAAGCGCCAGGGTTTTGAACTTCACGTTCTTTCATCCACTCAGTTTGAGGGTGGAACCCATAGTTCGCGTAAAAGGGGGACATTCCGTGAGCGTTGGTTGCAGAATTGTTATATGCATGTTCTGCTAACGGCAGTAACTGATACCAGTCATCTTGGTCATAGTTAATAAAACTTCGGAGATATCCTTCCAGCACTTGGTTGGTTCTCTCTGTCTGTCCATCCGTCTGTGGATGATATGCCGTCGACATTCGTCGTTTTATCTCCAACGCCTTGCACAATGATTCCCAAAACTCGCCAGCGAACTTAGAGTCCATATCCGAAATGATCTCCGTCGGTAAGCCGTGTAGCTTCCAAACCTCCCTTAAGAACGTATTTGCGACATCCTTTGCCGTAGCCGTAGTCTGTAGTCCAAGAAAGTGTGCCATTTTTGTAAACCGGTCAACAACTACCATGATTTGTGTACAACCTTGTGACTCTGGTAGTTGGGTGATGAAGTCTACTGATATCGACGACCATGCTGTGAACGGCGTCTGCAGCGGTTGTAACAGTCCGTATTTCGCATGTCGGGGTGACTTGTTCTGTTGACATTCATCACAGGACCGCACGTAGTCGTTGATCCATTCGGCTAGCCCTTTCCAATAAAAATCTCTCATGATGATTTCTAGGGTTTTTTCTTGTCCGAAGTGTCCGGCTATCTTTGCGTCATGGCATCCCTCGGCTATCTTGGTGTACAATGCTTGGTTGTCTGGGATGAATAGACGATTCTTATAGTATAGAAGGTCGTCGACCATTGTCCAGTTCTTAGGGAATTCTTTTCCTTCATTTCGGAGCTTTGATAAGTCCTCGCGTCGTCTCAGCCAGTCTCTATCCGATAGCGTTGCCTCAAGAAGTTGTCCAAGGAACTCGGGGTTAAACTTCTTCATTGTCTTTTGTTTTAGCATGGCCGTTGATATTAGTATTTTCTCTGGTACTTCTTCAATGTCGTACCAGGACAAATTTTCGGCTGCCGATGCTTCTAGCTGACATATGATCGGTTCTTGTTCCTTTATTATTAGACCTCTTGTAGCGATGTCGGTGCTTCCGAACCCTTGGGCTCCTCTTTCAGTCTCGTCTAGCTTATCGACCTCCATTAAATCGGATGTGTCGATTTTTTCCACTATGAGTTGAGCCATTCTGTCTCCTTCTCGGATTTGGCAATCAACATCCTTGTGATTATATAGCAAGACTTTGAGTTCTCCCGTATAGTCGGCGTCTATTGTCCCTGCGCCGACCGAAATTCCGGAACGTACTGCCAGCCCACTACGAGCCGCTACTCGTCCATATGTCCCTGCTGGTAGGCTTATTGCTATTCCAGTATCGAGTAGCGCTTGTCCTCGTCTAGGGATAATGGCGTCGCTTATGGCGTAGAGGTCATGTCCGGCTGCCATTCTTGAACCTTTAGTGGGTAACCTTGCCTTGTGGTTCAAGCGTCTTACTCGGATGTATCTGTCCGAGGTATTCGTCTCTGGTTTCCACGCCAGGTCTTTCTCATCGCTCCAACCTAGTACTTCTTTTCCTAACCCTTCTTCCTTCTCCTCCTGTAGTGCCAACAGCATTACTTGGAAGTGTTCTGGCTTTAAAACGGTCTGCTCGCGATGCGTAGCTCCCTCCTCAGGACGGTACTCCGGCCGTCTACTCAGGGCGTCCGGCTTTCCGCCTTTTGTCCCTGGTCGGTAAACAATCTTAAAATTGTATTCTGCTAGCTTTTGAGCCCACCGGATTTGACGTCCACTCCAAACCTTGGAAGTAAGGAAGTATTGTAGGTTTTGGTGATCGGTGTAAACCGTCACAGGTTTTTCCGTGCCGACTAAATATTGTCTCCATTCTTTGAACGCTTCTAGGATTGCAAGCAGTTCCTTGTCATGGATTTCGTAGTTGCGTTCTGCCGAGTTCAACTTTCGTGAGTGGAAGGCAACAGGATGTAGCCTTTTTTCCACGAATTGTGACAAGACACATCCTAGGGCAAAGTCGCTTGCATCCGTTTCTACCACCGTTTCCCGGTCTGGGTAGAAATGTTGTAGAATGGGCGCAGTCGTAAAGCGATGTTTTAATTCTTTGAACGCTGATTCTTGTTCCGCGCCCCAATGGAAATCCTTTGGATTTCCTTTTAATGTCTCCGTTATCGGTTTACACACTCCGGAGAAACTTCGTATAAATCGTCGGTAAAAATTGGCAAATCCAATAAATATCTGGACTTCCTTTACCGACGCCGGCGATTTCCAACTCAATACGGAATCGACTTTCCTCGTGCTCATAGCTACTCCTTCGACAGATACCATATAACCCAGGAATTCTACTTCCTGGACATGAAAAACTGACTTTTTCAAGGATACAGCTAGTTGGTAGTCTGCGAGTCTTTGCAAGACTTGATCGACTAGCTCAACATGGCTTTTCTCATCCTTTGAATATATCAAAATGTCATCCAAATAGCAGACCACTCCGTAGTCCAAAAATTCATGTAGGACTTGGTTCATCATGTCTTGGAAAGTTGCCGGAGCATTAACGAGCCCGAAAGGCATTACCTTGTACTCGTAATGGCCGTATCGAGTTCGAAAAGCTGTCTTCCACTCGTCTCCTTCTTTAATTCTTATCAGATGATAGCCGTCTTTCAGGTCAAGCTTCGTGAAAATCTTAGCCCCAGCTACCCGATCTCTTAGTTCGGACATCAATGGTAGCGGGTGCTTGTTCAAGACTGTAATACGGTTGAGGTTTTGGTAGTCTACAACTAACCGAAGTTTACCGTCAGGTTTTGGAACGAACAGCACTGGTGCGCCCGCTGGGGATTTGCTTCTTGTGATTTTTCCTTGATCCATCATCATTTTAAGGTATTCCCTTAATGCGGCAAGCTGTTTTTCTGATAAGGGGTATATTGGGCCCCAGGGCGCTTTCGCGTCGTCCTTTAGTTCGATTTCATGATCGAACGTCCTCCGAGGCGCCAATTTTTCCGCCATCTGAGGCAAAAACAGGTCCTTGTGTCGCCAATATTCTTGAGGTAGCGATCCCAAGACTATATCGTCGGGGCTTTCCCTAGCGCCAATTCTTCCAATATAGGCAGCGTTTTCGTCAAAGACTACCGACTCATCGTATTCGAACATGTCGGCTATTCCTTCGTCTTCCTCCACACATTTCTCGCAACATTTCGCATCGAACGACCATCTTTTTGGGTCTTCGATGTGGGATATAGGATGTTCCTCATGCCACCAGCCGAATGGTATGATCATCCCGTACGATCCAAGTTCTGCTATTTCGCAGGTTATCTCAGACAGATGTTTATTTCTTCCTATCTCCAACCATAAGGGATGGGTGTAGAACTTCCCTCCGGAGACTGCTGCGGTCCCATCAAACCCATAAATTTTGACCGCGTCCGACCGTTGTGTGAACGGTAATCGGTGTTCCTGTACCAATCTTTGATTGATAACGAACACATTAGAGCCTGAGTCCAATAGGACTTTAATTTTTTGTCGCCTATGGTTTAAAAAGAGGTAGGCGTCTCCCTCAGGGCAGGAATATCTTTTAGGTAAAGACGCGTAAAGTTTGCGTCTTCGCGGCTGACCACGATCTTCTTCTGGCTTTCGTTTTGGCATTATGTAACAAGGTGTTTGTTACCATGCCCGCACGGTTTCGACCATTGAGGTCTCCTCAGACAAACTGAAATGTTCTTGGTATATCGGGCAGCCCACTACTAGCGGTCTTTACCTCCTGCCGAGGAGTTCCCATACCTTCCACCCTTTCTACCTGTGGAACCAAACTTGGGGGTCTCTGCCATCGTCCAGATATCATGGGGACAAGAGCCGGGTGCGTAGGGCTGGTCGGCTGTCCCTTTTGATAACCTTCCCGGGCTTATTATCCACCCTCGCTTAACCGTAGACAGTGTCCTCATTTTATCGGGTGCCCGTCCAGTACCAGCGCGGCACCTAAGAAGTAATAAATAGAGGTGAGGTTTAGAGCTCTTGTACCTAGTGGTCGAAGATATGCCTCGCTCATCCCCTAAGTTTTTCATCTTAGCCCTACTGTCGCTCCTGTCGGTGCCCTTGGTGCTGTCTGTTTCCTGTCTAGGTTTTGGTCCTTATCGGAGACCTTTCTGATTCCAGGTCACGTGCCTGACTACCCTGACAAACATGTGTCCGGATCATTGGGGCGAAACATACGTTATTACCTTGGGAAGCATAGAGGCGCCGCCAATGTCACCATTGCTCTTTGTTAATCCTCTTGGCTCAGCAAGAGGGACGCGTGTACTCCCACTCAGGCCGTCCCGCACGGTTGCTTTCCCCGCTTCGGCTTCCCCTTTTGCTGTCGATTTCGATTCCTAGCGACTATGTGTCTACTAGACTACCCGAACACCGTCGTTGTCGGTACCTTTGTGAAGACCTATGTGATTTCTTCGTCTTCGCCTAATTCCCACAGCCGGCTAGTGGTCCGGACCTGTCCAGCCTGTGCGGGTTTTCGAGGAGGCCGAGGTGGCTTGATAGACCTTGCTCGACTTGGGCCCATTCTTAGCGGCCTTCGGCTAACTGCGGCCGCTGATACTTGAATGTTCCCATAGCACGTTTTATATGTGTGGTTCTTTTTTCCACATCTCGTGCAATTGTTGTCCTTTTTTCTCGCATCTATAACGCTTTGCGAGATTCCTTGGTGTGCTTCAGACCAATTTGAATGCGTGATCGGAGCACTTCCTCCTAATTTCTTAGTTGGCCGTTCCGACTTGTGATCCTCACGTTTCCTTTTTCGTGAGGGTCCCCCACCTCCCTTGATATAAGCCTTTTCTCTTCGTGGCTTATCAGGCCTTTCATCTCTTGAGGATTTATCTTTTGTATCCTTAGAGGAGGTGTGTCGGGAACTGCCTTCTTTTAGTAACTTTTTTCGGTACTGAAGGTCTTCTTCTGCCCGGCCAGCTTCTATTATTACATCTTCCCATTCCTCATCGGTGTCGAACTTCTGGAAGGAGATGCGGGTGAGGATGTCTTCGGGCAAGTTTCTTTCGACTGTCTCCCTCCATGATTCACCTGTCATATTGGCTTTGTTATTCAGGTTGTGCATGATTTGGAGGTAGGTCTGAATGTTGCCCTTGTATTTTACTTCCTTCATGTCCCGCAGGGCCTGTCGTCCTTCTTGTAGGGGCGCAAAAGCCTTTCCTATTTCGTATGAGAAGCGGGTCCAACTTCGAAAATTCCGATTTTGGGTTTCGCCCTGTAGCCCGTCCATTTTTCTTCGGTACCATATCGTGTATGGTGTTACTACCTTTCCCTTGGTACGGTTGAGGGCGTATATGACCCTTTCCCGGTCATCTCTCCAAATGTGAGGATTTCGGTCGAAGTAATCAATACATTGTTGAAGCCAAATGTGCACATCTTGGTGCTTTTCTCCTTCAAAGAGCGGTGGTGCCTCCACTGGTCGTTTTGTGTTTACCACGAAGGCTTCCGCTAGGACATTTGCTAGGTCTGATTGTTCTGGGGTCAGACCCCTGCGGAGTCTTTCTGGACCACCGCCTTTTCTTCCTTTTCCTTCAGCGTCATAATCGCTGCCGTCATCGTCGTCATCACTAGGGTATCCTCCTTCTAGTCCAGGTGGTGGAGTTGCGTCTGAGGTTCCTTCCCCACTAGCTTGAGGTTTTGCCACTTGTTTACCCTTTTCTTGTCTAGTGGGCCTGGCATAATATTCCTCGTCATCCTCTACCGATTCCATTCGTACACGCTTGCTAGCCTCCGGCTTGTCTTTCGGAGTCTCTTTCCTTCTGGAGGAAATGAGGAGTTCTTGGACCGCTTCGCCAATTTTTTTGAGCTCACCCTGTTGAGACGAGAGTGCCTCACGGGTCTTCTTTGCCTCGGTTTGGAAAAGCGCATCTCTTTCTTTGAAGGCACTATTTACCTTCCGGTCTCGGTCCTTCATTTCCTTTCGGATTTCTTCTACTGCTTGTTGTAGAAGAAGGTCCCGTTCAAGCGTGGTCTGGTGTAACTGCGAGGTGACCCCTTCGTGATGTTCTTGTCTGGCAGCTTGTTGTGCCAGATTTTCCGCGATTTCCCTTACTATTCTTTCTTGTAGAGACTTTACTTCGGTCTCTACTCCCTGGCACTGCATCAACAGGACCCCTATATCCTGATTATGGAGTTCCTTTCCTTCAGCAATTTGTCTTTGAACTTCAAACAGCCGGAGCGCGTTTTCCTGTTGAGCTCCCGTGAGCTGGGCAAACGCTATGTTTGCAGAGTCGATAGAGGATGTAATGTCTCTCCGGACATCGCGTAATACCACTCCTACTCTTGCAGCTAGCCTTGCCAAGTCGGCTGCCTGATCCCTTGGCCTTGGAGTAGATGAGCGAGATGAGCTGGGGACACTTGATGCCCGTGATCCATCTCTTGGTGGACGCCCTATTCCCGGAGGAAGTGATGAAGGTTGGCTCGGCGCATTTTCACCTTCGCTCCCGGTATCCATCGCGTCTTTATCCTTTATCTTCTTGGGTTCTCTCCATGGTGCCGGCGATCCCGGAGCTTCAGGATACCACCCTTTCGGTGGTTCTGTCATTCTTTCCTATAATAGGATCCTATCTTAATGAGAGTTCGGGTGGTTCCCGAGCCTCCACGCCAAAGGTATAGTAGGTGTGAAGCAACTATCAAAGGATCCTTCTTCACTGGTGTCCCAGTCGAGGAAAGGTTTCCAAACGAATTCTGGCCCGTACCAGGTTTCGTAGAGCTTTTGAAATTGTTCCTCCGTAGGAACTAGAGTTGGGTCGGTATACCACGAGGGAGCTTCTTGTTCCAGAAATGGTATTTCTCGGAGCTCTGACAGACCGGGTAACACTGACCTAATAGTAGGGTAGTGTACCTTGGTTGGTGGTTCGAATATTGAATTGGTTCGGGAGAGCTCCTCAAGGGTGTCTAATCCGACCGTATCATCAATCGCAGGGTAGTGTACCGTGTCATCAATCGCAGGGTAGTATACCGTGCCTTCAACGGACTCGTCGTCTGCGTGACTCGAACTCATGCGCTTGCTTAGCGTAAAGTGGTGACCGACTTATTTAGTGAGCCTTGGTGACAAGGAGAGCTAACAATATAGTGTTAGGCGGAAGCCGACTCTGATTTATTGTCGAGAAGACTTAGGCCTGAATCTTTCGTAATAGACGGAGATTTGTCTAGGAAGGCTCGGGGTCGTCCTTTTCGTTTATGACTGCTTAAGAACTCGCTTAATCGATAAGGGAAATAATTTTATAAAGATTCGTAGGTAAAACAATGTTATATTGTTAAGGTCTCTTCTCCGTTGCTTGATGATGTCTAAAAGCTTGGGAGGCACTTCGATATTTATATCCCGCGTCTGAGTGTTCGCGGACTACATCTAATCCTCCTATAACTAAGTACCTATCCAAGGTCGTACGCTAACGTCTCATAGTCTTAACAAGTGCGAACACTGTTTGACCCTGAACTTTCACACACCATCTTCGTTCTCATAAATTCTTTTTCCGTCTAGTCGTAGGATGCGACATTATCCTCGAATGACCGGCCTTCGATTTATAGAGACGAATAGACTTCTGTCTGAAACTTCAGTCGACTTGACTATCGTCCCAGTAGTCTCTTCCGATTTCACATAGTGGCCAACGTATGTGTCGGGTACCTATGCATAATGCAGGCTGCATAGACGGTGTGCCAATACTCATAGTCTACCGCCTATTAGTTCTTCTGAGTCTGAGCAGCTTCCCCTCGGTCCGCCTCGCCTCAAAGAGAATCACCTCTCGAGGGATCCCGTCTCCAGGACCAACCAACATACAGCGGCCTTCAGATAGGTATTGGTGTCATATCTAACCCCTATGGCCTCTGGGGCACTGTAGGAGCAGTTGCGGATTCTCGAACCGAAAACGTCCCGTTACTTTCGGCCCGAAGTTAGGATGCCTAACTTTGAAGCCTAGTAACTCAATGCGCCTCCGACGGATTTCTTCCGTTCCACTTCTCAGAGGTACCCAGAGGTCCCCTCTTATATATCCTGCGAACAGCTTCCGGTCGGACTGACGGCAGCGACGTATATGGTGTTATGAAGTGGGCTTCATTGAAGTGACATTTTAGTCATAGGACGCAACTCTTCGAAATCTCGCTAAGGACGTGCGGGCCTCACAACGGGGCCGGAGGGGGGTGTTAGGCTCGCGATAAATGAGGGTCTGTACGCAGTTACCCTACCGAGAGGTCTGTGCATTTTCTTTATGCCTAACACTAACTCCCTACTCTGATTGCCATTATCATCAGTAATCTCTTCCTCTCTACTATCGTCTACCATATCCTCCTCATTTCCAAAAACAAATCCTTCACCAGATTGAATGGGAGGCGATATTTTCATCATTCTATGGTCAAACGTACCATGGTCCGATGTCTTGTATGTCATTGTTTTCCACAAGGACCGGTTCTCATAGAACGTGACATCTCGTGCAGTGATGATCTGGCGACTATTGTGATCGTAGACCTTATAGTGTTTAGATGTCGGACAATAGCCAACAAAAATACCATCCGTGGCCTTGTAGTCTAATTTCTTCCTCCGCTGTTTGGGTGTGTGATACAACACTTGACATCCCCAAACTCGGAGATGACGGATATCCGGAATTTGCCCAAACCATAGTTCGAAAGGGGTCCTTCCATTGAGTGCAGAAGACGGCGATCGATTCCTAAGGTATATCGCTGTTTCACACGCAAGAACCCAAAAGTCTTTAGGTGCCGCAACAGTCGACATCATACTCAATGCCTTGTTGATAATAGTGCGGTTTTGGCGTTCCGCAATTCCGTTCTCTTCCGGTGTATATGGAACTGTACACTCGCTTTGAATTCCATTGGCTTTTAGGTAATTCAAAAAACGTCTTGATTGAAACTCACCACCACCGTCACTTCGCAAGGAGAGAATTCTTTCACAGGTGGTATTCTCCGCAGCAGCCTTGAATTCGAGAAAGCGATTGAACGTTTCAGACTTTTGTAGAAGAAAATATCCGGTAGTATATCGTGAGAACTCGTCTGTAAAAAGAACGAAATATCGATTCTTACCGAGGGATGGGGTATCCATCGGTCCACAAAGGTCGGTGTGGATTCGTTCCAAAACCTTCGTGGTGGGGTGTCGTGGTTTGGTAAAAGGTTTGCGTGCCAAGCTTCCTCGTAAACAGTCTTCACACTTCTCTTTCTCCTCCGCAGAGCCTCTCTTAACCTGCAACCCAACAACCACCTTTTCCATCGACCCCATTGTGCCATAACTAATATGTCCCAATCGACGATGCCAAAGTCTTTTATCTCAATCCTTCTCTTTACTATCTTTGCTATCCTCAAAATATACCGCGTCTTGTCCTCCGGATCTTTCTTTCTGGCTATTTTGTGGTTTTGTATCAAGAAGAAACAAACGATTCACCAGTCTTGCTGATCCCATTAGCTCCCCGCTCTTGTAAAGGTAACATCCCTCAGCAGGCTCTATGGATATCTCCAATCCACGTTCCATCAATTGACCCATTGACAGCAGGTTCCGGCAACCCCGTACATGTAAAACCTTTTCAATCGTTACCGTCCTCGTTCTTCCTCGAGGCAAACGAACGACTATCTCAACACTACCAATTCCCTCACACTCAAGGTTTCTCTTATCCGCGACGTTTACGGTTCTCGTACCAGGCTGATATGAATGGTACTCGGTATAGAAAGATGTCGTTCCGGAAACGTGGTTCGGGCATCCACTCTCAATCCACCAATTTTGGTCGATTTCTCCCTTATTATAGTCAGTAACGGGGCCTTGACTTACCGGAGAGTCAAGACTCCAAATCGCGGACACAGATTGTTTTTCCTCTTTCCGATTGTTACCTGTATGCCCCCTCTTACTGGATTCTTGTCTTCTATTTCTGTGATTCTCATTTCGCTGATCGGTTTTGGTAGTTCCAACTTTTGCCCAGCAATCTCTCTTCCGATGGCCTTTTTTACCACAATTATAACAGACAATCGATGCGTCACGTTCGGATCGTTCCCGTATATCGTTCGCAGTATTCCGATTTCCTTTTGTAGATTTGCTATGTCCTCGATAAGTGGTACCACCGGAACGGGTATACATTACCTCATCTTCAAATTGTGTACCACTACTTCTCCTCTCGGACTTCAAACGACTTTCTTGTTTGACCATCTCATCCATCAATTGTTGGGGCTTATGGGCATTACAGTTGATATGGCGGAATGTCCTCCATGCCTCGTCATTCGTTGGAATCGCTCGGAGGATAATATACGCTGCTTCCATATCGCTCATACCTTTTCCTTCGGTATCGCAAAGTGCTACGTCACATAGTAGCGATTTGAATTTCTCGTTAAAACTCATAACGGAAGGGAAATCAGCAACCTTCAATGATCGAATATCATCGTTTATGCGGTGGAAATGCTCTGCTCCGGTCAGCTTCTGATCTTTCCTAATTGCACCCCACATCTTGCGTGAAGATTCGGCATCCCAATACTTCCGCCGAAAATGTGGTTCCATATAACTCGCCATCAATGCCTTTGCCATTACGTCTCTAGACCTCCATTTCATTTGTTCCTTGGTGAACTCCGTTCTGCTGGTGCTGGTTTCGGAGGGTGTGCTCGCAGGGTATGTTTCAGTCCCATCTACTATAAACGTCAATCCTTTCCCAGCGATCAGTATCATCATATCGCGGGCCCATCTCTCATAGTTGGTGTCGTTCAACAACTCCACAACCAACTTCAGGTTCACACCTGACGACTCCGAATTGTATTCGGTCATGTCGAAAAAACGAGATGAATCTTTCTTCCGGATTGTTCGATCCTATAGTAAGTGTTCCTCTTGAATCCTACTTAACGCGAAAAGCTCATAACCTCTTGTGATGGAGGAGAATAGCAACCAATGACTGACTTGCACAGCGGTAGGTAGGAACACTGAAGGACTCTGTGGGAACTGGGGTAGTGGTAGGACGTGCACAAAAGCGTATGGTAAGGTAAAAACTGCTTCGCTCTCCCTCTCTCTAAACTAACGGTAAAGACAGGTGTATAAGTAAAACATAAACAACGTATCGCCATCATTCCATGAATCACCACACCTATCCGTATTCTCCAAAACATGCTATCCTTTCCTCCATACACTCCCGTAGTAACAAAGGAAAGACATGTCCGGAGAATCTTCCAACCTCCACACTAGTCTATCAAATCTCGTAACTCTTCGCCAGACTCCTGAAACCTCCACAATCTATCTCAATCGACCAACGTCGATCTAGAACCTTCAACAAAAAGTACGACGAAGCGGAGATTATGCATCGTCGTGCGTTAGCGGGCTGGGAGAAAATATTCGGCCTTGATAATCAAGATACCCTACAGAGCGTTTATGATCTCAGCCTGGCCCTGCATTGTCAGGAAAAGTACGACGAGGCTGCGAATATGCATCGACGTGCATTGGCGGACAGAGAGAAGGTTCTCGGGCTAAATCATCGGGATACCTTAGCGAGTGTCAACAATCTCGGTACTACTTTGCGCAGTCAAGGAAAACACGAGGAGGCCGATATTATGCATCGACGTGCATTGGAAGGCAGAGAGAAAACCCTCGGACTACATCATCCGGATACCTTACGGAGTGTCTGTAATCTCGGTAGGACTCTACATAGTCAAGAAAAGTACGATGAAGCCGAGATTATGCATCGACGTGCATTGGCGTGCAGGGAGAAGACGCTGGGGCCAGACCACCACGATACCCTACAGAGCATTAGGGATCTAGGTGTTGTGTTGTATCACCAGGAAAAGTACGACGAAGCCGGGGTTATGCATCAAAGTGCTTTGGCGGGCCGGGAAAAAACTCTCGGTCTAGATCATCGAGATACCTTGCAGAGTATTAGGGATCTAGGTGTGGTGCTGTATCTTCAGGAAAATTATGGCAAGGCTGAGATTATGCATCGACGTGCACTGGCGGGCAGAGAGAAAACGCTCGCGCTAGATCATCAAGATACCTTACGCAGTGTTAGGGATCTGGGTGTGGTGGTGCATCGTCGGGAAAAGTACCACGAAGCGGAAGGTATGCATCGACGTGCATTGCTGGGCAGACAAAAAACGCTCGGGCTAGACCACCGAGATACCTTACAGAGCGTTCATGATCTCGGGCTGGCGCTGCACTGTCAGGAAAAGTACGACGAAGCGGAGGTTATGCATCGACGTGCATTGCTGGGCAGAGAGAATGCTCTCGGGCTAGATCATTCCGATACCTTACAGAGTGTTAGGGATCTATGTGTTGTGCTGTATCGTCAAGGAAAGTATAACGAGGCCGAGATTATGCATCGGCATGCATTGGCGCGCAGAGAGAAAACGCTCGGGCTGGAACATCGAGATACCTTACAGAGTGTTAGTGATCTAGGTGTGGTGCTGTATCCACAGGAGAAATACAACGAGGCCGAGGCCATGCATCAACGTGCTTTGGTGGGCAGGGAGAAAACGCTCGGGCTAGACCACCAAGATACCTTACGGAGTGTTAGTGATCTTGGTGTGGTCCTGTATTGTCAAGAAAAGTACGACAAGGCCGAGATCATGCATCGACGTGCATTGGCGGGCAGAGAGAAAACACTTGGGCCGGATCATCGATATACCTTAGGGAGTGTTGAGAATCTTGCTACAACTCTGCATAGTCAAGGAAAATACAGCGAATCCGAGATCATGCACCGACGTGCACTGGCGGGCAGAGAGAAAATACTCGGACTAGATCATCATGATACCTTAGTGAGTGTCGATAATCTTGGTACAACACTGCACAGTCAAGGAAGGTACAACGAATCTGAGATCATGCATCGACGTGCTTTGGCGGGTAGAGAGAGAACGGTCGGTCTGGATCATCAAGATACCTTAGTGAGTGTCGATAATCTTGGTACAGCACTGCATAGTCAAGGAATGTACGATGGAGCTGAGATTATGCACCTCCGTGCATTGCTGGGAAGAGAGAAAACACTCGGGCTAGATCACCGAGATACCTTACTGAGTGCCAATAGTCTCGGCACGACTCTGCGCAGTCAGGGAAAGTACAATGAAGCTGAGATTATGTACCTACGCGCATTGGCGGGCAGGGAGAAAACGCTTGGGTTTGATCACCGAGACACCTTACAAAGTGTCAGGGATCTTGGGGTGGCGCTGTATCGACAGGAAAAGTACGACGAGGCGGAGGCTATGCATCGACGTGCCTTTGCCGGCCAAGAGAAAATACTCTCGGTACATCATCGAGATAGCTTACATAGCTCCAACAATTCAGGTGCAGTAGTGCAGGATCAGAAAAATAATGGCGAAGTGGGAGTTATGCATCGACATGGAGAAGAAGGTCGGGAGAGCGCGCTTGGACAACATCACCCAGACGTCTTACTCGGCGTTGTTGGACTAGCTGTGACGCTTCTTGCTGAGAGAAAATTCGAAGAAGCGGAGATCATGTATCGACATGCCCTAAGTGCTATGGAAAAGGCTCTGGGGCCAGATCATCCAGATGCCCTCGACAGTATGAATACGCTCGGCGAAACGCTTCTTGATCTGGATAGGTACGACGAAGCGGAGGCATTGTGTCGACGTGCTTTCGCGGGTAGACAGAAGGCTCTAGGGGTAGATCATGCAGCTACCCTTACAAGCGCAGATAACCTTGGTCGCACACTGTACCATCAGAGAAAGTACGAAGAAGCGGAGATTGTATTCCAATCCACGCAGACGGGTAGAAAAAAAGTGCTTGGACCATACCACCCAGATACCCTACTGAGCGTCATTCGTCTTGGTGCGACGCTTCTTGATCGGAAAAAGTATGAAGAGGCTGAGACTATGTATCGGCATGCCCTAGCGGCTATGGAGAAAACCCTGGGGCCCGATCATCCGGAGGTCCTCGACAGCATGAATACCTTAGGTGAGACGCTGCTTGATCTGAAAAAGTATAGCGAAGCGGAAGCTGTATGTCGGCGTGCGCTGGTAGGCAGAGAGAAGACGCTTGGACTAAATCATCGAGATACCCTAATAAGTGTCAATAATCTTGGTCTGGCGTTGCGCAATCAGAACAAGCACCATGAAGCGGAGATTAATTATCGACGTGCGTTGATGGGTGCGGAGAAGACATTTGGGCCCGACCACCGAGATACCCTAATGTGCATCTACAATCTTGCTGGGGCGTTGCACAAGCAGAGGAAGTACGATGAGGCGGAGATCATGCATCGGGGTGCTCTGGCAGGACGAGAGAAGATTCTTGGACTAGGTCATCGACACACCCTTCGTAGCCTCATTAGGCTAGGCACAGTGCTGTACGAGAGGGGGAGATACGATAAAGCGGAGATTATGTATCGACGTGCAGCTACGGAGGCAGAGAGAGCTCTTGGGCCAGGCCATCCTGCGACTCTAAAATATTTCAACCATCTCTCGATCTTTCTCTACACCCGCACGACGAGTGCTTTGGACGATGTATTGTGACAAATATGAAATGTTTAGGTTTACTCAGGGATAAAATTATGTTGACTATTTTCTTTATACGTCTTAAGTCTTATTTGCTATGCCATAAGATGGCTAAAATGCGACAGTATTTCCACCTTCATGGCGTACTCTTCGTGGTATTTCTACTTTAGTTTTTCCTATTGTTGAGCAAATCACAAGTCTGGTATGATACCACAGTATTTTCTAAAAGGAATACGACAGAATCTTTCTACAACCGTATTTTCTTCTTTTTGAATGTGGGAGGGAAGGGATTTCTTATGGGTCATATAACAGTCTTATGTTAAGCTTTTCCGCTCTATGCTTTCTCATCTCTACTAGTTAGCACTTTGATTAGTTCAGCCAGAAAACAAGAGCAACAGACCTTTTCTGGTCCTTTAGCCCCAGGATATGCTAAAGCATTAAACTCCGCCCAGCGCTCTCCAGTTCCACCACCGAACCCATTAGCGCCTGGGCTCTTGTATAAGCCTCAGCATAAATTTGTATAGCGAAAGATAGACACATCGCAAACCCACCATCCAGCGCAGGAATCTCCACGGAGCGGAGATTAATTACCGACGTGCGTTGATGGGTGCAGAGAAGACATTTGGGCCCGACCACCGGGATACCCTAATGTGCATCTATAATCTTGCTGGAGCGCTGCACAAGCAGAGGAAGTACGGCGAGGCGGAGATGATGCATCGGCGTGCTCTGGCAGGACGAGAAAAGATTCTGGGGGCAGGCCATCGACACACCCTAAGTAGCCTCATTAATCTGGGTGCAGTATTGCACGAGAAGAGAAAATACGATGAAGGCGAGACTATGTATCGACGTGCCGTTACGGGGGCAGAGAGAGCTCTTGGGCCGGCCCATCCTGCGACTCGAACAATATTTCGCCATCTCTCGATGTTTCTCTATGCCCGGCCGACAATGCCTTGCATGTAGCATCATGACGGGGATGCACGGTTTAACTCTACTCAAGGATTGTACTACGTTGGCCTATTTTTTTGTGCATCTCAGCTTGTTTTCTTCGGCAATATCCAGGTCTAATAATGTGGAGTTCCTTTCTTACTTCTTGGTTAATATGTTGAATGGTTTAATTTTTGGTTGGAGTTAAGCTATAGCTTCGTAATCAGGGATCCTGTGATTTGTTCCATGGAATAAAGGCACTTTTCTATTATGGCCGGCCACCTGATAGCCTGACGAACTATCTAGAGCCAATTGTGCCTGCGGTTTCTTTTCGCAGCATCTATCATCTCCTTGAACGTTAGAGGTTGTGGAGTGCATGGGCAAAGCGGCACCCCTCCCCCCACCTGGTGATGAATCGCTGCCAACTACATAAACAAGTCTTGTGCGACATCCAGTGTTCTTTAAGTGAGCTCAAATATATGCTACACTTTCCCACGAAAGGGGATAGACCTTCTAGAAACATATACTAGGAGGTCAAGAGTAACGCAGATGCCGCGATCAAAAGCATTAAACTCCCCCTGGGGCTCCACATGATCCGCAACCGAGGCCAGTGGCGCCAAAGCACTTCCGTAGGCCGCAACATGAGTCCTTACGAAGGGCACACATATCGTAAAACCACCGCACAACACAAGACACGCCTTGGGACAGATATGTGTGCTGTACCTTGCATCCTACGGGTAAACTACGGGACGACCTGCCCGGGGATTACCAACGCGATCCACCCCCTTCTATTGACCTGCTATCCCAAACTTGAATTGTTTGCTGAAAAACGTTAAAAAAAAAAAAAAGGAAAAGACCTAACCGTGCTATCCAGGCTCTTGGACCCGCGGTGCTGTAGAAGGGCGTACTCGTCCTGTGTTTACATTCCCCACATTAGACAGATTTATCTGAGATAATAATATTATTATGATAACATAGCCCCCCCCCCTCCCACCTCCGTTATTCCCGACGCAGCGAGATGTTATATTGATGACCACTGGAGCTAACTCAGCCATCACGTGAGATGTTTTTAATTGTGTTTGCGCAATGGAGCCCAGTCGGTGGGAAGGATTGTGGAATTGTGGTTTCATTGATTATGAACGATCAACTCTCAAGGCTAATAGTCAACAGTAGACTTCTAAGGACAGTAAAGAAGAACAGATGGCCAATTAAATAACAATCGTAACAACCGAAGCAAGCAATACCAGCCAATCCCGTAACTTACCCCCTTACCCTGGACGGTGAACATTCCGAGAGTGTTATCGTGGACAACAAAGCACGCAGGAAGAGAAATGGTGTGAAAACCCTGTTTAAAAACCAGTCAAAACTCAAGCCACAACCGAGTAGCAACAACTAGCAACGTTCCCATGTCATATTATGGTCTAACTGAAGGGTAAGGTAGCGAATAGGGGCACGCGGAATGAGCTGACGGTCCAATGGTATTTGTTAGATGGTTTCCTGCTTCTCCTGGTTCACCTCACTAATGCTGGACAGGGAGGTGTATTTTTATGCATCCTTGACAAATCGCGAGGAATTGTCCAGGATGGTGACGGATCCGGGAGACTAAAATCCAGGACAAAGGTGTTTGACTGCGATTGCGCGGTGCCGCCGGCGGATAAGGGGGTGCGGCGGGGCGAGGAAGGTTACTGGGTGATAGGTAGGGACCCACATGCCCGGACAAGGAAACCCGTAACTGTGATATGAAATTCTCTGCAAGCATCGTCAGAGAGAAAGGCTCTTCTAAGCGTCGGTCATTTTTCTTACTGGTTTTTGGCTTCTCTCTATCCCATAACTTGCATTACTGGGCCAATTAACCATTATTAAGGGTAATGGCGAGGATAAAAGTGGATTTAATGGCCCCGGACACTAGCAGAATTGTTACGGGGCGGGAGAAAGAAATTATGATGGTTTTTACTGAGGCACTCCTTCCGAGTGGCTGTCGGTAGTCCACAGCTCCCGCATTCCTCCAGAGGTATGATATAAACGATTCTACAGTACGGACTCCCCGATTACGCAACTTACTATAAAGGATCAAATCTAGACGCTTCTAGCCAGGCTTTCCCGTGAAATGTTGGAGATATCCGCGCAAGTGCGTACTTACTGGGATAGGTCGGCACTATGCACTAGCACGGGAAACCCTTTCTTTATAATTTCCTCCTTTTGTGTGCTTTTGCTTCTGATCTCTTCTCACCTCATTTTGAATAATTGACGAAACTACTTCTCTTATATTATCAACATAATTCTTAACCCATTTTTCTCCGGATTCCGTGCAACCCCCGGTCCAATCATCTCCCATTTTCCACATCAACAATTTCTGCTAGATTCGAGTGATTCTGTGAAACTACCATGGCAAGGTTCAGGCTTCATCACGAGCTACAAGATGTTCAAGCCTGTCGATCACACAAGCCGGGTTGCCCCGTTCGAGTCTAACATCGGGCCCATTTCGAACCCGCCGCATAAAGCACACTGATGAAGGCACGGAAGCTCGCTCTAACAACGCCAGGAAAAATTTCCATGTCTGGAGCGATTATATTTCCTTCGGACGAGTGACTTTTGGGTCCCTTTGGAATTTAGGAATTTTACTCATTTCTTCCCCTTATTCTCCTTTCATATCGCTTTTCCGGCTTTTATATACGTGACTAGGCAGATTCCGTTGGCGGAAGTGGTCAGGGTTTTGCTTTCGCAAAGGTGCCGTTTGTTCGTGGTACCTGGTGGATCATTCTGAGTCTTCACAGGGACAGGTCTAGAAATATGCAGTCCTGCTTACCATCATATGTACTGTCGCGCCGTTGGGACCTAATACGCGCTGAACTACTGGAGGCAAATAGCAGGATCTTAGAGATTGTTCGACATCTCACTATTTATTTTTTCCTTACTCCCGCGAATAAAGGAGAACTCTGGATATTCTGGACGGACAGGGGAAAGGAGGGAAGAAGCGCTCAAAAGCTCAGCAAACATTCAAGTATCGATAAACCCTCCTTCCGAGCCCCCCGTACCATCGACTCGTGGCATGCCCGGCACAAGCACCTGAGACTGGGATGATCAACCTGCAAAGATGTGGTATAACAGAATCCAATTGAATGAGCAGAATTTTCCCTCACTCCCCCACTCGCTCGGGGTGCTATAGCATCTTGGATGCTAACTTGATCGAACTCTTGCTGGACAATCTGGGTTGAGGGAGGAAAATGTGTACACAGACGGACCCACGACAGGCTAAGAACCGGGCCATCAGCAATACCGAAGAAACATCGCCGAGACAAGCAAGCCCCACATCTCTAACCAACGGGAAATCCATTCACGGAAAACTTCAAGCTGTGATAACAACCCTAAAGTTATAGTGTTAATCCGACGGGGTAAAAGCAACGGCGATACCGGAAAGTGTCACCAGCTGCAAAGCGAATCAAGCATAATGATCCCTTCTGACTCTTGAGTCGTGTGCTCGCTCACCCTACATATTTTTCAAGTTTTATATTCTTCAATAACCAGTCTTAATAATGCCATATCGGAGGAATAATTTGTTGTTTTAAAATAAGAGCTACCTAACATAAGTTTCCATACTTCAGAGTAATTGCTGTTGGCGATGGGAACCGTTAAGTTAGCTGATTGTCTTCCTATGCGGGATTGCCGAGAATAGTTTCATATCTTTCTCTGGTGGAAGTTTGCGGAAAGGGAAAGACTCGTGTGGTGGTGATGAGGAGAAAATCGTTCCGCGTTTTCTACTTATCGTAGATTTTTCTTTTCCACCCGTGTGTTGAGAGATGAGTTAGGCGGTCGTATTTTTCCAAGATCAATGTCAACGAAGTTTACCGTTTAAGTTACCGTACCCTGCTGCGCGCGATAAATTTAGTATCGCCAAAACTTGTTGATAAGTTTTCGAGGTCGACGGGTGGTGATTGGTTTCCGCTTAAAGTGCGTTCCAATTGCAGGGATTGGTTATTTGTACACATGTATACAAATTTACCTGCTCAACGATGGGTATGGTATATCTTCTGTTTGCGGTGGAGCAGGTATCATACAGTAAACTCCCTCGCATCAATCGCGCCAAATTAACCTATTTTTTCCCCTCAGACCGTATCAGCGCCCGGACTCAAAAACCCCTGTACGTTTCATCGTTAAGTTCTATACCCGAGTACCGGTATGGTATCCTACATGTACTCGGGTATGTACGTGGGTGACCGGACAGAGAGGGGTCAGAAAATGTATGTATCTCCATACATTTTCTGACCCCTGTCTGTCCGGTAACCCACGTACGAGGTACATACCTGAGTACAGTACCTAGTAATCTATTTTCGCACTCTACTGTACTTGTAGAGTACTGTACTAGTACAAGACGGGTTTTTTTCTCTAGTTCCCTATCCCTGCATTGAACGAAAACATATTTCCAAGTACCGGTAATTTACATGTCTATTCCTGATCTTAATACCGGCACTTGTATCATACCGGTACAGTACTCTTAGTTTTAGGCGGCGACAACTCTCGAAACGGCGAGGATTAGTAATGCAACATAAAAGACTTCGATCGCCAGCACAGAACTTTGGGTGATGCAATCCTCTGCTTTATCGCTCAACTCAACCAAACGGTAAAGGCAGAAGTATATGAATCGCAGCAAAGGCATCCTCCTACCTTTCCATCGGTCGCCGCACATATCCGCTCTTGTCCGCCCAAGTCTCCCTTTCCCCCGCCTACTCCGATACTGATAAGAGCATGACAGGCTTCATAAAGATTCCCACCGTTCGTAGCCTCCACTCTACTCGGTCGGTCCCTTTGAGACTCTCTCCTGCATTGCTTCCGACGGATACATTATTTCTTCCCGTGGATGCATTAATCCAAAGCGCATCTCCGAAACCTTTTTCCGAACAAACGAAACGATACTCCGACCTTGCCGAGCAGCATCCATAGTTTTTCCAACAAGTGGTACCATCAGCGACTTCTAAGATTCGTGTAGGGCGCTCCCGTGGCTGATTCGGACATGGGTAGGCCATCCGCTACCCTTCCATCGATAAGCCCGAATCCAGATAAAACTAAGGACACAGGTCTACTAAGTGACCCACCGCGTGTGTTATACCGGTATTGTCTAACACCCTTCCCATGCTAAATCGACAAAGCTACATTCTCGGCGACCTACTATTCCCGAAGGAATCTAGAATGAAGACACCACCTTCAAGAACCGATTCCGAGTTTACCGATAGTTAGTTTGAATTAGCCCTCGTTCATCCACTTCTATCGAGCCCATCATAACCTTGGTTTTCCTAATACTACAAACACTATTACGGGCGCCAAACATAGATATCTCTCAGGCCGTCAAGCAGTTAAACTCGATAATGGGCTTTCCGGTGGTTAAAACTTCTCGCTTCGTCATGCCGGACCCAAGCTCCAACCAGCGTCGTCTGGGTGCTCTGGGAGACTGCCCGTCACGCATTGCGAACCCCTCCCCCTCGCAAACTCCATGATCAATTCCCTGGCCCTGGCCCTAACTTATAGCCCACAACCACATTAGCTACCACTTCGGGCAGTGCTCTTTGAGCTGTTTACTGATATCACACCTGTGTTCGCTAATGTGGCCGTGGTGTACTCCTAGTATCATACCTCCCGCCCGCTACATCGGCATGCCCTATATTTCCAAAAACTTGTGCAGGAACATCCAAGAGGGGCAGCGGCATCTCCCTTGTCTGCCGAGCGATAGAGTACCTCCGTGTGATAGACGTTTAACCACTCATGAACCTTCGCAAGATCTAATATATGATATCGCCCCCCACGACTCCACGTACTACTTGTTATTCAAAAGATTGAATCCAGGGAGCCGTATACGTTTTGGCCGGCGTTTTAAATCAAGCGACCGGCGAGCGAGGTTGGATTGTGAGAGAAATAATTCGTCTGTCCAGTGTACTATATATGACCGAGTTACCCCGCAATCTTGGGCTGCTTTTTTTGCGGACGCAGTATCTATAGTTTCCCTTGATTGTCATTTATAAATGTATTTATATCGAGTTTGATATACCGTGCCGGTCGCCGACCAATTGGGAACTTCATGACCCACTACCCTATTGTGGAATACCGGCGGTGATAGTGGTCGATGCTCATTAGCAAAGAGATCCCTCCTATTCAAGAGGTGGTTCTGTCGTTCAATGAATTGAGTCCTTCTGTCAGGGCTAGCCAAGGCTAGACCGGGTGCTACAAATATTTGAATGCGGTAGTCTATCGTATGAGAAGAGGAGGCGGAGAACCGCCTAGTTAGGCAGGTTGTGTTGTGTGTACGGGTACACTTGGACTCGAAGACAGCCTAGTGTTATATGGGCCAGCCTCGGCATCGAGGAAAAGTGGTTCAGCGAGATAGGGAGATATACATCATAATACCGGTATGTGATAGCTTTGCTTGTATCACCACCCGGGGTAATTCGTCGAGTACTGTACCCGTACATGTTCAACTTTAGCCCGTGTTGTCTCCCGGTCTACAGTTGAATCAGCAGTAGCCTGTTGTGCAAACTGCATTTGGGTACCATGAGAGAGTTGCCATGGCAACACGAGAAAGCCACGATGCTAAATTTATCACGGAGCTTTCCTATTGGTCTTGACGGGTGCTCTTGACCCCTCAGCCTCGTCCAGAAGTATCAGGCGGTCGGGGTTGATCATAATCAACGATGATCTTATCCATCGAGCTCCTTACCAGAACACTCTCCCCTTCTATTATTGTGTGCGAAATATCCAGGATTCTGCTTTACATCCTACAGTAGGTTTGATCCCCACTCTTGATTCGGGTCCCACGGATATCTGACACCGGGTGGTGGAGTGTGGCAGGCCGATACAACTCCTTGTTCAAGCGAAAAACCACTAGGAAGATCGGAAAGAAGCGGGGAAAGAAAACGGAACAGTACAAGTTAAAGAATAAGTGTACGGACTGAGTAAGCGTAGCCCTTGCACCGGGAGTAGTTCTGGGTTCCAACAAGTGCTCCCGGGAACAATCCCTAAAACTAACTCTTTATAGTACTGTACGAAACATCGCGGCTCTAGGAAGAATAATTCCCGATTGTACGTACGGTAATCAAGTGCTTTAGAGAAACAAGCCGGCATTAAGCCCCAATAGGCAACGAAAATCGCTTCCGGACGACCGCGGCGAGAGGTGCGGCTCAAGCCAAGAGAGCTGTTTGCTAGAGGCAGTATAGGGAGGGCTTGAGCTGCAAAATCTCCATATCGAAATAACAGCTCGGGGGGGTAGTGTAGATTAGAAATCATGCGTCGGTTTATGAGGGCAGGCGTGCAGAAAATGCGGGGCCTAGATCATCGAGATAGCATAAGGAACATCAATAACGAAGGTGTGGCACTGAACCGGCAGGGGAAGTACAACGAAGCCGAGATATTGCATCGACGTGCATTGGCGGGGAGAGAGAAAGCTCTGGGGGTAGATCATCGAGATACCTTGGGAAGTGTCAGTAATCTTGGTGCGGCTCTGTGTGGTCAAGGAAAGTACGGGGAGGCCGAGATTATGCATCGACGTGCATTGTCGGGCAGAGAGAAAGCTCTGGGGGTAGATCATCGAGATACCTTGCGCAGTGTTGGCAATCTTGGTGCGACTCTGCATAGTCTGGGAAAGAACGACGAAGCTGAGACCATGCAGCGACGTGCATTGGCGGGCAGAGAGAAAGCTCTGGGGGTTGATCATCGGGATACCTTGCGCAGTGTTGACAATCTTGGTGCGATGCTGTATAATCTGGGAAAGTACGACGAAGCTGAGATCATGCATCGACGTGCATTGGCGGGGAGAGAGAAAGCTCTGGGGGTAGATCATCGAGATACCTTGCACAGTGTTGACAATCTTGGTGCGACGCTGCATAGTCTGGGAAAGTACGACGAAGCTGAGATCATGGGTCGACGTGCATTGGCGAAGAGAGAGAAAGCTCTGGGGGTAGATCATCGAGATACCTTGCGCAGTGTTGACAATCTTGGTGCGACTCTGCATAGTCTGGGAAAGTACGGGGAGGCCGAGATTATGTATCGACGTGCATTGTCGGGCAGAGAGAAAACTCTCGGGGTCGATCATCGAGATACCTTGCAGAGTGTTGATAATCTTGGTGTGACGCTGCATAGTCTAGGGAAGTACGACGAAGCTGAGATCATGGGTCGACGTGCATTGGCGGGGAGAGAGAAGGCTCTGGGGGTAGATCATCGAGATACCTTGCGCAGTGTTGACAATCTTGGTGCGACTCTGCATAGTCTGGGAAAGTACGACGAAGCTGAGATCATGGGTCGACGTGCATTGGCGGGGAGAGAGAAAGCTCTGGGGGTAGATCATCGAGATACCTTGCGCAGTGTTGGCAATCTTGGTGCGACTCTGCATAGTCTGGGAAAGTACGACGAAGCTGAGATCATGGGTCGACGTGCATTGGCGGGGAGAGAGAAAGCTCTGGGGGTAGATCATCGAGATACCTTGCGCAGTGTTGGCAATCTTGGTGCGACTCTGCATAGTCTGGGAAAGTACGACGAAGCTGAGATCATGGGTCGACGTGCATTGGCGGGGAGAGAGAAAGCTCTGGGGGTAGATCAACGAGATACCTTGCGCAGTGTTGGCAATCTTGGTGCGATGCTGCATAGTCTGGGAAAGTACGACGAAGCTGAGATCATGGATCGACGTGCATTGGCGGGGAGAGAGAAGGCTCTGGGGGTAGATCATGAGGATACCTTGAACAATGCTCACAATCTTGGTGTGACTCTGCGTAGTCTGGGAAAGTGGGGCGAAGCTGAGATTATACATCGACGTGCATTGGCGGGCCGCGAGAAAACTCTCGGGTTAGACCATCAAGATACCTTGCGGAGTGTCAGCAATCTTGGTGCAGCTCTGCTTGGTCAAGGAAAGTACAGGGAGGCCGAGATTATGCATCGACGTGCATTGGCGGGCCGAGAGAAAACGCTCGGGCTTGACCACCAAGATACATTGCAGTGCCTTCACGATCTAGGTGCGGCGCTCCATATCCAGGAGAAGTACAACGAAGCCGGGAATACGCATCGATGTGCGTTGGCGAGCAGAGAAAAACCGTACAGGCTAGATGATCGAGATACCTTACGGAGTGTCAACAATCTCGGTACGAGTCTGTGTGGCCAGGAAAAGTACAATGAGGCCGAAATTATGCATCGGCGTGCATTGGCGGGCAGAGAGAAAAAGCTCGGGCTCGATGATCGAGATACCTTAGAGAGCCTTCATGATCTAGGCGTGGCACTGCATTGTCAGGAAATGTACGCTAAGGCCAGCGATATGCATCGACGTGGATTAGAGGGTAGAGAAAAAACACTCGGTCTAGATCATCTAGACACCTTACAAAGTGTCAACAATCTCGGAACGACTTTGTGCAGTCAAGGAAATTACCACGAGGCCGAGATTATGCATCGACGCGCATTGGCCGGCCGAGAGAAAATCTTCGGTCTAGATCATCGAGATACCTTAGGGAGTGTCGATAATCTTGGTACAACTCTGCATAGTCAAGGAAAGTACAACGAAGCTGAGATTATGCATCGCTGTGCATTGGCGGGCAGAGAGAAAACTCTCGGGGTGGATTATCGAGATACCTTGTGGAGTGTCAACAATCTCGGTACGACTCTGCGTAGTCAAGGAAAGTACAAGGAATCTGAGAATGTGTATCGACGTGCACTGGCGGGCAGAGAGAAAGCGCTCGGGTTAGATCATCGAGATACATTACGGAGTGTTAGGGATTTAGGTGTTGTGCTGTATCGTCAGGAAAGGTACGATGAAGCGGAGATTATGCATCGACGTGCCTTCGCGTACCAGGAGAAAATACTCGGGGTAGCCAGTCGGGGTACCTCACATAGTGCCAATCATCTAAGTGCGGTGCCGCACGATCAGAAAAACAACCGCGGAGTAGAAATTTCTCATCCACATAAAACAGCAGATCCAGGGAAAGCCTTTGGACCACATCGCCCAGACGTCCTACAAGGTGTTTTCCGACTATCTAGGACGCTTCTTGCAGAGAGAAAGTACGAAGAAGCTCAGATCATGTATAAACAGGGCCTAAGGGCTATGGAAAAGGCTCCTGGGCCAGATCATCCAGATGTCCTTGACAGTATGAATATGCTCGGCGAAACACTGCTTGATCTGGAAAGGTATGACGAAGCGGAGGCTATTTGTCGACGTGTACTGGCCGGCAGAGAGAAAGCTCTAGGAGTAGATCATTCAGCTACCCTTACGACCGCCGATAACCTTGGTCGGACACTATATCATCAGGGAAAGTACGAAGAAGCGGAGATGATATTTCAATCTACACGGGCGGGTAGAAAGAAATTGTTTGGAATATACCATCCAGATAGCCTGCTGAGCGCCCTTCGCCTAGGTATGACGCTGCTTGATCGGAAAAAGTATGGTGAAGCTGAGATCACTTATCGGCATGTCCTCGGGGTTATGGAGAATGCCCTGGGGCCTGATCATCCGGGGGTCCTCAACAGCATGAATACGTTAGGTGAGACACTGCTTGATCTGAAAAAGTATAGCGAAGCGGAAGCCATGTGCCGTCGTGCGGTGGTGGGTAGAGAGAAGATACTTGGACCAGATCATCGAGATACCCTTTTAAGTGTCAATAATCTTGGTCTGGCACTGCGTCATCAGGACAAGCATCACGAAGCGGAAATTAGTTATCGACGTGCACTGATGGGTACGGAGAAGACGCTTGGGCCTGGCCACCGAGATACCCTAGTGTGCATCTACAATCTTGCCGGAGCGTTGCACAAACAGAGAAAGTACGATGAGGCGGAAATGATGCACCGGCGTGGGCTGGAAGGTCGGGAGAAAGTTCTAGGGCTAGGTCATCGACACACCCTTCGTACCCTTATCAAACTAGGCACCGTGCTGTACGAGAAGAGAAAATACGATGAAGCAGAAGTAATGTATCGACGCGCAGTTACGGAGGCAGCGAGATCTCTAGGGCCAGATCATCCTGTAACTCTAAAAAACTTTCACCATCTCTCGATGTTTCTCTATTCCCGGGCGACGCGTCCCTTGGATGACGCATCATGATGGCGATGCAGGGTTCACGTTTCCCCCCCGCTAACATCATATTATTTGCTATTTCCCCGTACATAATATTATTTATACCCCTGTTATAACGTCAGATTCCTTTCTTAGTGAGAGTGTTAAATGGTTCAATTCTTTTGACTGATACTAAATTGTCTTCGCGATCATAATTTGGGCGACTGCTGCAATGTTCTGGGAGTATTACCGTTGAAAGGGCCTTTCTTAGTGTTGGTTATTTGACTCACATCTCTTCTTGATTGTGTTTTGGCTTTTATTTCCTGTATATTATATGTTATATTTATATAGAGGTTGACTACTATCCAGGGGAAGAATAAAGAGGAAGGTGTATCAACCGACCTAGACACTGGAAAAATCGCTGGAGGGCACAAGAAAATAGCAATGATGAGTTTCGCGAAGTGGCCATTTTAGCTAGGCAGGTCAGGCGGGTGAAAATTGTTTCACAATCAATTCCGCCGAGCGGGCGCACGTAGTCCATGGCTCCCCTATCCCTCTATAGGAGTTCGCAATATGACACCACGAAGGTGGAATACCCCGTTTGTGCAACACAATAGATCATTAAACCTGGAATCTTCCAATCCGGCATTCCATACAATTGTTGTAATTCTTGTTTGAAGTTATACTTCTTGCTTGCTTGAAACTCTATCGAAGGGCTATCGGGCCCTAATTATGATATGCTACAGAAGAGCATGCTGCAATCACCCATGAAATATACTTCGTGCAAGAGAAAAAGAAAATCAACGACAACGATACTACACAACGTAGTAGTAAAGAGAAAGGAAACGCGAGCGAGGAAACTCTTTGTGGCCGGCCGCGTAAATGAGCTCAACTAGCTATGAACTCATATCAAAAACATTGTGTCATAGTCAATGACATGACCGATGCATATTCGGAAGTCATATTACAACAAGTATTGTAATATGACTTTCTAATATGTTTCCGATACGTATTTGATTGTGACATAGTTCCTATCATAGTTGCTGGTATAAGTTCATTTATAGATGAACTCATTTCGTGGTTGACCACAACGGGGTTTCCTCGGGTACTCTATCGTAGTACTCATTACATAGTTGATTGCGACAGAGTTTCTTTTGAAACTCTCTTGTACCACTAGTTTGGTTTCCACGCTCGCGTTTCATTTCTCATTACTGCTATGTTATATTGTATCGTTGTCATTTATTTTCTTTTTCTCTTGTGCGAAGCATATGTCGTGGGTGATTGTAGTATGCTCTCCTGTAGCATAAATAGGGCCCGATAGCCCTCCGATAGAGTTTCATTCAAGCAAGCAATACAACCTCAATCGGGAAATACAACGACAAGTGTTGTAATTCTTGTTTGAAGTTGTACATCTTGCTTGATTAATGCTCTACCGGGGGGCTATAGGACCATATTTATGCTATAAGAGAGCGTGCTACAATCACCCATGACATGAGCTTCGCACAAGAGAAAAGGAAACACAAGCGACGACAATACAACATAAAGTACTAGGACAAAACTTTTCGTCCGATTGGTGGCAACCGGACAACACCTCAAAAAACACCCACTTCAACAATCAACCACCCCTTACCAACCATGCCTCCAAAAAAATACTGGCTATCTCACAGACTTTGAGAAAGGGCAAATTGTTGCTCTGAGAAAAATGAATCTCTCTTTTGCAGAAATTGGAAAGCTCTTGAATTGTCACAAGAGTACTGTTCTAAGTTTCTACAACCGGTATCAAAAGATGGGTGATAAGAAAAACCTCCCTATGCCAGGAAGACCAAAAATTATTGGTACCAGAACCCATCGCCACCTAGTCAGAGAGCCTAAGAAGGCATGCCGCCTACCCCTATCTGAATTGCGCAATGAGGTTGCCCCAGAGGCCTCTGTGAAGACCATTAAGCGAGCTTTGGCATCAGTCAACATAAAGAAGTGGAGAGCTAGGAAAAGAGCATTTCTGAAGGATGAGCATGCTGTCAAGAGATTAGCTTGGGGTATGGAGCATAAGGATTGGACAAAGGAAGACTTTGAGAGAGTCATCTTTAGTGATGAATGCATGGTTGAAAAGTCCAAAGATCCTAAGTGTATTTGGGTATTCAGAACACCTGAGGAAAAGTGGCACAAGGACTGTATTCATGGGGTTACAAAGGGGCCAGGAGTGAAGTTGATGGTCTGGGCTTGTATTTGGGGGAGGAATAAGGGTCCTCTTATTCCTATTTTTGAGAAGAGTGTAAACAGATTTGTATATATTGGAGTTTTGGAGGATGGTTTAGTTGATACCTGGCAGGAGGTGGAGGATACAGTTGGAGATCCTATCTTCCAGCAGGATGGTGCAAAGATCCATACTGCAAAAGATACCATGGCTTGGTTTGAAGAAAACAACATACAGGTTATGGAATGGCCTCCCAATTCACCAGACCTCAACCCAATTGAGCACTGTTGGAAGAGGTTAAAGGAAAAGCTACATCAGCACTTTCCTGGCATTCACAAGACTAAGGGGGGGCCAGATACTATTAGGAGATGTTTAGCAGAAGCTCTTAATGTAGTTTAGACCTAGGATATTGAGGGGGAATTCTTGGAAAGTTTGTGGGAATCTATACCTAGGAGAGTGGCTGCTGTTTTAGATGCAAAGGGATGGTATACTAAGTATTGATTTTTTTTCTCTGCAATTTCATATGAATATTCTCCTATATTTAGTGGATATGTACCTATATTTTTAGTTCATTATAATCAGTTGTGGTTGCATAGGTAAAAAATATATGATGGTGTTGGGGTTGCCGTTGCCTTATCGGACGAAAAGTTTTGTCCCCGTACTTTAGCTGAGCGGTAAAGAGAAAGGAAACGCGAGCGAGATAACCAGACTAGTACCACGATAGAGTTTTCGAGGAATCTCTTCTCTAGTCAACCGTGTAATGAGCTCAATCGCTTAATAAACCCATATCAAAATATTCTGTCGTAGTCAATGACAAAACCGATGCATATTTGGAGTCATATTACAACAACAAGCTCCCTACTAGATGCGAGTGACCATCCATCATGAGAACAAAGCTTTGGTAGGATCAAGCTTCGTCTTGAGCCACAAACTATTCTAGCCTATCAATCCTACGGGCCGAGCTGCTAGACTCACGTCCGATATCCGGCCCATTCCGAACTCGTTCGTTCAAAGCGGTAATGAAGGAACTGGAGGCTCTCTCTGCTTGGTGGGTTGCGCTAGATTTGGTTTCAGATCTGCTTTTTGTGCTCCGCTCCCGGGGATCTTTGTTGGGATGGCTTTCCCAGGATGGCATGTTGGCTACTTCGGCTTTGTTGGCTTTCTACACCTGGTGTTGGAGCTTGCGCTTGGTATAAGGATTGGGGTATATATGTTCAACGAAAGAATTCCCTCTTTCTCTAGGTCACCACACACATCCACTTTCGTCCACACAAGTCTTCATTTCCTCTGAGTGCTGCGGTGCTGGAGAAAGGACCCACTTTATAAAAGCTCTCACCCCTACTATCCGTAGCCTCCAATCCGCCCACTCCCTTTGACGCTTCCGGACGGCTTCCGCTCAATGCAGTCCTTTGACTCCCCTGTACTGCTTCCGGCGGATACATCAGTTCCTTCTATAGATATCTCCAAAACCCTTATCCGAACGAATAAAACATCCTGAGAATGCAGAGCACCCATAATTCCCAACAACCATCTCGATCAGCTATTACCAAGATCCGGGTAGGATGCTCACGTGACTAATTAGCATGTGGGCGTGCCATTTACCACTCTTCAATTTAATAGGTCCGATTCCTAATAGTTGTTAGAAATGTGGGTCATGCCCTCTGTACCGCTACCTCTTTGGGTTCGTTGTCTAGCATATATAAACTTTGCAAATTCCGGGTCCAGACAATACTGGGGGCACTCATTTACCGGAGCTGGATAACCTACCGTGTTATACCGGTATCACGCAACATTCTTCCAACGTTAAAACCCACAAAGCTACATTCTCGTTGACCCGCCATTCCTGTAGACATCCGGAATGAAAGCGCCACCTTAAAATACTGATTCCGAGTTTACCAATAGTTGGTTTGGGTTAGCCTCCGCTCTTCGACATCTATTGAAACCATCATAGCCATCGTTATTCTAATGCGACATGTATCGTAACAGGCACTAAATATGGGTATTTTTGGGGCGGCCCTGCAGTCGGATCCGATAACAAGGTTCCCGGAAGTTAGCATTGGTAGAATTGGGTTGCCTGTGAGGTGTGGGATACTGCTCGCTTCGCCTTGCGGGACCCAGGCACTAATCCGCATCCTCTAGGTATGATACTGCAGGGCTACTTATAGCGAACCCCCGATCCCCTTGCAATCCTCATGATCAAATCTTCAACCCTAGCCCTATAGCCTGTAGTCGTATTTAACTATGATACCTCTTCCAGTGTGCTTTGAATATTGTAGTCTATAGATTCTTGTTTTCGGCGCAGTGGCGGCGATATACGCCCGTTGCCTCCCGCCCATTGCATAGGGCATCTGAGAGTAATCGTGGCGTCGCCCTTGTTATGGCGAGCAACGGACCATTCCCACTTGATTGATGCTTAACTGCTCACGGGCCTTCGCAAGAGTTAATGTATCATAGTCTCCCGCAGATTCTACCGACGTGGTCGGTATTCGGAGGATTTAATAGTGAGGAGCCATGTTTATTTTTTCTCAAGATATCAAGAATAGCGAATTTTTACTTCTTTGTCTACAACGGTCAATTTTGTACAGGACTCTACGGGCAGTACATTAGCTTTTGAAATACCGGTAGAACACCAGCCAACTCCTCCATGACTATTCGCGATGGCAAAACTCTCATCTCGCCATGAGCCTGGGTTGTCCTGGGCCGCCGTGGAGGTTCGGTCACCTCTGGCCTGGGGCATAGTACGCGAATTGGCCGGGAAGCATGGTCAGATAGTGTTTCCAGTAGCCGGTGGGGTTGGTATACGCACGGTTATTGTGAGGATGCTATTTCGTTGACTACCGTATGAATGTTATCGGAGGCTACTTTTTGTCAGCAATAACTAGATAGTAGGAAGGATTAGTCACTTATTGGGGGGGGGGCGTTACGTGTCCATGGAAGACCGCTGGTGATGAGGGGGCAATACTGTGGGCGCATGAGAAGTAGTGTCTCGTATGACCCAGTGGCTCGGGACGAGCTTACTTTGGGTATCTAAAATTCCACTAGAGAGCCCGGCTTAAGCTTCCAAGTCATGAAAACTTTATAGACCTTACTCGTGCCATTTTCTCAAGACTCCAGAAAAACGCCGATCAGCGGGCCCCCCCGGCAAAGAACGCTCGAGTACAAACGTGGATGTTAATCACACTAGGAGCGTGCCAGTGGGTGTGGCGCTGGAACCTAGCAGGGAATACTAAATCTTACTAGACCATTACGACTAGACAAATATTCGAGCACCGTACTACGAGTATTCTCGGTTAGCATAATTAAATGAGCCCTTGGAGCTGGAACCTTCAACCACAGGCAACATCGCAACCCCTCTCCTTCACTCCTGAACCCCACTATACCATTACCACAACAAAAAAACTCCTGGTATGATATGTAAATCATTTAAGGAAAGCAAACTATGGGTATGGGCCGGCACGGGGTCAAGTGTTAAAACGTATGGCTTAAGCCATTGATTCATTGTCGTTTCACTATTATACTTTTCTCTTATGTTTCATACTAGTGTTTTACTAACATTGTCTGATGCACTTCTGTTACCACGCTACTACTATCATGTATCATGTGGAGGAAAAGTTTTCTAGTCGCATTTCATATGTCACACGTATTGAAGGATAAAAGCTGGATCTTTTCCCTATCTCTTTTGTTCAGTAGTCAGTCTTCCCACGTCTTCTATCTCTTGCATTTTTATCTTGTCCCTCTAGTCTTCAATCGAATATTACCTCCGTTCCGGCCATAAAAACTAAGATCAAGAACATGGCTACATGTAAATCGGGAATAATATTATAGCTATAATAGCTCAAGTAGGCAAAAGTGTTCGTGCATTAAAAACCTTGCCTTTGGCTATACCCTCCAGGACTTATCTCCGGATTTGGAGACAAAGGTGTTCGAGAAGGAATACCAGTAGTACGAGTACCTTCCTGACACAATACCAGCAAACCTGTAGCCGGAATCCTGTGGCAGTGTTTGATCTTGCTATCTGGTTTTCTCAATCCCGTTAACTCGTCAACTAAGCGTTTTATGGTCCCGGGGCCGACGTCGTGACTGACAGGACTAATTAGAGGCGGACGGAGATGGCGAATTGGAAAGGCTTTTACTCGTACTGGTGCGGTGCTCAGGCAGGATGAATTTAATTGCGTTGATGGAGCCGTCGGTGTCTATGCAGAGTGGCGCAGGTACGGTAGTGGGGTTGTCAACAGCGGACATGCGGTAAATGATGAGAACGGAGTTGGGGAAATTTCGAACAACAACCGTTGAAACGGCGACGCTCAAAATGGGACGATTAGTAATACAACACGGAATATGACTGATCACCAGCTCACAACTTTTAGAGTAAGTGGGGAAGTTCGCTAGTTCTCGTTCAACTCTCTCTCCGCTCTATCGCTCAATTCAACTAACCAACCAACTGAACGGTAAAGACAGGAGCATCTATATGAATCGCAATAAAAAGCATCCTCCTATCTTCTCTTCAATCACCACACATATCCACTCTAACCCACGCAAGTCTCACTTTCTCCACCTACTGTTCTTCCATGTTAAAAAGATATGGTTAACCATGCTGACAAAAGAAAGACAGCCTTCCTAAAGACTCTTACTTCTCGTAGCCTCTGCTCCGTATTGCCCCTTTGACTCTCTCACATTGCTTCCGGCGGATACATTAATTCCTCCCATGGATGGGTTAATCTAAAGCGCATCGCCGAAACCTTTTTCAGAACAAATGAAACAATACCCCCAGTATTCTGAGCAGCATCCATGATTTACAACTGGTACGATCAACGACTACCAAGATCCGGGTCGGGTGTTCGCGTGACTGATTCGGACCTGGGTACGCCATCCACCACGCTTCAATTCAGTGAACCCGGTTCCTAATAGTTGTCTGAAACATGGATCATGCCCTCTCTACCGCTCTCTCATTGGGTTCTTCGCCCAGTATTTAAGCTTCGAAAATTCCGAATTCAGATAATACTGAGGACAAAGGTTTACTGAGTGACACACCACGTGTGTTATACCGTTATACCGGTATTGTCCGACACCCTTCGCATGCTAAAATCGACAAAGTTACGTTCTTGACAGCCCGCTGTAGGCAAAGAAATGTAGAATGAAGGCACCACATTCAAGAACCGATTCCGAGCTCACTAATGGTCGGTTTGAATTAGCCCCTGTTCATCTACTTCTATCGAGCCCATCATAACCTTGGTTTTCCTAATACTACAAGTACTATTACAGGCGCCAAACACAGATATCTCTCAGGCCGTCGAGTAGTTAAACTCGATAATGGGCTTTCCGGTGGTTAAAACATCTCGTTTCGTCGTGCCGGACACAAGCACCAACCAGCGTCGCCCAGGTGCTCTGGGAGACTGCCTGTCACGCATTGCAAACCCGACCTCCTCGCAAATTCCATGATCAATTCCCTGTCCTTGGCCCTACAACCCACAACCACATTAGCTACCACTTCGGACAGTGCTCTTTGAGCTGTCTACTGATATCATACTTGTGTTCTCTACGGTGGCTGCGGTGTACTCCTAGTATCTGCCTCCCACCCGTTGCATTGGCGTGCCCTATATTTCCAAACTCTTGTGCAGTGGCGTCCAAGAGGGGTAGCGGCATCTCCCTTGTCTGCCGAGCAATAGAGCACCTCTGTGTGATAAAAATTTAACCACTCATGAGCCTTCGCAAGATCTAATATATGACATCGCCGCTGAGGACTCTACGTACTGCTTGTAATTCAAAAGATTGAATTGAGGGAGCCGTGTGGTTTTCGCCCTTGTTTTAAATCAAGCGACCCTATAGCGAGTGAGGAGGGATTATGAGTGAAATAATTCGTCTGTCCAGTGTACTTTATATGACCCAGTTACTCCGCAATCTTGGGCCAATTTTTTCGCGGGCATAATGTTTTCCCTAGATTGTCCTTTATCAATGCATTGTATAACGAGTTTGATATACCGTGCCGGTTGCCGGCCAATTGGGAACTTCATGACCCACTACTCTATTGTGGAATACCGGCGGTGATAGTGGTCGATGCTCATTAGTAAAGAGACCCCTCTATTCAAGAGGTGGTCCTGTCGTTCGGGGGATTGAGTCCTTCTGTAAGGGCTAGCCAAGGCTGGAACTGATGCTATAATTACTTGAACGCGGTAGTCTATCGTATGAGAAGGGGAAGCGGAGAACCTCCAAGTTAGGCAGGTTGTGTTGTGTGTACACTTGGGTTCGAAAACAGCCTAGTGTTATATGGGCTAGCCTCGGCATCGAGGAAAAGTGGTTTAGCGGGATAGGGAAGATATTCATCATAATATATGATAGCTTTACTTGTATCACCATCCTGGGTAATTCGTGGACATACTCGAGTACTGTACTTGTTCAACTTTAGCCCGGTTCCTGGTATACAGTTGAATCAGCAGTAGCCTGTTTTGCAAACCGCATTTGGGCACCTTGAGACAGTTGCCGTGGCAACAAGAGCGAGGCGCGATCATCGATTTCTCACGGAGCTTCCCTATTGGTTTTGACGAGTGCGCTTGGTCCCTCAGCCTCGTCTAACCCTGTCAGGCACTGACAGGCAGTCGGGTTTGGCCCTAATCAACGATTATTCTATCCGTCAAGATCCTTACCAGAACATTCTCCACTTCTCGAAATATCCAGGATTCCGCTTTACATCCTACAGTAGGTTTGATCCCCACTCTTGATTCGGGTCTCACTGATATCTGACACCAGGAGGTGGGGTGTTGCAGGCCGATACAACTCCCTTTTCAAGCGAAAAACCGCTAGGAAGATCGGAAAGAAGCGGGGAAAGAAAACGGAATAGTATAAGTCAAAGAATAAGTGTACGGACTGAGTAAGTGTAGCCTTTGCACCGGGAGTAGTTCTGGGTTCCAACAAGTACTCCCGGGAACAATCCCTAAAGCTAACTCTTTATAGTACCAAACGTCGGAGCTCTAGGAAGAATAATTCCCGATTGTGCGTACAGTAATCAAGTGCTTTAGAGAGACAAGCTAATATTTACCCCCTAATAGGCAACGAAAATCACTTCCGGACGACCGCGGCGAGAGGTGCGGCTCAAGCCGAGAGTTCTGTTTTCTAGAGGCAGTACAGGAAGGGATTGAGCTGCAAAATCTCCATATCGAAATAACAGCTCAGGGAGGGGTACTGTAGATTAGAAATTATGCGTCGGTTTATGAGGGCAGGCATGCAGAAAATTTGGGGCCTAGATCACGAGGATAGCATAAGGAACATCAACAACGAAGGTGTGGCACTGAACCGGCAGGGGAAGTACAACGAAGCCGAGATATTGCATCGACGGGTATTGGCGGCCCGAGAGAAAACAGTCGGGCGAGATCATCGTGATGCATTACTGAGTGTCAACAATCTTGGTGCGGCTCTACATGGTCAAGGAAAGTACGAAGGGGCCGAGATTATGCATCGACGTGCATTGGCGGGCCGGGAGAAAACGCTCGGGCTAGACCATCAAGATACCTTGCTGAGTGTCAGCAATCTTGGTTCGGCTCTGCATGGTCAAGGAAAGTACGAAGAGGCCGAGATTATGCATCGACGTGCATTGGCGGGCCGGGAGAAAACGCTCGGGCTAGACCATCAAGATACCTTGCTGAGTGTCAGCAATCTTGGTGCGACTCTACATGGTCAAGGAAAGTACGAAGAGGCCGAGATTATGCATCGACGTGCATTGGCTGGCCGAGAGAAAGCGCTCGGGCTAGACCATCAAGATACCTTACGGAGTGTCAGCGAACTTGGTGCGGTTCTGCATGGTCAAGGAGAGTACGAAGAGGCCGAGATTATGCATCAACGGGCATTGGCGGGCCGAGTGAAAATGCACGGGCTAGACCATCAAGATACCTTGCGAAGTGTCTGCGAACTTGGTGCGGCTCTGCATGGTCAAGGAAAGTACGCAGGGGCCGAGATTATGCATCGACGTGCGTTGGTGGGCAGAGAGAAAGCTCTGGGGGTAGATCATGAAAATACCTTGCAGAGTGCTCACAATCTTAGCGCCACTCTGCATAGTTTAGGAAAGTACGACGAAGCGGAGATGATGGATCGACGTGCATTGGCCGGCAGAGAGAAAGCTCTGGGAGTAGATCATCGATATACCTTGCAGTGTGCTCACAATCTTAGTGTGACTCTGCATAGTCAAGGAAAGTACGCAGGGGCCGAGATTATGCATCGACGTGCGTTGGCGGGCCGAGAGAAAATGCTCGGGCTAGACGATCAAGATACCTTACGGAGTGTAAGTGAACTTGGTGCGGCAATGCATGGTCAAGGAAGGTACGAAGGGGCCGAGATTATGCATCGACATGCGTTGGTGGGCAGAGAGAAAGCTCTGGGGGTAGATCATGAAGACACCTTGCAGAGCGCTCACAATCTTAGTGTGACTCTGCATAGTCTAGGAAAGTACGACGAAGCTGAGATGATGGATCGACGTGCATTGGCGGGCAGAGAGAAAACTCTGGGGGTAGATCATCGAGATACCTTGCAGAGTGCTCACGGTCTTGGTGTGACTCTGCATAGTCAAGGAAAGTACGCAGGGGCCGAGATTATGCATCGACGTGCGTTGGCGGGCCGAGAGAAAATGCTCGGGCTAGACGATCAAGATACCTTACGGAGTGTAAGTGAACTTGGTGCGGCAATGCATGGTCAAGGAAGGTACGAAGGGGCCGAGATTATGCATCGACATGCGTTGGTGGGCAGAGAGAAAGCTCTGGGGGTAGATCATGAAGACACCTTGCAGAGTGCTCACAATCTCAGTGTGACTCTGCATAGTCAGGGAAAGTACGACGAAGCTGAGATGATGGATCGACGTGCATTGGCGGGTAGAGAGAACACTCTGGGGGTAGATCATCGAGATACCTTGCATAGTATTGGGAATCTTGGTGTGACTCTGCATAGTCTGGGAAAGTATGGCGAAGCTGAGAATATGCATCGACGTGCATTGGCGGGCCAAGAGAAATTGCTAGGGCTAGACCATCAAGATACCTTACGGAGTGTCAGCGAACTTGGTGCGGCTCTGCAAAGTCAAGGAAAGTACTACGAGGCCGAAATTATGCATCGACGTGCATTGGCGGGCCGAGAGAAAACACTCGCGCTAGACCACCAAGATACATTGCAGACCCTTCATGACCTAGGTGCGGCGCTCCATTTCCAGGGGAAGTACCCAGAAGCCGGGGGTACGCATCGATGTGCGTTGGCGAGCGGAGAAAAAATGCACAACCTAGAAGATCGAGATACCTTACGGAGTGTCAACCATCTCGGTAAGACTCTGTGTGGCCAGGGAAAGTATCACGAGGCCGAGATTATGCATCAGGGTGCATTGGCGGGCAGAGAGAAAAGGCTCGGGCTCAATGATCGAGATACCTTGGAGAGCCTTCATGATCTAGGCGTGGCACTACATTGTCAGGAAATGTACGCCAAGGCCAGGGATATGCATCGACGTGGATTAGAGGGTAGAGAAAAAACACTCGGTCTAGATCATCTAGACACCTTACAAAGTGTCAACAATCTCGGCACTACTTTGCGCAGTCAAGGAAATTACCACGAGGCCGAGATTATGCATCGACGCGCATTGGCGGGCCGAGAGAAAGCGCTTGGGCTAGATCATCGAGATACCTTAGGGAGTGTCGATAATCTTGGTACAACTCTGTATAGTCAAGGAAAGTACAACGAAGCTGAGATTATGCATCGACGTGCATTGGCGGGAAGAGAGAAAACTCTCGGGGTCGAACATCAAGATACCTTATGGAGTGTCAACAATCTCGGTACGACTCTGCGTAGTCAAGGAAAGTACAATGAAGCTGAGATCATGTGTCGACGTGCACTGGCGGGCAGAGAGAAAGAGCTCGGGTTAGATCATCGAGATACATTACAGAGTGTTAGGGATTTAGGTGTTGTGCTGTATCGTCAGGAAAAGTACGATGAAGCGGAGATTATGCATCGACGTGCCTTCGCGGACCAGGAGATAATGCTCGCGGTATACCATCGAGGTACCTCACTTAGTGCCAATAATCTAAGTCAGGTGCTGCATAATCAGAAAGGCATCCGCGGAGTAGAAATTGCTCATCCACATGAAGCAGCAGATTCGGGAAACTCTTTTGGACCACATCGCCCAGATGTCCTACAAGGTGTTTTCCGGCTATCGATGACGCTTCTTGCAGAGAGAAAGCACGAAGAAGCTCAGATCATGTATAAACAGGGCCTAAGGGCAATGGAAAAGGCTCCTGGGCCAGATCACCCCGATGCCCTCGACAGTATGAATATGCTAGGCGAAACACTGCTTGATCTGGAAAGGTATGACGAAGCGGAGGCTATTTGTCGACGTACATTGGTGGGCAGAGAGATAGCTCTAGGAGTAGATCATGCAGCTACCCTTACGACCGCCGATAACCTTGGTCGGACACTTTATTATCAGGGAAAGTACGAAGAAGCGGAGATGATATTTCAATCTACACAGGCGGGTAGAAAGAAATTGTTTGGAACATATCATCCAGATACCCTGCTCAGCGCCCTTCGCCTAGGTATGACGCTGCTTGATCGGAAAAAGTATGGTGAAGCTGAGATCACTTATCGGCATGTCCTCGGGGTTATGGAGAATGCCCTGGGGCCTGATCATCCGGGGGTCCTCAACAGCATGAATACGTTAGGGGAGACACTGCTTGATCTGAAAAAGTATAGCGAAGCGGAAGCCATGTGCCGTCGTGCGGTGGTGGGTAGAGAGAAGATACTTGGACCAGATCATCGAGATACCCTTTTAAGTGTCAATAATCTTGGTCTGGCACTGCGTCATCAGGACAAGCACCACGAAGCGGAAATTAGTTATCGACGTGCACTGATGGGTACGGAGAAGACTCTTGGGCTTGACCACCGAGATACCCTAGTGTGCATCTACAATCTTGCCGGAGCGTTGCACAAACAGAGAAAGTACGATGAGGCGGAAATGATGCACCGGCGTGGGCTGGAAGGTCGGGAGAAAGTTCTAGGGCTGGGTCATCGACACACCCTTCGTACCCTTATCAAACTAGGCACCGTGCTGTACGAGAAGAGAAAATACGATGAAGCAGAAGTAATGTATCGACGCGCAGTTACGGAGGCAGCGAGATCTCTAGGGCCAGATCATCCTGTAACTCTAAAAAACTTTCACCATCTCTCGATGTTTCTCTATTCCCGGGCGACGCGTTCCTTGGACGACGCATCGTGATGGCGATGCAGGGTTTACTTTTACTCCTCACCTATTTCCTCATACATAAATTCTTTTTTATTTAATATTTAAAATATCCACCTGTTTTTAAGTCAGATTCCTTGGTGAGGGTGTTGAATGGTTTAATTCTTTTGACTGATACTAAATTGTCTTCGCGACCATAATTTGGGCGACTACTGCAATGTTCTGGGAGTATTACCGTTGAAAGGGCCTTTCTTAGTGTTGGCTATTTGACTCATTTTTCTTCTTGATTGTGTTTTGGCTCATATTTCCTGTATAATATATGTTATATTTGTGTAGCGATTGACTACTATCTAGGGGAAGAATAAAGAGGAAGGTGCATCAATCGACCTAGACATTGGAAGAATCGCTAGAGTGCACAGGAAAATAGCAACGATGAACTTCGCGAAGTGGCCATTTTAGCCAGGCAGCTCAGGCGGTTGAGAAGTGTTTTGTTGCTAGTGTGCGGCGTTCCTCACTGCACCTCGGCAAACCCTACACCTCGGCAGACTTGAACCATCGGCATCTGACAACCGACCACGATAACCTGTGAAGCCGAACATAACCTCCAAAGAACACATCACTACCAGTTGCCATAGACCGAGGATAGAAACGAGAAAGGGGAGATTGGAAAAGTGCGGGATATCTTTCATTACTACTTTTGTTGCTCATTAAGAAGGACCATATTCTTGTATAAACACCTGCTCATTTCTGTTGATTTTCTGCGTTAATCTTCCTTTCTGTTTTTAGCATTACATTTACATGTCCTGTACTCCGAGACACCTATACTGTCATCGTTTCGTAACAGTTGTCACTTTCTTCCTATTTGAGATGTTATGATGGAGATACATAGACTGTTTGGATAGTTTGTTCTACGATGGGAGATAAGGCTACGGTGTTAACTTTGGGAACTGGATATGTGGCTTGTTGCTACACTGGGTCAGAAGGTATAAGTAGGTAGGTTCCGCGCAGTGTTAATGCTATGTACGAATGTGCGAGCGACAATTGAGGTTCTTTACATTCACTCATCCTTTGACTTTCCAACAGGTTTGACCACTTGTACTGGCTTCCACTTGCAATAGGATTCGCTCCACGATCCAATATTTCACAATTTCCTATGTTTAGCATGTAGAAGAAGTAGCAAGCGATTCAGAGAGTTTCCCCACGCAGATATTAGCCCAACTTTAGTCTTCTTCCCGCTCTTATTTCTTATGTTTCACAATCAATTCCGCCGAGCAGGTGCACGTAGTCCACGGCTCCTCTATTCCTCTGTAGGAGTTCGAAATATGACACCATGTAGTTGGAATACCCCGTTTGTGCAGCACAATAGATCATTAAATCCGGAAGCTTCCAATCCGGCATTCCATACAATTGTTGTAATTCTTGTTTAAAGTTGCACTTCTTGCTTGATTGAAGTTCTACCGGGGGGTTATTGGGCCCTATTTATCCTACGGGAGAGCACACTACAAAATCGCCCATGAGATGCGCTTTGCGCAAGCGAAAGAGAAAAATCAAGGACAACGATACTACGCAATGTAGTAGTAGAGAGAAAGGAAACGCGAGCGAGGAAACGAAACAAGTACTAAGATAGAGTTTCCTAGGAAACTCTACTGTAGTCAACCATGTAATGAGCTCAACTAGTAATGAACTCATATCGGAAACATTCTGTCGTAGTCAATGAAATGACCGATGCATATCTGGAAGTCATATTACAACAACAAGCTCTCCCCACTAGATGCGAGTGACCATCCATGATGTGAATAAAGCTTTCGTAGGATCAAGCTTCGTCTTCAATGAATAAATTATATTGAAGTCTTGAGCCACAAACTATTCTAGCCTACCAATCCTACGGGCAGAGCTGCTAGACTCACGTCCGACATCCGGCCCATTCCGAACTCGTTCGTTCAAAGCGCTAATGAAGGAGCTGGAGGCTCTCTCTGCTTGGTGGGTTAAGCCAGATTTGCCTTCGGATCCGCTCTTTGTGCTCGGCTCCCAGGGTTCTTTGGCAGCTATTGCTTGGTGTTTCTGGGTTGGGGTGTCTTTCCCAGGATGGCATATTGGCTACTTCGGCTTTGTTGGCTTTCTACACCTGGTGTTCGAGCTTGCGCTTGGTGTAAAGATTGGACTACTATATGGATCACAACGAAAGAATTCCCTCTCTCTAGGTCACCACACGTATCCACTCTCGTCCACGTAAGTCTCCATTTCTCTGCTTACCGCAATGCTAAAAATGAATGTCAGGCTCTATAAAAGCTCTTACTCCGATTCCTAACAGTTGTTAGAAGCGTGGGTCATGCCCTCTATACCGCAATCTCTTTGGGTTCTTTGCCTAGTATATATAAGTTTTGCGAATTCCGAATTCAGGTGATATTGGGGGTACTTATCTACCTGCACCGGGTGACCTACTGTTTGTGTTATACCGATATTGTGCAACAAACCCTGGTATCGGATCCTGCCGCCCAGCAGTCGGATCCGATAACAGGGTTCCCGTAAGTTAGCCTTGATAGAATTGGGTTGTCTGCATGGCACCAGATACCGCTCGCTTGGTCTTGCGGGACCCAGGCCCTAGCCCGTATTCTCTAGGTATTCCGGGAGACTGCAGGGTCACATATGGCGAACCCCCGGTCCCCTGGCAATCTCCATGATCAATTCCCTAACCCTAGCCCTATAGCCCATAGCCGTATTAACTGTGATACCTCTTCAACCAGTGCTCTTTGAATATCGTAGTCTATAGATTCTCGTTTTCGGTGCAGTGGAGGCGATATACGCCCGTTGCCTCCCGCCCTTTGCGTAGGGCATCTGAGAGGAATCGTGACGTCGCCCTTGTTATGGCGAGCAACGGACCACTCCCACTTGATTGATGCTTAACCGCTCCTGGGCCTTCGAAGGAGTTAAGGTATTACAGTGTCCCGCAGATTCTACCGACGTGGTGGGTATTTTCAGAGGGTTGAATCGTGGGGAGCCATGTTTATATTTGCTCAAGATATGAAGAATACCGAATTTTCAAGAACGGTCAATTTTGTACAACACTCTACGGGTCGTACAATAGCCTTCGACACAGAACACCGCTTCCTCCTCCATGACTATTCGCGATGGGCAAATCTCTCACCCCGTCATGAGCCTGGGCTGTCCTGGGCAGCTGTGGAGGTTCGGTCATATCTGGCCTAAGACATATCACGCGAATTGACCAGGAAGTATGGTCAGATGTTGTTTTCAGTAGCAGGTAGGGTTGGTATACTCACGGTTATTGTGAGGATGCTATTTCGTTGACTATGAATGTTATCGAAGGCTGCTTTTATGAGCTGTAACTAGATAGTAAGAAGCATTTAGTCACTTACTTAGGGGGACGTTACGTGTCCACGGAAGCCCGCTAGTCATGAGAGAGCAATACTGCGGGCGGATGAGAAGTAGTGTCTCGTATGACCCAGTGACTATGGCCGAGCTTACTTTGGGATACGTAAAATCCTGCAAGAAAGCACGGCTTAAGCTTCCAAGTCATGAAAAATTTATAGTACCTTACTCATGCCATTTTCTGAGGACTCCAGAAAAAAAAAAAAACTCCGATCGGCGGGGCCCCCCTGTCCAAGAAAGCTCAAGTACAAACTTGGATACTAATTACACTACAGTAGGAGCGTGCCGGTGGGCGTGGCGCTGTAACCTAGCAGGGAATACTAAATCTTACTAGACCATTATGATTACACAGATATTTGAGTACCGCACTACGAGTATTGTCGGTTAGCGTAATTAACCTAACTTTGGAGCTGGAGCCTTCGACCACAGGCAACTTAGCAACCCCTCCCCCTCACTCCTGAACCCCACTACCTGTATATCATTACCACAACAAAACACTCTCGGTATGTATATCATACAAGAAATTAATTAGGGTTATGTATTTATTCAATTCAGTTGTCGTTTCAGTAGTCAAGTATCGCGAAAGAAGTACGCCTCCTTGCGTCGTGATGTTCGGTTAATTATGCTAGCCTACAGTAGTTTAACACAATCAGTGATAAAAAAAGACTTCCACTGCATTACCGCAAGGAGAATAAACAACGGGGGCTGCCAAGATCTAATGTAGTGAGGGCGGGAAGAGTGAAGGAGACAATACCAACAGACTGTCTAAAAGGGAGTGAAAACTATTTACAAGGACGAATTAGAAATGGCACTACGGTATTTAGGGAAAGTAAAGCATGGGTATCGGTCGGCACGGAATCAAGAACATGGCTATATTCGAATCGGGAATAGTATTATAGCTATAGCTCGGGTAGGCAAAGGTGTTCGTAGCGTAGGGACCCTGGCCTTTGGCTATCTCCGCCAGGACGCTAATCTCCGGATTCGGAGATAAAAGTGTTCGAGAAGGAATACCGGTAGTGTGAGTACCTTCCTGACACAATATCAGTATCTGTAGCCTGGGTCCTGTGGCGGTGTTTGATCTTGCTATCTGGTTTTCTCAACCCCGTTAACCCAGCAACTAGACCTATTTTGGGCCTCGGGCTGATGTCGTGATTGACGGGATCAATCGGAGACCGACGGAGATGGCGAATTGGAAGGGCGTTTACCCGTACCGGTACGGTGCTTGCGCAGGATGAGTTTAATTGCGTGAATAGAGCCGTCGGTGTCTGTGCAGAGTGGCAGGTACGGTGCCGTAGTGGGGTTGTCAATGGCGGACATGCGGTAAATGGTGAGACCGGAGTTGGGGAAATTTTGAACGAGAACAACCGTTGAAACGGCGACGCCCAAAATGGGACGATTAGTAATGTAGCACAAATATGACCGATCGCCAACTCACGACTTTTAGAGTAAGTGAGGAGGTTCGCTAGTTCTCGTTCAACTCTCTCTCTCCGCTCTATCCCCCAATTCAGCTAACTAACAAACCAAACGGTAAAGACAGTAGCATCTATATGAATCGCAACAAAAAGCATCCTTCTATCTTCCCATCGATTACCACACATATCCACCATGACCCACGCAAGTCTCACTTTCCTCTACGTACTGTAAGTTACTCCCATGTTAAATGATATGATTAACCATACTAACAAAAGAAAGACAGCCTTCATAAAGACTCCCGCTTCTCGTAGCCTCCGCTCTTGATTGCCCATTTGACTCTCCCACACTGCTTCCGACCGATACATTATTTCCTCCCATGGATGCGTTGATCCAAACCACGTCTCCGGAACCCTTTTCCGGACAAATGAAACAATATCCCGAGCATGCTGAGCAGCATCCATGATTTACAACTGGTAAGATCAGCGACTACCAAGATTCCGGGTCGGGTGTTCGCGTGACTGATTCGGACCGAGGTACACCATCCGCCACCCTTCGGTTCTGTAGGCCCGATTCCTAATACGGTAGTTGTCTGAAATCTGGATTATGGCCTCTTTACCGCTGTCTCTCTGGGCTTCTCATCCAGTACATAAGCTTCGCAAATTCAGAATTCAGATAATATTGGAGACACAGGTCTACTGAGCGACCCACCACATGTGTTATAATAGTATTGTCCAACACCCTTCACAAGCTAGAACCGCCAAAACTACATTCTCGGTAACCTGCTCTACTCCAAGACACCTAGAATTAAAGCACCACCTTCAAGAACCGATTCCGAGTTTACCAATAGTTAGTTTGAATTAACCCCCGTTCATCCACCTCTACCGGGCCCATCATAGCCTTGGTCTTCCTAATACTAAAAGCACTATTATAGGCGCCAAACATAGATATCTCTCAGGCCGTCAAGCAGTTAAACTCGATAATGGGCTTTCCGGTGGTTAAAACTTCTCGCTTCGTCATGCAGGACCCAAGCTCCAACCAGCGTCGCCCGGGTGCTCTGGGAGACTGTCACACATTGCGAACCCCCCCGGCTCCTCGCAATCTCCATGATCGATTCCCTAACCCTGACCCTATAGCCTATAACCACATTAGCTACAGCTTCTGCCGCTGCTCTTTGAGTTGTCCACAGATTCTTGTTCTAATGCGGTGGCCGTGGTGTACACCTATTACCTTCCTCCCGTTGCGCAGGTATGCCCTATATTTCAAAACCTTTGCACAAGGACATCTAAGAAGAATTGTGGCATCGCCCTTGCCTGGCGAGCAACGGAGCACTCCTGCGCGATAGACGCTTAACCACTCATGGGTCTTTGCGAGATATAATATATTATGATATTGCCTTGTAAGGCTGTCTGTATGGGGGGGTATGCGAAAGGTTGAGCTGAGGGATCCGTGTACGTTTTCGCCGGTGCTTGGAAGCAAGCGATCCGATAGCGAGTGAGGAAGGATTGTGAGCGAAATAATTCGTCTGTCCAGTGTACTTGATATGACTCGAGTTACTCCGCAATCTTAGCCCTCCCCCTTTTTTGCTAGCACAATGTTTTTCGTTATATTATCATTTATTAATGTATTTTATATTGAGTCTGATATACTGTGCTGGTGCTGTAATTGAAATCGTCGCCGACCGATCGCGGACTTCATAGCCCACTACTGTATCGAATTGTGGGATACTGGTAGCCATTGTCGCCGATGTTTATTAGTAAAAAAATCCCCACCTCTTCAGGAGGTGGTCCTATCCTTCTATAAATTGAGTGCTTCTATCAGTGCTCGCTGAGGTCGCGACAGATGCTACAAGTACTTGAGTACGGTAGTCTGTCGCATCGAGAGAATATGCGGAGAACCACCTGTTTAAGGGGGTTCTGTTGTGTGTGAATTTGAAGTTGAACGCTGCCTCCATGTTATATAACTGGACAGGTATGTGGGTGGAGAAAAAGAAGTTCGGTGGGATAGGAGAAACAATCACGCTAACTTCATAATATTGTGTGATTGCTTTATCACCCCATCCGCAATATTTACCTGCCGTGTGGTGCACGGGTGCCGCTAGCCTGTATGAGACCGTCCATAGCCAGTGAGCCAATGTGTCTATATTGTTTACCCGAGTACGGGCTTAAGTTATACTAATTGACACGAATTCACGAACATAATTATAAGTTCAACTTGAGCCAGGTTCCTGGTCTGCACCAGAAGTAGCTCGTCTCCCAAATCATGTTTGGGTATAGCACTCGGAGACTGTTACCGTGGCAACAAGAACAAGCCAAGTTGATGACAGCGCATGGAAGTTGCTCATTGGTTTTGATGGGTTCGCTTTACCCCTCAGCCTCGTCTAAGTTGATCCTAATCAACGATTTTCATATCCATCGAGCTCCTTACCAGAACACTTTCCCCTTCTATTATTGTGTGCAAAATCTCTCGGATTCTGATTTATATCCTACTGTAGGTTTGATCCTCGCTATCGATGTAGATCCCACTCATATCTGACACTGGGTGTTGCCGTGTTGTAGGCATATTAGACTCCCGGTTCAGCCGAAAAACTATTAGGGAGATTGGAGAGAAGCCGAGAAAGGAAGCGGAATAGGGGATAAGTGTGCGGACTGAGTAAGTGTAGCCCTTGCACTGGGAGTAATTTCGGGTTCTGGCTGGTGTTTCCTGGAACAAGCGCTAAAACCAACTCCCTACAGTACCAAACGCTAGAGCGCTAGTAAGAATCATTCCCGATCGTGCCCAAGGCGTGCCATACTCAAGTGCTTAAAAAGGCAAGGCAGTAGTTACCCCCCCAATAAGCAACAAAGTTCGCCACCAGACGACCGCGACAACGGGCGCGGTTCAATCAAAGAATTGGGTTCCCCAGAGGCAGTACGGGGGAAACTTGAGCCTCAAAATCAGCATATCGAAGTAATAGTTCAGGAGGGTATTGCATAGTAGAGATTATGCATCGGTTTGCGAGGGTAGGGGTGCAGAAGACACTAGGCCCAGATCATCCGGATAGCATAAGGAGCCTCAATAATGAAGGTGAAGCACTGCACGAACAGGGGAAGTACGACGAAGCCGAGATATTGCATCGACGGGCATTGGCGAGCAGAGAGAAAACACTGGGGCTAGATCATCGAGATACCTTACAGAGTGTCCACAACCTCGGTCGGGCTTTGCGCAGTCAAGGAAAGTACGTCGAAGCTGAGACAGTGGATCGACGTGCGTTGGCGGGTAGAGAGAAAACACTCGGGCAGGATCATCGCGAAACATTACAGAGTGTCAACAATCTCGGTGTGAGTTTACACCATCAAGGAAAGTACGACGAAGGTGAGATCATGCATCGGCATGCATTGGCGGGCAGAGAGAAAACACTCGGGAAGGATCATCAAGATACCTTACGGAGCGTCAGCAATCTCGGTGCAATTTTTCACCATCAAGGAAAGTACAACGAAGCCGAGAGTATGTATCGACGTGCATCGGCGTCCCAAGAGAAAACTCTTGGACTGCATCATCGAGATACCTTACAGAGTTTCTCCGATCTCGGTTCGAATTTGCGCTGTCAAGGAAAGTACGACGAAGCTGAGATCATGGATCGACGTGCATTGGTGGGCTTAGAAAAAACGCTCGGGCTATATCATCAAGATACTTTACAGAGTGCCAACGATCTCGGTACAACCCTGTATCTCCAAGCAAAGTACAGCGAAGCCGAAATTATGGATCGACGTGTATTGGCCGGCCGAGAGAAGACGCTTGGGCTGGATCATCGAGATACCATAAATAGTATCTATAATCTCGGTGCTATGCTCCATCGTCAGGGAAAGTGCGGGGAAGCCGAAATTATGCATCAACGTGCGTTGGAGGGCCGAGAGAAAACACTCGGGCTAGACCATCATGATACCTTACGGAGCCTTCATAATCTAGGTGCGGCGCTACATTGCCGGGAAAAGTACTCGGAGGGCGGGAATACTCATCGACATGCGTTGGCGAGCAGAGAGAAAACACACAAGTTAAACCGTCGAGATGCCTTACAGAGTGTCAACAATCTTGGTGCGACTCTGCGTAGTCAAGGAAATTACAGAGAGGCGGAGATTATGCATCGACGTGCGTTGGTGGGCAGAGAGAAAAGGTTCGGGCTGTATCATCGAGATACCTTAGAGAGCATTCATGATCTAGGTGTGGCACTGCACTGTCAGGAAAAGTACGCCGAGGCCAGCGATATGCATCGATGTGGATTGGGAGGTAGAGAGAAAACACTTGGATTAGATCATCAAGAAACCTTACAGAGTGTCAACAATCTCGGCACGACTCTGTGTAGGCAAGGAAATTACGACGAGGCCGAGATTCTACATCGACGTGCATTGGCGGGCCGAGAGAAAACCCTCGGTCTGGATCATCCAGATACCTTAGGGAGTGTCGATAATCTTGGTACAACTCTGCATAGTCAAGGAAGGTGCAACGAAGCGGAGATTATGCATCGGCGGGCACTCGCGAGCGGAGAGAAATTCCTCGGACTAGATCATTGGGGTACCTTAGAGAGTGTCAATAATCTCGGTCTGAGTTTGCAAAGTCAAGGAAAATACAACGAAGCGGAGATTATTCATCGCCGTGCATTGGCGGGGAGAGAGAAAACTCTGGGGATCGATCACCGAAATACCTTATGGAGTGTCAACAATCTCGGTACGACTCTGCAGAGTCAAGGAAGGTACAAAGAAGCTGAGATTATGTACCTACGTGCATTGGCTGGCAGAGAGAAAACGCTTGGGCCAGATCATCAAGATACCTTACAGAGTGTTAGGGATCTAGGTGTTGCGCTGTATCGTCAGGAAAAGTACGATGAAGCGGAGATTATGCATCGACGTGCCTTTGCGGGCCAGGAGAAAATGCTCGGTGTAGACCATCGCGATAACTTACATTGTGCTAATAATCCAAGCGCTGTGCTGCACGATCAGAAAAAGAACAGCGGAGTGGTAATTATGCACCCGCGATTTTTAGCAGGTGCTGGGAGCGTTCTTGGACCACATCGCCCTGACATCCTACAAGGTGTTTTCCGACTAGCTGTGACGCTTCTTGCCGAGAGAAAGTACGAAGAAGCTCAGATCATGTATGGGCAGGGCCTAAGGGCTATGGAGCGGGCGCCGGGGCTAGATCATCCAGATGCCCTTAGCAGTATAAATTTGCTCGGTGAAACGCTGCTTGATCTGGAAAGGTATGCCGAAGCAGAGGCTATTTGTCGACGTGCATTGGCCGGCAGAGAGAAAGCTCTAGGAGTAGATCATCCATCTACCCTTACCAGCGCTGATAACCTTGGTCGGACACTCTATCATCAGGGAAAGTACGAAGAAGCGGAGTTGATGTTTCAGTCTACACAGGCGGGTAGAAAGAAATTGTTTGGAATATTCCATCAAGATACCCTACTAAGCGCCCTTCGCCTAAGTTAGGTGTGACGCTACTTGGTCGGAAAAGATATAAAGAAGCTGAGATCACTTATCGAGATGCCCTAGGGGTTATGGAGAAAGCTCTCGGACCTGATCACCCGGAAGTCCTCGATAGCATGAACACGTTAGCTGAGACGCTGCTTGATCTGAAAAAGTATAGCGAAGCGGAAGCTATTTGTCGGCGTGCGCTGGTGGGTAGAGAGAAGACTCTTGGACCAGACCATCGAGATACCCTTTTAAGCGTCAATAATCTTGGTGTGGCACTGCGCAATCAGAATAAGCACCACGAAGCAGAAATCTGTTATCGACGTTCATTGGTGGGTGCGGAGAAGACACTTGGGCCTGGCCACCGAGATACCCTAGTGTGCATCTATAATCTTGCTGGGGCGTTGCACAAACAGAGAAAGTACGATGAGGCGGAGATGATGCACCGGCGTGCCCTGGCAGGACGAGAGAAGACTCTGGGGTTGGGTCATCGACACACTTTTCGTAGCCTCATCAAGCTAGGCACAGTACTGCACGAGAAGAGAAAATACGGTGAAGCGGAAGTTATGTATCGACGCGCAGTTACGGAGGCGGCAAGAGCTCTAGGGCCAGACCACCCTGTGACTATAAAAAACTTTCACCATCTCTCGATGTTTCTCTACGCCCGGGCGACGAGTTCCTTGGATGGGGCATGGTGATGGAGATGAAAGGCTCTGGTTTACTCCGGGATGAAATCATGTTGGCTATTTTTTATACATCTTGTATTTCCTCTTCTCTTTCGAAACATCCACCTGTTACATGACGTCGGTTTCCTTTCTTCTTGGTGTAAATGTCAAATTATTCAATTCTTTTGATTGATGTTAAATCACTCGTGCCTCCGAGCCAAGAGTTGGCTCCTATTTTGGGATAACCTCCATGGATCCATAAAAACATACTACTGAAGCTGCTCCCCAACGCAGCGCACACATTGCCACTATGTAGAGTAATAAACACCACGGACATTGATCGCACGATCTTTCGGACATGAAACTATATTCCGTTGCATGCTACCACGGTTCCTCAGTACTGCCGGTAAAAATATCTTGCACCATTGTGTCCTTCACGTGGTCCCTATGCTGTTCGACGTCCTAATCAGGTGGATTTAGTGGCTAGAAAAGAAAACGCCCACCTCCTAGTGAGGCTTGTTGTAAAACGTGTGATGTTATCACTCTCACGTGATAGCCTATCACCATCTTGCGCACAGTGCACTAGCAAGTCTTTCAAACAGCTCGAACGCTATACTTTTTCTGGGCCTGCCGGCGCTGTTCCAAAAGAGGTGCCAATTCTGGGCTCGGGGTACGAGTCGCTTCGCGGTCATAATTTGAGCCAGCAGGGCAATTTTCTAGGAGCCTTTTCAATGTCGTGGAACAGCCGGTGACCTAGGAGGAAGTTCGCAATTATGACGTATTGTCTCTTTATCAGCAGTTTGTCAGCGTTATTGTAGGAGGCACGGTATCAATAGTGATTCGGAAAAACATGAGAGAGGGGGGAATTCATCAGATATAAGATAGAAAGAATATTCAAAATAGAAAAATAAGACAATTGGCGATTGTGCATCCTTTCTGTCTCTGGATTTTGTTACTTCCTTTCTCTTCTTGTTTTATTTCTTCATTCATCAAACCTTCAAGCTAGTTGTGGAGTCGATACTTAAGCTAGAGCTTAGAGAATACTTTTCTTTTCCTGTGTTGTCTTTTCACCTTGACCAAGAATTCTGAGAGTGCCGAGAACGCCTGAGATAGAGAGACCGTAACAGTGTCTATCAGTTCTCTTCCGACTAGTCTTTTTTTTAGCTTTTCTTTGCTTCGTATCATCCCTTACATTCATACATTAATTGACCGCAATCGAGGGGAAAAGCCTGGAGGAAGGTGGATTAATCGACCTGGGCACGGCAGAATCGCTGGGTGCAAGAAACGATGCACGGTGAGCTTTATCGTGTGGGCATTTCCGTCGGGTGACTCCGGAGTGTGAGAAATGTTTCACAAACAATTCGGCTGCGTGGGTGTACTATACGTAGTCCACAGCACCTGCATTCCTTTGCACGGGTTCGCAACATGATACCACACGTTGGAATACCCTGTTTGTGTAACACGATACACCATTAAATCTGGAAGCTTCCAATCCGGCAATGCAATAAAAGTGTTGTAATATTCGGGATTGATTGTATCCTTCGGCGACCTTACTTCCAGGTGGGATAAGCAGGTTTCTTGAGCACATTTCTCTTAGATATGTCATGCTAGGACATATGGATATCTCTGACACAACCTGTGGTAGGCTGGATGTTGATATCTAACAAAAAGCCTCTACTTGATGCGAGTGACCGTCCATGATAGGCCTAAATCTTTGCAAGATCATGCTTCATCTGGAGCCAGAAGCCATTCAAGCCTACCGATCCTACAAGCCCCGCTGTCCAACTCTAGTCCAACATGCCGTTGATCTCGTTCGAACCTGCTCGCTCAAAGCATTAATGAAGGAACTAGAGACTCGCTTTGTTTAGGGGGGGGGGTTGCGCTAGATTTGCCGTTTGATCTGTTTTTATCGTACCCGTTCCTGGGATTCTTTGGCCGCTATTTTTGGCGTTCCTAGGCCGGAATGTCTTTTCCGGGATTACTTCGACTCTGTTGGCTTTCTGCACCTGGTGCTTGGTGTGCCGTGCATTAGCTTACCCAAGAAACTTGAAAACCGAACGTGTGCTATGTTGTTGGGCTTTCCTCTATCAGCTTTTTTCTATCATTAAGATCAAGAAATTGTTCCTCTCTCTTCCCCTGCTTCGGAAGACGGAAAGGCACTGTGCTTTTTCTATGTTTTTTGTAACATTTCCGGAGAAGAAAAATTTGGACCTCATAGTAGAGGGTCCAATTATCCAAATTTCTCCCGTATACCATATCCATGCTTTATAATGCATTGTCGTATTCCTTCGGCTTCATTGCCGGAGTGTGGAGGATAGTCTGATTGTCTGGGGAGTCACGGTATATACAGTCTAGGATTCTCGTGCCGCTTGGCAATTTAAGAATTTGGTTCATTTCTTCTCCACGTCCTCTCATTGCATCTCATTTTTGGCTCTTATATGCGCGAGTGGAATTAGTTGGCGGAAGTACCCCTCATCAGGGGCTGGCTTTTGTAAAGGTGTTGGTTCGTAGTATTCTGTTGGTATGATAGTGTTGTGACTTCCCCGGGGAATGTCGTGAAATGTGCGGTCCCGGTCACCATTTTATGTTTTACCTCACCGTACGACTCTAGCACAGACTGAGATATAGGGGGCAAATAACAGGATCTTGGAATATTTACTTGATATCTCGCCATTCCTTCTTTCTTCCCGCCTAAGAACAACGAGGCATCCTGAATATTCTGAACCAAAGGAAAAGAAGGAGAGAAGAGGGGTTCGAAAGGGCGGTAAACCACCAGGAATCGGAGAACCCGGGCCCCAGCGCCCATATTACTGACTTGTGGCATGTTCAATATAGGCATTTAAAAATGGGATGGAGTCAACTTATAAAGATATGAGGTAAGAGAATCTAATTCCAGGAGCTAGATTTCCCCCCATTTCCCCACTCGCGGGAGGTGCCTCTGGTGCTATAGAACCTTGCGCGGAAACTTTATTGGGCCCTTGCCCAGCAATCCCGTTTCGAAGATCTGTACCCAGAAGGAGGTGCGGAAGGCCAAAACTAGACGGGCTACAGTATGACCGCCCCCCTATAGGACTAGGCCATCTCAAATGCCCAAGAAATACTGTAACATCGAGCTAATAAAGTCCTGCCTTTCGAACCGACAGAAAACCCCTTCGCGGAAATCCCACTAGGATAACGTCGCATAATATTGATCCAACGGACCAAAACCGACGGTGGTATCACAGACTATCACCACTTGCGAAACGAAGCAGCCGTCGTAGCCCCTTCTGATGCTCAGCCCATATGCTCGCTCACCTTACTTGTCTCCCAACTTTTATATTATTCAGAATAATTGTAGTTTTCTTTTCAATTAACCTGTTTCGAACACACCATACTGGGGAAGAATTATTATTATAAAATGAGGTGCATTTTGTAATTCTCTATACTTCAAAGTACTGTCCCTACTGGTAAATCTTTAGGGCGGTTTGGCTATTATTTATAGATATCCAAATGTGGGATTGATTTTACACTGGTTGCCGCAGATGATCGGTTACCGGGTGATGGTTGACTTTTAATTGCAGAGTTTGGAGTATACTTTTATTCGTAGTGCAGCTATTATATCCCGGATTGTTCGGTTTTAAATGGCGACGACTTTTGAAACGGCAACGATTAGTAATGCAACACAAATAACTCCAATCGCCAGAGCACAGCCTTGGGGTACATGGGGAAGTACGAGTACAGTACCTATTCAACTCTCTCTCAGCACCGTCGCTCAACCCGGCTAACCAAACGGTAAATACGGCATGAATCGCAACACAGGCGTCCTCCTATCTTCCCATCGATCACCACCCATATCCACTCTCGTCCACGCAAGTCTCCCTTTCTTCCACGTACTCCAATGCTAACAGAAGAAGGACTGGCTTCATGAATACGGCCACTGTTCGTAGCGTCCGCTCAGCACAGCCCCTCTGACTCTCCCGCACTACCTCCGACGGATACAGTATTTCCTCCCATGAATGCCTTAATCCAAATTCCATCTCCGAAATCTTTATCAGAACAAATGAAGCAATATCCCGAGCATCGTGAGCAGCGTCAATGCTTTCCAACATCTAGTGCGATTAGCGACCGCCAAGATCCGCGTGGGGTGCTCGCGTGGCTGGTCAAGACCTGGATACGCCACCCACCACCCTTCCATTTAGTGAGCCCAATTAAAACATGGATCAAGCCCTCTATACGAGTACTGTACAGCTGCCTCTTTGAGCTCTTTGTCTAGGATATACAAATTCCGAATTCAGATAATACAGGGGACTCATCTACTGAACTTCAATAAAATTTTATTTATCCTTGCATCACCAACCCCGTTTAAGCAACTGAACGACCCACCATGTTTGTTATTCCGGTCAATATAGATATCTCTCAGCCCGCCCAAGAGCCAAATCTGATGATCGGCTTTCCGGTGGTTAGAACCTCCCGCTTCGCCACGCCAGACCCAAGCCAGCGGCATCGTCCGGGTGCTTCCGGAGACTGTCTGCCACGCATTGCGAACCCCCCCCTCCGGCCCCTCGCAATCTCCGTAATTAATTGCCTAACCCTAGCCCTATAGGCCACAACCACATTAGCTTCCACTTCTGCTAGTGCTCTTTGAGTTCTCCACATATTCTTGTTTTCGGTGCGTTGGTTGTGGTGTGCGCTTATTACCTCCCGTCCGTTGCGTAGGCGTGCCCTGCATTTCCGACGTTTTGCGCAAGGGAATTTAAGAAGAGAAGAATTGTGGCATCGCCCTTGTATGGCGAGCAACGGAGCACTCCTATATTGTAGGCGGTTAACTACTCATGAATTTTCTCAAAAGCTAATGTATGATATCGTCGCGCAGGACTCTGTGGACCGGGGGGGGTATTCAGAAGATTGAATCGAGGGAGTAGTGTACCTATTTTTCCTGTGTTTGAAAGCAAAAGCGACGTGTTGGCGAGTAAGGAGGGATTGCCTGCGAAATAACTCGTCTATCTAGTGCACTTGATACGTCCGGGTTACCCCGCAATCCTGGGGGTTTTTTTGCGAGCCTAATGCTTTTTCCCGGGTTGTCATTTATTAGTGTATTTTATATTGAATTTGAAATCCGATTGCGGACCTCATGAGCCGCTACCAAACTAGCAGTTGTAGTCCCCAAGGTTCATTAGTAAAAAGATCCCGTCTTCAAGAGGTGGTCCTCTTGTTCTGGGCATTGAGTCCCTCTGTTAGGGCTTGCCGAGGCTGGAACGGACGCTACGAGTACTTGAGTACTGTCGGGTTTGTGGATGGATTACGGCAAGAAGACGTGGTCTCAATATAAGAGGCGTGGAGTGCATATCCATAAAGTAGCTATGCCTAATGGTTATTACTATATCTCAAGAACAACGCCCCCCCCCTCATCATCTTACACAAGAAGTCTCCCGCTGTCCGGTAGCCTACCATATCAGAAGTATAAGCGGAGAACCACCTGATTAGAGAGGTTCTATTGTGTGCGTGAACTTGAACTTGAGCACTGGCTTGTTTTATAAGTGGGCTCGCCTATGAATGGAGAATGAGGGGTTCTGCGGGATAGGAGAAATATTTTGTGTCGCCATCGAGAATATTCACATACCGTATCATACTGATAGCCTGTATGACACTGTTTACACGCATAATTTCACAATAATTGACACTAATTCATAAATATACGGGTTTACCTTTAGACAGGTTCATGGTCTGCACTTGAATTAGCTTGTCTTCCAAACCCGTATTTGGGTGAAATACAAGGAGCCGGTTGCCGTGGCAACCAGGTGATGACTTCTCACGGAACTTCCTTATTGGCTTTGGAATGTGCACTTTACATCTCAGCCTCAGCCTGAACTTGTCAAGCAGTCTGACTTGACCCTGATCAACGATTTTCATATCCAGCGAGCACCTCACCACAATTTTTCCCCAATTATTCTATGCGAAATATCAAGGATTCCGTTTCACATCTCCGTAGGTTTGGTCCCCGCTATTGATGCAGATCCCACTCATATCTGACCTGCGGGGTTGCCGTGTTGCAGGCCGATTATACCCCCGGCTCAAAGTGAAAAACTATTTGGAAGATCGGAAAGCTGAGAAAGAAGAAGGAAGGCTAGGGGTCGAAGAATAAGTGTACGACCTGAGTAGGTACGGCCCTCGCGCTGAGAGTAAACTTGGATTCTAACTAGTGTTTCCAGGGACAATCCGCAAAACCGAAGCTTTATAGTACCAAGCGGCAGAGTTCCAATAAGAATAATTCCACATCGCGCCCGAAACCTACTCACATACGGCACTCTAGAGAACAAGCCAAGTGTTCCCCCCTAACGGACAAGGAAATTCGGTTACGGGACAACTGCGACGACAAGCTCAACGCAAGGCAAGAGTTCGGTTCACCCCCTTGGCAGCAGAGAGGAGACTCGAGCCGCAGGCTTCGCACATCCGAATAATAGCTCAGAGGGTGCACCGCAGATTGGGGGTTATGCGTCGGTTTATGTCGGGAGGCGCGCGGAAGGTTCGGGGCACAGATGATCCGAATAGCATAAGAAACATCAATAACAAAGGTGTGGAACTGCACCAGGAGGGAAGGTACGAGGAAGCCGAGACTATGCATCGGCGTGCCTTGGGGGAAAGAGAGAAGGTGCTTGGGCTAGAGCATCGAGATACCCTAAATAGTGTGAATAATCTTGGTGCGGCGTTGCATTGTCAAGAAAAGCACAACGAAGCCGAGATTATGCATCGACGTGCATTAGCAGGCAGGGAGAAAACCCTAGGGCTAGGTCATCTAGATACTTTACAGAGTGTTAATAATCTCGGTACGACCCTGAGTAAGCAAGGGAAGTACGAGGAGGCCGAGGTTATGCACCGACGGGCATTGGCGGGCAGAGAAAAAGCGCTCGGGCTGGACCATCGAGATACATTGCAGAGTGTTAGGGATCTGGGTGCTGCGCTGAATCGTCAGGAAAGGTACGATGAAGCGGAGATTACGCATCGACGTGCATTGGGGGGCAGGGAGAAAACGCTCGGGCCAGATGATCGAGATACCTTACAGAGCATTCGTGATATGGGTGTGACGCTGCATTGTCAGGAAAAGTACCGCGAGGCCAAGAAAATGCACCGACGTGCGTTGGCGGGCGCCGAGAAAACCCTCGGACTAGATCATCGGGATACCTTGCAGAGTGTCAACAATCTCGGTACGACTCTGCTCAAGCAAGGAAAGTACGACGAAGCCGAGAAGATGCACCGACGTGCGTTGGCGGGCGCCGAGAAAACTCTCGGACTAGATCATCGGGATACCTTACAGAGTGTCAACAATCTCGGTACGACTCTGCGCAAGCAAGGAAAGTACAACGAGGCCGAGAAGATGCACCGACGTGCGTTGGCGGGCGCCGAGAAAACTCTCGGACTAGATCATCGGGATACCTTACAGAGTTTCAACAATCTCGGTACGACTCTGGGCAAGCAAGGAAATTACAACGAAGCCGAGAAGATGCATCGACGTGCATTGGTAGGTAGAGAGAAAACGTTAGGGTTAGATCATCAAGATACTTTGGAGAGTGCCAAAAATCTCGCCGTGACTTTGCGCAGGCAAGGAAAGTACGACGAAGCCGAGATCCTGGATCGCCGTGCATTGGCGGGAAGAGAGAAAACGTTAGGGTTAGATCATCGAGATACTTTGGAGAGTGCCAGCAACCTTAGTGTGACTCTGCACAGTCAAGGAAAGTACGACGAAGCCAAGATCCTGGGTCGCCGTGCATTGGCGGGAAGAGAGAAAACTTTAGGGTTAGATCATCGAGGTACTTTGTGGAGTACCAACAATCTCGCCGTGACTTTGGGCAGGCAAGGAAAGTACGACGAAGCCGAGATCCTGCATCGCCGTGCATTGGCGGGAATAGAGAAAACGCTAGGGTTAGATCATCAAGATACTTTGTGGAGTACCAACAATCTCGCCGTGACTTTGGGCAGGCAAGGAAAGTACGACGAAGCCGAGATCCTGCATCGCCGTGCATTGGCGGGAATAGAGAAAACGCTAGGGTTAGATCATCAAGATACTTTGTGGAGTACCAACAATCTCGCCGTGACTTTGCACAGTCAAGGAAAGTTCGACGAAGCCGAGGCTATGCATCGCCGTACATTGGCGGGAAGGGAGAAAACGTTAGGGTTCGATCATCGAGATACTGTGTGTAGTGCCAACAATCTCGGAGTGACTCTACATAGTCAAAGAAAGTACGACGAAGCCGAGATCATGCATCGCCGTGCATTGGTGGGGAGAGAGAAAATGCTGGGCCTTGACCATCGCGATACCTTACAGAGCCTTCATGATCTCGGTAGCGCGCTACATTGTAAGGAAAGGTACGGCCAGGCTGGGAATACGCATCGACATGCGTTACCGAAGAGAGAGAAAGATCATAGGCTAGATCACCGAGATGCCTTACAGAGTGTCAACAATCTCGGTACAACTCTGCGCAGTCAAGGAAAATACTGTGAGGCCGAGGTTATGCACCGACGCGCACTGGCGGGAAGAGAGAAAGCCCTCGGGCGAGACCATCGAGATACCTTTGAGAGCATTCATGATCTTGGTGTGGCACCGCATTGTCAAGAAAAGTACGCTGAGGCAGCGGATATGCATCAACGTGCATTAGGGGGCAGAGAAAATACACTCGGGCTAGACCATCAAGATACCTTACAGAGTGTCAACAATCTCGGCACAACTCTGCGCAGTCAGGGAATGTATGACCAGGCCGAGATTATGCATCGCCGTGCATTGGCGGGGAGAGAGAAAAGGCTCGGCTTAGATCATCAAGATACCCTTGAGACTGTCGACAGTCTTGGTACAACTCTGAATAGTCAAGGAAAGTACATCGAAGCTGAGATTATGCATCGACGTGCATTGGCCGGCAGAGAGAAAACGCTCGGACCTGATTGTAGTAAATTCAAAGCTTTTAGTAGTCTGAATAGAGGGAAAGATATGGGTAAGAGAGATAGATAGAATCCGGTGGTAGTAATGATCTCAGGCACGCACGATTGAAAGGTCAGAATTCGCATATATTTCTAAGAAGATAATAAGGCCCTTTTAACACTAGATGATCCACATCCAATTCGGTGCCTGTGTGGATGAAAATTTTCATCTCCGGTAAGGGGACAAAAGTCTTGTCCCACTGAAACAAGTAAGAAACATGAAAGAAACAAGAGAGAAATTTTCACTGCAAGGAGAGAGAGAAAACAGTACGGAAACAACAGGGTGAACATAGTTTCAGCCATCAAGTAAGGTATAACGAAAGTTCATGAAGATCTTAGATGAAACCAATGTAGGTGTGAAAACGATAGCTCAGGGACAATATTCCAACACTGATCATCGAGATACCTTATGGAGTGTCAACAATCTCGGTACGACTCTACGTAGTCAAGGAATGTACAACGAAGCTGAGATCAAGTACCTACGCGCATTGACAGGCAGAGAGAAAACGCTCGGCCTAGATCATCTAGATACCTTACAGAGTGTTAGGGATCTAGGCGTGGTGCTTTATCGTCAGGAAAAGTACAGTGAAGCGGAGATTATGCATCGGCGTGCCTTTGCGGGCCAAGAGAAAATGCTAGGGTTAGACAATCGAGATACCCCACATAGTGTCAATAATTCGGGTGCGGTGCTGCATGACCAGACAATGAACTACAAAACGGAAATTTCGCATCCAGATGCAGCAGTAGGGGCGCAGAAATCGCTTGGAACACATCGCGCAGACTTCCTACAAGGTGTTTTCCGACTAGCTGTGAAGCTTCTCACCGAGAGAAAGTATGAAGAAGCTGAAATCATGTATCGGCATGGCCTTGGGGCTATGGAAAAGGTTCTGGGGACAGATCATCCAGATGCCCTCGATAGTATGAATATGCTGGGCGAAACGCTGCTTGATCTGGAAAGGTATGCAGAAGCGGAGGCTATGTGCCGGCGTGCATTGGCGGGTAGAGAGAGATCTCTAGGAGCAGATCATCCAGCTACCCTTACAAGCGCCGATAACCTTGGTCGGATATTGTACCATCAGAGAAAGTACGAAGAAGCGGAGATTCTGTTTCAGTCAACGCAGGTGGGCCGAAAAAAAGTGCTTGGGCTATATCATCCGGATACTCTACTGAGCGCCCTTCGACTAGGTTTGACGCTACTTGATCGGAAAAAGTATGGAGAAGCTGAGACTATTTATCGACATACCCTAGCGGTCATGGAGAATGCCCTGGGACCCGATCATCCGGAGGTCCTTGACAGTATGAATACCTTAGCCGAGACACTGCTTGACTTGAAGAAGTATAGCGAAGCGGAAGCTATGTGTCGGCGTGTGCTAGCGGGTAGAGAGAAGACACTTGGACTAGATCATCGAGATACCCTTCTAAGTGTCAATAATCTTGGTGTGGCACTTCGTAATCAGGATAAACACCACGAAGCGGAGATTAATTATCGACGTGCATTGATAGGTGCCGAAAAGACGCTCGGGCTCGGCCACCAGGATACCCTAGTGTGCATCTACAATCTTGCTGGGGCGTTGCACAGGCAGAGGAAGTATGGTGAGGCGGAGATGATGCACCGACGTGCGCTTGCGGGGCGAGAGAAGATTCTAGGGCTGGGTCATCGACACACCCTTCGCAGCCTTATTAAGCTTGGGGCAGTACTGCACGAGAACAGAAAATACGATGAAGCGGAGATTATGTATCGACGCGCAGTCACGGAGGCAGAGAGAGCCCTAGGACCGGGCCATCATGTGACTCTAAAAAACTTTGACAACCTCTCGATGTTTCTCTATGCCCGGGAGACAAGGCCTTCGAACTAGCATCTTGGCGGGCATGGGCAGTTCATGTTTTCTCAGGCACGGAATTATATGGGCTACTTCATTACACATCCCATCTTTCTTATTTCCTTCTCAATCAATATATCCACCTATTAAAAACGTCAGATTTCTTACTTCATGATTTCGGTGTCAAATGGGTTAATTCTTTTGATTTATGTTAAATTAACTTTCTGATCATAATTTGAGCATCTAGAACAAATTTTTTGTGAGCATTATCATAGAAAAGGCCCTTCTCAGTGTCGGTTATTTCTCTTCTGAACCATTTTGTTGCTTTTTTTTTTGCTGTCTCTCATACCTCGCATTTATATATTGATTATATTGGTTGAAAAGTATCGAGGGGAAGAACAAGGATGAAAGTATATTAATCGACCCGGATGCCGGCAGAACCGTTGCGGGGCGCAAGGAAGGAATTACGATGCGCCCTCCGAGCGAGCAGTTGGCTCAGTAAAATGAGAGGAATGCTTCACAAACATTTCCGCCGCGTGGCTGCACGTAGTCCACAGCCCCGCATTCCTCTACGGGTATCTCCAATACCACAGAGTCTGAATACGCCTATTGCGTAACTCACGGTAGAGCGTTAACTTAAACCAGACGCTTCCAATCCAACATTCCGATAAAAGCTTACAGGATTCGAGTGACCATTCATGACACCATCAAGGTCCGGGCGATGTCCACCACCTCTCAAGCCACAAGTTGTTCAAGCTTATAGATCGCACAAGCTGAGCTGTCCCGCTCGAGTCCAACATCCTGTCCATTCCTTTCGAGCCCGTTCGCATTAAGCACTAATGAATGAACCAGTGGCTCGCTCTGCTTTGAGAGTTGCCCTAGATTTGATCCTGGGCGTACTGTAAGGCTCAAAATCTGGTTTGTGGATTTTCGAAGTCCTGCTATCATAGTTGGTTTAGTTTGATTTAGAGAGAGATGTAGTTTGGATTGGGGTTTTTGACGGACTCAGAGCAAAAGTGATAGGGTATGTTTGGAGGAAGGGAAAAGTTTTCTTCCTGTATGTAGGGAGGTTTTCTCCACCTGTCTTGTGAACGAAGTAGAGAGCAACCATAACGAACGAACATCGAACTCCACGAAACGCGAACCGAACAAGTCTTAGTATGCTGGTGAAGTACACTGAGTGATTAGACTTACTTTGAGAGTGCAAGGACCGATTGATATGAATTTTGTGAATTGGTGTTCTTTCCTTCTTCCCTTCAGGGCCTGTTTGGCAACGACCGTTCCGTTCAGTTTGCGACCGTTCCCCATACAAAAATGGTGGTCCTTCCTTTTCGAAATGGTCGTTTTGTATGTGTGAACGGAACGGCCGACCCGCATTCCGTTCCCGCCAAACAGGCCCTAAGTAGTTTCTTTTTCATTCGAACATACCGATTTCGGCCTTTTCACATTCGCTTTCCAGGACCGAATTCTCTTTTTCTCAGTACACAGAGAAAAACTCCAGAGAAAGGAAGGAATGAAGCTCCATTAAATACAGTTTGTGGTGGCCAACCTCCCACATGTGCTCACTGCCTAGTATATGTTGGACGGAGATATTTTTGGCCGCTCACCATATGACGACTCCCCACCTCACTACAGCAAGGGTTAGGGGAAATCATGTGACGATACGCAGACATCCCTGTCTGCGTATTCACATGATAAACCCTAACCTCCTCAATATGCAACTACATCAATACCGCAGCAATATGTTTGACTACCGGTTAGTCCTACTCATCAAACAACACCTGCGACAGCACCTGCATCAAGTGTTTACAATACTCCTGCATGTTTGGCTAGATTGGTCAAACGGATCAAACACAACTTGCGACACAATCTCCGACATACTATCCTTATCATAAGCAGATCGACTTACCTATCCTCGGTCAGTCAGACCATACCCTCGGTCCAGAATGCTTCCCTATTCCCGGCAGGAACGTGAGATAGGAGCTGGCAGGTTCGGCATACTCAGGGAGTATGCGGAAAAGATTCCGGAGGTCCTGGAGAAGATAAAAGGAAGCCTATTTTCGTTTGTTCATTTTTTATCTATTATCCCATTCTGTCTCTATCTCTCCTCCGTTACCTGTACTCTTGGTCTGCCTTTAAGCACTTAGTCTTTTCGATCTTCATATTTCTTTTGCGAGAATACTTCTCCTTCTTGGATAGATTCTTTATATTAAACAATCCACTCTTTATACAAACCTATTGTCCATACCGCTCGCCGTAAACCTTGTTGTTGAAAAGGTTATGAGCCCGGCCTAAACGCTGTGGACAATACGCTACACCTTCGCACCTACCCGTATCTATCCCTTACGAAATGTCTGGAAACGCCATGGACTACAAACTCCTCGCAGGCACTGGAATCCGTCCATTGTCCCGTGGCACCGAATATCGTGAATGGCGGCTTGCTGTCATTGACATACTTGCGGAAAAGGGATACTGGGATCTTGTATCAGTGGCGAACACTGACACAACTACAACGACGGATACAACGCAAACGGCAAAGCGTACAAAGGCCCGAGGCCTAATGGGACGGCTGTTGGACAGCAATCACCGAGAGCTCTATGCTACGGAACGAGATCCCCACCAACTTTGGATAAAGTTAGAGAGCCGTTATGCTGGTAAGGACCAGGCTAGGATCTGGTATCTCCGTGGTGAATTATCCCAGATAAGATATGATAATGAACCTATGGTTGACTACATTTCAAAACTAGAAAAGATTTTCAACCAACTTAGTGGTGCCGGAGAGCAACAGAGTAAGAAGGACAAGATCTACAGCCTGCTCGCAAACCTACCACTCCAATATCACCCATTTCGTACCACAATATCCAACAGCCCTACCTTCGATGATATCGCCTACGATAACGTATGCGACCGGCTGATCTTAGAGCATCAGCAACTTATTGGTGATGCGGGCAAACCACTAGGTGGTTCGGGGCCTAGCAGTGGGGCATTCTACTCCGCAGGAAATAGACAAGATGGATTTGGAAGAGGACGTGGTAGGGGAAGAGGACGTTTTGGGAATTTTCGGAAGTCCGAAAAGAGGGCAGACCCGCCTAGCATGGGACAGGCACGGACTACGACAGAACGAGTATGGTCCAACCAGATAGACAAAGATACATGTCTATATTGTAAAGAAAAGGGCCACTGGGCCAAGGATTGTTCCAAGAAAAGACAAAGTGGAAAAGGTACCGCTAATACGGCAAAGGGTACCCATGTTAGTGCCTGGATGGCATTGACCGATCAGCAGTCGAACAACTCATCCGAATGGATCCTTGATTCAGGAGCAACGCATCATATGAGTTCATGCCGAGATTTGTTTGCAACCTTTCGTGAGCATACCGCTCAGATAAGTATTGCAAATGGTGGAACAATGACCGCCACTGGAATTGGGGAAATCTCAATAACTGTTTGGAACAGTATCGGAGATAGGACCCCCATATTGCTACGGAACGTACTGTTTGTCCCTGGGCTAGGCCCAAACAACTTGATTTCAGTACGATGTATTCAGGATACGGGAGCGACAGTAGTTTTCTGTGGCTACAAGAAGGATCAGGTAGAGATCCTAATAGATGCGAAGGAAATCGCAATTGCACAACTTCGAAGCAACTCCTATGTTCTACTCACCGAAGCCAGGAAGGATTCAACTGGAGTGGACAACCCTATTGCAAATCGAGCTGCATATTGGAACAACTCTGGAACACTTATGGAATGGCATACCCGCCTTGGACATCTAGGATTCGATGATGTCAAGGATCTACTGCGAAAAGATACCAATGTTAACATCACCGGCTCTCTCCAAAACCCTACGTGTGAACATTGCCAACTCGGAAAGCAAACTCGGAAGCCAAACTCTGAACCAGCAAGCCATCGGGCGACGAAGCCATTAGGACTTATCCATAGCGATGTAGCTGGGCCAATGGCTACTGCATCCCTGGGAGGTGCAAAGTATTTTGTTTTATTCATTGATGATTTCTCAAGATATACAAAAGTCTACACTATTAAAAAGAAGTCTGATGTTATTGACAAGTTCCGGGAGTTTAAGGCACAGGTAGAAAATCATCATGAGAGTAAGATTAAGAGATTTAGGAGTGACGGCGGTGGAGAGTACACAAGTAAGGAATTCGCCAAACTGCTAAGCAATGCCGGAATCACTCGAGAGCAAACAGCACCGTATACTCCTGAACAGAATGGAGTGGCTGAACGAGCAAATCGCACGATTATTAGCCGAGCGAAGGCGATGTTGTACGAAGCAAAATTGGGAGATGAGATGTGGGGAGAAGCGATACACACTGCGGTGTATCTGAAGAATCGAAGTCCGACAAGTGCTCTGAAAAAGGGCTTGACACCGTTAGAGGCATTTGTAGGAGAATTGCCAAAACTAACTACCCTAATTCCATTCGGTACAAGAGGATTCAAACATGTACCAAAGGAGCTTAGGACTAAGTGGGAGCCGAATAGTATACCTTGCACCTTTATTGGCTACGATGGCACAAATCAATTTCGTGTGTTAATTGATCGAAAGGTTCACGTCACCAGGGACCTTGTTTTGGTTAGGCCCGAATTGAATGATATCATTCCCTCACTTGCAACCGCACCAAAGGAAATACTACTACCCATAACTCCACTAGAGGAAGCTAGTAATGAGATGGCTAACCAGCCCACCCCCACACCAGAACGCGATACACCTTCTCCCAAGCCTACTGAGGCTGAAATTGTTTTAGCCAACCCAGAAACCCCGCAGAGACAAAATACACCTGGCGAATTCCCTCCCGATATACCTGAGGACAATAACCAACAGCAACAACACAGAACGATGCCCTCCAGCGCTGCACCACAAGAAGAAGTCTATGCAAATAGACCACGCCGCTCCAACGCAGGAAAGTTCACCTCTACTAGGTATCGGGATGAACAATTCTCACGATTAGCGATAGCAAATCATGTACCGAGCATGATTGAATACCATGCATTCGCAACGAGTAGTAATGCTGAGCCAACTACCTATTCCGACGCGGTTAGTGGACCGAATAGGGAAGAATGGAAAGAAGCGATAGAAGAAGAATTGACTTCTCTCGAAGAATATAATACATGGGTACTGACAAAACTCCCAAGTGGGAGAGATACGGTGAAGTGCAAGTGGGTCTTTCGAGAAAAGAAAGGAGCGGAAGGAGAAACAATTCGATATAAGGCCCGATTGGTTGCAAAGGGCTTCACCCAGCGGTATGGCATTGACTATTTAGAAACCTATGCACCTGTCGTCAAACTAAGTTCACTACGTATTCTTCTCGCACTTGCTGCATACAACAATTACGAGATACACCAAGGAGACATCAAGACAGCATACCTATTAGGTCGGCTTGAGGAGGAAATTTATATGGAGGTACCAGAGGGAGTAGCCATTGGTCATACTACCCAGGGTACAGGAAAAGTGGTTTGTCGACTTCTTCGTGGACTCTACGGATTGAAACAATCTGGACGTATCTGGAATCAAACCTGGGATCAGTACCTGGTTAGTAAATGCAATTTTCAAAGGTCATCGGAGGATTATGCAATATACTATCGTCGTGGAGCCAGCAACAATCCGATCTGGACTTTGATATGGGTTGATGACGTACTTTGGATTGGTCAACAAGAGGATATTATTGCAGCCAAGTCCGAACTCGGAAAACACTTTCCACTCAAAGACCTCGGACAGGCACACTTCTTCCTGGGGATGAAGATTGTACGGAAACCAAAGGAAGGGAAAATTATACTGGTACAGGATCAGTATGTTGGAACGATTCTTGAGCGATTTGGATTTCGCAACTGTTATACAATCTCGACGCCCATGGAACCTGGATCACAACTGATCAGCATAGATACAACACCGGATAAGGAAACGGAATCCTTATACCGTAGTATACTCGGAAGCATAATGTATCTGATGTTATGCACACGCCCAGACCTTGCGTTTGCTGTCGGGAGACTCAGCAAGTTTAGTTCAAACCCTGGGAGCGAACACATGAAGGCAGCGAAACGACTCCTTCGATATATCTCCAAAACCCAAGACTATGGACTGCACTTTGGTCCATTTGATAACCAAAGTGAACTAACCGCACTTGTTTTTAGTGATGCAGACTGGGCCGGTGATAAGGAAAATAGAAGGAGCACCGGAGCTTACGTTTGTACCATTACCAGCAACAAGCCAGCCACACCACAGACAGCAATTTCATGGTCTAGTAAACAACAATCAACGGTAGCCCTATCTTCAACGGAAGCGGAATATATGGCACTTACACAGGCTTGTAAGGAGGCCATTTGGGTACGCCGATTTTTGATGGAGATATCGGATATCAGCAGGCATGACCGGAGAGCAATACCAATCACCATCCTTGCTGATAACCAGGGAAGTATGGCGCTAGCAAAAAACCCTGAGTTCCATAACCGTACCAAGCATATTAGCATCCAACAACATTTTATTCGGGAAAGAGTCGAGGCAGAGGAAGTAAGGCTGGAGTACTTACCTACCGGAGATATGGTGGCCGATCAGCTAACGAAAGCACTGCCCCGTGAAAAGGTAGAGCGTTTTCGGAAAGCAATAGGAGTTGATCGGACCAAGTAGCAAGAGCTCAACAGATGACGCAAGGAGAGAGGTTGGGGGGAAATTCGCAAAGCAGTGGAAGAAATATTGTTTCTATTTTTTCTTTCTTTAAGACTTTTCTTTCGTTAGCATGTTTTCTGTTTGAATAATTTCATTGTCATACCATGTCTATATTTTTTTTTTTTTTTTTTTTTTTGTTTTACCTTTGACTTGGAAAGTCAAGGTTCGTGGAGTGGGAAAAGATGGGTTCGCGGAGTGGGAGTGTTGGACGGAGATATTTTTGGCCGCTCACCATATGACGACTCCCCACCTCACTACAGCAAGGGTTAGGGGAAATCATGTGACGATACGCAGACATCCCTGTCTGCGTATTCACATGATAAACCCTAACCTCCTCAATATGCAACTACATCAATACCGCAGCAATATGTTTGACTACCGGTTAGTCCTACTCATCAAACAACACCTGCGACAGCACCTGCATCAAGTGTTTACAATACTCCTGCATGTTTGGCTAGATTGGTCAAACGGATCAAACACAACTTGCGACACAATCTCCGACATACTATCCTTATCATAAGCAGATCGACTTACCTATCCTCGGTCAGTCAGACCATACCCTCGGTCCAGAATGCTTCCCTATTCCCGGCAGGAACGTGAGATAGGAGCTGGCAGGTTCGGCATACTCAGGGAGTATGCGGAAAAGATTCCGGAGGTCCTGGAGAAGATAAAAGGAAGCCTGTTTTCGTTTGTTCGTTTTTTATCTATCATCCCATTCTGTCTCTATCTCTCCTCCGTTACCTGTACTCTTGGTCTGCCTTTAGGCACTTAGTCTTTTCGATCTTTATATTTCTTTTGCGAGAATACTTCACCTTCTTGGATAGATTCTTTATATTAAACAATCCACTCTTTATACAAACCTATTGTCCATACCGCTCGCCGTAAACCTTGTTGTTGAAAAGTATATATAAGCTTTGCAAATTCCGAATTCAGGTGATATCGGGGGCACTTATCTACTTGCACCGGGTGACCTACTGTGTGTGTTATACCGATAATGTGCAACATTCTTTTAACACTAAAACCCACAAAGCTAAGTTCTCATCGACCCGTCACACCCGTAGATATCTAGAATGAAAGCGCAACCTTCTAATACTAATTCCAAATTTACCAATAGTTGGTTTGAGTTAGCCTCCTGTCTCGCACATCTATTGAGCCCATCATAACCGCCGGTATTCTAGTGCCACAAGTACCATCACAGGCGCTAAATATGGGTATCTTTTAGGCCGCCCATCAGTGGGATCCGATATCAGGGTTCCCGGAAGTTAGCTTTGGTAGGATTGGGTTGGCTGTATGGTGTCGGATACTGCTGGCTTTGTCTTGCGCGACCCAGACCCTAGCCCGTATTCTCTAGGCACTCCGAGAGACTGCAGGGTCACATATGGCTAACCCCCGGTCCCCTCGCAATCTCCATGATTAATTCCATAACCCTAGCCCTATAGCCCATAACCGTATTAATTATGATACCTCTCCATCCAGTGCTCTTTGAATATCGTAGTCTATATTTTTGTTTTCGGCGCAATGGCAGCGATATACGCCTATTGGCTCCCGCCCATTGCATTGGGCATTTGAGAGTAATCATGGCGTCGCCCTTGTTATTTTTCAACAACAAGGTATACGGCAGCGATTTGGACGTGGTTGACTTTCGGATTTCAATAGAATGACTGGGTAAAGATAGAAAGATAGAATTCGAATATCCTAACCGGAGAAATATTCTCGCGATAACAATAGGGAATAAAAATACGGGAAAGACTGAAATGACCCAAATAGAGGTGACGGAGGAAAGAGAGACAAATTGATTTTGGATAATGAATGAGAAAAACTAACAAAGGGAAAACAAGCTGCCTTTTATCCTTCCCTGGATCATGCCGATCTACTTCCGCATACTTCCAGCGTATGCCGTGTTCTTCATCACGTTGACTTTTACTTCCGCCCATCTCGCTGCTTTGGCCGAGGATAACACAGTTCGGCCGAGGGTATTCAGTATCCCATATGAAAGAGGTAGGACCTGCATAAGGAGTCGTCACAGGTATCGTCGCATGTGGTGTTTGATGTGTAGGACTAACCGGTAGTCAAATATAGAGGCGTCGGATATGTTTGATATGCTAAGAGGGTTAGGGTTGTGGGGTCGTTGCCACAAGGAAAATATGCGGTGAGCAGCCAAGAAACATTTCCGTCCAACAGTTATGGCGAGCAACGGACCACTCCCACTTGATTGATGCTTAACCGCTCCTGAGCCTTCGAAGGAGTTAAGGTATGGCAGTGTCCCGCAGATACTACCAACGTGGTGGGTATTCGGATGGTTGAATCGTGGGGAGCCATGTTTATATTTGCTCAAGATATGAAGAATAGGGAATTTCCGTTTCTTTGTCTAGAACAGTAAAGTTCGTACAGTACTCTACGGGTAGTACCGTACAATAGCTTTCGACGCAGAACACCACTTCCTCCTCCATGACTATACGCGATGGGAAAAACTCTCATCCCGCCATGAGCCTGGGCTGTCCTGGGCCGCCGTGAAGGTTCGGTCACCTGTGGGCTAAGACATATCACGCGAATATGCCAGGAAGCATGCTCAGATAGTGTCTTCCGCAGCCCGTAGGGTTGGTATACGCATGGTTATTGCGAGGACGCTATTTCGTTGACTATAAATGTTATCGAAGGCTGCTTTTTATGAGCTATGACTAGATAGTAAGAAGCATTTGGTCACTTAATTCGGGGGGGGGGGGGGTTACGTGTCCATGAAAGCCCGCTAATGATGAGAGAGCAATACTGTGGGGACATGAGAAGTACCGGTAGTATCTCGTATGGCCCAGTGACTCGGGACGAGATTATTTTGGGGTACCTAAAATTGTGCTAGAGAGCCCGGCTCAAGCTTCCAAGTCATGAAAAATTTATAGTACTGTATAGTACCCTACACGCGCGATTTGCCGAGGACTCCAGAAAAATCCCAATCGGCAGGGACCCCCGACAAAGATGCGCGAGTACAAACTTAGATGCTAATCACACTAGGAGCGTGCCACTTGGTGTGGCGCTGGAACCTAGCAGGGAATACCAAAACCTACTACCGTAGGCCAACATGATTAGACAATTATTCGTGTGCTCGTGCCCAAAATGGGACGATTAGTAATGTAACACAAAATATGACTGATCGCCAGCTCACGACTTTTAGAGTAAGTGGGGAAGTTCGCTAGTTCTCATTCAACTCTCTCTCCGCTCTGTTGCTTAATTCAACCCGCCAGCCAACTGAACGGTAAAGACAGGAGCATCTATATGAATCGCAACAAAAAGCACCTCCTATCTTCCCATCGATCACCACACATATCCACTCTGGTCCACCCTAGTCTCACTTTCCTCTACATATTGTACTCCCATGTTAAAAAGATATAGTTAACCATGCTAACAAAAGAGAGACAGCCTTCATAAAGACTCCCACTTCTCGTAGCCTCCGCTCCGTATTGCCCCTTTGACTCTCCCACACTGCTTCCGACGGATACATTAATCCCCCCCCGTGGATGCGTTAATCTAAAGCGCATCGCCGAAACCTTTTTCAGAACAAATGAAACAATACCCCCAGTATGCTGAGCAGCATCTATGATTTACAACTGGTACGATCAACGACTACCAAGATCCGGGTCGGGTGTTCGCGTGACTGATTCGGACCTGGGTACGCCATCCACCACGCTTCAATTCAATGAACTCGGTTCCTAATAGTTGTCCGAAACATGGATCATGCCCTCCTTACCGCTGTCTCGTTGGGTTCTTCACCCAGTATTGAAGCTTCGCAAATTCCGAATTCAGATAATACTGAGGACACAGGCTTACTGAGTGACCCACTGCGTGTGTTATACCGTTTATACCGGTATTGTCCGACACCCTTCGAATGCTAAAATCGACAAAGCTACATTCTCGGCAGCCCGCTGTACCCGAAGAAATCTAGAATAAAGACACTACATTCAAGAATTGATTCTGAGTTTAACAATAGTCAGTTTGAATTAGCCCCCGTTCATCCACTTCTATTGAGCCCATTATAACCTTAGTCTTCCTAATACTACAAGTTCTATTACAGGCGCCAAACACAGATATCTCTCAGGTCGTCAAGTAGTTAAACTCGATAATGGGCTTTCCGGTGGTTAAAACTTCTCGCTTCGTCATGCCGGACCCAAGCCCCAACCAGCATCGCTCGGGTCCTCTGAGAGACTGCCTGTCAAGCATTGGGAACTCCACCCCCTCGCAAACTCCATGATCAATTCACTGGCCCTAGCCCTATAGCCCACGACCACATTAGATACCACTTCGGACAGTGCTCTTTGAGTTGTCTACTGATATCACACCTGTGTTCGCTAGTGTGGCTATGGTGTACTACTAGTATATACCTCCCGCCCGTTGCATCGGCTTGTCCTATATTTCCAAACACTTGTGCAGGGGCATCCAAGAGGGGTAGCGGCATCTCCCTTGTCTGCCGGGCGATAGAGTACCTCCGTGTGATAGACGTTTAACCACTCAGGAGCCTTCGCAAGATCTAATATATGATATCTCCCCCCAGGGCACGACGTACTACATGTTATTCAAAGGATTAAATTCAAGGAGCCGTGTAGTTTTAGCTCGTGTTCGAAATCAGGCGACCCGATGGCGAGTGAGGAGGGACTATGAACGAAATAATTCGTATGTCCAGTGTACTTTATATGACTGAGTTACCCCGCAATCTTGGGCCGTTTCTTTTGAAACCATAAATGGTGGGTTGACACAACCCATTCCCAATTGGGCAAAGCATAGCAAACCAGGCCCGCTGGTTGGGCCAGTTGTCTCGGAGGTTGATGGAAAAAGGTATAGCCGGTTGCTCGGGCAGCACGGGGTCATAGCTCCACGACGCCCGGCCCCACGGACTATCACATAAAACTCCCTGTCTCCCCAACAACCTCTAATCACCATTCTTCCTACAGTTCGGGTTCTTCATTGTTCGCGTTCTTTATCGCCCACCCACCCCCCCCTAGCAGCCCTACCGCGCCCGCATTGCCACATATAGGATACACCGGCGGTAACGATCTCCCCCGGCAAGGGCAGCGACAACCCCAGCAAAGCCTCCGATGGTGGAACCAGGCAAAAAGCGAGCGGGACCTTGATTCTCATTTTCCTGACATTGTTCTTTCATTCTCCGGTTCTTTTGTTTCTTTATTTTCTCTGCCATACTTAGTTATTTTTAATATACTTGTTCAACTTTGGAAAATTGGTTGTTTCCCTTGATTGTCATTTACCAATGTATTTTATAATGGGTTTGATATACCATGCCGGCTGCCAGCCAATTGGGAACTTCATGACCCAATACTCTATTGCGGAATACCGGCGATGATAGTTGTCGATGCTCATTAGTAAAGAGATCCCTCTATTCAAGAGATGGTCCTATCGTTCAAGGAATTGCTAACCAAGGCTGGAACCGACCCTATAATTACTTGAATGCGGTAGCCTATCGTATGAGAAGAGGAGGCGGAGAACCGCCTAGTTAGGTAGGCTGTGTTGTGTGTACAGTACACTTAAAGTCGAAAACAGCCTAGTGTTATATGGGCTAGCGTCGGCATCGAGGAAGAGTGGTTCGGCGGGATAGGGAGATATTCATCATAATACGTGATAGCTTTACTTGTATCGCCATACAGGGTAATTCGTAGACATACTCGAGTACTATACATGTTCAACTTTAGCCCGTGTTGTCTCCTGGTCTACACTTGAATCAGCAGTAGACTGTTCCGCAAACCGCAATTGGGTACCACGAGACAGTTGCCATGGCAACAAGAGCAAGCCACGATCCTAAATTGATCATGGAGCATTCCTATTGGCTTTGGCGGGTGCTCTTGACGCCTCAGCCTCGTCCAGAAGTATCAGGCGGTCGGGTTTGATCCTAATCAACGATGATCTTATCCATCGAGCTCCTTACCAGAACATTCTCCCCTTCTATTATTGTGTGCGAAATATCCAGGATTCTGCTTTACATCCTACCGTAGGTTTGATCCTCGCTCTTGATGCAGATCCCGCAGATATCTGACGCCGGGCGGCGGGGTGTTGCAGGCCGATACAACTCCCCGTTCAAGCAAAAAATCACTAGGGGGATCGGAAAGAAGCGGGGAAAGAAAACGGAATAGTACAAGTTAAAGGATAAGTGTACGGACTGAGTAAGTGTAGCCTTTGAACTGGGAGTAATTCTAGGTTCCGGGAAGTTCTCTCGGGGGGGGTCCCTGAAACTAACTCTTTATAGTACCAAACGTCGGAGCTCCAGGAAGAATAATTCCCGATTGTGCGTACTGTAATCAAGTGTTTTAGAGAAACAAGCCAACATTTACCCCCAATAGGCAACGAAAATCGCTTCCGGACGACCTTGGCGAGACGTGCGGCTCAAGCCAAGAGTGCTGCTCGTTAGAGACAGTAAAGGGAGGGCTTGAGCTGCAAAATCACCGTATCGAAATAACAGCTCGGGGGTGGGGGGGACTGTAGATTAGAAATTATGCATCAGTTTATGAAAGCAGGCGTGCAGCAAATACGGGGCCCAGGTCATCGGGATAGCACAAGGAACATCGATGACCAAGGTGTGGCGCTGCATCGGCAAGGGAAGTACGATGAAGCGGAGATATTACATCGACGTGCATTGGCAGCCAAAGAGAAAACACTTGGGCTAGATCATCGCGATACATTACTCAGTGTCAACAATCTTGGAGCGACTCTGCACACACAAGGAAAGTACAACGAGGCCGAGAGTATGTATCAACGTGCATTGGCGGGCAGAGAGAAAGCTCTAGGGGTAGACCATGAAGATACCTTGCAGAGTGCTCACGATCTTAGTGTGGCTTTGCATAGTCTAGGAAAGTACGACGAAGCTGAGGTCATGGATCGACGTGCATTGGCGGGCAGAGAGAAAACTCTGGGGGTAGATCATCAATATACCTTGCAGAGTGCTCACGATCTTAGTGTGACTCTGCATAGACTGGGAAAGTACGACGAAGCTGAGATTATGCATCGACGTGCATTGGCGGGCAGAGAGAAAACACGCGGGCTAGATGATCCAGATACCTTCGAGAGTATCACCCGTCTTGGTATGACTCTGCATGGTCAAGGAAAGTACGTCGAGGCAGAGGTCATGTACCGACGTGCATTGGCAGGCAGGGAGAGAACACTCGGGCTAGATCATCGAGATACATTACTGATTGTCAACAAACTTGGAGCGGCTCTGCTCAGGCAAAGAAAGTACAGCGAGGCCGAGATTGCGCATCGACGTGCATTGGAGGGCAGAGAGAAAGCTCTAGGGGTAGACCATGAAGATACCTTGCAGAGTGCTCACGATCTTAGTGTGGCTTTGCATAGTCTAGGAAAGTACGACGAAGCTGAGGTCATGGATCGACGTGCATTGGCGGGCAGAGAGAAAACTCTGGGGGTAGATCATGAAGATACCTTGCAGAGCGCTCATAATCTTAGTGTGACTCTGCATAGTCTAGGAAAGTACTGCGAAGCTGAGATCATGGATCGGCGTGCATTGGCGGGCAGAGAGAAAACTTTGGGGGTAGACCATCGATATACCCTACAGAGTGCCCATAATCTTAGTGCGACTCTGCATAGCCTGGGAAAGTACGGCGAAGCTGAGATTATTCATCGACGAACATTGGTGGGCAGGGAGAAAACGCTCGGGCTAGATCATCGAGATACCTTGCAAAGCGTTCGTGGTCTAGGCATGGCGCTGCACGAACTGAAAAAATACGACGAGGCCGCGAAAATGCATCGACGTGCAATGACGGGCGCAGAGAAAATGCTCGGGGGAGGCCATCGGAATACGTTACAGAGTGCCAACAATCTCGGGACAACTCTGGGTAAGCAAGGAAAGTACGAAGAGGCGGAGGTTTTGCACCGACGCGCATCAGCGGGCAGAGAGAAAACCTTCGGACTAGACCATCGCGATACCTTGCAGAGCATTCATAATCTAGGTGGGGTGCTGAATCGTCAGGAAAAGTACGACGAGGCCGAGATTGTGTATCGACGTGCATTGGCGGGCAGAGAGAAAACACTAGGGGTAGATCATCAAGATACTTTGCGGAGCGTCAACCACCTTGGTGTGACTCTGCATAGTCAAAGAAAGTACGACGAAGCTGAGATCATGGGTCGGCGTGCGTCGGCAGGCAGAGAGAAAACGCTAGGGCAAGATCATCGAGATACCTTAGAGAGTGTCAACAATCTCTGTGCGGCTTTGTGCAAGCAGAGAAAGTACGACGAAGCCGAGATAATGCATCGACGTGTATTGGCGAGTAGAGAGAAAACGCTGGGGCTGAATCATCAAGAGACCTTGCGCAGTGTCAACCATCTCGCCGTGACTTTGTGTAGTCAAGGAAAGTACGACGAAGCGGAGGTTATGCATCGCCTTGCATTGGTGGGGAGGGAGAAAACGTTGGGGCTGGATCATCAAGATACCTTAAGCAGTGTTCGTAATCTCGGCATTACGTTCCATCGTCAGGAAAAGTATGACGAAGCCCAGATTATGCACGAACGTGCACTGGTGGGCCGAGAGAAAACGCTGGGCCCTGACCATCGCTATACCTTAGAGAGCCTTCATGATCTAGGAGGTGCGCTACATTGTAACGAAAAGTACGCCCAGGCTGGGAATACACATCGACATGCGTTAGGGAGCAGAGAGAAAACGCATAGGGTAGATCACAGAGATGCCTTACAGAGTGTCAACAATCTCGGTACGACCCTGCGTAGCCAAGGAAATTATGGTGAGGCCGAGGTTATGCACCGACGCGCATTAGCGGGCAGAGAGAAGGCCCTCGGGCACGGCCATCCAGATACCTTTGAGAGCATTCATGATCTCGGTGTGGCACTGCATTGTCAAGAAAAGTATGGTGAGGCAGCGGATATGCATCAACGTGCATTGGGGGGTAGAGAAAATACACTCGGTTTAGATCATCAAGATACCTTACAGAGTGTCAACAATCTCGGCACGACTCTGCGCAGTCAGGGAAAGTATGACCGGGCCGAGATTATGCATCGACGTGCATTGGCGGGGAGAGAGAAAAGGCTCGGCTTGGATCATCAAGATACCCTTGAGACTGTCGACAGTCTTGGTACAACTCTGAACAGTCAAGGAAGGTACAACGAAGCTGTGATTATGTATCGGCGTGCATTGGTCGGCAGAGAGACAACTCTCGGGCTCGATCATCGAGATACCTTATGGAGCGCCGATAACCTCGGTACGACCCTGCGCAGCCAAGGAAAGTACAACGAAGCGGAGATTATGCATCGACGTGCATTGGCCGGCAGAGAGACAACCCTCGGGCCCGATCATCGAGATACCTTGTGCAGTGTTAACAATCTCGGTACGACTCTACGTAGTCAAGGAATGTACAATGAAGCTGAGATCATGTACCTACGCTCATTGACGGGCAGAGAGAAAACGCTCGGGCTAGATCATCCAGATACCTTACAGAGTGTTAGGGATCTAGGGGTGGCGCTTTATCGTCAGGAAAAGTACAATGAAGCGGAGATTATGCAGCGGCGTGCCTTTGCGCTCCAGGGGAAAATTATAGGGTTAGACAATCGAGGTACCCCACATAGTGTCAATAATTCTGGTGCAGCGCTGCATGATAAGACCTTGAACAAAAAAACGGAAATTGTACATCCAGATGCACCAGTAGGGGTGCAGAACTCGCTTGGAACACATCGCGCAGACTTCCTACAAGGTGTTTTCCGATTAGCTGTGACGCTTCTCACCGAGAGAAAGTATGATGAAGCTGAGATCATGTATCGGCATGGCCTAGGGGCTATGGAAAAGGTTCTGGGGACAGATCATCCAGATGCCCTCGATAGTATGAATATGCTCGGCGAAACGCTGCTTGATCTGGAAAGGTATGCCGAAGCGGAGGCTATGTGCCGACGCGCATTAGCGGGTAGAGAAAAATCTCTAGGAGTAGATCATCCAGCTACCCTTACAAGCGCCGATAACCTTGGTCGGACTTTGTATCATCAGAAAAAGTACGAAGAAGCGGAGATTCTGTTTCAATCTACGGAGGTGGGCCGAAAAAAAGTTCTTGGGCTATATCATCCGGATACTCTACTGAGCGCCCTTCGACTAGGTTTGACGCTACTTGATCGGAAAAAGTATGGAGAAGCTGAGATCACCTATCGACATGCCCTAGAGGTCATGGAGAATGCCCTGGGGCCCGATCATCCGGAGGTTCTCGACAGCATGAATACCTTAGCCGAGACGATGCTTGATTTGAAGAAGTATGGCGAAGCGGAAGCCATGTGTCGGCGTGCGCTAGCGGGTAGAGAGAAGACACTCGGTCTAGATCATCGAGATACCCTACTAAGTGTCAATAATCTTGGTCTGGCGCTCCGTAATCAGGATAAGCACCACGAAGCGGAGATTAAGTATCGGCGTGCATTGATAGGTGCCGAAAAGACTCTTGGGCCTGGCCACCGAGATACCTTAATGTGCATGTATAATCTTGCTGGGACGTTGCACAGGCAGAGAAAGTATGATGAGGCGGAGATGATGCACCGGCGTGCGCTTGCAGGGCGAGAGAAAATTCTAGGGCTAGGTCATCGATACACTCTTCGTAGCCTTATCGAACTAGGCACAGTATTGCACGAGAAGAGGAAATACGATGAGGCCGAGATTATGTATAGACGTGCAGTTACGGAGGCAGAGAGAGCCCTAGGGCCGGGCCATCATGTGACTCTAAAAAACTTTCACCACCTCTCGATGTTTCTATATGCCCGGGCGACAAGGCCTTCGAAGTAGCATCATGGCGGGCATGGGGGGTTCCTGTTTTCTCTGGGACGGAATTTTGTGGGCTATTGATTTACACATCCTATCTTTTCGATTTCCTTCTCAATATATCCACCTGTTAAAACGTCAGATTTCTTTCTTCATGATTTAGTTGTCAAATTGTTTAATTCTTTTGATTGATGTTAAATCAGCTCTCTGATCATAATTTGAGCAACTAGAACAAATGTTTTGTGAAGACTATCATAGAAAAGGCCCCTCTCAATGTCGGTTATTTCTCTTCTGAACCTTTTCGTTGCTTTTTGTTTTTGCTGTCTCTTATACCTCGCATTTATATATTGATTATATTGATTGAACAGTATCTGAGGGAAGAACAATGATGAGAGTGGATTAATCGACCCGGATGCCGGCGGAATCGTTACGGACCGCAAGGAAGGAATTGCCACGAACTCTCCGAGCGGGCAGTTGTCTCAGAAATGTGAGAAATGCTTCACAAACACTTCCGCCGTGTGGCTGCACGTAGCCCACAGCCCCGGATTCCTCTACAGGTATCTCCAATACCACAGAGTGGGAGTACCCCTATTGCGTAGCTCACGGTAGAGCGTTAAACCAGACGCTTCCAATTCAACATTCCCATAAAAGCATACAGGATTCGAGTGAGCATTCATGACACCCTCGAGCCACAAGTTGTTCAAGCTTATAAATCGCACAAGCTGAGCTGTCCCACTCGAGTCCAACATCCCGTCCATCCCTTCCGAGCCCGTTCGCATTAAGCACTAATGAATGAACCAGAGGCTCGCTCTGCTTGGAGAGTTGCCCTAGATTTGATCCTGGGCCTATCGTTGGCACAGCCACTTGTCAGAACTGTTCACGAATTGCTGACTAAGCAACCCCCACCCCCCCCCCCCCCAATCTTTCCAGTCCGCAAGTTATTTGCAGCAACTCATCCCTACGATTTCTGTTAATTTTCTTTTTTCTTTTGATAACGGTTAACCGATCAGAATATGTGAAGTCTGCCCAATCAGAAAATAAAGGGAACTCCTAAATCCTCCGGAAGAGAAATATCCAACATTGATAATAGCATGAGCATTGCCCTTTTCCTTTGACCTCTAGTTATCGGAATGGCAGAGCCAGTATCAATAACCCAGAATACAATAAGAAGTCGAATAACCGGACCATGTGCTAGGACGTTGGAGTTGCCTTTTTTTAGTTCGGTGTGGTGTTTTGTTTTTCATAATTGTCTAAGAAACCAGGTCTTTTGATGTGTTTTTCGTACCTTTTCTAGAGGGGGGAGTTTTGGATGACAAAGCGCGTGGTCCGATTACGGTATTTGAGTTCTCGTGGTAGCTAGATGGTGACTGATCTGGAGCGAGTGTGCCTGGCTGTGAATTTTACTGTTTTAAAATGCCCAAGGGATACAAGGTAATCACTGGTATTATTCACTTTGACTGCGATGGTTATTCTTTATTTTAAACTCCTTTTATGGTTCTTGTATAGTCTACTCGATTTTCATCATACCTGTTGATTATCCTTTAGCTCGCACAATCGTTCACTTGCTCGTTGACACTGCAACTCCCACTACCGTACCCCACCACGCGGCCCGATTGCGCAATCGCAATTAAACATGTCTCGGATCACGACCACTTCTGACGAGTGGCTGTATGGTGTGCGACACCTAAAAGGGGCCTCTCTTGGCGAAATTTCAAAAAGCAGAAAATGCTGAATAAGCACAATGTACTTATACAAATTGGGTATAGAGTGTTCCCATTGTAGGTTAGTGTAAAAGCCATGGAGAAAATTTTCAAGCACTAGTAAAATAGGCCCGGGTATTTGTAAAGAGAGAATAGAGATACATGTAGTTGACCAAAAGTCACAATTCAGCAAGAGAACTACATCTCTCCTTATTCTACCAATCCCTTCAAATCAGTTATTCAATACAATCAGGACTGATCCAATATGCCACGTCAAAACAAAGCAAAAGCCCGAAGCCTTTACGCAAGCAAGTGCGCACAAGAGGAACGGAAGAAGTATCAGAAGGGGGTTGAAGATGAGGGTTGGATATTGGTACAAAGGGGAGGAGGAGAAAAGGCGGAAAAGGAGCAGGCAGAACTTAGAGTGAAGAGTTCTATGGGAGAGAGAGATTCCGGGGGGGAAAGAGTGTTGAAGCAAGAGTGTGGGAGAATCAGGTCACTATACTGGATAGTATAGGAGAAAGCAGCCTTGAAAGCGGGATGGGAAAAGAGAACACTACAAAAGAAGGTAAGTGAATTTAAATCGAAATAATGCAAATGAAGACTATAGAATACTAATATTAATATATATAGTTATCGATTTGGGATTCGCAGAGGCAGGGCAGGAGGAGGAGGAGGAAATTATTGAACTTAGTGATGTGGAGGACGATATTATTCTCAAAATGCAACCAGAAGATGGTTGGAAAGAGGCAGAAAGGAGATTGCATGGATACTCTCGAACAAATAAGAGAAAGAGTCCATCTTCACGCTCATACTATAAGAAAAAAAGGGTGGTGGAGGGTGAAGAGGTGAAAAGGATTCAAGAAGAATATGGTTCAATTGAAAGATTTTTAAAATCATCTTTCGATCTGCCTTTAGCTGGTACAGATAAAAGATCTTGGAGTGGAGAAGAATTTCGAGTACCGGATTTTGGAATAGAGTTGGAGGCTGCAGGAGTTGAAAAAGAGAGATTAGAGTTAGTGACATGGAGTAAGAAGCAGAAGCCAAGTGGAGCCCGGAAGCTGAGAGTGGACGGGCTTTCACAGCTACTGAATCTAGAAATACGGCGAGGAAGATTAGAATGGGTTGCAGACAGTATAACAATAGCTGCAACTATGGGAAGAGGAAGGAAGTGGGCAAAGGCCTTACGGAAATGGCATCGGGATTGGTTGGAATTTCGAATACCTCCTCCGGAGGTGCATCAAGGAAAGCATTCCAAGGTGCAGACACTATTCGAGGATGAAGGAGTATGTTATTAAATACTTATACTACAAGCCAGTACAGGTTTTGAAATGAATAAGGGCTAACCTGAAATAGATAAAGTTAGCTATTCGTGAATATCTTAATCGATCAATGTCAAAAGCTACTCCACGAGGAGTATGCGAGGTTGTTAATACCTACGTTCAGTCCGAACGAGTGGTTGATATTATGCAAATATCTGCTATATTAGAACAGCCCACTACTGCATCCAATTCGATAGGACTACGAACAGCACAACGTTGGTTGGGCAAGATGGGATTGGTGTATGGTCGTGACAAGAAGGGATATCTTGATGGGTATGAACGGGAAGACGTTGTTGCATACCGTCAAAATGTGTTCTTACCAGCCTGGCAGGTACAAACACCTTCTCCTCTAGGCTATTTAGTCACTTTCTACCTTTCAATTCTATCTATCTTATGTTTAATCATATTCCAGGGTTTAAATATTCTGAATTTTATGATTGAAGTACTATACTCATAATAATTCAGAATCTTTAAAGCCTCGGATATGTGAAAATCAAAATATTCTTTAGAAGAAGTGGGAGGAAAGAAGCAGGAAGACAAAAGGATATATGAGAAGCTAAATTTTAATTAGCGAATAGTTAAAACCTTAAGGGAATACGATGATGGGGGCGAAATTCAGAAAGAACAATTACCATGGGGTATCAAACGAAGGATTCTCGTAACCCATGATGAATCGGCATTCAACGCGAATGATGATAATCAATACTCATGGAAGGTAAAGGGAACGGAGTGGCTGAAACCGAAGGGAAAGGGAAAAGGATTAATGGTATCGGAGTTTTTGACCGAAGCTCAGGGCCGGTTACACTACTTTGATAAAGTTAGTGGAACTAAGATAGAGGCTTAAGAGCTTTTGAAATATGGCAAAAATGATGAGGGCTGGTGGGACTCGGAAAAAATGCTTAACCAGGTACTTACAAAAGCAGTCCCTATTTTCGAGAAGGCATTTCCGGGTCACATTGGTGTTTTTGCTTTCGATAACTCGAGTGGACATGCATGTAAAGCCCCGGATGCGCTTGTGGTGAGTAGAATGAATCTAGGACCGGGAGGCAAACAACCAAAAATGCATTCTACAATTACTCCACAGCATAACCTCCAGCATATGGTCTATCGAGATGGCGATACAGATTGGGATACTGGCTGCTCTATAGCTCCTGAGCTAATTGGTATACCAAAAGGACTCAAGCGGGTCTTACAGGAGCGAGGACTCTGGCGAGATGGACTTCGAAAGCAATGCAATTCTGGGAAAAAGAAAAAGGAAGACCACTCTCTGGAAACACCAGAAGAATTTGAACTTCGAAAACTTGACCAGTGCGAGAAAGGTCAAGGTTGCTGTGCTATACGAATTATGGAAAGCGAGGCCGACTTCCTGAATGAGAAATCACTTCTGGAGATTGAGATCGTAAAGCGCGGCCATGAGGTTCTTTTTTATCCCAAGTTTTATTGTGAATTAAATTACATTGAGTTCTTTTGGGCTGCGGTCAAGCGATATACAAGAGAAAACTGTTCCTACTCTTTTACTGCATTAGAACCGACAGTTCATGAAGCCTTGAATTCTGTCAGCCTACGGACAATTAGACGATTCGCCAATCGGAGTAAGAGATGGATTACAGCTTACCTTGAAGGCTTAAACCCAGAACGGAGAGCCTTTACCGAGAGGCAATACAAGTCTCATCGCCGCGAATTTCGTATTGATATTGTTTAACTTTATTTTTATTTTATTCTTCTCTCCTTTACTCCTTTTGGATATTGCTACTTGTGATCTCGCTCCCGAGATCTATATAACATTCCTCAAACTTTTTAAACCTTCCTTTTCTAGCTTAACTCTTCCACTTCCCTGCAACAATCCATGCTCTAATCCCTGCCCCCACCCCTGCTCATGCTGCCCTGGCGTTCAAAACTTCCCTCCTTGCACCCAAACTCACTCATCTTCTTCATCTATTCCCTCCCTTCTCCTGCTCTATTTTCCTCTTTTTTCTCCTTACGTCTCTTTATCAGCTTCTTAATTCTATTGCTAAGGATTTATTTTTTGTAAACTGGGAATTAGTTGCTCCCTGAATCCGTTTTCTCAGTGCTCAGTTTTTGGGACCCCACCTTGCTGTCGCACACCATACTCCGTTCCCAGAGTTCTTTGGCGGCTATTGCTTGGTGTTCCTGGACCGGGATGGCGTTTTCAAGCACGGTAAGTTGACTATGATACTTCGACCATGTTGGCTGTCCACACTTGGTGTCGGAACTTGCCCTTGGTGTGCTGTGCGCTACCGTATACCATTTCCCGACTTTCCCGAGTTCTCTTGTATCCCGTCGCATTTTTTCGAGCCGCCCATTGTGTCTGGGAAGTCACGATATAAGCCAGCATTAGATTCTTGGGTCTCTCTGAAATCAGAGAGTTTCTCTCATTGCTTTCCCGCCTCCCCCTTTTGCATCCCTTTTCGGGCTCCTATATGCGTTACCGGGTGGCTTTTGCTAGAAAAAAATGGTGCTTATTCATGGTTTGGCTTTTTCAAAGTTATTTGTTCGTTGTATGATATTCGGTTGACAGGGTCGTGTCTTCACCACGGCAGATCTTGGAATGTTCGGTAGTGCTTATGCTCATATGTTCTACCGCACCGTGGGACTCTAGTACGCGCTGAACTATGGAGGTAAATAACTGGATCTGTATGATTACTCGATATCTCGCTATTGATTCTTCCCCTCCGTCTGCGAACAACGGAGCATCCTGTATGTTCCAAACGGAGAGAGGGAAAGGTGGGAAGAAGGGCTCGCAAGCGCAGAAAACTGCGGGGTATTGAAGAACCCTTCTCTAAAGCACCCCGTATCGCCGGCTCGTGGTATGCTGGATACAAGCCTCTAAAATTGGTGGGGAGTCAACCTGCAAAGATGTGGTGTAGCAGGATCTAATCCCCCCAGACTCGCCCGGGGTACCTCTGATGATAGCAATTTTTTCATGCTAACTTGATTAAGCTCATACCCTGCAATCCGGGTTGGGGGAGAATAATGTGTATCGTACCCAGACGGACGCGCCACGGACCAATGAGCGAGCCACCAGGAATACCAAATGGCACCGAGACAATCAAGTCCTATCTCTTGAACCGACCCATAATCTATTCATGGAAAATTCCAAGCTGCGATAGAAAGCCCATATTGTTAATCCAACGGAATAAAATCAATAGCGATACCATAAACTCTTATCAGCCTCGAAATGAACCAACCATCCGATAATCCCTACCGATTCTTATGTTGTTTCCCCGCCCTACGTATTCGTAGAATGTGGTAAGTGACGGGAAAGCAATGGCAGACGAGGAGCACCGGTAGTGCCTGGCACGATTCTGATATGATACGAGCCCAGCTTAAGTTTCGCGAGCCATGGCGAATTCATGGTATGAGTAGTCTACCCACACCCATGGATGCCATTACAGTATCATACTGTAATACCAAGAGGCTACGGTACGCGTGGCGCTGAGCGCTAAGTTATTTGGGATTGCTAAAATTTGCTAGGCTATGATGAGACGGTGATAACAAGAGGCCTCCGCTTCATTTACTGCAACGAGAATAAACAACAAAAACTTTCAAGATCTAAGTAGCGAGAGCGAGACGGTGAAGCAGGCAATACCAACTAATTGTCTAAACGGGAGTAAAAACCACAAGGCCGAGCCAGAAATTACGCTGCCGGTACAAGTACTTAAGAAAAGCAAACCCTACAAGTAGGTGTGGGTCCGCACGGAAGCAAGGTGTGAAAATAAACAGACTGATAAGAGCGGAGGAATTGTGTAAAGTGATAGATAGAGTGAGATTCAAGTTCTTAGGATATTCGCAGATTGTCCGGTTCGCATAACTTTCTAACTACATGATCAGGTCCTTCTTAATAGGATCTGTTTCCCTCCAATATCAAGTCCGTGTGGGTGAAAATTTTCATCTCCAAGTAAGGGAGAGAAATATTTTCTCCCGCTAAAGAAAAGAGTTTTCACCAGTAAGGGGTGAAGAGTTTCAAAGAAACAAATGAAACAAATAGCTTGGAGATATCCCAATCTCCTAACTTCGCAATATTGAAACAAGCAAGGAGACTACCAAGTGTTTGAAGGAAAACTCAGGTGACGGGGACCAATAATCCAACAAAAGGACATGGTAATACCGTAAATTATGTGAACCGGTAAGATAATATTCCAGCTAGTCTACTGGGGGAAGCGCTCGTGGTAGCGGTATGATATCATACCTGGTGATTTACTGTCGTGCCCAAGTTGTGGCCGGGCGCCACATCCTCGAAATGCTTGGTGGCGGGCACTCTGCTGACTTCAGTTCAACGTATTGTGGCTCAGCATCAATTTGTGGCTCAACATCAATTTGTGGCTCGGCACATTGTTGCGGCTTGGGTGTTTGGTTGAACACAACCATGCGGCTCCGTTGCCCCATGTTGTACAGTACTCGTACAAAGTACTAGTAACTTAACCGTTCCGTTCCGTCGGATGATGATTTTCACGTCAGAAACAGTCACAAAACCGAATGGGACGGTTATATCCAAAGAGGCATCAGGCTGTGTTGAGCCACAAATTTGCGTTGAGCTGTAAAGTCATGTTGAACCGGCGGGGACTCTTCAGAGTGCCCCCGATTGCGGGCCATCAAGCGTTCGGGGGTTGTGGCTTAGCACGGGTGCTTGTGCGGGAGGTGTTTGATTGCGTTGGTGGCGCCATATGTGTCCGTGCAGAGGGGTAAATTTAACTAGCGGTGGTGGGGTTGTCGCCTCTCTATTAGGGGTCCGTAGTCAACAGTTGGGTATACGGCATAAATGACAATCAGGGGAAAAACATTGGGCTTGCAAAACAAATATCCCATGATTGCAGGGTGACTCGGCCATATCGAGTTCTGGACAGACGAATTTATTTAATTACCCCTGACTCGCCATCAGGTCACTTGCTTTCAAACACGGGGAAAAACATAACACGGCTCCCACGGTTCAATCTTCTGATTACCCCCCCCCGTACGCAGAGTCCTGCAGGACAATGTCTTAAATTGGATCTTGCGAAGGCCCATGAGTGGTTAAACGTCTATCAAGCGGGAGTGTTCTGTTGCTCGCCAGACGGGGGAGATGACACATTTCTTCCTAGATGCCCCTGAGCAAAAGTTTGGAAATATAGGGCACGCGTAAGCAACGGACGGGAGGTAATAGGTACACATCGCAGCCGCCACACCGAAAACAAGAATCTGTAGGCAACTCAACGGGCGGTGGGGGAAGTGGTAGCTAATGTGGCAGTGGGTTATTGGGCTAGGTTTAGGAATGGATCATGGAGATTGCGAGAGGCTGGAGGGGGGTTCGCAATGCGTGACAGGCAGTCCCCCGGAGCACACGGGAAAGGCTGGTCGCGGCTTGGGTCCGGTATGACGAAGCGAGCGGTTCTAACCACCGGGAAGCCTATCATCGGGCTTGAATCTTGGATGGCCTGAGAGATATCTATGCATAGCGACTGTAATAGTGCTTGCGATATTAGAAACGCCAAGGTTATGATAGTCTCGATAGAGGCGTATGATTAAAACTAGCTATTGGTAAATTTGGAATCAGTGCATAAAGGTAGTGCTGTCCTTCCAGACGCTATCAGGTACTGCGGGTCACCGAGAATGCAGCTCTGTCCGATTTAGGGTGTGAAGGGTGTTGTACAATACCGGTGTAACACACGTGGGGGTCGTGCAGTAGATATGCGCCTCTAGTATTATCTGAATTCGGAATTTGTGAAACTTATATACTAGACGAAGAACCCAATGAGGAAGCGGCACAGAAAGCATGATCCGTGTTTCAGACAACTACCGTATTAGGAATTGGGCTTATTGAATTGAAGGGTGATGGACGGCGTACCAAGGTGCTAATCAGTGACGCGAGCTCCCTACCCAAATATTAGTAGTGATAGATTGTACTAGATCTTAGAAATCATTGATGCCCGGGATGTTGTCTCATTCGTTGGGATGGAGGTTTCGGAGATGCGCTCTAGATCAACGCATACATGGGAGGAAATAATGAATCTGCCAGAAGCAGTGCGGGAGAGTCAAAGGGACTGTGCGGGGCGGAGGCTATGAACATCGGGAGTCTTTGTAAAGCCTGCCTTTCTTTTGTCAGCATCTAAATTTTTAAAATAAGAGTTCATTCGGGGGATTTTTTATCGAGGGTGTGCAGAGGCAAGGGGGACCTGCGTGGATCAGAGTGGTTGTCTGTGGTGATTCATGGAAAGATAGGAGTACGCTTTTTGTTGCGATTCATACATATACCCCCGTCTTTACCGGATAACTTAGTTGGTGAGTTATGGTAGTTGAGTGGAGGGATAAGTTGGTGCAGGGGGGGAGAGAACGAGCGAACTTCCCCACTTACCCTATCAGAGTCGTATTTTGTGTTGATTACTAATCGTCGCTGATTGGGCGCTTTGCCGTTTTGGTGTTTCAAAAGTCGTCAACGTAGTTCTAGTTACCGCATAAAGTTATCCGCCATTGATTGCATTTTATATTGAGTCTGACATAAAAATATTATGCCGGTATTTGGAATCGGTCGCCGACCGATTGCGAACTTCATAACGCGCTACCAGACTAGCAGCCATAGTCCTCGAGCTCCATCGGTGAGCAGACCCCCGTCTTCAAGGGGTGGACCTATTGCTCTGGGCATTGAGTCCTTCCGTCAAAGGGTACCGCGGATGGAACGGACACTAAGAGTATTTGGGCACTGCCGGACTCGTGGATGGGTTACCACAAGAGGACATGGTTCGAATATAAGAGAGGTGGAGTGCATCTCCGGCAGGTAGGTAAGCCCGGCGGTTTGTACTGTATCTAATGAAGAGCAAAGCCCCCCTCACCTACTGAATCAGCAGAATTATCTGAGAACCACCTGCTTAGGGAGATTCTGTTGTGTGCGTGAACCCGAACCCGAACGGTGGCTTATGTTATAAACGGACTAGCTCGTACATGGAGAAAAGCGGTTCTGGGGGATAAGAGAAATATTGATGAGAGGTTGACCAAAGGTGATAGCGCTACCTAGATGGGATTATACCTTCGAGATCACTCACCTACCTCACTGATAGTCTGTATGAAGTCATATTGGGCCAATGAGCCACTTTGTTTGCATCGTTTGCAGGCTTAGGTTTACGCTAATTCACGAACATACGAATTCAACTTAAGCCAGGTTCCTGATCTGCACTTGAATTAGTCTGTCTTCCAGACCCGTATTTGGGCATTATACTAGGAGACTGTTGCCGTGGCAACAAAAGCAAACCAAGTTGGTGACTCCACCCAGAGCTTTCCTATCGGTTGTGGCCGGCGCCGTTTAGTCTGCCTCTCAGCCGCAGCGTAAAGTGTCGAGCGCAGCCTATCGTATGATGTCTTCATCATAATCAACGATTTTCATCTCCACCGAGCTTCATACCGGAACGCTCCCCCTTCTATTATTGTGTGCGAAATATCGCGGATCCTGTTCTACATTATACCGTATGTTTGATCCTTGCTATTGATGTAGATCCCGCTCATCTCTGACACTGGGAGTTGCATTTTGCAGGCCGGTTGGACTCTCGGTTCCGATGAGAAACCAGCAGGAGGTTAGGAAAGAAGAGAAGAAAACCGAACAGTACTAGTCAAAGAATAAGTACACGAACTGAGTAAGTGTAGCACTTTCACGGAAAGTAATTTCGGGTTCTAGCTAGTGTTTCTGGGAACAATCCCTGAAACTAACTCTTTATAGTAGCAAACGCCGGAGTGCTGGTAAGAATAGTTCCCAATCCCGCCCACCCACGACCTAAAGTACTCAAGTGCTTTAGAGAAACAAGCCAATTGTTACCCCCACGAAATTCACTTTCGGGCGACCGAGACGACAAGTCCGGCTCTAGTCTAGAGTTGGATTTGCTAGAGGAGGTACAGGAGAGGCTTGAGCTGCAAAGTCAGCATATCCAAATAATAGCCTGAGCGGGGTAGAGTAGATTAGAAATTATGCGTCGGTTTATGAAGGCAGGCGTGCATAGGATACTAGGCCCAGATCATCCGGATACCACAAGGTCCATCAATAACCAGGGTGTGGCACTTCACCAGCAGGGGAAGTACGATGAAGCCGAGATATTGCATCGAAGTGCATTAGCCGGTAGAGAGAAGACGCTTGGGCTAGAACATCGGGATACCCTTAATAGTGTGAATAATCTAGGCGCGGCGTTGCATTGTCAGGAAAAGCACGACGAAGCGGAGGTTATGCATCGGCGTGCATTAAGAGGAAGGGAGAAAACTCTGGGGCTAGATCATCCAGATACCTTACAGAGTGTTAATAATCTCGGTACGACTCTGCGTAAACGAGGAAAGTATGAGGAGGCCGAGATTATGCATCGACGAGCATTGGGGGACAGGGAGAAAACACTGGGGCAAGATCATCGTGATACCTTGCAGAGTGTTCGTGATATGGGTGTCGTGCTACATTGTCAGGGAAGGTACCTCGAGGCGAATAAGATGCATCGACGGGGGTTGGCGGGCACCGAGACCATGCTCGGGCTAGATCATCAAGATACCTTAGAGAGTGTCAACAATCTCGCCGAGTCTCTGCATAGTCAAGAAAAGTACAATGAAGCCGAGATTATGCATCGGTATGCACTTGCGGGCAGAGAGAAAACACTCGGGCGAGATCATCGGGATACCTTACACAGTGCCTACAATCTCGGTGTGACTCTGCGTAGTCGTGGAAAGTACGATGAAGCCGAGACCATGGATCGACGTGCATTGGCGGGGAGAGAGAAAACTCTCGGGCTGGATCATCAAGATACCTTACGGAGTGTCAGCAATCTTAGTGTGACTCTGCATAGTCAAGGAAAGTACAACGAAGCTGAGGTTATGCATCGGCGTGCGTTGGCAGGAAGAGAGAAAACGCTCGGGCTAGGTCATCAGGATACCTTACGGAGTGTCAACAATCTTAGCGTGACTCTTCATAGTCAAGGAAAGCTCGACGAAGCTGAGATCATGAATCGACGTGCATTGGCAGGCAGAGAGGACACGCTCGGGTTCGATCATCAAGATACCTTACAGAGTGTCAACAATCTTAGTGCGACTCTGCATAGTCAAGGAAAGTACGACGAAGCAGAGATTATGTATCGGCGTTCATTGGCGAGGAGAGAGAAAACGCTCGGGCTCGATCATCAGGATACCTTACGGAGTGTCAACAATCTTAGTGTGATTCTTCATAGTCAAGGAAAGTTCGACGAAGCTGAGATCATGGATCGACGTGCATTGGCGCGCAGAGAGAAAACTCTCGGGCTACACCACCGAGATACTTTACGGAGTGTCAACAATCTTAGTGCGACTCTGCATAGTCAAGGAAAGTACGACGAAGCAGAGATTCTGCATCGGCGTGCATTGGCGGGTAGAGAGAAAACGCTAGGGCTCGATCATCAAGATACCTTAGAGAGTGTCAACAGTCTTAGTGTGACTCTGCACAGTCAAGGAAAGTTCGACGAAGCTGAGATCTTGAATCGGCGTGCATTGACAGGCAGAGAGAAAACGCTCGGGTTGGATCATCAAGATACCTTGGAGAGTATCAACAATCTTAGTGTGAATCTGCATAATCAAGGAAAGTTTGACGAAGCAGAGATCATGGATCAACGTGCATTGGCGGGTAGGGAGAAAATGCTCGGGCTCGATCATAAAGACACCTTACAGAGTGTCCACAATCTTGGTGTTACTCTGCATAGTCTCGGAAAGTACAACGAAGCTGAGATCATGCATCGGCGTGCATTAGCCGGCAGAGAGGAAAAGCTCGGGCTAGATCATCAAGATACCTTACGGAGTGTGAGCAATCTCGGCGCGATTTTGCGCAAGCAAGGAAAGCACAATGAAGCCTTAATTATGCATCGGCGTGCATTGGCGAGCAGAGAGAAAACACTTGGGTTCGATCATCAAGATACATTAGAGAGTGTCAACAATCTTAGCGTGACTCTGCATAGTCAAGAGAGGTTCGACGAGGCTGAGATCATGGATCGACGTGCGCTCGCGGGTAGAGAGAAAACGCTAGGGCTCAATCATCAAGATACCTTAGAGAGCTTCAACAATCTTAGTGTGGCTCTGCATTGTCAAGGAAAGCTCGACGAAGCTGAGATCATGGATCGACGTGCATTGGCGGGTAGGAAGAAAACTCTCGGGCTCGACCATCAAGATACCTTACAGAGTGTCAATAATCTTAGTGTGACTCTGCATAGTCAAGGAAAGTATAGCGAAGCTGAGATTATGCATCGTCGTGCCTTGGCGCGCAGAGAAAAAATGCTCGGGCTAGATCATCAAGATACATTAGAGAGTGTCAACAATCTTAGCGTGACTCTACATAGTCAAGGAAAGTACAATGAAGCCGAGATCATGCATCGGCGTGCATTAGCCGGCAGAGAGAAAACCCTCGGGCTTGGTCATCAAGATACCTTACAGAGTATCAACAATCTCAGTGCGACTCTACATGGTCAGGGCAGGTACGACGAAGCTGAGATTATGCATCGCCGTGCATTGGCTGGTAGAGAGAAAACGCTCGAGCTAGATCACCAAGATACCTTACGGAGTGTCAACAATCTTAGTGTGACTCTGTATAGTCAAGGAAAGCTCGACGAAGCTGAAATCGTGGTTCGACGTGTATTGGCGGGGAGAGAGAAAACGCTGGGGCTCGACCACCAGGATACTTTACGGTGTGTCAACCATCTTAGTGCGACTCTGCATAGTCAAGGAAAGTACAGCGAAGCCGAGATTATGTATCGGCGTGCATTGGCGGGCAGAGAGGAAACGCTCGGGCTAGATCATCAATATACCTTACAGAGTGTCAACGATCTTAGCGTGATTCTGCGTAGTCAAGGAAAGTTCGACGAAGCTGAGATCACGGATCGGCGTGCATTGGCCAGCAGAGAAAAAACGCTTGGGTTCGATCATCAAGATACCTTACGGAGTGTCCATAATCTCGGAACTGCGCTCCATTGTCAGGGCAAGTACTGTGAAGCCGAGGTTATGCATCGACGTGCATTGGCGGGCCGAGAGAAAACTCTCGGGCTAGACCATCAAGATACCTTAGAGAGTGTCAGCAATCTCGGCGCCGCGCTCCAGAATCAGGAAAGGTATGGCGAAGCCGTGGTTATACTCCAATTTGCCTTGGCTGGCCGCGAGAGGACGCTCGGGCTTGGGCATCGCGATACTTTACAGAGCCTTCATGATCTAGGTGTGGTGCTGCATTTTCAGGAAAAGTGCACTAAGGCCAGGAACCCTTATCGGCCTACCTTTGTGGTGAGAAGAGAGAAAATACTCACGCTCGATCATCGAGATGCCTTGCAGAGTGTCAACAATCTCGGCACGACTTTGCGCAGTCAAGGAAAGTATGATGAGGCCAAGATCATGCATCGGCGTGCGTTGGCAGGGAGAGAGAAAAGTTTCGGAGTGGATGATCGAGACACTTTGGAGAGCATTCATGATCTTGCCGTGGCACTCCATTGCCTTGAAAGGTACGCCGAGGCCAGGGATATTCATGAACGTGGATTGGAGGGTAGAGAGAAAACACTTGGGCTAGATCATCCTGACACATTACAGAGTGTTAACAATCTCGGTACGACTCTACACAGTCAAGAAAAGTACGATGAGGCCGAGATTATGCATCGGCGCGCATTGACTGGCCGAGAGAAAACGATCGGTCTGAATCATCGAGATACCCTAAGGAGTGTCGATAATCTCGGTACAACTCTGCATAGTCAAGGAAAGTGCAACGAAGCTGAGATTATGCATCGCCGTGCATTGGCCGGCAGAGAGGAAACCCTTGGGCTCGATCATCAGGATACCTTACGGAGTGTCAACAATCTCGGTACGGCTTTGCGTAGTCAGGGAAAGTACAATGAAGCTGAGATTATGTATCAACGTGCACTGGCGGGCAGAGAGAAAAGTCTGGGGCCACACCACCAAGATACCCTACAGAGTGTTAGAGATCTCGGTGTGGCACTGTATCGTCAGGAAAAGTACGACGAAGCGGAGATTATCCATCGACGTGCCTTTGAGAGCCACGATAAAATGCTCGGGGTAGACCGTCGAGTTACCTTAAGCGCTGTGCTCCACGATCAGAACGGGAATGTCGGGACAGCTATCGTGCATCCTCATTCAGCAACAGGTGCGGGGAGCGTTCTTGGACCACATCGCCCAGACATCCTTCGGGGCGTTTTTCGACTAGCCGTGACGCTTCTTGCCGAGAGAAAGTATGAAGATGCTCAGATCATGTATCGACAGGGCCTAAAGGCTATGGAAAAGGCTCTGGCCCCAAACCATCTAGATACCCTCGACAGTTTGAATATGCTCGGCGAAGCACTGCTTAATCTAGAAAGGTATGACGAAGCCGAGGCTATTTGCCGACGTGCGTTGGTGGGCAGAGCGAAAGCTCTAGGAGAAGATCATCCAGCTACCCTTACCAGCGCCGATAACCTTGGTCGGACACTATATCATCAGGGAAAGTACGAAGAAGCGGAGATCATATTTCAATCTACGCAGGCGGGCAGAAAAAGTTTGTTTGGAATATACCACCCAGATACTCTATTAAGCGCCCTTCGCCTAGGTGTGACGCTACTTGGTCGGAAAAAGTACGAAGAAGCTGAGATCATGTATCGGCATGCCCTAGAGGTGATGGAGAATGCCCTGGGGCCTGAACATCCAGAGGTTCTCGACAGCATGAATACATTAGGCGAGACGCTTCTTGATCTGAAAAGGTATAGCGAAGCGGAAGTTATTTGTCGGCGTGCGATGGCAGGTAGAGAGAAGATACTTGGACCAAATCACCGCGATACCTTACTAAGTGTCAATAATTTTGGTCTGGCTCTGCGCAATCAGGATAAGCACCACGATGCGGAGATTAATTATCGACGTGCATTGATGGGTGCGGAGAAGACTCTTGGGCCTAACCACCGAGATACCCTAATGTGCATGTATAACCTTGCCGGGGCGTTGCACAAACAGAGAAAGTATGATGAGGCGGAAATGATGCATCGGCGTGCACTGGCAGGTCGAGAGAAGGTCCTAGGCCTAGGTCATCGACACACTCTTCGTAGCCTTATCATGGTGGGCACGGTACTGTACGAGAATCGAAAATACGATGAAGCGGAAGTTATGTATCGACGAGCAGTTACGGAGGCAGAGAGAACTCTAGGGCCAGACCATCCTTTAACTCTAAAAAACTTTCGCCATCTCTCGATGTTTCTCTATGCCCGAGCGACGGGTGCTTTGGAGGACGCATCATGATAGAGATGCAGTGTTTAGGTTTACTATGGGATGACATCATATTGGCTATTTTTTCCCACATCTTATCTTTTTTATTTATTTCGCAAAATATCCACCTGACAACGTGTGGCTTTTTCCTTGTGCAGTTGTCAAGCGGTTTAATTCTCTTGATGGATGTTGAATTAGCTTCACGGTCATCATTTGTGCTGCCAGGCAATCTTCTGAGAGCATCATCATAGAAAAGGAGCCTCTCAGCGCCTGTCATTTCTCTTCTGACTAGTTTTTCCTGATTTCTTTCGAAGTATATCTTACCTCACTTTCTTACATCGATTGCCCACTGCCGAAGGGAAGAGCAGTGAAGAGGGTAGATTAATTTACTTAGATACTATCAGAATCTCTATGAGGCTCAGGACAAGAGTCACAATGGGATCCACTAAGTGCGCGTTTTCGTTAGGCAGCTCCGGAACCCGAGAAATGTTTCACAAACAATTCGGCTCCCGTGGGTTCCAGCCGCCTGGGTGTACGCAGTCCGCAGGGCCTGAATTTCTCTACCGTAGTTCGCAATATGATACCACACAGTTGGAATACCCCCGTAGTTTTCAGCTACGGGTTCTTAACTGCCATTTTCAACAAAAACAGATTCTACCTGATGCGAGTGACCATCCATGATGCGATCAAAGCTTGGCAATATCAGGCTATCGTGAGCCACCGACGCTCCATACGCTGACACCACCGAGCAATATCCAAAACAAGTACCTAATAACTGCAGTTCCCTATTTTCTATATATAGCACAAAGACGAACACCCCCTAAGTATGGGGGTGGATTTGCAGCGTTGAGAAGAGAAGTTACAGTAACGAGCAAGGAAGAACGGAAAATGGGGGGAAGCGAAGAGGAGGGCAGTGGAGACGTGAGAGGAGGTGAGGTGGGAATTGAAGGAGGGTGATCACTGTGATCAAAGGGAAAGCGATGATGATGCTGGATGCAGAAGGGACGCAACAGTTTTCTGATTCGTGTATTTATGGACACCTGTTTGCCCGTAGTTAAAGTGTGATGAAAATTAAGGCAAAAAGGATCCCTCCACATCTGACTTAAGAGCTTCTAACGCGCTTGAAAAGTAGATGAAATCATTACGATTTATGGTGCGGGCTTCGTTTGGAGCCACAAGCCGTTCCAGCCTACCAGTCCTACAAGCCCCGCGGTCCGACTCTGATCTAATATCCTGTCAATTTCATTCGAACCCGTTCGCTCAAAGCATTAATAAAAGAACTACGATAGAGACACGCTCGTTTAAGGGGGGGGTTGCCCTAGATTTGCCCCTTGATCTGTTTTTGGTATGATACCCCGTTCCCGGGATTCATTGGCATCTATCGTTTGGCGTTCCGGGATGGTTGATTGGACACTTTGGCTCTGTTGGCTTTCCACATTTGGTGTTGGCACTTGCCCTTCGTGTGCTGTGCTCTAGCGTATACCATTTCTCGACTTTACTGCGTTCTCTTCAATCTCTTGTATCCTGTCGTATTTGTTTCGAGCCACTCATTGTGCCTCGGAAATCAAGATGTAATCAGGCCTTGGGCTCTTAGGTCTCTTTTGGATCTAACAGTTTTTCTTATTGCCTTCCCGTCTCCCCCTTTTGTATCGATTTTTCAGTTCTTATACGCATTACTGGGTGTAGTTTCCTAGCGGAGGTGGATTTTACCATGGTTTGGCTTTTTCAAAAGGTTGTTGGTTCTTTGTATGATATTCGATTGACAAAGTCGTACCTTCAACACGGCAGGTTTTGGGACGTTCCGCAGTGCTTATGATCGTATGTTCTACCGCACCGTGGAACTCTAGTACGCGCTGAACTATGAGAGCCAAATAACTGGATTTTAAAGATTACCCGATTTCTCGCCATTGTTTCTTCTCCGTCTGCAGGAAACGGAACATCGTGGACGTTCCAGACGGATGGAAGGAAAGGAAGGAAGAAGGGCTCACAAGAGCAGAAAACTGCCGCTTATCGAAGAACCGCTAGGAATACACAATGGCACCGAGACAATCAAGTCCTTTCTCTCGAACCAACGCATAATCTATTCGTGGAAAATTCCAAGCTGCAATAAAATGTCCAAGGTGCTAATCCAGCCGAATAAAATCAATGGGCGATACTATAAACTGTGACCAGCCGCCAAACGAGTCAGCCATACTAAAAAACCCTTCCGATTCTTGGGTTGTTTCCCCATCCTATGTATCCATAGAGGGTGGTAAGTGACGAGAGAGTAATGGCAGATGAGGAGTAACGGTAGCGCCTCGCACCATTCTGATATGCTACGATCCTAGCCTAAGCTCCCCGAGCCCTGGCGAATTCATGGTAGTCCGCCGCACAAACGTGGATGCTACTTATACAGTACGGGGACAAAAGGGTTCGTCCGATGCCCCCCCCCATACGAAAAATGGACATTTTCAAATGGTCAATTCTCAACGCCGCTTGTCCGGAAATACTTCAAATCGTTTCACCAGCTGGGGATAACTATCCATTCAAACTTCCACACAAACAGAAATGCATAGTTCAACTAGCATGAAAGTGACCTAAGTTTTTGTATGGGACTTCATACAAAAAAGGACATGGCAACCGAACGGATACCAGATACTTAAACAACCTTTTCACTATCATTTTGTGATATTTAAGAATTATGTAACGTTCTCCATGTAATCTAAAGGTTTGCTAATGTATGGACAAATTTGCGCAGTTTCTCCTAGACATTGCACGGTGAGGGAGGGTGGTGAAGATGGGCACTTTTGGTGTATAAAGGGCATCTGACAAATCCTTTTGTCCCAGTACTGTAAATTTACAGTGCTTTGCTATCGCCAAGGGGGTGCGTAGCGCTGAGCGCTAAGTTAGTTAGGATTATAATACTAAAATTTACTATGCTATGATGAGACGGTGATAACAAGAGGCCTCCGCTTGACTACCGCAAGGAGAATAAACAAAAGATTTCAAGATCTACGTAGCGAGAGGGAGACGGTGAAGAAGGCAATACCAACTGATTGTCTAAACGGGAGTAAAAACCACAAAGCCGCCAGAAATGGCACTGGCGGTACTAGAGAAAAGAAAACAGTAGGTGTGGATCCGCGCGGAAGCAAGGGCATGGCTATACGGTATGTGAATCCTATACGGTATGTGAATCGGTAAGATAATATTCCAGCTGCCGGGGGTCTTATGACGGAGGAGTATATCAGTCAATGACCGACTGACTTGCGCAGCGGTGGAGAAAAACACTAAAGGACTATGTGGGGGCTGTGGTAGGACGTGCACAAAAGCGTATGGTAAGGTAAAAACAGCTTCGCTCTTCTCTAAACTAACGGTAAAGACCGGCGTATAAGTAAAACATAAGCGACGTATCCCCATCATTCCATGAATCACCACACCTATCCGTATCTCTCCAAGCATGTTACCCTTTCCTCCACACACTCCCGTGATAACAAAGGAAGGACATGTCCGGAGAATCTCCCGTCAATCTCTCAACCTCCACGGTAATCCATTGAACTTCTGAACTCTTCGCCAGACTCCCGAAACCTCCACAATCTATCTCAATCGACCAACATCGATCTAGAAGCTTCAACAGGGGAAAGTGTTCGTGGCAGCGGTATGATATTATATCATACCTGGTGAGTTATGATACTGTATGATTCTCGTGCCCAAATTGTGGCTGGGCGCCACATCCTCGAAACGCTTGGTGGCGGGCACTCTGTTGACTGCGGCTCAATGTATTGTGGCTCAGCATAGCTTTGTGGCTCAACATCAATTTGTGGCTGGGCACATCGTTGCAGCTTACGGTGTTCGGTGAACACAACCATGCGGCTCCGTTGCCCCATACAAAGTGAACCGTTTTGTTCCGTTGGATGATGATTTTTTGCGTCAGAAACAGTCGCGAAACCGAACATGACGGATATACCGGTATCCAAAGACGCAGCGGGTTGTTTTGAGCCACAAATTTGCTTTGAGCTGAAAAGTCATGTTGGACTGGAGGGGGCTCTTTGCTCGTAGAGTGCCCCCGATTGCGAGCCATCAAACGTTCAGGGGTTGTGTGATCTTAGCACGAGTGCTTGTGTTTAATTGCGTTGATGGCGCCATATGTGTCTGTGTAGAGGGGTAACTACGAGTAGCCGTACCGTAGTGGGGTTGTCACCACCCTCTTGGGTGTCTGTAGTCAAAACGATGGCGGATACCGTATGCGATAATACTGGTAACTTGAACGAAGAGAACAATGGCGACGACTTTCGAGGCTGCGAAACAGCCAAGCGCCCAATCTGCAACGATTAGTAACACAACAAAAATTTATACGACTCTGATCGCCAGCGCACGACTTTTAGGGTAGGTGGGGATGTTAGCTCGTTCTCATACAACACATAAATTACACACTATCTGCTCCAACTTATTGCTCAACTCAACTAACTAACCAACTAAGTTAGGTTATAAGGTAAAGACGGTGTATATGTATGAATCGCAAAAAAAAAAAGCATACTCCTATCCTCCCATGAATCACCACAGATAACCACTCTGATCCACGCAGGTCCCCCTTTCCTCTGCACACTTTCTCAATAAAAAATCCCCCGAATAAATTCTAATTTTTAAAATTCACATGCTGACAAAAGAAAGGCAGGCTTCATGGTCACTCCCGGTGTTCGTAGCCTCCGCCTTGCACAGTCCATTTGACTCTCCCGCACTGCTTCCGACGGATACATTATTTCCTCCCATGGGTGCGTTAATCTAGAGCGCATCTCCGAAACCTCCATCTGAACGAAGGAAACATCCCGGGCATCCATGATTTTCAACAGCTAGTACAATCTGTCACTACCAAGATCTGGGAAGGATGCTCGCTTCACTGATTAGCACCCGGGTACGCCGTCCACCACCATTCAATTCAATAAGTCCAATTCCTGATAGTTGTCTGAAACACGGATCATGCTCTCTGTTCCGCTTTCTCTTTGGCTTCTTCGTCTAGTATATAAGCTTCATAAATTCCGAATTGAGATAATACTGGGTGCAGGTATCTACTGAACAGCCCGCTGCGTGTGTTACACCGGGATAGTACCATACAACGCCCTTCATACACTGGACGAACAGAGCTGCATTCTCGGTGACATGCTGTACCCCAAGGCATCTGTAATGAAAGCACCACCTTCAAGGACTGGCTCCAAGTTTACCAATGGTTAGTTTGAATTAGCCCCTGTTCTTCCACTTCTATTGAGCCCATCATAACCTTGGCCTTTCTAATACCGCCGGAGCTATTACAGTGCCACATATAGATATCGCTCAGCCAGCTCAACAGCCAAAACAGATGATAGGCTTTCCGGTGGCTCGAACCGCTCGCTTCGCCATACCGGACCCAAGCCCCGACCAGCATTCTCCGGGTGTTTTGAGAGAATGTCTGTCACGTATTGCGAACCCCCCACCCCCGGCCTATTGAAATCTCCGTGGTCCATCCCAACCCTAACCCTACAGCCCACAACCATATCAGCTACCACTTTGGCCAGTGCTCTTTGGGATTTTTGTTTTCGGTGTGGTGGCTGCGGTGGGTGTCGCGTTCGTTTTTCACCGTGTTTGGAAGCAAGCGACCTGGCGGCGAGTGAGGGGGGATTACGAAATAAATTTGCCTGCCCATGTACTTGATATGGGTTACCCAAAATCTTGGTGTATGTTTTGCAAGCCTAATGCGTTCCCCCAGATTGTCTTTTAATATTGTGTTTTAAATTGAGTCTGACATAATATACCAGTATTTGGGAATCGCCGCCGACCGATTGCAAACCTCGTAATCCACTACTCAACTAGTAGTCGTAGTCCCTAAGGTGCATCAGTAAAAAGATACCCGTCTTCAAGAGGTGGCCCTATCGTTCTGGGCATTGAGTCCTTCTGTCAAGGATTGTAGAGGACGGAATGGACACTACGAGTACTCGGATATTGTCGGATCTGTAGATAGATTACGGCAAGAGGACATGGTCTTAATATAAGAGGCGTGGACTGCATCTCCATCATGTATCCTGGATAAAGAGGAACAACGCCCCCCTCACCTACCATATCGGATAAATTAGCGGAGAGCTACTAGATGAGGGAGATTCTACTGTTTGCGTGAACCTAAATCTGAACGCTGGCTTAAGTTCTATTCGACCAGCCTGCGCATGGAGAAGGGGTTCAGCGGGATAGGAGAAATATTTATGAGAATTTGACCACAAGTGGTAAATAGCTTTACCTATATTATACAATCAAGAATATTCAACAACTGTATTGCTAGCCAATATAAAGTTATACTCGGCCAATAAACCACTTTTTTCTCACATCGCTTACAAGCTTAAGTTCACACTTTTTCGCGAACATAGAATTTCAACTTTAGCCAAGTTCCTGATCTAAGTTACGCATGAATCAGCTTGCCTTCCAAATGGTATTTCGGCATGATACTGCTGGGTAGGAGACTGTTGCCTGGCAACGAGAGCAGGCCAAGCTGACAACTCCACCCGGAGCTGTTCCTATTGGTTTTGGCTGGTGCCCTTGAGTTAGCCTCTCAGCCTCAGTGTAAAGTGTCCAGCGCAGCATACCGCATCGTCATACGGTACTTATCAACGATTTTCATCATCATCGAGCTCCATACCAGAACGATCTCCCCTTCTATTATTGTGTGCGAAATATCGCGGATCCTGTTTGACATACGGTACGTTTGATCCTTGCTATTGATGCAAATCCCACTCATCTCTGATGCTGAGAGTTGGCGTGTTGCAGGCCGGTTGGACTCTCAGTTCCGGTGATGAACAAGCGGGAAGATCAGAAAGAAGAGGAGAAAGAAAACGGAACACTACTAGGCAAAGAATAAGTGTACGAACTGAGTAAGTGTAGCACTTTCACGGGGAGTAATTTTGGGTTCTAGCCAGTGTTCGTGGGAACAATACCTAAAACTAACTCTTTATAGTACCAAACGTCAGAGTTCTGGTAAGAATAATTTTCAATCCCGCCCAAGGCTTAAAGTACAGTACTCAATTTCTTTAGAGAAACAAGTCAATTGTTACCCCTCTGATAGGGAACGAAATTCGCTTCCCGACGACCGAGACGACAAGTTCAGTTCAAGCCAAGAGTTCGGTTCGCTAGAGGCAGTACAGGGGAGACTCGAGCCGGAAGATCTGCATATCAAAATAATAGACTGGGGGGGGGGTACTGTAGATTAGAAATTATGCGCCGGTTTATGAGGGCAGGCGTGAAGAAGATACAAGGCCCAGATCATCCGGATAGCACAAGAACCATCAACAACCAGGGTGTGGCACTGCACCAGCAGGGGAAGTACGATGAAGCCGAGATATTGCATCGAAGTGCATTAGCCGACCGAGAGAAGGCGCTTGGGCTAGATCATCGAGATACGCTAAATAGTGTGAATAATCTAGGTGCGGCGTTGCATTGTCAAGAAAAGCACGACGAAGCGGAGATTATGCATCGGCGTGCATTAAGAGGAAGGGAGAAAACGCTGGGGGTAGATCATCGAGATACGTTACAGAGTGTTAATAATCTCGGTACAACTCTCTGTAAGCAAGGAAAGTACGAGGAGGCCGAGGGTACGCACCGACGTGCATTGGCGGGCAGAGAAAAGGCGCTTGGCCAGGATCATCGAGATACATTGCAGAGTGTTAAGGATTTAGGTGTTGCGCTGAATCGTCAGGGGAGGTATGACGAAGCGGGGGTTATGGATCGACGTGCATTGGCCGGCAGAGAGAAAACACTGGGGTTGGATCATCGAGATACCTTAGAGAGTGCCCACAATCTCGGTGCAAGTTTGAGCAGTCAAGGAAAGTACGACGAAGCGGAGATCACGTTTCGACGTGCATTGACCGGCAGAGAGAAAACGCTCGGGCTGGACCATCAAGATACCTTACGGAGCGCCCACGAACTCGGCGCCAGTCTGAATAGTCAAGGAAAGCACGACGAAGCTGAGATCATATATCGACGTGCATTGACCGGCAGAGAGAAAACGCTGGGACTGGACCATCAAGGTACCTTAGAGAGTGCCCAAAATCTCGGCGCGAGTCTGAATAGTCAAGGAAAGTACCACGAAGCTGAGATCATATATCGACGTGCATTGACCGGCAGAGAGAAAACGCTGGGACTGGACCATCAAAATACCTTAGAGAGTGCCCGCGAACTCGGCGCGAGTCTGAATAGTCAAGGAAAGCACGACGAAGCTGAGATCATATATCGACGTGCATTGACCGGCAGAGAGAAAACGCTGGGACTGGACCATCAAGATACCTTACGAAGTGCCCACGAACTCGGCACGAGTCTGAATAGTCAAGGAAAGCACGACGAAGCTGAGATCATATATCGACGTGCATTGACCGGCAGAGAGAAAACGCTGGGACTGGACCATCAAGATACCCTACGGAGTGCCCACGAACTCGGCGCGAGTCTGAATAGTCAAGGAAAGCACGACGAAGCTGAGATCATATATCGACGTGCATTGACCGGCAGAGAGAAAACGCTGGGACTGGACCATCAAGATACCTTACGAAGTGCCCACGAACTCGGCACGAGTCTGAATAGTCAAGGAAAGCACGACGAAGCTGAGATCATATATCGACGTGCATTGACCAGCAGAGAGAAAACGCTGGGACTGGACCATCAAGATACCCTACGGAGTGCCCACGAACTCGGCGCGAGTCTGCATAATCAAGGAAAGCACGACGAAGCTGAGATTATATTACGACGTGCATTGGCCGGCAGAGAGAAAACGCTGGGACTGGACCATCAAGATACCTTACGGAGTGCCCACTATCTCGGCGCGAGTCTACATAATCAAGGAAAGCACGACGAAGCTGAGATCATGTTTCGACGTGCATTGTCCGGTAGAGAGAAAACGCTGGGGCTGGACCATCAAGATACCTTACGGAGTGCCCACTATCTCGGCGCGAGTCTGAATAGTCAAGGAAAGTACGACGAAGCTGAGATCATGTATCGACGTGCATTGTCCGGCAGAGAGAAAACGCTGGGGCTGGACCATCAAGATACCTTACGGAGTGCCCACTATCTCGGCGCGAGTCTGAATAGTCAAGGAAAGTACGACGAAGCTGAGATCATGTATCGACGTGCATTGTCCGGCAGAGAGAAAACGCTGGGGCTGGACCATCAAGATACCTTAGAGAGTGCCCACTATCTCGGCGCGAGTCTGAATAGTCAAGGAAAGTACGACGAAGCTGAGATCATGTATCGACGTGCATTGTCCGGCAGAGAGAAAACGCTGGGGCTGGACCATCAAGATACCTTACGGAGTGCCCACGAACTAGGCGCGAGTCTGAATAGTCAAGGAAAGTACGATGAAGCTGAGATCACGTTTCGACGTGCATTGACCGGCAGAGAGAAAACGTTGGGGCTGGACCATCAAGATACCTTACGGAGCGCCCACAGTCTCGGCGCGACTCTGCATTATCAAGGAAAGGACGACGAAGCTGAGATCATATATCGACGTGCATTGACCGGCAGAGAGAAAACGCTGGGACTGGACCATCAAGATACTTTATGGAGTGCCCACAGTGTCGGCGCGAGTCGGTATAATCAAGGAAAGTACGACGAAGCTGAGATCATGTATCGACGTGCATTGACCGGCAGAGAGAAAACGCTGGGACTGGACCATCAAGATACCTTACGGAGCGCCCACAGTCTCGGCGCGAGCCTGCATTATCAAAGAAAGTACGACGAAGCTGAGATCACGTTTCGACGTGCATTGACCGGCAGAGAGAAAACGCTGGGACTGGACCATCAAGATACCTTACGGAGTGCCGACAAACTCGGCGCGAGTCTGAATAGTCAAGGAAACTACGTCGAAGCTGAGATCATGTATCGACGTGCATTGTCCGGCAGAGAGAAAACGCTCGGACTGGACCATCAAGATACCTTACAGAGTGCCCACAATCTCGGCGCGAGTCTGTATAATCAAGGAAAGCACGACGAAGCTGAGATCATGTATCGACGTGCATTGTCCGGCAGAGAGAAAACGCTGGGACTGGACCATCAAGATACCTTACGGAGTGCCCACAATCTCGGCGCGAGTCTGCATAATCAAGGAAAGTACGACGAAGCTGAGATCATGTTTCGACGTGCATTGTCCGGCAGAGAGAAAACGCGGGGACTAGACCATCAAGATACCTTATGGAGTGCCGACAAACTCGGCGCGAGTCTGAATAGTCAAGGAAAGTACGTCGAAGCTGAGATCATGTATCGACGTGCATTGACCGGCAGAGAGAAAACGCTGGGACTGGACCATCAAGATACCTTACGGAGTGCCCACGAACTAGGCGCGAGTCTGAATAGTCAAGGAAAGTACCACGAAGCTGAGATCATGTACCGACGTGCATTGACCGGCAGAGAGAAAACGCTGGGACTGGACCATCAAGATACCTTATGGAGTGCCCACAGTCTCGGCGCTATTCGGTATAATCAAGGAAAGCACGACGAAGCTGAGATCATGTACCGACGTGCATTGACCGGCAGAGAGAAAACGCTCGGACTGGACCATCAAGATACCGTACGGAGTGCCCACAATCTCGGCGCGAGTCTGAATAGTCAACGAAAGTACGACGAAGCTGAGATCACTTTTCGACGTGCATTGTCCGGCAGAGAGAAATCATTGGGGCTGGACCATCAAGATACTTTACGGAGTGCCCACAATCTCGGCGCGAGTCTGAATAGTCAAGGAAAGTACCACGAAGCTGAGATCATATATCGACGTGCATTGACCGGCAGAGAGAAAACGCTGGGACTGGACCATCAAGATACCTTACGGAGTGCCCACGAACTAGGCGCGAGTCTGAATAGTCAAGGAAAGTACCACGAAGCTGAGATCATATATCGACGTGCATTGACCGGCAGAGAGAAAACGCTGGGACTGGACCATCAAGATACCTTACGGAGTGCCCACGGTCTCGGCGCGAGTCGGTATAATCAAGCAAAGTACGACGAAGCTGAGATCATGTACCGACGTGCATTGACCGGCAGAGAGAAAACGCTGGGACTGGACCATCAAGATACCTTACGGAGTGCCCACAATCTCGGCGCGAGTCTCAATAGTCAACGAAAGTACGTCGAAGCTGAGATCATATATCGACGTGCATTGGCCGGCAGAGAGAAAACGCTGGGACTGGATCATCAAGATACCTTAGAGTGTGCCCACAATCTCGGTGCGAGTCAGAGTAGTCAAGGAAAGTACGACGAAGCTGAGATCATGTTTCGACGTGCATTGTCCGGCAGAGAGAAAACGCTCGGACTGGACCATCAAGATACCTTATGGAGTGCCCACGGTCTCGGCGCGAGTCTGCATAATCAAGGAAAGCACGACGAAGCTGAGATCATGTTACGACGTGCATTGGCCGGCAGAGAGAAAACGCTGGGACTGGACCATCAAGATACCTTACGGAGTGCCCACAGTCTCGGCGCGAGCCTGCATTATCAAGGAAAGTACGACGAAGCTGAGATCATGTATCGACGTGCATTGACCGGTAGAGAGAAAACGCTGGGCCTGGACCATCAAGATACCTTACGGAGCGCCCACAGTCTCGGCGCGAGCCTGCATTATCAAGGAACGTACGACGAAGCTGAGATCACGTTTCGACGTGCATTGACCGGCAGAGAGAAAACGCTCGGACTGGACCATCAAGATACCTTATGGAGTGCCGACAAACTCGGCGCGAGTCTGAATAGTCAAGCAAAGTATGACGAAGCTGAGATCATGTATCGACGTGCATTGTCCGGTAGAGAGAAAACGCTGGGGCTGGACCATCAAGATACCTTAGAGAGTGCCCACTATCTCGGCGCGAGTCTATATAATCAAGGAAAGCACGACGAAGCTGAGATCATGTATCGGCGTGCATTGGCCGGCAGAGAGAAAACCCTCGGGCTGGATCATCGAGATACCTTAAATAGTGTCCGTAATCTCGGCGCTGCGCTCCAACATCAGGAAGGTTATGCCGAAGCCGAGATTATGCACAAACGTGCCTTGGCTGGTCGAGAGAAAACCCTCGGACTTCGGCATCGCGATACCTTACAGAGCCTTCATGATCTCGGTACAGTGTTGCATTTTCAGGAGAAATACACTGAGGCCAGGGATACTCATGGACCTATCTTGGCGAGCAGAGAGAAAGTGCTCAGGCTAGGTCGTCGAGATGCCTTACAGAGTGTCAACAATCTCGGCAAGACTCTGCTTACTCAAGGAAAGTATGATGAGGCTGAGGTTACGCATCGACTTGCGTTGGCCGGGAGAGAAAAATGGTTCGGAGTTGATGATCGAGATACTTTGGAGAGCATTCATGATCTCGGTGTGGCGCTGCATTGTCAGGAAAAGTTCGCCGAGGCCAGGGATATGCATCGACGTGGATTGGCGGGTAGAGAGAAAACACTTGGGCTAAATCATCGTGACACGTTACAGAGTGTGAGCAATCTCGGTACAATTCTACAGAGTCAAGGAAAGTACGACGAGGCTGAGATTATGCATCGGCGCGCATTGGCAGGCCGAGAGGAAACGCTTGGCCTAGATCATCAAGATACCTTAAAAAGTGTCGACAATCTCGGTTCAACTCTCCATAGTCAAGGAGCATACAACGAGACAGAGACTATGCATCGGCGCGCATTAGCTGGCCGAGAGAAAACGCTTGGTCTAGATCATCAAGATACCTTACGGAGTGTCGATACTCTCGGTACAACTCTGCATAGTCAAGGAAAGTACAACGAAGCTGAGGTTGTGCATCGGCGTGCATTGGTGGGTAGAGAGAAAACACTTGGACTCGATCATCAAGATACCTTACAAAGTGTCAACAATCTCGGTACGACTCTGCGTAGTCAGAGAAGGTACGATAAAGCTGAGATTATGTACCTACGTGCATTGGCGGGCAGAGAGAAAGATCTCGGGCCACTCCACCGCGATACCTTACAGAGTGTTAGAGATCTAGGTGTGGCACTGTATTGTCAGGAAAAGTACGACCAAGCGGAAATTATGCATCGACGTGCCTTTGCGAGCCAGGAGAAAATGCTCGGGTTAGACCACCGAGATACCCGATATAGCGCCAATTATCCAGATGGGGTCTTGTATGATCGCAAAAAGACCCGCGCAGCGGAGATTGTGCAGCCACATGTAGCAGCAGCTGCGGGGAACCTTCTTGGATCGCATCGCCCAGATATCCTAGAAGGTGTCTTCCGCCTAGCTATGACGCTTCTTGCTGAGACAAAGTATGAAGAAGCTCAGATCATGTATCGACAGGGCCTAAAGGTTATGGAACAGTCTCCAGGGCCAGGTCACCCTGATGCCCTCGACAGTATTAATATGCTCGGTGAAGCACTACTTGATCTGGAACGGTATGATGAAGCGGAGGCTATATGTCGACTTGCGTTGGCAGGCAGAGAGAAAGCTCTGGGAGCAGATCATCCAGCTACCCTTACCAGCGCCGATAACCTTGGTCGGACACTGTATCACCAGAAAAAGTACGAAGAAGCGGAGACGATATTCCAATCTACAAAAGCGGGCAGAAAAGAATTGTTTGGCATATACCATCCTGATACCCTGATGAGCTCCCTTCGCCTAGGTGTGACGCTGCTTGGTCGGAAAAGGTATGAAGAAGCTGAGATCATATATCGACATGCCCTAGAGGTTATGGAGAATGCCCTTGGGCCCGATCATCCGGAGGTTCTCGACTGCATGAATACGTTAGGAGAGACTCTTCTCGATTTGAAAAGGTATAGTGAAGCGGAGGCTATTTGCCGGCGTGCGCTCGTAGGTAGAAAGAAGACTCTTGGAACAAATCATCGCGATACACTACTAAGTATCAATAATCTCGGTCTGGCACTGCGCAATCAGGATAAGCACCACGAAGCTGAGATTAATTATCGACATGCATTGATGGGTGCGGAGAAGACGCTTGGGATTGACCACCGAGATACCCTAATGTGCATGTATAATCTCGCCGGGGCATTGCACAAGCAGGGGAAGTACGACGAGGCAGAAACGATGCATCGGAGTGCGCTGGAAGGTCGTGAGAAGGTTCTAGGACTAGGTCATCGATACACTCTTCGTAGCCTTATCATGTTGGGCATGGTGCTATACGAGAATCGAAAATACGATGAAGCGGAAGTTATTTATCGACGAGCAGTTACGGACGCAGCGAGAGCTCTAGGGCCTGATCATCCTGTGACTCAAAAAAACTTTCACCACCTCTCGATGTTTCTTTATGCCCGGGCGACTGGTGCGTTGGATGACGCATCATGACAGAGAGGAATGGTTCATGTTTACTACGGGATAAATAAAGTGGTGTTTCTCCCTTTTTTCTTGATGTACATGTTAAACGGTTTAATTCTTTTGATTGATGTTGAATTCATTAGCTTCGTGGTCATAACTTGAGTAACTGGGCAATGTTCCGAGAACATCACTATATAAAAACTTCCTTCCAGTGTCTGTAATTTCTCCTTTGACTAGATTATTTTAGCTATTTTTTGCTGTATTACATACCTCACATCGATACAATGATTGGTCGCTATCGAGGGGAAGAGCGGGGAACACGGTGGATTGATTTGCCTGTGTTGGATTGCCTATAGGGCATGCGTTTAGGTGGTTAGGTTGTTGTGCAGACATCCGATTCTGCAGGTATGCAGTTTGGTGGATATGCACATTTGTGGATATGCAGCTAGGAGATATGAGGTAGCGGGCATTGTTTCTTTCATATCCTATGTCGCTTGGCATATGGGAGCAGGGCAGATGCATGGTGGATCATGGTGGATCCTGAGAGACGAGGATGGCTTCTAGATTGCTTGAGTTTCGGGAGTGTTCTGTTGTTGCTTTTCACAGAGAGATATATCTCCTATTCTTTCCTTAGCTAGATAGTGAGCGATCATTCAGTCTATCATCCCGCTCTCTTGTTCGCCGTTCCCCTGAAAGTCCATTCTGATCCCACATTCTCTTCCCCACTTCCTTAGTTTCTTCTTTCGGTTTTGTCAACCTGGACACTGGCAGAATCCCTACGGGTCTCAGGGAACGCGTCACGATGGACTTCACGAAGTATGAATTTTTCTATGCAGCTCCGGAGTTTGAGAAATGTCCACAACCAATTCTGCCATCATGAGTTTCGGCCGCGTGAGTGTACGATCGCTGTCCACAACGCATGGATTCCTCTGCCGGGGTTCGCAATATGATACCAGATAGTTGGAATACACCGTTTGTGCAACACAATACATCGTTACATTAGGAAGCTTCCAATCAGGCATTCCATTAACAGTGGAGTAAATAAGTGAATAGAGAATATAGTAGGAGTTTCCACGAACAGTTATCCGAGACCTCCACACCCTCCATTCTGTAACACTTCAAACCACTCCCAAACCACTCCTCTCATCTCCTCGCATAGGTCCAGACTGCTCCTTGATATCTCTCTTTGCAGGCGTCTGAACAGCCCCTTGTTTGAGGTTATCAGGAAGCTCCTAACAACCATACCCACACTACAACAAACAGCTTCTAGTTGATGCGAGTGACCACCCATGATGGGCCCAAAGTTTTGCACGATGAGGTTATTGTGAATCGCCGGCGCTCCATACGTTGGCATCACCAGGTAGTACCCAAAACCAGCAAAGAGGAGGGAAGTGAAGGAATGAGGGAAACGAGGTGAGAAGTGAAGGCGAGTGATCACTGTAATTGAAGGGAAAGCTATGATGAAGCTAGCAGAAGGAAAGAAAACAGTTTTCTGATTCATGGATTTAAGGACATCTGTTTGCCCGTAGTTGAAGTGTGATGACAATTGAGACAAAAAATATCCCCACTCCACCTCTGGCCTAAGAGCTTCTATTGCGCGTGAAAAGTCAATGCAACCATTACGATTTATGCTGCGGGGTTCATCTGGAGCCACAAGCCATTCAAGCCTACCAATCCTACAAGCCCCGTATTCCGACTCCGGTCCAACATCCCCTCAATTCCACTCGAACCCGTTCCTCAAAGCACTAATGAAAGAACTGGAGACACGCTCCATTTAGGGGAGAGTTTCCCGAGATTTTGTTTAACAATCACGAAACTTCCACGGTTTGGAGGATGAGGCGAAGGTTGTTTGGCAATGGTTTGGAGACAGAATGGTGGAACGAGTTAAGGAAAGGATCAGCATGTGAGTAAGGGCATATGAGAACTAGTGATTAGCGGAAGAGAAAGTGTTTGGAAGGTTCCAGGAATTAGCACTAGGGAGACCGGAGGTGACAGGTTATGCTCAGAAGGTCAAGAGACAATCAGGTGTCGCCACCATAAGAGTTAGGAAATCGGGGAAGAAGTGGGAAGGTACAAGGACCGTCTGGAATAGCTATAGCTTAGGGGAAACACTTTGGGGGATGTTTGAAGGGGTTGAGCGAAAGGAATAGTGTAGCATCGTAAGGAAAATACGGGATAGAACTCTACGAAGTTAATGGACAAGGAAGGTATTTGCAAAGGAACAGTTTGTGTATATAGGACACCTCCGGCAGCATTGAAAGAGCAAGAATCGCAGACACTCTCTGCCTATCATAGCCTTATTATTTGAGATTTGCCGTTTGATCGGTTTTTGGTACCCCGTTCCCGGGTTTCTCCGGCAGCCATTGTTTGGAGTTCCTCGATCGGAACGGCTTTTCTGGGACGGTCGATCGGCTACTTCGCCTTCGTTGGCTTTCCACACTTGGTGCTGGCACTTGCCTTTCGTGTGCTGTTCGCTAGCGTATACCATTTCTCGGGTTTACCTTGTTCTCTTGTATCCTGTCGTATTGTTTCGAGCCACTCATTGTGTCTGGAGAGTCACAATATAAGCGGGCCTTGTATTCTTGGGTCTCTTTTGTATCAAAGAATTCCTCTCATTGCCTTGCCTTCTCCCCTTTTTGTATCGCTTTTCAGGCCCCTAGATGCGTTACTAGAAGTATTTTGCTAGCGGAAGTAGTTTTTACCATGGTTTGGCTTTTCCAAAAGGTTGTTTGTTCGTTGTATGACATTTGATTGACAACGTCGTGTCTTCGCCACGGCAGGTTTTGGAATGTTCAGTAGTGCATATGATCGTATGTTCTACCGCACCGTGGGACTCTAGTACTCGCTGAACTCTGGGAGGTAAATAACATGATCTTAAAGCTCACTCAATATCTCGCTATTGTTTCTTCCCTTCCGTCTGCGAACAGCGGAGCGTCCTGGATATTCCAGGTGGATGGGTGGAGGGGGGGAAGGGTTCACAAGCGCAGCAAACTACCAGGTATAAGAAATGAACCCTCCTCCAAAACCCCCCCTTATAACTGACTCGTGGTATGTTTGGTGCAAGCCTCTAAAACTGGTATGTAGTCAACCTGCAATGATGTGGTGTAGCAGGATCGAATTCTCCCAGACTCGTCCGGTGTGCCTCTGATGATAGCGTTTACTCTTTTCGTACTAACATGATTGAGCTCTTACCCAGCGATCCGGGTTGGGGGAGAATAATGTGTACACAGATGGACGCGCGACGGACGAAGCAGCGGGGCATCAGGAATACCGAATAGCACCGAGACAATCAAGTCCTATCTCTTGAACTAACACGCAATCTATTCGCGGAGAATTCCAAGCTGCGATAAAAAGCCGGTATTGTTAATCCGGATTGTTAATCGAGCCGAACAAAATCAATGGCTATACTATAAACTGTTACTAGCTACGAAATGAATCAATTATACTAAAATTCTTTCCAATTCTTGGGTTGTTTCTCCACCCTACGCATCCATAGAAGGTGGTAAGTGACAAGAGAGCAATGGCAGATGAGGAGCACCGGCAGCACCCCGCACCACCCTGATAGATATGCTACGATCCTAGCCTAACCTTCCCGAGCCCCGGCGAATTCACGGTAGTCCAGCGCACAAAGGTGGATGCTAGAGTACGAGGACAAAGGGATTCGGCCGATGCCCGTTTTACACGAAAAATGGACATTTTCAAACCGACAATTCTCAACACCGCTTATACAGGAACGCTTCAAATCCTTTCACCAGCTGGGGAATAATTATCTATTCTAGCTTCTACAAGTAGAAGTGCAGGGAATCAAAGCTGTCTTTATTGTTCAACTAGCGTGAAAGTGACCTAAACTCCTGTATGGGGCTCCATACAAAAATGTACACGGCAACCGACTCCAGATACTCAAATAACGCTTTCTCTATCACTTTGTAATATGTAAGAATTCCGTGACATTCCCCATGTTATCTACAGACAGGTTTGCTAATGCATGGACAAATTTGCGCAGTTTCACATAGACATTGCACGATGAGGAAGGGTGGTGAAGATGGGCACTTTTGGTGTATACGGTATGTGAATCGGTAAGGTAATATTCCAGCTGCTGGGGGAAGTGCACGCGGTAGCGGCACGATATCATACCTGGTGAGTTATGATATCATACCGTAGGATACTCGTGCCCAAGTTCTGGCCGGGCGCCACATCCTCGAAACGTTTGGCGGCGGGCACTCTGCTGACTGCAGCTCAACGTATTGTGGCTCAGCATAACTTTATGGCTCAACTAACTTTGTGGCTCAAGACAACGTTGCGGCTTACGGTATGTTGGGACACAACCACCCGCCCCCATACAAAGTAACCGTTTCGTTCTGTTGGATGACCATTTTTACGTCCGAAACAGCCGCAAAAAGCGAACGGGACGGTTATACCGGTATCCAATGAAGAGTCAGGTTGTGTTGAGCCACAGATTTGCCTCGAGCTATAAAGTCATGTTGGACTGGAGGGGACTCTTTAGAGTGTCCCCGATTGCGAGCCATCAAACGTTCGGGGGTTGTGGCCATAGCGCGAGTGCTTGTGCGGGAGGTGTTGCGTTTTGTGGATGGATTACGACAAGAGGACATGATCTCAATATAAGAGGCGTGGACTGCATCTCCATCATATATCCAAAGAGGGACAACGCCCCCCTCGCCTACCGTGTCAGAAGAATTAGCGGAGAACCACCCGATTAGGGAGATTCTGTTGTCTGCGTGAACCCGAACCCTCGCGCTGGCTTATGTTATAAATGGACTAGCCTGTGCATGGAGAAAAAGAGGTTCTGCGGAATAGGAGGAGGATTCATGGGAATTTTGTTGGAGGTTGAGGGTGACGTGGTATGATACCTTTCCATCCAAAGTTCTCTACGAGTAAGTGGTCATTACGACATCTCTCCCACTGTCAGGATTGCATCATTTCAGTTTCTCTTGTCACCCATTCCCGACGTACTCGTACACTTGTTATTTATGCGTCTCATCAATCACACTGACATAGGTAATAATCATTGATCGGTAGTATGGGTCATAGTTGTGTTCATGTTCCCACGTCTTTTATTCATAGCAGTCTGTCATCTTCTGTGTATTTAAACACCGGGATATCGCCCATAGTGGAGAAGAGAAGAGCGAACAAGCTTTGCCCTGTCGCGTTATAGTTACCAATATTTCTCTTAAAGTTCATTCCGTTTTGGAGCCTCTCAACTCCCGCCGTACTTCCATATCGAACAAATTTGACCACAGCTGGCAAATAGCGTTGCCTGTATTATAAAATCGAGGATATTCAACTACTGTATTGCTAGCCTATATAAAGTTATGCTGGGCCAATGAACCACATTTTTTTTACATCGCTTACAGGCTTAAGTTCACACTAATTCACGATCATACAATTTCAACTTTAGCCAAATTCCTGATCTACACTTCAATCAGCTTGCCTTCCATATGGTATTTTGACATGAAACCGCCAGTAGGGGGCTGTTGCCGTGGCAACAAGGGCAAGCCAAGTTAACGACTCCACCCGGAACTTTTCCTATTGGTTTTGCCCAGTGCCCTTTAAAGTTAGTCTGCCTCTCAGCCTCAGAGTAAAGTGTCAAGCACAGCCGACCGTATCTTCATCCCAACCAACGACTTTAATGTCCATCGAGCTCCATACCAGAACGCTTCCCCTTCTATCTCGCCTTCTATTATCGTGCGCGAAACATCGCGGATCCTGCTCGTCATCGTACGTTCGATCCTTGCTATTGATTCAGATCTCACTCATCTCGGACGCTGAGAGTTGGCGTGTTGCAGGCCGGTTGGACTCTCGGTCCAGTTGAAGAACAAGCTGGAAGATCAGAAAGAAGAGGAGAAAGAAAACGGAACAGTACTTGGCAAAGAATAAGTGTACGGACTGAGTAAGTGTAGCACTTTCACGGAGAGAAATTTTCGGTTCTAGCCAGGGTTCGTGGGAACTAACTCTTTACAGCACCAAACGCCAGAGTTCTGGTAAGAATAATTCCCAATCCCGCCCGGGGCCTAAAGTACTGTACTCAAGTGCTTCGGAGAAACAATCCAATTGTTACCCCACCGATAGGTAACGAAATTCGCTTCCCAACGACCAAGACGACGAGTTCGGTTCAAGTCAAGAGTTCGGTTGGCTAGAGGCGGTACAGGGGAGACTCGAGCCGCAAGATCTGCATATCCAAATAATAGCCTGAGGGGGTAGAGTAGATTAGAAATTATGCGTCGGATTATGAGGACAGGCGTGCATAGGATACTAGGCCCAGATCATCCGGAGAGCACAAGGTCCATCAATAACCAGGGTGTGGCACTCCACAAGCAGGGGAAGTACGAAGAAGCCGAGATATTGCATCGACGCGCATTAGCCGGTAGAGAGAAGACGCTTGGGCTAGAACATCGGGATACCCTAAATAGTGTGAATAATCTAGGTGCGGCATTGCATTGTCAAGAAAAGCACGACGAAGCGGAGATTATGCATCGGCGTGCATCAAGAGGAAGGGAGAAAACGCTGGGGCTAGATCATCCAGATACCTTACAGAGTGTTAATAATCTCGGTACAACACTCCGTAAGCAAGGAAAGTACGAGGAGGCCGAGTGTACGCACCGACGTGCATTGGCGGGCAGAGAAAAAGCGCTCGGGTTGGATCATCGAGATACATTGCAGAGTGTTAGGGATTTAGGTGTTGCGCTGAATCGTCAGGAAAAGTACGACGAAGCGGAGGTTATGCATCGACGTGCATTGGCCGGCAGAGAGAAAGCGCTCGAGTTGGACCATCAAGATACCTTAGAGAGTGCCCACTATCTCGGCGCGAGTTTGAATAGTCAAGGAAAGTACGACGAAGCTGAGATCATGTATCGGCGTGCATTGGCCGGCAGAGAGAAAACCCTCGGGCTGGATCATCGAGATACCTTAAATAGTGTCCGTAATCTCGGCGCTGCGCTCCAACATCAGGAAGGTTATGCCGAAGCCGAGATTATGCACAAACGTGCCTTGGCTGGTCGAGAGAAAACCCTCGGACTTCGGCATCGCGATACCTTACAGAGCCTTTATGATCTCGGTGCGGTGTTGCATTTTCAGGAGAAATACACTGAGGCCAGGGATACTCATGGACCTATATTGGCGACCAGAACGAAAGCGCTCAGGCTAGGTCGTCGAGATGCCTTGCCGAGTGTCAACAATCTCGGCAAGACTCAGCTTAGTCAAGGAAAGTATGATGAGGCTGAGGTTACGCATCGACTTGCGTTGGCCGGGAGAGAGAAATGGTTCGGCGTAGATGATCGAGATACTTTAGAGAGCATTCATGATCTCGGTGTAGCACTGCATTGTGAAGAAAAGTACGCCGAGGCCAGGGAGATGCATCGACGTGCATTGGTGGGCAGAGAGAAAACACTTGGGCTAAATCATCGTGACACTTTACAGAGTGTGAGCAATCTCGGCACACTTCTACAGAGTCAAGGAAAGTATGTTGAGGCTGAGATTATGCATCGGCGCGCATTGGCAGGCCGAGAGGAAACGCTTGGCCTAGATCATCAAGATACCTTAAAGAGTGTCGATAATCTCGGTACAACTCTCCATAGTCAAGGAAAGTACAACGAGACAGAGATTATGCATCGGCGCGCATTGGCTGGCCGAGAGGAAACGCTCGGCTTAGATCATCAAGATACTTTACGGAGTGTCGATACTCTCGGTACAACTCTGCATAGTCAAGGAAAGTACAACGAAGCTGAGGTTGTGCATCGGCGTGCATTGGTGGGTAGAGAGAAAACACTTGGACTCGATCATCAAGATACCTTACAAAGTGTCAACAATCTCGGTACGACTCTGCGTAGTCAGAGAAGGTACGATAAAGCTGAGATTATGTACCTACGTGCATTGGCGGGCAGAGAGAAAGGTCTCGGGCTACTCCACCACGATACCCTACACAGCGTCAGAGATCTAGCTGTGGCACTGTATTGTCAGGAAAAGTACGACCAAGCGGAAATTATGCATCGACGTGCCTTTGAGAGCCAGGAGAAAATGCTCGGGGTAGACCACCGAGATACCGTACATAGCGCCAATAATCCAGATGGGGTGCTCTATGATCGCAAAAAGACCCGCGCATCGGAGATTGTGCATCCTCATGTAGCAGCAGCTGCGGGGAACCTTCTTGGACCGCATCGCCCAGATATCCTAGAAGGTGTCTTCCGCCTAGCTATGACGCTTCTTGCTGAGACAAAGTATGAAGAAGCTCAGATCATGTATCGACAGGGCCTAAAGGTTATGGAACAGTCTCCAGGGCCAGGTCACCCTGATGCCCTCGACAGTATTAATATGCTCGGTGAAGCACTACTTGATCTGGAACGGTATGATGAAGCGGAGGCTATATGTCGACTTGCGTTGGCAGGCAGAGAGAAAGCTCTGGGAGCAGATCATCCAGCTACCCTTACCAGCGCCGATAACCTTGGTCGGACACTGTATCACCAGAAAAAGTACGAAGAAGCGGAGACGATATTCCAATCTACAAAAGCGGGCAGAAAAGAATTGTTTGGCATATACCATCCTGATACCCTGATGAGCTCCCTTCGCCTAGGTGTGACGCTGCTTGGTCGGAAAAGGTATGAAGAAGCTGAGATCATATATCGACATGCCCTAGAGGTTATGGAGAATGCCCTTGGGCCCGATCATCCGGAGGTTCTCGACTGCATGAATACGTTAGGAGAGACTCTTCTCGATTTGAAAAGGTATAGTGAAGCGGAGGCTATTTGCCGGCGTGCGCTCGTAGGCAGAAAGAAGACTCTTGGAACAAATCATCGCGATACACTACTAAGTATCAATAATCTCGGTCTGGCACTGCGCAATCAGGATAAGCACCACGAAGCTGAGATTAATTATCGACATGCATTGATGGGTGCGGAGAAGACGCTTGGGATTGACCACCGAGATACCCTAATGTGCATGTATAATCTCGCCGGGGCATTGCACAAGCAGGGGAAGTACGATGAGGCGGAAACAATGCATCGGAGTGCGCTGGAAGGTCGTGAGAAAGTTCTAGGGCTAGGTCATCGATACACTCTTCGTAGCCTTATCATGTTGGGCACGGTGCTATACGAGAATCGAAAATACGATGAATCGGAAGTTATGTATCGACGAGCAGTTACAGATGCAGCGAGAGCTCTAGGGCCAGACCATCCTGTGACTCAGAAAAACTTTCACCACCTCTCGATGTTTCTTTATGCCCGGGCGACGAGTGCTTTGGAGGACGCATCATGACAGTGAGGAAGGGTTTATGTTTACTACGGGATCACATCATGTTGGCTATTATTTTTATCATACATCTCATGTTTTCTTTTCTTTTTTTCCCGATAAAGTAGTATTTCTCCCTTTCCTCTTGATGTACATGTTAAACGGTTTAATTCGTTTAATATCTGTTGAATTAGCTTCGTGGTCATAACTTGAGCAACTGGGGAATGTTCCGAGAACATCACCATATAAACGCTTCCTCCCAGTGTCTGTAATTTCTCCTTGGACTAGGTTTTTTTAGCTATTTTTTGCTGTATTACATACCTCACATCGATACAATGATTGACCGCTATCGAGGGGAAGAGCGGGGAACACGGTGGATTGATTTACCTGGACACTGGCAGAATCCCTACGCGTCTCAGGGAAAGAGTCACGATGGACTTCACGAAGTATGAATTTTTGCTATGCAGCTCCGGAGTTTGAGAACTGTTTCCCAACCAATTCGACCCACGTAAGTTTCTGCCGCGTGGGTGTACGCTGTCCACAGCGCCAGGATTCCTCTGCCGGGTTTCGCAATATGATACCAATAGTTGGCATACACCGTTTGTGCGACACAATACATCGTTAAATCAGGAAGCTTCCAGTCAGACATTCCATTAACAGTGAAGTAAATAGAGAATATAGTAGGAGCTTCCACGAACAGTTACATCGGAGAACTCCACATCATCCAATCTGTAACACTTCACACCACTCCCAAACTACTCCTCTCATATCCTCGCATAGGTCCAGACCGCTCGTTGATATCTCTTCTTGCAGGCGTCTGAACAGCCCCTTGTTTGAGGTTATCAGGAAGCTCCTAACAACCATACCCACACTACAACAAACAGCTTCTATTTGATGCGAGTGACCACCCATGATGCGCCCAAAGCTTTTCACCATGAGGTTATTCTGAATCGCCGGCGCTCCATACCTTGGAATCACCAGGTAGTATCCTAAACCAGCAACCCATGTCCGCAGTTGCTTATTTTCTTATTAAACACAAAGATGATTACCTTCTAAGTCTGGGAGAGGAGTGCGAGCATTGAGAAGAGAAGAAAAGTTATAGTAAAGAGATGGAAAGAAGGGAACTGAAGGGAAGCAAAGAGGGGGGAAATGAAGGAATGAGGGGAAACGAGATGAGAAGTGAAGGAGAATGGTCACTGTGATTAAAGGGAAAGCGATGGTGAAGCTGGAAGCAGAAGGAACGAAACAGTTTTCTTATTCATGTATTTAAGGACGTTTGTTTTTGCCCGTAGTTGAAGTGTGATCACAGTTAAAAGAAAAAAGATCTCCCACTCCACCTCCGACCTAAGAGCTTCTAATGTGCGCGAAAAGTCGATGAAATCATTACGATTTATGTTGCGGGCTTCATCTGGAGCTACAGGTCATTCAAACCTACCAGTCCTACAAGCACCGCTGTCCGACTCGGGTCCAACATCCCGTCAATCTCGTTCGAACCCGTTCGCTCAAAGCACTAATGAAAGAACTAGAGACACGCTCAGCTTGGGGGGGGGGGTTGCCCTAGATTTAACGCTTGATCTGTTTTCGGTACGATAATATGTTGCGTTCTCCTTTATCAGTTTTTCTCTCTTAGTAAGGTCAAGAAGGTTTCTTTTTTCCGTCTCGGAAGGGGGAAGGGGGATGTGATTTTCGCACGCCTTCCCTGGGAAGGAAACTTTGGACTTCATAGTTTACGGTCCAATTATTCAGGTTTCTAAGGTATACTATTTCTGTACTTTAGCATGTTCTGTCGTATCCTTCCTCTTCTCTCCCTGAGGGCCGCGGATGGGCTAATCGTCCGAGAAGTCACGATATAAGCAGGGTAGGATTCTTGGTCCTCTTGCCAATTCAAGAATTTTGTTTATTTATTCCCCGTCTCCTCATTTTGTGTTGCTTTGTTGGCTCTTATATGAGTGACCGGATGGATTCGGTTGGCGGAAGTGTCCCTCATCAGGGTCTGGGACTCTTGTAACAGTGTTGTTGGTTCGTGGCATTCAGTGGATCGTGGTTCGTCTTCCCCGGGGAAAGCCTAGAAATTTGCGGTCGTGGTTACTGTCGTATGTTTTACCGCACCGTAGGATTCTAGGGCACACCGAGCCATGGGATCCGAACAATAGAATCTTGAATTATTTACTCAGTATCTCGCTATTTCTACTTTCTTTCTGCCTACGAACAACCGGGCACCCTGAATATTTTGGACGAATGGAGCAGGAGGGAAGAAGGGCCCAGGAAGGTAGCATACCACCAAGAATCGGAGAACGCGAGCCTCACCCCCCACATCGCTAACTCGTGCCATGCTCAATAATTATAAGTATTTAAAAAAGGGACGGAGTAAACTTTTATGATAAAGATATGAGGTAAGAGAATCTAATTCAAGGAGCTCAATTCCCCCTCATTCCCCAACTCGCAGGAGGTCCCCCTGGTGCTATACAACCTTGCGCACTAACCTGATTGAGTCCTTACTCGGCAATCCGGGTTGAAAGACGTGGCAGTACCGAACAGACTGGCCAAGGACCGGCTGGGCTATAGAATGGCCCCCCCTCCCCGCCCCCCCCGTCTGGCTGGGCCATCCGAAATACCGAAGAGATACTGTAGCTGTGAGACAGTAAAGTTCCGCCTCCCGAGTCAACAGAAAATCCATTCATGGAAAATTCCACTCCGGTAAAGCCCCCATAATATTAACCCGACGGAACGAAGTCAATGGGCGATACCATACAACTGTCACCAGCTGCGAATTGAATCAACCATCATAAAACCAATTCCGGTTCTTCGGCCATGTACCCACCCTACATATTTTCCTGCGTTTATAGCATTCAGAACAAGAGCAATTTTAACTCAAGTAACAGGTCTTGAAAACACCATATCCGAGGAACAATTTACCAAATGTGAGTGACATATTATAAATCTCCACGCTTCAAAGCATTTACTGGTATGTTAATCATTTAAGGGAATACCCAAAGCTAGGATTTATTTTGCACTAGTTGCCACGGGTGATCGGTTTCCCGGTAAATTACATTACCCCTGATTGTGGGGTTTGGTTCCAACGTTATAATTATCTACTGTACGATGGGTATATATTTTGTTTGCAGCGCAGCACATATATCCCAGATCTTTAAACTAACTTATCTTGTTTTAAAATTTAATAGTGATACTTTTGAAAAAGCAACTATTAGTAATGCAACAAAAAAGACTCCAATCGCCAGCCTACACCCTTAGGTTAAATAGGGAAGTTCGCTCATCCTGATTTTATTCTCTGTCCGCACCACCGCTTGACTCAACTAACTAAACGGTAAATATTGCAGTATATATGAGTCGCAGCAAAGAAATCCTCCTATCTTTCGTCACCACACATATCCACTCTGGTGCACGCGAGTCCCCCCTTGCTCTGCGTACTGGGATGCTGACAAAAGAACAAGCGGCTTTATAAGGACTCCGACTGTTTGTAGCCTCGGCTACGAACGGTCTCATTGACGCTCCTGCACATCTTCCGCTCCAGGCCGTCCCTTTGACTCTCGTGTACTTCTTCCGACGGATACTTCATTTCCTTGCACGTACTTGCTAATCCAAAGCGCGTCTCCGAAACATTTATTCGGAAAAAATGAAGCAACACCCTGAGCGGGCAGAGCAGAGCCAATGACTTTCAACAACTTGTGCGATCAACAACTACCAAGGTCCGAGTAGTGTGCTCGCCTGACCTATTTGCACCCTGAGGCGCTACCTATCATCCTTCAATTCAATAAGCCAAATTCCTAATAGTAGTGTGGAACGTGGATTATGTTCTCTGTGCCGATGTCTCTTTGGGTTCTTTTCCAGTATATAATATTGGCCAATTCCGATTTTGATAATACTAGGGGTACGCATCAACCGGACGACATGTTATGTGTTATACAGGTTTTGTGCAACACCCACCCAACAATACAACCCATAAAGCCAAATTCTCGGCGACCAGCTGTACCCGAAGGCATCTTAAACGAAGGTACCACCCTCGAATACAGGTTCCGAATTCGCCAGCAGTTGGTTTGGGTCAACCCTCGTTCTTACAGTTCAATCGAGCCCTCCATAACCCCGGCTTTTCTAATGCTGCAAGTAATATCACAGGTACCAAATACGGGTATCTCTTAGGCCGCCTCACCGTAGAACACGCTGATAGGCTTTCCCGCCGGCGGCATTGGTGGAGTTGGGTTGGCTGTACGGTGTCTGATACCGCTCGTTTCGTCATATCAGACTCAAGTCCCAACCAGTATCGTCCGAGTGCTCTAGGAGTCTGCTATGCATGGCGAACCCCCGGCCCCTCGCAATCTCCACGATCGGTTCCTAACCCTAACCTTATTGCCATAACCTTATTATCTACCGCTACGGCTGGTGCTCTTTGAGTTGTCCGTAGATTGCTATTGTCCGTGCGGTGGCTGTGGTGTAGACATGTTACCTCCCGCCTGTTGCGTATGTGTATTGTACATCTCAAAGCCTTTGCGCAAGGGTATCTGAGAAGAACCGTGGGACCGCCCTTGCAAGGCGAACAGAGGAGCCCTCCGGCGTGATAAACACTTAACCGCTCATGTGCCTTCCCGTAAGCTAATATAATATTAATATTGCCCTGTAGGATTCTAAAGATGGGGGGTACGGTATCCGGAAGATTGAACCGAGGGAACCGCACGCGCTCTCTCCCGTGTTCGAGAGCAAAAGCGACATGGTGTCTAGTGAGGAGGAATTGCAAGCGAAATAATTTGTCTGTCCAGTGTATAATACTCGGTATGACTGAGTTGCCCCTCAATCTTAGGGCATTCCTTAGATTGTCATTTATCAATCCATTTTGTACTGGGTCCGATATACTGAGCCGGTATACCAATTGCGAACTTCATAACACACTACCCTATTGCGGGATACTGGCTGTGATAGTCGCCGATGTTCATTAGTAAAAAGATCTCCCCTACTCAAGGGTCCTGTCACCCCAGGAATCGAGTGATTCCATCATGGCTTGCGGAGGCTAGAGAGGATGCTATCATACAAATACTTGAGTACGGTATCCTATCGTATCAGAAGAAGAAATGGAGGACCGCCTAGTTAAGCAGGTTGTGTTGTGCGTGAGCTTGAGCTCGAAAACTGCCGTATATTATCTGGACTACCCTGGGCATGGAGGAAAAGCGATTCGGCAGAATAGGAGAAATATTCGTGAGAACTTTATTAGATGTGCTGGTTTACTTGTATCAACATCTAGATACTCACATAATGCGCTTGAAAATATTGCAGTTTCTTGTGTCTCGCTTAAACGTAAAGTAAGGTATTAATCAATACTCTTCTTAATCATTGAGACGGCAGTGAGATTTGAACGCAGTATGATACCGTTTAGTCAAGCAACACCGGTAATTCGTGGACACTGGTTCAGCATTAGCGAGGTTCCTGGTCTACACTGGAATTAACGGTATATGGTATGGTAACCTATCTCCCAAACTGGATTGTTGCCATGGCAACAAGAGCAAGACAGGTCCACAAACTTCTCACGGAACTTCCCGCTTGGTTTAGACGGGTCCGCTTGACTCCTCAGCCTCAGGTAAACGTGTCTGGCGATCGGATTTGATCCAAATCAACGGCTATCATATCCATCGAGCCCCTTACCAGAATACTCTCCCCTTCTATTATTGTGTGCGAGATATCTAGGATCCTGCTTTACATCCTACCGTAGGTTTGATCCTCGCTCTTGATGCAGATCCCACTGTTACTTGTATCTGACGTGAGCGGGTGGTGTGTTACAGGCGGATTCGACACCCTATTTAAGCGAAGAAGCGTTAGGAAGATCGGAAGCAAACGAAGAAAGAAAACGGGGCAGTACAAGTTAAAGGATAATTGTACGAACTGGGTAAGTGTACCCCTTGCACCGGGAGTAATTTTGGGTTCTACTTGTAGCTACCGTAGTGTTTCCGGGAACAAACCCTAAACTAACTCGTTATAGTGCCAAACGTCAAAGTTCTAGGGGGAATAATTCTCGATCGTGCGTACCGTACTCAAGTGCTTTAGAGAAACAAGCCAACATTTACCCCCCCCAATAGGCAAGGAAATTAGTTTCCGGACGACCGCGACGACAAGTTCGGCTCAAGCCAAGAGTTTGGTGCGCTGGAGGCAGTACAGGGGAGACTTGAGCCACAATATCTGCATATCGAAATAATAGCTCAAGCGGGGTGTTGTAAATCAGGAATTATGAAACAGTTTATGAAGGAAGGCGTGCAGAAGATACTGGGCCCAGATCATCGGGATAGGATAAGGACCATCAATAACAAAGGTATGACACTGCACCAGCAGGGGAAGTACAACGAAGCCGAGATATTCTATCGAAGTGCATTGGCGGGCTGCGAGAAAGCGTTTGGGTTAGATGATCGAGATACATTACAGAGTGCGCACAATCTCGGTGCTACTCTGCACTGTCAAGAAAAGTACGCTGAAGCTGAGATCATGCATCGGCGTGCATTGGCCGGCAGAGAGAAAGCGCTGAGGCTAGATCATCGAGAAACCTTACAGAGTGTCAACAATCTCGGTGCAGCTCTGCTCTGTCAGGGGAAGTACGACGAAACTGAGATTATGCACCGGCGCGCATTGGCCGGCAGAGAAAAAACGCTAGGGCTATATCATCGAGATACCTTACAGAGTGTCCACAATCTCGGTACGGTTCTGCATAGTCAAGGAAAGTACGACGAGGCCGAGATTATGTATCGACGTGCATTGGAGGACAGAGAAAAAGCGCGTGGGCTACATCATCAAGATACCCTACAGAGTGCCCACAATCTTAGTGCGACTCTTCATGCTCTGGGGAGGTATGACGAAGCTGAGACCACGTATCGATGTGCATTGGCCGGCAGAGAGAAAACACTAGGGCTGGACCATCAAGATACCTTACAGATTGTCCACAATCTAAGTGTGACTCTGCGTGGTCTAGGAAAGTACGACGAAGCTGGGATTATGGATCGGCGTGCGTGGGTGGGCCGGGGGAAAACGTTGGGGCCGGATCACCGAGATACCTTACAGAGTGCGCACAATCTCGGTACTGTTCTACATAGTCAAGGAAAGTACGACCAAGCCGAGATTATGTATCGACTTGCATTGGTGGGCAGAGAGGAAACGCTGGGGCTAGACAATCAAGATACCTTACAGAGTGTCATCAATCTCGGTCTGGCTCTGCACAACGAAGGAAAGTACGACGAAGCTGAGATCATGCATCAACGCGCATTGGCGTGGCGAGAGAAAACCCTTGGGCTTGACCATCGAGATACCTTACAGAGCATCCGTAATCTGGGAGCAACGCTACATTGTCAGGAGAGGTACGCCGGGGCCCGTAACGCGCCGCGACGTGGGCTCACGAGCAGAGAAGAAACGCACACGCTAGATCATCGAAATGCCCTTCGGAGTGTCAACAATCTGGGTACGGCTCTGTGTGGCCAAGGAAAGTATGACGAGGCCGAGATTATGCATCGACGTGCCTTGGTGGGCAGAGAGAAAAGGCTCGGGCTAGATCACCGAGATACCTTAGAGAGCATTCATGATCTAGGTGTAGCACTGCATTATCAGGGAAAGTACGCCGAGGCCGCAGATATGCACCGACGGGCATTGGGTGGCAGAGAGAAAACCCTCGGGCTAGTCCATCGAGACACCCTTCAGAGCTTCAACAATCTTGGCACGACCCTGCGCAGCCAAGGAAAGTGTGACGAGGCCGAGATTATGCATCGACGTGCGTTGGCGGGCCGAGAGAAGAGGCTCGGCTTGGATCATCAAGATACCCTTGAGACTGTCGACAGTCTTGGTACCACTCTGAATAGTCAAGGAAAGTACATCGAATCTGAGATTATGCATCGGCGTGCATTGGCCGGCAGAGAGAAAATGCTCGGACCCGATCATCGAGATACCTTACGGAGTGTCGGCAATCTCGGTACGGCTCTACGTAGTCAAGGAATGTACAACGAAGCTGAGATCAAGTACCTACGCGCATTGACAGGCAGAGAGAAAACGCTCGGGCTAGATCATCCAGATACCTTACAGAGTATTAGAGATCTAGCTGTGGCACTGTATCGCCAGGAAAAGTACGATGAAGCGGAGATTATGCATCGACGTGCCTTTGCGAGCCAGGATACAATGCTCCGGGCAGACCATCACGATACCTCACCTAGTTCCAACAACCTTAGTGCGGTGCTGGACGATCAGCAAAAGCACGGTGGAGTGGAAATTGTGCATCGTCATGCAGTAGTAGGCGGCGGGAACGTTCTTGGACCACGCCACCCAGACGTCCTTCAAGGTGTTTTCCGACTAGCTGTGACACTTCTTTCTGAGAGAAAATATGAAGAAGCTCAGATCATGTATGGACAGGGCCTAAGGACTATGGAAAAGGCTCCGGGGCCAGGTCATCCAGATGCCCTTGACAGTGTGAATGTGCTCGGCGAAACACTTCTTGATCTGGGAAGGTATGACGAGGCGGAGGCTATTTGTCGACGTGCCTTGGTGGGTAGAGAGAAAGCTCTGGGAGTAGATCATGCAGCTACCCTTACAAGCGCAGATAACCTTGGCCGGACACTGTATCATCAGGGAAAGTACGAAGAGGCGGAGATCATATTTCAATCTACACAGGCGGGCATAAAAAAATTGTTTGGCATATACCATCCAGATACCCTACTGAGCACCCTTCGCCTAGGTGTCACACTGCTTGATCGGGAAAAGTATGAAGAAGCTGAGATCATTTATTGGCATGCCTTGGAGGTTATGGAGAATTCCTTGGGGCCCGATCATCCGGAGGTCCTTGACAGCATGAATACGTTAGGCGAGACGCTTCTTGATCTGAAGAAGTATAGCGAAGCGGAAGCTATTTGTCGGCGTGCGATTGCGGGTAGAGAGAAAACACTCGGACCAGGTCATCGCGATACCCTTATTACTGTCAATAATCTTGATCTGGCACTGCGCAATCAGGATAGGCACCACGAAGCGGAGATTAATTATCGACGTGCATTGGTGGGCGCGGAGAACACGCTTGGGCTTGACCACCGAGATACCCTAATGTGCATGTATAATCTGGCTGGGGCGCTGCACAAGCAGGGAAAGTATGAGGAGGCGGAGAAGATGCATCGGCGTGCGCTCGCAGGGCGAGAGAAAGTCCTGGGGCTGGGTCGCCGATACACCCTTTGTAGCCTCATCAAACTAGGCACCGTACTGCACGAGAAGAAAAACTACGATGAGGCGGAGATTATATATCGACGCGCTGTTATGGAGGCAGAGAGAGTTCTAGGGCCAGACCACCCCTTGACTCAAAAAAGCTTTCACCACCTCTCCATGTTCCTCTATGCCCGAGCGATGAGTCACGCATCATGATGGAGATAAAGGTTTAGGTTTACTCCTGAATGAAATCACGCTGGCTGTTCTCATATATCTCATCCCCTTTTCTTTTTCAAATATTCACCAGTTTTATATAACTTGGGGTTCCCCTCTCCCCGATGTATGTGTTCAACGGTTTAATTCTTTTGATTGATGTTGAATTAGTTTCGTGGTCATAATTTGAGCTACTCGACAATTTTCTGAGAGCATCACCATAGAAAAGGCTCCTCTCAGTGTCTGTCATACCTCTTCTGACTAGTTATTTTTTTTATTTTCTTTGCTGTATTTCATACCTCGCATTGGTACATTAGTAGCCTACTATCGAGGGGAGGTGGAGGAGGAGGGAGAAAGTTAGATTAATTTACCTCGACACTGCTAGAATTGTTACGGGGATCAAGAGAAGAGTCACGATGGACTTCACAAAGTAGGAATTGTCGCTATGTAGCTCCGGAGCTTGAGAAATGTTTCACAAACAATTCGGCTCGCGTGGTTTTCGGCTGCGTGGGTGTACAGTACGCAGTTCACGTCGCCTGCACTCCTTTTCCGGGATTTGCAATCTGATACCGCACAGTTGGAACACCCCGTTTGTGCAACACGATTGATCATTAAATCAGGAAGCTTCCAATCCGGCGTTCCAATAAAATGTTGTAACATGACTTTGGAATATGCATCTGTCATGTCATTGACTACGACGAAATTTCTGGCACGAGTTCATCACTAGATGCGCTCATTACATGGTTGACTATAGTAGTTTCTTCGGGAACCCTATCGTAGTACTTGTTTGATTTTCTGGCTCCTGTTTCCTTTCTCTTTACCGCTATGTTGTGTAGTATCGTTGTCACTGATTTTCTTTTTCTCCTGCACGAAGTGCATGTCATGTATCATTGTAGCGCGCTTCCCTGAAGGGTAGATATGCCCCGATAGCCCTCCTGTAGGGCTTCAATCAAGCAAGGAGTACAACTCCAAACGAATTACAACGAAAAGCTTTCACTATATGCGAGTGACCATCCATGAAACGACGTGATATGCACTAACTTATTCTTTTTGCATAATTTTTATTCACAGTATTTGAATCGTTGCCCTGGTTTTTCGTGATTCTTTAGGTATCTACCGATAGACAAACAGTTTCTAAAATGCTCCACTCATTTGCTAGACACATTTTTCCCCATCGGAGACCCTCTCCTGACTCTCCGGTTTTCTCTAGAACTATTTTGTACTGTACCCACCTAGGTCGCGAGCAGCATCCAGTTAAGAACATATCATAATATATGATATACGGGATATTCCCTTAGTAAGCCCTAGGGCTAGAATTATGAAATTATTGTGGAGACTAGCTCCCGTATCTATAATTTTCCATGACATGTGGTCGTTCTGGCAGTTTTTTTTTAGAAAAGATAAGAACTGATTGGTACACGGCCCCCCAACAAAAAGTGAGATCTTTCCCGGGGATGGCTTACCTCCCGCCGGACCGGACCATTGGAGATATCATACCAAAGAAACGGGTTCGACACAATAAAGTACCACCACTCGAACCAACAGAAAATTCATTCGAGGAAGGCTCAGAGCTGCGGTGGTACCCCAGTAGTATTGATCCAACTGAACAAAATCCATAGAAATACCATAAACTATCACCATCTCCGAATTGAATCAGCCATCATATCCCCTTCCGGTGATTAGGCGGCATGCTCACCTTACATGTTTTTCAACTTTTGTATCATCCGGAAATAATATCATAGTAATTTCGTTTTAATTGCCCTGTCTTAGAAACACCACAAATGGGGGAAAAATTTGAATTGGGTATTATAATTCTGTATATTTCAAAGCACCTAGTAATAAATATTTAGAGTGAGATGTCCATTATTTATAGATACCCAAATGTAGGATTGATTCTACACTGGCCGCAGCAGATGATGTGATTGATAGTTTAATAATCCCATCAGTAGTCAGTTGTTTGTATTTGGGAGCGTGAGAGAAGATGATTGTCTGTAGTAGCATTAGGACTACTGGTTGGGGATTGTCCCATAGTATTAGTATATTGTTCCATAGTATTAGTATGGTGTGTAACTAGGCACACCCACAATCTTGTATATATAGAGGTAGATCTCCACTCACAAATGTGATGCTTTTTCTGGATCAAGTCACCTCCCTATACACTCTTGAGTGCGATTCCACACCATCCTTGCGACCCCTCACACAGCTCACCTCACGGATCTGTTGTGAAACTGAGCGATCCTCACCTATCACCATCAGTGATGAGTATATCTTTTGTTTGCGGTGCAGCAAGTATCATATTTCCCGGATTATTGAAACAGCGACGATTAGCAACGCAGCACAAAGAGCTCCAATCGGCAACACAACTCTGGGGAAGTTTCTATTCAACTCTCTCCCCACCGTCACTCAACTCAACTAACTATACGGTGAAGACGGGAGTATATAGGAATCACAACACAGGAATCGTAATGTCTTTCTATCGGTCGCCGCACGTGTCCACTCTCGTCCGCGAAATCATCAGTCCTCTGCGTACTCCGATACTAACAAGAGAACGACAGGCTTCGTAAATACTCCCACTATTCACAGCCTCTTTGGCTCTCCCCCACTACCTCCGGCGGACACGTCGTTTCCTCCAATGGTTACGTTAATCCAAACCGCATCTCCGAGACTTTTATCCGAGAAAACAAAAAAATATCCCGACGAATACCAAGAAGCATCCATGATTTCCAACAACTAACTTGGTACGATTAGTGACTACTATGATCTAGGTGTGATGCTCGCATGACTGATTAGCACCTGAGTACTCCACCCTTCTATTTAATAAACCCAATTCCTAATAGTCGTCTGAAACGTGGGTCATGCCCTCCGTACCGCTTTCTCTTTGGACTCTTCGCCCAGTATTTAAGCCTCGCAAATTCCGAGTTTTGATAATGCTGGGGGCACGCATCTACTGGACGACCACTGTATGTGCTATAGAGGTGTTGTGCAAACCGACAACGCCGCACCCCCTTAACCCTCTGTACCCGAAGCCACGTGGAATGAAAGAACAACCTTCAAATACTGATTCCGAAATTACCAATACCGGTAGTTAGTTTGTGTCAACTCCGGCTTTAGCACCTCTATTGAACCCATCATAGCTATGGTCTCTCTAGCTACATATGTACAAAGTACTATCACAGGCGCCAAATAGTGATGAGTCTCAGGCCACCTAGCAGTCGAACCCGATAATGGGCTTTCCGGCGGTTAGTATTGGTGGAGCTGGGTTGGCTGTATGGTACCGGCCACCACTCGTTTCATCATGTCGTACCCGGGCCCCAACCAGTATCCTCTGGGTATGATACTTCGGGTGACTGCCTGTCGCTCATCGCGAACCCCTGGTCCCCTCGCAATCTCTATGATCAATTGCTGAACCCTAGCCTTATAGCCCACAACTATGATACCTCTTCGGCTTGTGCTCTTTGAATTGCCCACAGATTGTTTTTTTTGGTGTGGTGGCCGTGGTATACGCCTAGCGCCTCCAGCCAGTTGCGTAGGGAATCTGAGAGGAATCGTGGCATCGCCCTTGTATGGCGAGCAACGGAGCACTCCTGCGCGATGGACGCTTAAACACTCCTGGGTCTCCGGAAGACCTAATATAGGGTATTGTCCCTTATTCTGCAGACGCTCCGGTATTCGGTAGGTTGAATCGGGGGAGCCATGTTCATCTTTGGTCAAGATTCCAAGAATACCGAATCTTTACTTCTTTGTCTAGAAAAAAAAAAGAACAATTTTGTACCCCGCGGGCTGTATAACAGCTTCCAACACAGAACACAGCTTCCTCCTCCATGACTATTCGTGATGGGCAAACCTTTCACCTCGCTATGAGCCTGGGCTTTCCTACGTCGTTGTAGAGGCTAAGCTACCGCTGGGCTAGGATATATCGCGCGAGTTGCCTAGGAAACATGGCAAGACAGTGTTTTAAGTACCTGGTAGGGTTGGAATACGCGCGGTTATGGTGAGGATACTACTCGCGCGTCTTGGCCGGGGACTCCAGCAAAACACTGGTCGGCGGGGGCCCCCGGCAAAGGCGCGCGAGTACTGTACGAGGCTGGCGTCAAAAATCCAGAACAGAATTGCATGTAATAATCAAAACCATACTACTTCACGCTTCTCCTTCAATGCATTCTAAAGCTGTAAAAAGATCGAAAAATTATCACAATAACCCAAAATTTTTTCGAATATCTCTACAAGTGCTCACGGATTATTAAAGAATTGCAGGCTACTTCGGCATCATTTTTGACGCCAGCCTTGTAAAAACTTGGATGCTAATCACACCAGAAGCGTGGGTATTGTGGGAGACCTTTTGTGTAAGGTGGAGAAGAGGGCGGCGTTGTCGTTAAGGTGCAGGGGAAACAAACGGGGATAAATAACATGATGAAGACGCACTCCATGACTCTCAGATGCAGGCCATCTCCTCTTATCGTAGTCTACGTCTTGGCCAGCCACGATCCTGACAGTGTGGCGCTGAGCACTAGCAGGGATTACTAAAACTTACTACCTCCGTAGAGCACGATTACACAGCTACTTTTACTAGTCTAACAGAATCTGTGACGAAATAAGGATTCCACTCCGTTACCGTAAGGGGAATAAACAACGGGGGCCGCCAAGACCGCAGTAGCGCTGGTAATAACAGGGAGTAGAAACCGAGGGAGAGGAGGGAGAGGAAATGATGCCATTTAAGAAAAGTAAACACTGGCTACGGATCGGCACGCAGGTAAGGACATGGCTATAGTAAATTTACAGTAAATAAACAGAACGAACTTAAAAAAAAAAAATTTAAACGACGACAACTTTTGAAACAGCGAAACCAAAATGCCCAAACAGCGGCAATTAGTAATGCAACACGGAATACGATTCTGACGGCCAACGCGCGGCTTTTAGGATAAGTGCCGCTCACCTCTCTCTCTCCGCTCTATCGCTTTTACACAACAAACCGACCAGACCGTAAAGGCAGAAGCATATATGAATCGCAAGAAAAAGCATCCTCCCGTCTTTCCATCAATCACCACAGATATCCACTCTTGTCTACACGGGTCTCCCTCTCGGCCGGGTACAGTACTGCCATGCTAATAAAATATGATTAACCATGCGAACAAATGAAAGAAAGACAGACTTCATAAAGACTCCCACTGTTCGTAGCCTCCACTCCTCATAGCCCCTTCGACTCTCCCGCTCTACTTCCGACAGATCAATTATTCCTCTAATGGATGCGTTTATCAAAAGAGTATATCTGAAATCTTTTTCAGAAAAAATTTAATCGAACAATATCCTGGGTGTACCGAGCAGAATCCGTGATTTCCAACAACTAGTACAATCAGGGATTACAATACAAAGATCTAGGTGGAATTCCCGCGTGACTGATTAGCACGTGGGGACACCATCCACCACCGTTCAATTCCATTCGCCCGATTCCTAATAGTTGTCCAAAACGTGGGCCATGTCCCCTTTACTTCTGTATCTTTGGGTTCTTAATCTAGTTTATAAGCTTCACCGATTTCGACTTTAGATACGGTAATACTGGGGACACATATCTACTAAGCGACCCACAACGTGTGTTATACCGGTATTGTCCAACACTCTTCACACACTAAAACTGACAGATCTAAGTGAGACTATAGCGCGCTGCCGGGGAAAACGGTAAACTTCAATGGTATTGATCTGGGGAAAAACGGATGCCTTGCTCAACTCTCACCACATCGATGGAAAAGGCAAATCTAAATAGAAAGCACAAAGGGAATTCTCCTCATGGACCCCTTCCTTTCCGAAACTTTTCACCAAAACCAAGGATGAAACTATTCTCTGCGATCCCCCAGAAGAAAACAACCAGCCAACCATTTACATCGACAAGAAACCTCTATCCTATTCTTCCTGCATTCCATCTATTTCCTGCTTCCTTACTACTGGCGTTCTCCCGTTCTCCGTTCTCCCTCTTCGAATAAATTCTATCAATGTCTTCCGTGGTCTTCCATCACATGCATAGTCCCTTTTCCACCTCTCGGATTTCCTGCATCAACAACAAAGCTACATTCTCGGTGACCCACTATACATGAAGACATCTGGAGTGGGAGCACCGCCTTCATGAACTAATCCCAACGTTACCGATAGTTAGTTTGAATTAACCCCTATTCATGCGCCTCTTTCGAGCCAGGACGATGTGCGTTTTTGTACGATAGCCTCCCGCCGACTACACTATTGTGCTGCCTGGGTCTATGCGCGCTTTTGAGTAGGCAGAGCCTGGATTTCCCAGTTTTATTCAAATGTCAGTGACTATATACCGAGTGATGACGCATGAGTACGCGGTAGGTTCGAACTTCAAACCTCGAACCGCGTTTCCCTAAACGAGTAGGGGGGGGGAGAGTAGAAAAGCAGGTACGTTGTTATGATAAGCCAGCACTACCATCGCTATGGCAGTGGCACCTAGTCGAGGTCTGCATCCGAGCCTTGAGCCTGACCGTGCCTACAATTTTTATATACCAAATCTCGATATTGCCCCAAATCAAGAATTTCCGTAGATACTTTTGCATCCCCCCCCCCCCAGCGAGCTAGAAGAATATAAATGCAGTGCACACACACACCTCAAGTATTCTAGGTCTCAGGCAAGTAGTCGTGCTTAGCATTGTCATTCTTAGGAAAACGGAAGGTTGGTTTTGTTACGATATGATACATCATGCTTACGCCACGAGCTAGTACCTCACCAACGAAACCACAAAAGTACTAATGTGTAAGACAATATAGCAGGGCAGTGATCTTGAATGTTTACTGTCTTACGCCTCAATTGAGCAAATGAAAATTTTCATCCACACAGGCACCGGATTAATTATATCTTGCAAATTTAATTTTTTGGGGTACTGGCCTAGAATGCAAGGAGTAGTATATAAACGGTCGTTACGAGCACAGCCATCACTCCCCCTCCTCCTCATCCACCTTCTATATCTCCCAACCAAAAATCAACTACAACTACAACTACCAAAGCTATCATCATCATCATCATCATCATCATCATCACCTACATTATCACTCCTCCAACCTATTAATCGATTATAACCAACAAAATGCAAGATCCCCGCATTCAACAACTCAAAACCGCCCACTCCCAACTCAGAAAGAAGATCAACGATCTCCTAGGAGTTCACAAAAATGCCGTAGCGGACCCTAGACTGACCCCGAATGCCATTTCCGCACTCAGCGCAGAGCTGGATCGGAAACTGCAGCCGATGTACGATGAGATGCATGGGATCGCGGAGGATTTGGAGTTGCAGGGGGTTAAGGTCTAAGTTACTAGCGCTTCAATTGAAGATGGGCCAGGATGAGAGACGAGCTGGGATGAGAGAGAGAGACGGCCGGGTGGGGGGGGAATTGTAGGCGGGTAGCTTTCTGGGAAATTTAAGGGATGTTTTGGAGCATTTTCATAATTGATATACTATATATTAATTTTATTTATTTATTTGAGCTTTGCAGGTGCACCGACTGCTAGATATATTACACGAAAGCAAGACTAAGATGCGCAAGTCCATAAGAAGTATATGATTGAAACTATGGATAACTGAGCCTTGCTATATCTAGCACTCCCAAACACCATCACAAAACGCTCTTGTAACCCTCACATCACCGCCCCCCCAAAAAAAAGAAGAACGAAACGACACAACCACACTCGCTAGTAGCAATAATACCACCACTAACCAGATGGAAATCCTATTGATCCGACCGCCCAGGGGCCCATAACCAAAAACAGCAAAAAAAAAAAAATTGACACTCTACTCGATTCCTATGAGGAAGCCTTTGCGATGTCTGAGCTCATCATGGCCTTGTCCTTTCTAATACTGCAAGCAGGATTACATGTTCTAACCATAGATATATCTTATGCCTTCCAACAGTCGTACTCGATGATATCGTAGCTTGATTGATCGCTTACCCGGAAATACGGGTTGGAAAATGTGTACTAAGAAGGGCGTGCGACAGGCCAAAGACTGGACTTGCTGCGGCACGGTTTGCCCCCTCCCCCCTGACCGGACCATAGGGAATACCGACGAAATAGCGTAGAGACAATGAAGCCCCCTCTCTCGAACCAACAGAAAATCCATGGATGAAAAAATTCCCAGCTGCGAGGAAAACCCCAATACCACCGATCCAAGGGAAACGAATCACCTGCTGCGAAATGGGTCAGCCATCATAACCACTTCCGATGCTTAGGCCGCATGCTCACCTTACATGATTTTCAACTTTGGAATTTATCCAGAATAATTAGTAATTTCGTTTCTTTTAAAAACATCACATCGGGGGAAAGTTTTGTAATTATGAAAAAATGAGAGTTACATATTATTATAACTCCATATTTCAAAGCACCCATCGATAGATCTTCAAGGTGATATGTCCATTATTTAAAGATTCCTAAAATTAGGATCGATTTACACTAGCTGCCGCAGATGACCGGTGTGGAATTGTTTTCCGTATAGCGCCTCAAAGAATCGTGGTAAGTTGACAAAACAGGACTCGCAAATTATCGTGATAGTGACCTCCTATTAAACCGTAGGATAGTGTCACAGGGAACGGACTCGCTGGTATATCGTATCGCTGGGTAAAGAAGAGATGAGAAAAGAACACAAGAGTGGACCCAATTGCACGTGGGTGGAAGTGTTGTCTATTGCGTTGTTCTCTGCAGGTTGCCTTGTGCTAGCTAAGGTAGGAAGGTGGGGAGTGCTTAAGAGGACAAAATTCCCTGCCAAGCCTCGCCCCCTTCTACGACAAGAAATTCTATGGAGCAAATACCCCATAGTACAGGACCTAACCCTCCTAACCTCTCACTCTCCCTCACCGGTCACTTGGTGGTGATCGCCCATAAATTATGTTACTTTTAATTGCAGAGTTTGGGCATATATCTGCTGTATGATGAGTATTTTTTTTGTTTGCAATTCAGGAAGTATATCACGGATTTTTGAACTACTTGTCCACGGGTTCTAAATGGAGACGACTTTCGAAACGGCAACGATTAGCAACGCAACACGAAGAACTCTAATATCCAGCGCACAGCTTTAGGGCAAATGAGCAAATTCTCGTTCAACTTCCTCCCCGCACCATCGCTCAACCCAACGAACTAAACGGTAAAGACAGGAGTATATATGAATCGCAGGACAGGCTATACTCCTCCTATTGTTCGATTGGTCACTACACATATCCACTCTCGCCCACCCAAGTCTCCCTTTCCTCTGCGCGCTCCAATGCTATGGGAGAGACATCTTCATCGAGACTCGTACTAGATGTAGCCTCCGCTCCGCACAATCCCTCTGAGTCTCCTAAACTGCTTCCTACGGACACATTATTTTCTCCCATCAGGAATTAATCCAAAAATTACTACGACCAACGACTGACTACCAATGCCCAGGAAGGGTGCTCTGTTGACCGAATGACACCTGGATACGCTATCCACCACCCTTCAATTTGGCGAGCCCAATTCCTAATAGCTGTCTGGAATGTGGATCACACCCTCTTTACCGCGGTCTCTTTGGGTTCTTTCTCTAATATAAACTTCCCAATTCCGAATTCAGATTGGGGGCACATACAGCATCTACTAAACGATCTACCACGTGTTATACCTGTATTGTATGAAACCCTCAACACACCGGAGCCGGTGGATCTATGTCCCCAGTAGCTCGATGTGCCCGGGGGCATCTAGAGCAAAAGCGCTACCTTCAAGGACTGCTTCCGGGTTTACCAATAGTTTGAATTAATCCCCATCCATACACTTCTATTGAGCCCACCATAACCTCGGTCCTTCTAATACAACAGGTGCTATCGCGGGCGGTAAACATAGATATCTCTCTAGCTGCCCAGCAGTCAAGGTGCTCTAGGAGATCGTCTCTTTTAGAAAGCAATGGGCTAACCGGAGCCAGGACGATACCGAACGACTATGAAACTAACCGGCGATGACCAAATGCGCTGTGAAAAAACTCTGCACAACCAAGAGAGGGGAAGTTCACCAAGTCGCTCCGCAACTTGCTCTATTCAATGACTCTCTCTCACTTCTTCCAGGACTCCACGGCTAACTAACCTATCTGACAGGAAAAGACAGGATTTTAATTAAGCGACAGGGATCTCCTCCCGTATCCTTCCTGCGACCACCGCATACCGGTATCTCTAATACCTCCGACACTAGTCTCCATTTCCTCCGTGCGCTCCCACACTAACAAAAGAGAGAACAACCAATAGGCTCCTCAAAGACTCTCCAATTACCTTCCGTGCTCCTATTGACTTCCGTGCTCCCGTGCTAACAAAATAAATACAGGAACAAAGACTCCCGACGGTCTATAACTCTCTTGCCGTTCATATCCTTCTCCATCGGAAGCGCTTCTCCAAAGCGCACGAGAATCTCCGCTCCAACAAAGCAAATGCGCCAACAAACAAGTGGCAGGAGAGGACAGTGTTGTTAATCACCGATGCTCCACGGTAGACTATGTCTACCATCCTATCACGTAGAACATGCTAGAAGATTAGCGGAGGAATCACCGGAGTCAGACAGTCGGAGAAGTATGCGAAGTGAGGGGTCAGAATGCATATTGAAGCGGGGAAGTCTGGTGGAGAAGAGGGGTAAAACTGATGGCGTGAGAAAATGAAGAAATGGTGTGATTTCTGTTCAGAAGACTCCCGGCAGAGTTGCAATTGATTTATGTATTTAAAGGGCCCTCTCCAGCCCGGTTTGGAGAGGTCGAAGGTCACCAAAAGAAAGCAAGTCTGTCTCTAGTATATTCACTTTTTCGTCTCTTTATACAACTCGTTCCGACACCACCTCCATCCCACTCATAATCTTTGATAGACAGAACAGGAGGGAACGAATAAAAGGCAACCTCGGGAAACGTACAGTGAATATGAAGGCGGGTAATAGAAGGATGGGTAGAGATGCCGACGGACAGATATGTCAGCGGACAAGAGAACAAAGCCATGAGCATGCCGAGCAGCATCCATGATTTCCAACAACTAGTACAATCAGTGATTACGATACCAAGATCTAGGTAGAATTCCCGCGTGACTGATTAGCACATGGGGACACCATACGCCACCCTTCAATTCAATTAACCCGATTCCTAATAGTTGTCCAAAACGTGGACCATGTCCCCTTTACTTCCGACTCTTCGGATTCTTGGTCTAGTTTATAAAATTCACTTATTTCGACTTTATATATGGTAATACTGGGGACAAATATCTGCTAAGCGACCCACAACGTGTGTTATACCGGTATTGTCCAACACTCTTCACTCACTAAAACCGACAAAGCTACATTATTCTCGGTGACCCGCTATACATGAAGACATCTGGAATGAAAGCACCGCCTTCATGAACTAATCCCAACTTTACCAAAAGTTAGTTTGAATTAACCCCTATTTATGCGCCTCTTCCGAGCTAGGACGATGTGCGTTTTTGTATGACAGCCTCCCACCGACTACACTATGGTGCTGCCTGGGTCTATGCGCGCTTTTGAGTAGGCAGAGCCTGGATTTCCCAGTTTTATTCAAATGTCAGTGACTATATACCGAGTGATGACGCATGAGTACGCGGTAGGTTCGAACTTCAAACCTCGAACCGCGTTTCCCTAAACGGGTAGGGGGGAGGAGAGTAGAAAAGCAGGTACGTTGTTATGATAAGCCAGGACCACTACCGCTATGGCAGTGGCACCTAGTCGAGGGCTGCACCCGAGCCTTGAGCCTGACCGCGCTTACAAGTTATATATACCAAATCTCGATATTGCTCCCATATATAGAATTTCCATACATGTTTTGCATCCCACCCCCGCAAGCCAGAAGAATATAAATGCACTGCACAAACACGCCTCGAGTATCCTGAGTCTCAGGCAAGTAGTCGCGCTTAATCTTTTCTCACTCTTGTGGAAACGGGATGTTGGTTTCACAACGGTATGATACGTCATGCAATAAGCCACGAGCTAGTACATCACCAAAAATACTACAAAATGACTTACGTGTAAGACATTATCAAGAGCAATATATTGCAGGCAGTGATCTTGAATTTTTACCGCCCTACACCTCAACTGCACAACATTATATCTTGCAAATTCAATCTTTCTAGATACCAGTCCATCGTGCAAGGAGTGACTTAGTATATAGATAGTCGTTACGAGCATAGCCATCCCCCCCCTCCTTCTCCTCATCCTCCTTCCACATCTCCCAACAAAACATCAACTACCACTACCACAGCTATCATTATCATCATCACCTACATAACCACACCTCGAACCTGTTAATCGATTCTAACCAACAAAATGCAAGATCCGCTAATCCAACAACTCAAAACCACCCACAGCCAGCTCAGAAAGATGATCAACGATCTCCTAGAAGCTCACCACAAGGCTGTAGCGGACCCTAGACTGACTCCGAACGCCATTTCCGCACTCAGCGCAGAGCTGGATGAGATACTGCAGCCAATGTATGATGAGATGCATGGGATCGCTGAGGATTTGGAGTTGAGGGGTGCCAAGGTCTAAGTTATTAAGGCTTTGATTGAAGATGGACCAGGTTGAGAGGGAGACGAGCTGGGATGAGAGAGAGAGAGACGGCTGGGGGGGGGGGGGGCATCGTAGGCGGATAGCGGTCTGCGGAATTTAGGGGATGTTTCAGTGAATTTTCATAGTTGATATACTATAAGTTTTATTTTTATTTGTTTACGAAGGATGTGATTAAGACTATGAATAACTGTATTGGAAATCATGGATCCTGTTCGGCATGCCCATGAGTTTGCTCCCTTGTCCGCTGGCATATGCGTCTGTCGCCATCTCTACCCATCCGTTTATTACCCGTCTACATATTCTCTGTACGCAGTGTTCTCAGCCGTCCGGGGCCCCCGTAGGGCCCGGCGGGGGGACTGCCAAGACCCCCGGACGAGACGGGACGGCAAAATGTCGTCCGCCCCCGTCCTTGAGCTTCCAGGACGGCCGTCATTAGGAAGGACGACAAGCCCCACGGTCTGAGACGATTTTAGATAGGGGAGAATGGGGGACGGTGGGGGACGGTGGGGGACGGCACGGGACGGCGGGGGACGGCAGGGGACGGCGGGTGATGGTGGGTGACGGCGGGTGACAGCCCGGTACTATCAAATCCATCCTATCCGCGCCGTGTTCCTACACCCTCTGAGAGTAATTCTAAGATCACCAAATGAAAAACACGCTGGTGATGCGCTCGTTGTAAGTTACTCTCGCTTGATCTTAGCATAAATTATCACTCGGTTTTGACATAGAATCGCATGGAGAGCACACTTAAGGCGTTAGAGCTACACTCATTAGGCCTTCGTTCTTCCTCGGTCATTTAAATCTCTTTTTTTATTTATTTTCGTTGACAGCTTCTTCTCTTTCTTTTTTGTCTAAGACACTAGCTAGTCACCGTTCATGATCATACTATAGTAGCCAAACACGATTGAAATTGATATCTATTTGGCAAAATAAATCTGATCGGAAGCCCACGGGCCACTGCTAGAATCAAGCTTTTCTCAATCACTTAGCATTTCAACAAGTGGACTACATATCAAGAATCCTATATCACGCTTGTAGTTCTAATATTGTCCAATACTAGTATAAATTCTAAGCATGCTAACTATTATTACTATTTGTCTTTAGTTAATCCACGGAAAGGAAATTAGACCCGGGAGGGTGAGACATTTATGTGGGGGACGGCGGGGGTAACCGTCCTTTGCTCACAATTGTCGGGCAAGTTGACAAAAAGACGGGACGGGACGACGAAATGTCGTCAGTCCTCGTCCTGGCCCAGGACGGACGGACTGCCCCGTTGCGAACACTGTCTGTACGTTCCCGCTGCCGGCTGTTTGTTCGTTCCCACCCGCCCACCTGTCTGTTCCCGCCTGTTCACTCCCCTCCCACCACTTGTTTGTTGGCGCATTTGCTTTGTTGGGGCGCGGTTTCTCGTTGTGCCCTTTGGAAAAGCACTTCCGATCGAAAAGGGTATGAACGGCAAGGGAATTAAAGACCGTCGGGTGTCTTCATCCCTGTGTTCTTTTGTTAGCGCGGGAGTGTGGGGGGCAATTGGAGAGTCGTCGAATCTATTGTTTGTTCTCTCCTTTGTTAGCATGATTGATAGATAGCATGAGAGCGCACAGAGGAAATGGAGACGAGTGTGGGAAGTGTTAATGATACCGGTACGTGGTGATCACACTGGCAGTGTATGTAGTGATTGCAGGAAGGATAGGATAGGCGATCTTTGTTTCTTATTTATACTCCTGTCTTCTCCTGTTAGTTTGTTCCGTTAGTTGTGGAGTGCGAGCCAGCAGAGAGGAAGTCGTTGAATAGAGCAAGTGGGGAACCGACCTTGGTGAACTTCCTCGCTTTTTGTTGTGCAGAGTTTTCCACAGCCTATTTAGTCATCGCCGTTTCGTTTTGGGATTGCCCTGTACCCGGTTAGTTGTCACTTTCTAAAAGAACAAAACTAACAGGTGCATTGCCAAGTATGATATATCATACAATTAGGCCACCAGATTTTGTTCCCTTCCTCTTCTTTTCTTAGTTAATTGCCTTTCGAGCTAGAAACGTGATCAACACTTAATATGTTAACTTAGATCCCCCTTGCCTAGGTTCCCTAGCAATCCACAACTTAAGGTTCATACACGAAGGACGATTCATGATTAGTGATGGCCACGATCAGATCATGATCGAGTTTTGCTCGAGCAGATCGTGCTCGATCACCCTCGATCACAAGGGTCACTCGATTAGGGGTACTGCTCGATCACTCTATCTATATATGTTATGCCTATATCCATCTTGGTAATCATGTGATATTACCTATTTATATAAAAATTCTCTAGACCGCACACTCGATAACATATCCTCGACACCAAACTCTACTATTGATTCTTTAACACGCTTTACCTCTCACTTCTCTTTCCTACAATGTCCTCGCTCTCATAGTCTCCTACGACATGCCGGGCGTCCTAGATGGTGCCCGTATGCTTCAAAATATCTGACAACATCTACACTTCTTGCCCGTCTCCGAACGCGTGGTGGAAGGCTATCGCCTCCGGAGTGCGACCATAAGGATCCTGTCGGTTAGCTAAAGGCAAACAGCTGACCCGCAATACGGAAGTGACCCGAACCAAGTCCATTTATACTCATATAGGAAGCGGGGGGTCCCCAGACACCTAGCCGGTTCTTCGGTATAAAGGAATACCGAATATTGATGGTTGTGATGATTGTCGAAACAAACTCAAGTTTTAAATTGGTTGAGAGTAAGGATTTTCCGCGTGCTATTAGCATACCCCCATGGTGAAGAAAAGTTGACCGTGGCCGGCTAGACTCGAGCATAATCGACTATACTCGATCAGTGGGCATGCTCGATCAGGGTCTACCAATTTGATCGATCATTCGATCATGAGGTCGCCCCGATCAGATCATGCTCGAGCAGAACCCCAATGATCTGCTCGATCATGATCTAGGCCATCACTATTCATGATATGAGCCTACACCCCCATAGCAAATAGGGTGCCTCACACAATACTAGTAGACACCTAATAAGGCATACCATATCTAAGCCTACGAAGACCGAGCCCCTGTTAGTCCGATGCAATGTACTGTGCAGAATGCATCGTGCCAGGGAAGCCTGAAATGCATGGAATCAATCACAAGTTCAGGCCGAGCAAACCTAATATAAAATATGCGCAAACTCAGACGCTCACCACGTTAAGTTTAGAACTAGCCCCCGAATTTCCGCTTCCCGGACTAACCCATCTGGCTGAGCCGACCTCAATTCTACCCCGGCAGCCTTTTAGAAATCAATAGACTAAGCGGAGCCAGGACGATACCAAACGACAATGAAATGAAATGGCGATAACTAAATGCGCTGTGAAAAACTCTCCACAACCAAAAGCGTGGAAGGTCACCAAAGTTGCTGCTTAATTCGCTGTATTCAACAACATACACACACTCTCGCTCTCTCTACCACTCCACCGCTCCATGGATAACTAAACTGACAGGAAAATATAGCAGTATTAATAAAGGAAATATATCTCCTATCCTATCCTTCCCGCGATCACCACGTACCGGCATCTCTAGCACTTCCCCCACTCGTCATCGTTTCCTTTGAGCACCCTCGTGCTATCAATCATGCTAACAAAAGAAATAACAAACGATAGACCCCACAAAGACTCTACAATTGCCTTCCATGCTCCCGTTGACTTCCGCGCTCCCATTGCCTTCCACGCTCCGACTGCCTTCCGCGCTCCCTTGCTAACAAGAGAAATGTAGGAACGAAGCTCCCAACGGTCTATGACTCCCACTGCCGTTCACATCCTTTCCCTCCGGAATTGCCCTGCCAAAGCACGCAACCAAAACTTCTGCCCCAACAAAACGAATGTGCTAAATCAACAAACGAGTGGAGGCCGGGGAGAGAACAGGGTAGCGGACAAATGTGCGGGCGGGAACGGCGAAGTGGAAGGCACCGGGAACGTAGGGTGGATAAACGGGCAAGCAATAGCAGTGTTCCCAACGGGCCAGGTAGGACATGCCGAAGGAAAGACGGGCCTGTCCTGCGAGAATTTCTGAGGATCTAGCCTGGCCGGAACCTATAGGCCTCGAAGTAACACAGCCGGGCCCGGCCTCACCTGCTTATGGGCTATATAGGATTTGTACCACCCGCCTTTTGGAGCTCGCTTAGACATATCTTTTCTTCCCTTTTGCTTCTAACTTCTGTTCAACGTGACCCGAGTTCTCCCAAGCTTTCACCTGTCTAGCGAATTCTCTCTATGCATTACTAGGCAGTCCAGTAGTAGCACCTGTTCCAAATGATTTATTTCTGGTAGAATGGACAAGTTAAAAACCCTAGCAAATTATAGGTGTTTATCCACATTCTCGTGAGTGAAACCTCTTGCGGGCTCGCCGGGACAGGGGAAACAGTGAGGGATGAGAGCCAAATGCGAAGCGTTTGGAAACTTTTTCTAAATTTGACCCCTCGGTTTCCATGACAACAGTTTTGCAATGCCAACGGTCCGGCCTATAGGCGCCCACCAGGCCTGATAGGCGTAGGCTGATGGAATTCGGCCTATATCGGCCTAGGCCATTCCTCTTAGTGGCCTGCCGTGGCCCGGCCGACGGCCTATAGGCTGGCCTACGAGCGACCTGGCCCGTTGGGAACACTGGCGTTAACTCGTGCCTACCTTTTAGGTCCGCCACTATCCCCTCCGTCCCCAGCAGCATCCACACGATTTCGGCGTTGCGGTACTTGGCTGCCCAGCTGATAGGCTGTCGACCGTTGCGGTTAAAAGCGTTGCAGTTGACGTCTTCGCGCGGAAGTAGGAGTCTCGCAATCTGTTACTCCGCATGCATGGCGGATCAGATGATTGGCGTTTTGCGGTGTCTCTCCTGTGGTTCAGGAATGGGGTCTTCGCGGCTCAAGCGGTGCTCAGCGATCTCTCGGCCGTTGCGCCGCCCGGCTTGTGCAAGTGGGGATGAACCTTCCCCATCCAGCAACCTTGGGTTATGCGCGTTTTTGGTTAGGCAGATCCTGGGTTTTCCAGGTTTATTCAAAATTCAGTAGATTTATACCGAGTGATAATCCATGAGTAAAAAGTAGGCTCGAACTTGAAACCTCGGATCGTGTTTCCCTAAACTGGTAAGGGGGAGGAGAGTGGAAAGCAGGTGTGTTATTATGATATGCCAGCACTACCACAGCCATGGAAGAGGCACCTAGTCGAGTTCTGCACCGAGCCTTGAGCCTGATCGCTCCTACAAATTGTATATACCAAATCTCAACAGTGCCCCCATATCTAGAATTTCCACACATGTTTTGCATCCCACCCCCTGCGATCTGGAAGAATATAAATGCACTGCACAAACATGCCTCGAGTATCCTGAGTCTTAGGCAAGTAGTCGTGCTTAGATTTGGCACTCTTGTGGAAGCGGGATGTTGGTTTCACAACGGTATGATACGTCATGCAATAAGCCCCGAGCTAGTACATCACCAACAATACTACAAAATGACTTACGTGTAGGACATTATCAAGAGCGATATATTGCAGTGAAGTGATCTTGAATGTTTACTCTCTTACACCTCAATTGCACAACCTTGTGTCTTACTAATTTAATTTTTTTCAGGTACTATTCCATCATGCAAGGGGTAGTATATAGAGAGTCGTTACGAGTACAGCCATCTCCCTCCTCCTTTTTCTCACTCATCCTCCTTCTACACTTCCCAACAAAACATCAACTACCACCACCATAGCTATCATTATCAACACCTACGAATCACACCTTGAACCTATTAATCGATTCTAACCAACAAAATGCAAGATCCGCGAATCCAACAACTCAAAACCGCCCACAGCCAACTCAGAAAGAAGATCAACGATCTCCTGGAAGCTCACAGCAAGGCTGTAGCGGACCCACTGACTCCGAACTCCATTTCCGCACTCAGCGCAGCGCTGGATCGGAAACTGCAGCCGATGTATGATGAGATGCATGGGATCGCTGAGGATTTGGAGTTGCAGGGGGCTAAGGTCTAAGTTACTAGAGCTTGGATTGAAGATGGGCTAGCATGAGAGGGGGACGAGCTGGGATGAGAGAGAGAGATGTCCGGGGGGGGGGGCATTGTAGGCGGATAGCGGTTTGAGGAATTTAGGGGATGTTTGAGAGAATTCTCATAGTTGATATATTATAAGTTTTAAATATATTTGTTTATGAAGGATGTGATTAAGACTATGAATAACTGTATTGGAAATCATGGATGCTGTTCGGCATGCCCATGAGTTTGTTCCCTTGTCCGCTGGCATATGCGTCCGTCGCCATCTCCACCCATCCGTTTATTACCCGTCTACATATTCGCTATACGTTCCCGCTGCCGGCTGTTTGTTTGTTCCCGCCCGCCTACTTGTCCGTTCCCGCGTCTTTACTCCCCTCCCGCCACTTGTTTGTTGGCGCATTTGCTCTGTTGGCGCGGAGGTTCTCGTTGTGCCCTTTGGAAAAGCACTTCTGACGGCGAAGGGTATGAATAGCGAGAGAGTTATAGACCATCGGGTGTCTTCATCCCTGTGTTCTTTTGTTAGCGCGGGAGCGTGAAAGGCAATAATTGGAGAGTCTTTGAATCTATTGTTTGTTCTCTCCTTTGTTAGCATGATTGATAGCATGAGAGCGTACAGAGGAAATGGAGACGAGTGTGGGAAGTGTTAATGATACCGGTACATGGTGATCGCACTGGCAGTGTTTGTGGTGATCGCAGGAAGGACAGGGTAGGTGATCTTTGTTGATTATTTATACTCCTGTCTCCTCCAATTATTTTGTTCCGTTAGTTGTGAAGTGCGAGCGAGCAGAGAGGAAGTTGTTGAATAGAGCAAGTGACGGACCGACCTTGGTGAACTTCCTCGCTTCCGGTTATGCAGGGTTTTTTACAGCCGATTTAGGCATCGCCTTTTCATTTAGTATTGCCCCGCACCTAGTTAGTTGTCACTTTCTAAAACTAACAAGTACATTGCCAAGTACTGTACATCATACCATTAGATCACCAGCTTTTGATCCCTTCCTTTTCTTTTCTTAGTTAATTACCTTTCGGGCTAGAAGCGTAATATAACCTTATTATGATAACTTACAGTAGACCCCCCCGGGTCCCCCAGCAATCCGTAATCCAAGTTTTATACATGAAAGATGATTCATGGTATGAGCCAACATCTCCATAGCAAATCCCGTGCCTCGCACAATACCGGTAAAAGTACCGGGAAAATTCATTTCGCGCGCGGCCATAACAACGGAACCCCAACCAATATAAAATGCTCACCTACACAACCACGACGGTTCAGATAGTGATGAAAATTGAGATAGATAATAAATAAATATAACAGAATCTTGATATAAAATTACAGAAGAAAAAAATCAATACTTTGTATACCATCCCTTTACACTCAACACAGCAGCTACTCTTCTAGGCATAGACTCCCACAAGCTCTCCAAAAACTCTCCTTCAATATCCTGTGTCCAAACCACATTGAGAGCCTCTGCTAAACATCTTCTAACAGTATCTGGACCCATTTTAGTCTTCTGAATGTCAGGAAAGTGTTGATGTAGCTTTTCCTTCATCCTCTTCTAACAATGGTTAATGGGGTTAAAATCAGGTGAATTGGGTTGCCATTCCATTACCTGTATGTTGTTTTCCTCAAACCAAGTCATATTATCTTTTTGCAGTATGTATCTTTGCACCATCCTGCTGAAAGATAGGATCCCCAATTGTGTCCTCCACTTCCTGTAAAGTATCAAGCCAACCATCCTCCAAAACTCCAATATATACAAATCTATTCACACTCTTCTCAAAAATAGGAATCAGAGGACCCTTATTTTTACCCCAAATACAAGCCCAAACCATCAGCTTTATCCCAGGCCCCTTTGATACCCCCTGGGTGCACTCCTTATGCCACTTTTCCTCAGGTGTTCTAAAGACCCAAATACTCTTTAGATCTTTAGACTTTTCAACCATACATTCATCATTAAAGATGACACCTTCAAACTCCTCCATTGTCCAATTCTTATACTCTGTAACGTGTTCGCTAGGTGCAAATCACGTTTTAATAGGTATACGATAGTTGCCAGGTGGCCTGCTCCTCCAGTGTTAGGCGGTAGCCGAGGTCAATCTTATCAGTCGGACTAGGGCCTGAATCTTTGATCAGAGATTGTCTAGGAAGACTCGTAATATGATAAAGAATAAAAGAATAAAGATTTGTAATTGTAAACTTATTATATTGTTAAGGTCTCTTCTCAGTTGCTACATTCCTCTAACTAACCTGGAGACCTTAAACCTTTTAGTACTATTTTACCGGTACTTAGTATCCCCATACTAAATTATACCGAGGAGCTTTTAACTTTAGTTTTGTAAAGTGTTCGCTAGTTGCTAATCACGTGTTGATAGATATATGATAGTTGCCAGGTGGCGTGCTCTTCCAGAGTGGAGGCGAGAGCTGTAAGAACTAAAGGAGGCTTCGGAGGTATGCTGGGAAAATTAAAGAGTAACCGTTCAACCAAGTATATTGAAATACTGTTTCTCGAAGTCTGTCCTTTCTATCTTGGAATAGGACGGTCTTTAAATACACAAATCTGTTCATGACTAGCATGAACGAAACTAAACAAAGGTATCAAACAATACACTTTGGTAAAGCAACATAAGTATCAAATCAATACTTAAAACGAAAGTTAAAACTAACAAAGTATCAAGTCGATACTTAAAACAAAACATAAAACAAACTAACTATCAAAACGATACTTCAAACAAACCAAGTATCAAAGCGATACGTAAAACAAAGGATAAAACAAACTAAGTATCAAATTGATACTTCAAACAAACCAAGTATCAAAGCGATACTTAAAACAAAACATAAAACAAAATCCTTAACCGAGTACCAGTACCGGTTACATTCCCCAAAACAAAACAACTGTTTAAACAAAATCAAGCTTCAATAGTCCTGAAAATTAGAGTCCTCAGAAGGCTCGAAAAACTCGCTTTCCGCTAACATCCAATTGTCGGCATTAAGACACCAAACACAAGTAGAAATCCTAACATAACAGCGGGATTCAAGGAAAGATAAATCACAATAGTCACGAACACCAGATTCACGATCAGCCTCCACCCATGCTTCATTGCCGTCAGGACAGTAGTCCACCCAAAGGATAGCGAAATAGTCTTCAAGTTAGATAACATCGCGGTTCAACAACAGTCCAACAAGCTGTTGTCGCTGCCTCACATTGATCTCCTCATAGTTTAACATCTTTAAGGTATTCGGATGGTATAAGTAGCGATCAGATGAAATCATCGAGGGCCTGCTCCATGGTTTAGTTCTCTTCATCGCTACTTTCAAATTCGGATTCAAAGTGTGGGGCCCAGAAACCATCTCTGGCCTCGAGTTCCTCGTGCTATCGCTTGGTTTCCGGCACAGTGGGTGACTAGCAAATGGTGATATAATTGATGGTTGGTGGTAGGGAGTTGTCGGGTATGTTGGCTTCCCACCATTCATTTACCATCTCCATAACGTGCTCCAGGCCTTCGAGCGGTTCCCAACTGTTCTCACTTGTAGGGTATCCTTTCCATTTCACTAGGAACTGATCATTTCCATGCCAAAGGCGGTGGTCTCAGATTTCTTCAACTTCCCGTTCTTCTTTCTTATCAATGGTAATGGGAGTGGGCGAGAGTGAATTCGTCCAGGGAACTTAGAGTCGTCATTGGGGTAGAATTGTTTAACAGAGGTGGCATGGAAGGTGGCAGTAGGTCGGCGGTACATGCATCCATGCATCTGGACGGTATAGTTTTCGGTGTGCTCATCGAAGGCCAAGATCTTAAAGGGTCCTCTCCAGTATGGCTGAAGCTTCTTGCTTCGTCCAGAGGTGGTGATGAACATGTTCCCATTAACCATAAGCATATCTCCAACAGGAATAGGCACATGTTTCCGTCTTCGCTTCTGGGCAGTATTAGTACTTCGGAATCGCGCAGCTTTGATAGCTTGGAAAGCGTCATTGTGTATTGCCTGGTCGCGGTTGAGGTGATCATCTGAGTCAGGAATTGAGGAGTTCTTGAAAAGAGTGGTAGGTAGGAGGGGGTATTGTCGGCCAAAGACTACCTTGTATGGTGACATACCAAGGGTATCGGAAAATCCGGCATTGAGGTATGCTGCAAGCTCGACAAGGGTGGGTTCCCAATTGGTCTGTCGTTCATTGATAAGGTTCTGGATTCCGGTTTTTACTTCCTTGATCTTGCGTTCAGCTGGACCATTGGTTTCATGGTGTCCAGGAGCGGCCCTGATGTGGTTGATTCCAAGAGAGGTGAGGGTCTGCTTCCAGAATCGATAGGTAAAGTGGGAGTCGGCATCGCTGACAATGGACAGAGGTTATCCATGGGGTGTAAAGAGGTTGCGCTGGAGGATGTTCCATGTATCCTTAGAGGTATCGGTAGTCTTTATAGGCTGTAGCCATGTATATCCAGAGAATCGGTCAACAGCTACCAGAATGGTATCATATCTAGCAGATTTGTTGAATGGTCCTGCGAAATCAATGGCAAAGGACTTGAATATATCGGAGGATAGTTGGAGGGTTTGAGCTCTTCCTTCAGGCAATTGACTACGTTCCTTATTCGCCTGGCAGTGTTCACATTGCTTAACGAAATCTTGGAAGTTCTGTCGCATTTCTGGCCAATAAATATATTTACAGGCATAGCGGAGGTTTCTGTCTGAACTGTGGTGTCCATTGTTGTGGATTTCGGAGATGATATATTCTCTGATTGTTGTGCCGTTGAACATGTGGCCCTTCCGTATGCACAAGCATTGGTAGCCGTATCGAGTAGCCGTATAGACCATTCCATTAGATACTTGATAGGGTGCTAGGTCTCCCTGCTTGTTGCTGTTCAAGGCTTTGAAATAAATCGAGTCATGGCGGTATCCTGTAATCATCTGGCTACGGAAGGAGGTGGTGCGTTCATCTGTTGTAGTCCTGACATCGCGTTTATCCACAATAAGGGATCGTCTGGTTGGTTCGATGCGTTCTTCTTCTTCTTGGTCAAAGGTTTCATAAAGTTGGCGGCGGTGTTCAGGAATACAGGGAGGCATAACTGAGATGATAGTTTCGTTATTGAAAACTCGGAGGGGGCCACCATAAAGGGGAAGTGAGTCTATCGGGGGTGTGGAAGAAGGAGGTGCAAATGATGGTGTATGCAGGAAGGCTGCTGCTTCCTCGAATTGTGCTGCTCTTTCGAGTTGTTCTTACTCTTGGTGTCTTCTTGGGGGTGGATTACACACAGGGGTAGTGTGACCGTTACTGGTACTCGGTTAAGGATTTTGTTTTATGTTTTGTTTTAAGTATCGCTTTGATACTTGGTTGTTTGAAGTATCGTTTTGATACTTAGTTTGTTTTATGTTTTGTTTTAAGTATCGCTCTGATACTTGGTTTGTTTGAAGTATCGTTTTGATACTTAGTTTGTTTTATGTTTTGTTTTAAGTATCGATTTGATACTTATGTTGTTTTACCAAAAGTGTATCGCTTGATACCTTTGTTTAGTTTCGTTCATGCTAGATATGAACAGATTTGTGTATTAAAAGACCATCCTATTCAATGATGGAAAGGACAGACTTCGACAGACAGTATTTCAATATACTAGGTTGAACGGTTACTCTTTAGTTTTCCCAGTACACCTCCGAAGCCTCCTTTAGTTCTTACAGCTCTCGCCTCTGCTCTGGAAGAGAAGGCTACCTGGCAACTATCGTATACCTATCGAAACGTGATCAGCACCTAGCGAACACGTTACATTCTTTTAACCTCAGCAAGTGGTTAAGAACCTGTCTTTGGATTTAGGCCTGATCAACCTATCGACATCCACCCTAGAGCGCTAGTGGAGCGAAGCGGCAGAATCACGGTACATTCGGCTTGAGCTCTACTTCAACATAGAGTGATTGACTACCAGGAGTGGGAAGCAGATCCCACAAAAGGACCTCAAGAAAGAGGCAACAGTTTAAGCGTCCTGCGAAGGACCCAGAAGATGACACAACAGAAAACCCACAACCTCCCGGTGTTTTCCCTCCTACACCAGCAAAGAAACCTTCGTTTGCCCCACCAGATGACAACGATTCTAGTAGCGATTCCGAGATGGCAAGCACTGCAAGAGGACCTTCTAGGTCACAGCCAGAAGAGACTCAAGAAGAAGAAGACTTTCCCGATTTACCGAAAATCAAGACCCACCTCCCACCGAAGTTCACAGCAGAAGGAAAAGACCTCAAGCCTGAAGCCTTTGATCGATGGGCCACTGAAGTATCGCACTACCTCCTCATAAACAAAGTAGATGTGGAGAAACCTTCAACTGGTTTATGGATTGGGTCATTCTGTGAAGGAAAGGCTGTCGATGCATATCACCAATACTACAAGGAATACGGAGGAAACCCAAAGCTTAAAGGTTCAACAACACTTGACTACCTCAAGGATCGATTTCAATCATCTATCACCAATGACCTATTGTACAAACGATCCAATGATATCCAGCAAGTTGACGGAACTCAGGTCAAGAGAATCACACATATCGCTACAGACCTCCTAATGCTCAGAGATCGAACAAAGAGAGGAAGTATCTCCGGATACATCTTAAAGCGGCGATTCTATGATGCCATGCACCCTACACTCCGGCGAGAGGTGGAACCCCTGGAAGAGGAAGCAGATGATATGGCAACTATAATCGCTAGGGTAGAACGCAAGGATGCCATCCACCATGAAACGAAAGCCTACAAGAGTCACTCCACCTCTAGTAGCAACAGACAGCCTAGATGAAATACCTCCAATAACTCAGAAGAAGAAACCTCACAATTCTTCAAGAAGAAAAACAAGTCTACCAAAGAAGTGAGAAGGCAGAGGGTGAATGCTTTGAATGCGGCAAAACTGGACATATGGCGAGAAATTGCCCCACCAATAAAGGAAAAGGAAAGGCAGTTAAAGTCAAGCAAGAACAGTCAACAAACCACATTGAACTCAGTGATGATAGTGAGCAATCCAGTGAGTTTGAGGAAATTCACATCGGTTATATTGAAATAGAATACAACAGCACTCGCCCACCGGCGATAGCAAAGCCCCATTCAGCCTTAGAAGGAACAATCTTAATCAATGGGAAGAAGGCACGAGTTCTGTTTGATACCGGTGCTATTGGGCGAGACATAATCAGCAATACCTTCGTCTCCGCCTATGAACTACCTACGGAAACCCTCAAGCAACCACTAGCGGTCAATATGGCAGTTAAAGGATCTCGCTCCACTAGCTATAAGACATGTAAAGCTACCGTCCAGCTAGGATCAGTCTCGCTACCTCCACAAACAATGCTTGTTGAGAACCTAGCAAAATACGATGCCCTCATTGGGATGCCCTTCCTCAAACGCCATAATGCTACCATCAAGTGTGGAGACTCAATTATTGAGTTCCCGGAACACAAGGTCAGGGTTGTTTGCAAACCAACAAGTGGAGAACTCCGAGCCGCTGTCTTTGAGACTATAGCACTAAGCCTGTTGGATGAGTATTCCGATGTCTTCCCTGAATTAATCCCAGAAGAACTACCTCCATTAAGGGAAATAAACTACCATATCCGCCTGAAAGACCTGACTAATCTCAAGAATCAACCGACATACACCATTCCGGAAGCATACAAAGACCAACTCAATACCTGGGTAAATGAGAACCTCAGGCGAGGAGTCATCTACCGATCAGAAGCACCAGGTGCCGCACCTATGTTTGTCCAACTTAAGGCAGATGGAAAACGAATCCGCCCCCTTGTTAACCTCAAACTACCGAATGATAATACAGTTATGGACTGTTCTACGATCCCCAATCAAACTCAGATCCTGAATGCAGTTAGAGGGGCTAGATTCCGAAGCAAGATAGATGTAAGTGATGCCTACTTCCAAACCTGGTTAGACCCGGAAAGCTAGCGAATTAACAGTTTCAAGACACCCTTCGGAAGTTTCGTTAGCCTAGTCATGTTGCAAGGTGACATGAATGCGCCCGCCACCTTTATGCGAATTATGGAAAACATGCTAAGCGAGTACCTCCATCACTTTATATGGATCTACATTGACGATATCCTCATCTACTCCAACACTGAACAGGAATATAAGCACCATATCAGTTTGGTTTGCAACAAGTTGAGGGAAAACAAGTTCTACGCCAGCAGAAATAAATCTGCCTTGTTTGCCGACAGCTTGGAAATACTCGGACATGTAATCGATAATCAAGGGATACATGCATCTCCTGGAAAGATATCCTGCTTGACGGAATGGACTGTACCTCAGAATCAAAAGAAACTTATGCGGTTCCTAGGACTTGTCAATTACATCTCCCAGTTCCTCCCATACTACGCCACTGCGACAGCACCACTCAAGGACCTCACCGGCAATTCTGAATTCATTTGGACCCCTACCCAGTATCGAGACTTAAATAATATTAAGGAGTTAATCAAAGACGCAAATGTTATATGGCCTATTGACCTGTCCAAAGAAGAACCTATATGGCTGATTACTGATGCCTCAGATGTTGGAGTTCGAGCTTGGGTTGGACAGGGACCCTCCCATGAGGAAGCGAGACTGGCGGCATTATACAGCAGGAAGTTCACTAATTTGCAAATGAACTATGGAACTACAGATAAGGAAGCGCTTGCAGTAATCGATGCCCATGCAGCTTTTAACCACCTCCTTATGGGAACCACCTTTACTATTGTCACCGATCACCAACCGCTTACCACTCTCAAGACTGAGAAAATCGCTGGAAGAAGAACCAGATGGATAGGAGAAATCAGCAAATACAATGCCAAAATAGTCTACACTCCTAGAAGGACCAACTATTTAGCTGACACCCTTTCCCGCATCTATGAGAACCAAGCACTCCAGAACCCTCCTCTCGTCCATGACCACACCAGATAAAGTGACGACAGCTCCGATAGCACTACTTATGAGGTAGAGCCAGTCATGGCTTCCATCAACACAACCTCTCCATCTACTCCTTTCTCCTACACTATGTACGCTGCGGCAGGAACAGAGCGAGGCCAACATCTTGAAGACAAATGGAAAGATGATTGCACCCTCCACAGTACGCCACCTCAAGACCTTGAACAGAGCACGCTTCACTGGTCCCACTGTTACGAAGATACATGTCCCCTTCACCAAACTGAGATTAAGTTCGGTAACAGACCTACAGGACTATGGAAACCCCCAGCAATCCAATCGTCTACCCCTGTGGGTAACCCAGCCCCAAGAAGACACCAAGGCTTAGAACAACTTGAAAGAGCAGCACAACTCGAGGAAGCAGCAGCCTTCCTACATGCACCATCCTTTGCACCACCCCCTTCCACCCCTCCCATATACTCGCGCCGACTCTATGGTGGACCCCTCCAAGTTTTCAATAATGAAACTATCGTCTCCGTCATACCTCCAACTATTCCTGAACACCACCGCCAACTTTATGAAACCTTGGAAGAAGAGGAAGAAGAACCGATCGAGCCGACTAGGGGATCTCTTATCGATGATGAATGCGATGTCAGAACTACCACAGATGAACTCACCACCTCCTTCCGAAGTCAAATGATCAAGGGATACCGCCATGACCCAATCTACTTCAAAGTACAAGATAGCACCAAGCATGAAGATCTCGCAACCTACCAGGTATCTGATGTAATGGTCTATACCGCTACTCGGTACGGCTACCAATGCCTATACATACCGAAGGGCCATATGTTCAATGGCACGACAATCAGAGAGTAAGTCATTTCCGAAATCCACAATAAAGGACACCACAGTGTAGACCGAAACCTCCGCTACGCCTGTGAATATATTTATTAGACAGAAATGCGACAGGAATTCCAAGATTTCATTAAGAAATGTGAACTCTGCCAGGCGAATAAGGAACATACTCAGTTGCCTGAAGGAAGAGCTCAAACCCTCCAACTACCCTCCGATATTTTCGAATCCTTTTCCATTGACTTTGCTGGACCATTCAAGAAATCCGCCGGATATGATAGCATTATGGTAGCTGTTGACAGATTCTCTGGATATACATGGCCACAACCTATGAAGACTACCGATACCTCTAAGGATACATGGGACATCCTTCAGCGAAACCTCTCTATACACCATGGATACCCTCTGTCCATTGTCAGCGATGCCGACTCCCACTTTACTTCTCGATTCTGGAAACAGACCCTCACCTCTCTTGGAATCAACCACATCATGGCCGCTCCTTGACACCAAGAAACCAATGGTCAAGCTGAACGCAAGATCAGGGAAGTGAAAACTAGAATCCGGAACCTTATCAATGAACGACAGACCAATTGGGAACCCGCCCTTATCAAGCTTGCAGCATACCTCAATGCCGGATATTCCGATACTCCTGGTATGTCACCATACAAAGCAGTCTTTAGTCGACAATACCCCCTCCTACCTACCACTCTTTTCACGAACTCCTCAATTCCCGACTCAGAGGATCACCTCAACCGGCACCAGGGAATACGCAATGACGCTTTTCAGGCTATCAAAGCTGTGCAATTCCGAAGCACTACTACTGCCCAGAAGCGAAGACGCAAACATGTGCCTATACTTGTTGGAGATATGCTTATGGTTAATGGGAACATGTTCATCACCACCTCTGGGTGAAGCAAGAAGCTTCAGCCACGCTGGAGAGGACCCTTTAAGGTCTTAGCCTTCACTGAGCACACTGAAAACTATACTGTCCAGATAGATGGACGCATACACCGCCGCCCGACTGCTATCTTCCATGCCTCCTCTGTTAAACGGTTCTACCCCAATGACGATTCTAAGTTTCCTGAACGAATTCACTCTCGTCGTGCTCCCATCACCATTGACGAGAAAGAGGAATGAGAAGTTGAAGAAATCCAAGATCACCGCCTTTGGCATGGAAATAATCAGTTCCTTGTCAAATGGAAAGGATACCCGACAAGTGAAAACAGCTGTGAGCTGCTCGAAGGACTAGAGCATACCATGGAAATGGTGAACGAATGCTGGGAAGCCAACATGCCCGACAACTCCTTACCACCAACCATCAACTATATTACCATGTGCTAGTCACCAACTGTACCAGAAACCGAGCGATGGCACAAGGAACTCGAGGCCAGAGATGGTGTCTGGGCCCCACACTTTGAATCCGAATTTGAAACCAGCGATGAAGAGAATTAAACCATGGAGCAGGCCCTCGATGATTTCATCTAATTGTTACCTATACCATCCGAATACCTTAACAATGTCAAACTATGAGGAGATCAATGTGAGGCAGCGACAACAGCTTGTTGGACTGTGGTTGAACAGCGGTGTTATCTAACTTGAAGACTATTTCGCTATCCTTTGGCTAGACTACTGTCCTGATTGCAATGAAGCATGGGTGGAAGCTGACCGCGACTCTAGTATTCGTGACTATTGTGATTTATCTTTCTTTGAATCCCGCTGTTATGTTAAGGTTTCTACTTGTGTTTGGTGTCTTAACGCCGATAATTGGATGTTAGCAGAAAGCGAGTTTTTCGAGCCTTCTGAGGACTCTAATTTTCAGGATTACTAGGTTTGATTTTGTTTAAACAGTTGTTTTGTTTTGGGGAATGTGACCGGTACTGGTACTCGGTTAAGGATTTTGTTTTATGTTTTGTTTTCAGTATCGCTTTGATACTTAGTTTATTTGAAGTATCGTTTTGATACTTAGTTTGTTTTATGTTTTGTTTTAAGTATCGCTTTGATACTTGGTTTGTTTGAAGTATCGTTTCGATACTTAGTTTGTTTCAAGTTTTGTTTTAAGTATCGATTTGATACTTATGTTGTTTTACCAAAAGTGTATCGCTTGATACCTTTGTTTAGTTTCGTTCATGCTAGACATGAACAGATTTGTGTATTTAAAGACCGTCCTATTCCATGATGGAAAGGACAGACTTCGACAGACAGTATTTCAATATACTTGGTTGAACAATTACTCTTTAGTTTTCCCAGTACACCTCCGATGCCTCCTTTAGTTCCTACAGCTCTCGCCTCCTCTCTGGAAGAGCAGGCCACCTGGCAACTATCGTATACCTATCGAAACGTGATTAGCACCTAGCGAACAAGTTACAGGTAGATGATCGGCTCGCTGGATGTTTCCATGCTTATGTAGGTCTGTTGCCGAACTTAATCTCAGTTTGGTGAAAAGGGCATGTATCTTCGTAACAGAGGGACCAATGGAGCGTGCTCTGTTCATGGTCTTGAGGCGGCATACTGCGGAGGGTACAATTATCTTTCCATTCGTCCTCAAGTTGTTGGCCTCGCTCTGTTCCTGCTGCAGTGTACATTGTGTAGGAGAAAGGAGGGGACGGAGAGGTTGTGTTGACAAAAGCCATGACTGGTTCTTCCTCGTAGGTAGTGCTATTGGAACTATCGTCACTTTGTCTAGTGTGGTCATGGACGAGAGGAGGGTTCTGGAGTGATTGGTTTTCATAGATGCGGGAAAGGGCATCAGCTAAATAGTTGCTTCTTCCAGGAGTGTAGATTATTTTGGCATTGTATTTGCTGATTTCTCCTATCCATCGGGCTCTTCTTCGTCCAGGAACTTTCTCGGTCATTAGATTGGTAAGGGGTTGATGGTCGGTAACAATAGTGAAGGTAGTTCCCATTAGGAGGTGGTTGAAGGCGGCAAGGGCATCGATCACTGCACCTGCTTTCTTGTCTGTAGTTCCATAGTTCATTTCCGAATTAGTTAACTTCCTGCTACGTAATGCTGCCAGTCTCGCTTGTTCATGGGTGGGTCGTTGTCCAACCCAAACTCTAACGCCAACATCAGAGGCATCGGTTATCAACCATTTGGGTTCTTCTTTGGACAGGTCAATAGGCTGTATATCAATTGGGTCTTTGATTAACTCCTTAATGTTATTAAAGGTTCAATCATGGGTAGGGGCCTAAATGAATTTTGCATTGCCGGTGAGGTCCGTGAGTGGTGCAGTGACAGTGGCGTGGTGTAGGAGGAACTGGGAGATGTAATTGACAAGTCCAAGGAACCGCATAAGTTCCTTTTGATTGAGAGGTGTAGTCTATTCCATCAGGCAGGATATCTTTCCAGGAGATACATGTATCCCTTGATCATCAATTACATGTCCGAGTATTTCTAGAGTATTGGCAAACAGGGTAGATTTGTTTCTGATGGCATAGAATTTCTTTTCTCTTAGCTTGTCGCAAGCTAGGCTGATATGGTGCTTGTGTTCTTCTTCAGTGTTGGGGAAGATGAGGATATTGTTGATGTAGATCCGTACAAAATGATGGAGGTACTCGCTAAGAATATTTTCCATAATTCTCCTGATGGTGGCTGGAGCATTCATGTCACCTTGCAATATGACTCGGCTAACGAAACTTCTGAAGGGTGTCTTGAAACTGTTAATTCGCTCGCTTTCCGGGTCTAACTGAGTTTGGAAGTAGGTATCGCTTCGGTCTATCTTACTTCGGAATCTAGGCCGTTCAACTGCATTCAGGATCTGAGTTTGATTGGGGATCGCAGAACTGTCCATAACTGTATTGTCATTCCGTAGTTTGAGGTCAACAAGGGGGTGGATTCACTTCTCATCTGCCTTAAGTTGGACAAACATAGGTGCGGCATCTGGTGCTTCTGATCGGTAGATGACTCCTCGCCTGAGGTTCTCATTTACACAGGTATTGAGCTGGTCTTTTTATGCTTCAGGAATGGTGTATGTCAGTTGATTCTTGAGTTTGTTGGGGTCTCGCAGGCGGATATAGTGGTTTATTTCCCTCACAGGAGGCAGTCCCTCTGGAATTCGTTCAGGGAAGACATCGGAATAATCTTCCAACAGGCTTAGTGCTGTAGTCTCAAAGACAGCGGCTCAGAGTTCTCCACTTATGTTGGATATACTAGGAGGTACGGCTACTCACACTTTGAGTTAGGTCTACGTAACCCTACAGGTGGGGTGAGGTATGATACATGTGTGTGTGTGTGTTCCTTAGCTATATATAGTCTCTCCCCCTTCTCTCTTTTTCATAGTTAGATAGATCAACGAACATCTCTCTCCTCACACTTTGGTTCCTCAGTACAACAGGTTATGAGCCTCTGCGTGATTCACGCTCATTAAAAAGCAGAAATCTGGGATTCAGAGGTCGGTTTGCTACACCGCGGTACCTCTCGAATAATTTCTTCCTGTTTGATCGATCCATCCATCCATCCATCCATCCATCCATCCATCTATCAACATTTCTTCTTCATCTCACAGTTCATCAATCGACACAGCTATTCAGTCTTCGCAACAATGACTGATGTTTACGACACACTACCTACTCTGCGTCAGCCTTTTCCTCTCCTTGGTGACAGCAACTTCGGACCATGGCGACAACGAATGTCTGATCAACTGAAGGAACTCGACACGTGGTGGATTGTTTCCGGCAGAGAGTCAGTACCAGATCCCACGAGCTCCGATCCAACTATAGTTGCCGCGTATAGCAAGTATTTGTGTAAGTGCTTCCGCATTACTGCTAAAATCCGAAACTCCATGGAACCACATGTCTGCGCACGGTATACATCGGATGAATATGATGAGAACCCTAAGTTGTTATGGGATAAGCTGGGAGAGGAGTATAGAAAAGCTTTAGGCTTAGAGCTTTACTACTTCCGAAGGTCACTATTTGACTGCTCCTATGAGACTCATGGCACGGCAGCAAAGTATGTTCACGAGATAGAGCGTATTATTGAGTGCCTCAGGGAGGCGGAAGAAGATATTAAGGCCCGTGAGAAGACTTTTTATCTGCTCAACGGACTTCCATCTTCCTGGCGAGAATGGCGCGATCTCCAAGCTACAATTATCAAGCCTGATCAACCTGAGGACTTAATTGCTGCCATCAAAGCACGCGAAACGTCTCTTCATCGTGACAAATTGGAGGATGGGGGTAGTGAGACTGCTCTGGTGATAAGAGATAGGGAGGGCAGATCTCAAGTAAGGGGAAATAAGTTTGTTGGTGGAAGAGCTTCAGGAGATGTTTCAGATAGGCCTACTCGAGGAGTAGGCCCGGCAATCTCCTGTTATTACTGTAATAAGAAAGGGCATCGGAAGAATGAATGTCGAAAACTCAAGGCAGATCAGAAGAAAGGAATAGTAGGCGAGCGAGTCTCTGCAGCTGCTAAGGCTACACTTGGGGATCCTGCGAATACATCACTATTTACGGCCTTCAGTACTCCAGCCTTTCCCTCCAATGAGCACTATTGGCTACTTGATAGTGGGTGTAGCAATCATGTTACTGGATCCCGTAAGCTGTTTACAACCTATGAACCAATTCCAAAAGGCGAGCACAAGATTAGAGTAGCAGACAACTCTGAGATTAATGCCATGGGAAAGGGAACTGTCACTCTCAGTGTGTGGGATGCCGGCACCAAATGCAAGAAGGAGCTGGTTTTAGCAAATGTTCTACATGTTCCTGACTGTGGAAAGAACAGCTTACTATCTGTTTCTCAGTTGAGAAAAGCTGGAGTGTTTGTGGACTTTGATCAAGATGGAGGAGCCTATTTGAGAAGAGCTGGAAGACAGTCATCATGGATTGAGGTCAAGGAAGTTGGTGGCTTATATGTGCTACAGACAATCGAAGATAAACGCAGTGAAACTGTGGGAGAAAATCACTTGCTGGCTGTAACAACTGATCTTGATGCAATTAGAGAATCAGCCTTGTGGCATTTTCGCTTGGCCCACCTTGGTGTGGATGCAGTCCGCAAGCTCTCTATGGGCAACAATGCGATACCATCACTGAAAACAGTCCCGCGTTGTGTATGCACTGGTTGTATCTACGGAAAGATGACTCGGAGACCCTTTCCTCCAGTTTCGGAATCCTCTCGTGCAACTAGAGTCCTTGAAATCATACATAGCGATATTGCAGGACCCATCGACCCCGCTTCCGTTGGTGGTTCCAAGTATTTGCTACTCTTTACAGATGATTTTTCGAGGTACAAGATGGCCTATACATTAAAGAAGAAGTCAGAAGCACTGAGTTGTTTTATGGAATACAAATCTTTGGTCGAGAAGCAACATGGAAAAGGGATTTTGAAGCTTCGGACAGATGGGGGAGGGGAGTACACCTCCAATGAGTTCTGTCATTTTCTTCGACAGGAAGGAATTGAAGGCCAAAGAACTACTCCTTATACACCTCAATCGAATGGTATAAGTGAACGCGCAAACCGTACTATCATTGGAACAACTAGAGCACTGATTCATGCTGTGGGTGCTCCCAAGAGTCTGTGGGCTGAAGCAGCGATGACTGCAGTGTATACAAGAAATCGACTTCCAACAAAATCTCTTAAGTCAGGTCTTACTCCCTATGAGGTTTGGTTAGGCAGAAAACCAAGCTATGAAAACCTCCGAGTTTGGGGTTGTGTCGCGTATTCCCAAGTTCCCAAAGAAAAGAGAAAGAAAATTGACAAGACCGCTCACAAGTGTATGTTTGTTGGATACACCCAAACCTCTTCACACTATCGCTTATATGATCCTCTTACAAAAACAGCGTTTACAGCTCGTGACGTAATATTCGAGGAGTCCAAATCATACTATCCTGTGGAAACCAGTAACACAGGAGCTGCTCAACCCTTCTATATACCCCCGGTACAACCATGGGAAGAACGTTTAGCATGGGAAGACGAGTTTGATGAGGATGATGGGGAAATCACTTCTGAGAAATTGATTCAAAGTAAGGGAAAAGAAAAGGAAATGGCAGGTAACTCTGATGTGGAGGACATCGGAGGAGCCCACATTGAAGAAGTTGAAGAAGCAGTGAGACCTGCAAGAAGACTCCCGAGAATGGTTCGTGAGCTTGAATCAGATGGTGAGAGCAGTTTTTGGGGGGCAAAGGAAGGAGAGGTCCCTGATGTGGTTGAAGGCCGTCGCTTGCGCTCTAAGAAAGGTTCACCAGATATATCGTACGCAAATCATGCCATGCTTTCGGCAGTCTATATGGTAGAAGCTGGACCATCAAATTATAAGATGGCGATGCAATCTGAAGAGGCTGAGCAGTGGCAACAGGCTGTGGACTCAGAGTGTGCATCTATTGTCAGGAACAACGTGTTAAGGTTCATTGAAAGCCTACCACCAGGGAAGAAAGCGATTCTAACGAAATTGATTTTGCAGCGAAAATTGGGTCCCTCTGGTGAAGTTACACGATATAAAGCCAGACTTGTCGCTCAAGGTTTCCGACAAGTTGAAGGAATAGACTTTACCAACACCTTTGCTCCAGTTGCCAGTCTGTCCAGTGTACGAGTGGTACTCTCATTAGCAGCCATGTGGGGATTTGATATATACCAAATGGACGTTGTTACCGCGTTTCTGGGAAGCAAACTAGAGGAGCAAGTTTATATTAGTCTTCCAGAAGCTGTCCTCGGTGGTCCACGCCTTGCTTGTTTGAACCGTAGTCTTTATGGCCTCAGACAATCTCCCCGATGTTGGTATGCAACTATTGACTCCTTCCTGATTAAGGAGTTAGGTTTTCAACGTGGTCGCTTTGACTGCTGTGTATATACGGGACCTGATAGAAGTATAATTGCTATCTATGTCGATGATATTTTGATTACTGGTACTGCTAAGAGTATTGATTATATCCGCCAAAAGTTGAAAGAGAAGTTTGAGATGGTTGATTTGGGACCCGTTAATCACTTTCTTGGTATGATGATTACGAGGGATATGATAGGGAAAAAGGTCTTTATCACACAAGAAGGTTATATTGATCGCGTATTGGACCTCTTTGCAATGACAAGTTGTAAGCCAGTTTGCACCCCAATTGATCGAGACAAACCGGAGCCTCGACAAGAGCATGAGGACTCTTGTGACCGAGGTCTATACTTAAAAATCATCGGAAGTTTATGTTGGATTGCCACTGGTACGCGACCAGATATCTCATTTGCCGTATCTTATTTAGGCAGATTTAATGCCAATCCATCCGACCGCCATTGGAAATGTGCGAAGCGTATTCTGCGGTACCTGAAGGGTACAAAACATCTCAAGCTCAGTCTGGGGGGAGCAGTGCAGGAGATGGGGGAGATAGAGAATGGCTCTAAGCTATTTGGATATGTCGACTCAGACTTTGCTGGAGATGCCAGTACTTTGAAGTCAACAACCGGTTATGTCTTTATACTAGGATCTGGAGTTATTCAATGGCATTCCAAACGCCAATCGATTACCGCCACCAGTACTGCTGATGCAGAATTCATTGCCAGCGCATCGGCCATTCATGAATTAGTTTGGTTTCGGAAACTTATTCAAGAGATCACTCAATCATTCCTTGATGTCAGCGTATTATTTAATGACAATCAAGCCTCTCTGTCTACGTTTAGAGATACTACCTATAAACCACATAGCAAGCATATTGGTGTTAGAGTTTGTCAGATTAGGGAGTTTATAGAAGCTGGAACGGAGGTAGTGATGGAGTATTGTCAAACAGATAGGATGATCGCAGATGGTTTAACAAAGCCCTTACCGGCTAACAAACATGTTGAGTTTGTTAAAATGTGGGGTCTTATTTGATTTTGATTTTGATTTTACATATATATGATAACCTTGTGTGGTTATCACTTGTTGTTTGTCGTTAGATACGTGTGATACCCGTAGGGGGAGTGTTGGATATACTAGGAGGTACGGCTACTCACACTTTGAGTTAGGTCTATGTAACCCTACAGGTGGGGTGAGGTATGATACATGTGTGTGTGTGTGTTCCTTAGCTATATATAGTCTCTCCCCCTTCTCTCTTTTTCATAGTTAGATAGATCAACGAACATCTCTCTCCTCACACTTCGGTTCCTCAGTACAACAACTTATTGGGTTACAAACAACTCTAACCTCGTGTTCTGGGAACTCTATGATTGAGTCTCCGCACTTGATGGTTGCATTATGGCGTTTTAGGAATGGCATCCCAATAAGGACATCCTTTTTTGCTAGGTTCCCAACAAGCATTGATTAAGGAGGTAGCGAGACTGACCCTAGCTGGACGGTAGCTTTGCATGTCTTATGGCTAGTGGAACAAGATCCTTTAACTACCATATTGATGGCTAATGGTTGTTTGAGGTTTTCGGTAGGTAGTCCATAGGCGGAGACGAAGGTATTGCTGATTATGTCTTGTCCAATGGTGCCGGTATCGAACAGGACCCGTGCCTTCTTTCCATTGATTAGGATTGTTCCTTCTAAGGCTGGATGGGGTTTTGCTAGCGCTGGTGGGTGAGTGCTGTTGCATTCTATTTCGATATACCAAATGTGGATTTCCTCAAATTAACTGAATTGCTCGCTATCATCGTTGCTTTCAAGGTGGTTTGCTGAGGCTTCTTGTTTGACTTTAGCTGCCTCTCCTTTGCCCTTCTTGGTGGGGCAATTTCTTGCCATATGTCTGGTTTTACCACATTCAAAGCATTCGCCCTTCTGCCTTCTTGATTCTTTAGTTGATTTGCTTTTCTTCTTGAAGGATCGTGGAGTCTCTTCTTCTGAGTTATTGGAGGTGCTTCGCCTAGGCTGTCTATTGCCACTGGAGGCTGGTTGACTCTTGTAGGCTTTCGTTTCATGGAGGATGGCATCCTTTCGTTCGGCTCTTGCAATTATGGTTGCCATATCATCTCCCTCATCTTCTAGGAGTTCAACTTGTCGCCAGCGTGTGGGGTGCATGGCATCTTAGAATCGTCACTTCAGGATATATCTGGAGATATTTCCTTTCATCTTCTGATCCTGGAGCATTAGGAGTTCCGTGGCGATGTGCGTGATCTTCTTCACCTGTGTTCCGTCGACTTGCTGGATATTATTGAATCATTTGTATAAGAGGTCGTTGGTGATAGATGATTGAAATTGTTCTTTGAGGTGGTTAAGTATTGTTGTTCCTTTAAGCTTTAGGTTTCCGCCATATTCCAAGTAGCATTGGTGATATGCATCGACAGCCTTTCCTTCACAGAATGTTCCAATCCATAAACCATTCAAAGGTTTCTCCACATCAACTTTGTTTATGAGGAGGTAGTGCATTACTTCAGTGGCCCATCGATCAAAGGCTTCAGGTTTGAGGTCTTTTGGTTCTCCATTGGACTTTGTTGGGAGGTGGGTCTTGATTTTCGGTAAATTAGGAAAGTCTTCTTCTTGAGTCTCTCCTGGCCGTGACCTAGACGGTCCTCCTGCAGTGCTTGCCATCTCAGAATCGCTACTGGAATCGTGGTCGTCTGGTGGGGTAAACGAAGGTTTCTTAGCTGGTATAGGAGGGAATACACCGGGAGGTTGTGGGCTTTCCGTTGTGTCGTCTTCTAGGTCCTTTGAAAGACGCTTAGACTGTTGCCTCTTCGTGAGGTCTTCTCGTGGGATTTGCTTCCTACTTCGTGTAGTCAATTACTCCATGTTAAAGTTGAGCAGAAGGTGAATATACCGAGATTCTACCGCTTCACTCCGCTAGCATTCCAGGGTGGATGTCAATAGGTTGATCAGGCATAAATCCAAAGACAGGTTCTTAACCACTTGCTGAGGTTAAAAAATGTAACGTGTTTGCTAGGTGCTAATTACGTTTCAATAGGTATACGATAGTTGCCAGGTGGCCTGCTCTTCCAGAGTGGAGGCGAGAGCTGTAAGAACTAAAGGAGGCTTCGGAGGTGTACTGGGAAAACTAAAGAGTAACCATTCAACCAAGTATATTGAAATACTGTCTGTCGAAGTTTGTCCTTTCCATCGTGGAATAGGACAGTCTTTTAAATACACAAATCAGTTCATGTCTAGCATGAACGAAACCAAACAAAGGTATCAATTGATACTCTTTGGTAAAGCAATATAAGTATCAAATCGATACTTAAAACAAAACATAAAACAAACTAAATATCAAAACAATACTTCAAACAAACCAAGTATCAAAGCGATACCTAAAACAAAACATAAAACAAAATCCTTAACCGAGTACCAGTACCGGTTACAATACCTTTGTTTGGTTTCGTTTGTGCTAGATAAGAACAGATTCGTGTATTTAAAGACCTTCCTATTCCACAATAGAAGGGACGGACTTCGACAAACAGTATTTCAATATACTTGGTTGAACGGTTACAATTTAGGTTCTCCAGTAAACCTCCAAAGCATCCTTTTGTTCATACAGCTCTCGCCTCCTCTCTGGAAGAGCAGGCCATATGTCAATTATCGTACACCTCTCCAAATGTGATTAGCACCTAGCGAACACGTTACAGGTGGTCTGCTCTTCTAGAGAGGAGGAAAGAGCTCTATGAACTAAAGGAGGCTTCGGAGGTGTACTGGAGAAACTAAAGAGTAACTGTTCAACCGAGTATATTATAATACTATCTGTCGAAGTCTGTCCTTTCCATCGTAGAAAAGGACGGTCTTTAAATACACAAATCTGTTCATGTCTAGTATGAATGAAACTAAATAATGGTATCAAGCGATATACTTTGGTAAAATAACATAACTTTCAAATCGATACTTAAAATAAAACATAAAACAAACTAAGTATCAAAATGATACTTCAAACAAACCAAGTATCAAAGTGAGACTTAAAACAAAATATAAAACAAACTAAGTATCAAAATGATACTTCAAACAAACCAAATATCAAAGCGATACTTAAAGCAAAATGTAAAACAAATTAAGTATCAAAATCATACTTCAAACAAACCAAGTATCAAATCAATACTTAAAACAAAACATAAAACACACTAAGTATCAAAACGATACTCCAAGCAAACTAAGTATCAACATGATACTTAAAACAAAATATAATACAAACTAAGTATCAAAACGATACTTCAAACAAACTAAGTATCAAAGCGATACTTAAAATGAAACATAAAACAAAATACCTAACCGAGTACCAGTACCAGTTACAAAACTACCAGGTCTCGGGATGATGCTATGGTGGAGGAAGTTCTAGAAAATCATCAAACTACCTATTCTGATATTGCTGAACCAGTTGCTCCCAATGTTTCGGCCAGGACAGTAAGGAGAACACTTGAAAAAAACGCATCTTAGATAGTGAATGGCATAAGAGTGGGTCCATTTGAATGGGGATCTAGCTCAAGAGATATTGGAATGAGCATTAGCCCATAGGCATTGGACAAAGAAAATGTGGAGAAGGAAGGCAATGTTGGGGATGAGGTGGCAGTGGAGAGAGGAGAAGGGAAGAGGAGAAAATGGGTATTTAGATACCCAAATGAGAAGTAGAATAAAGATTGTCTTGAACCTGTTGCTAGGAGAGGAGAGAAAGGGATTAGCCAGATGATGACTCGTTTTTTTTATGGTCAAACTCATGGTCTTTTTTTGCCTTGTTTTTCCTGATCCTTCTTCTGCTAGGTGTGGAGTGAATGGAAAGTCAATTATTGATGTTTATGATCATTATGACTTTCTAGGGATATGGGAGGATATCAGAGAAAAGGTTGGAGAGGAAGAGGTAATTTTTTATCATTGACAATGCTAAGACTCACTTGCCCTTCAGGAGATGGCTCAGAGTGCAGGGAATTACACTACTGGAAATTCCTACCTATTTACCAGATCTCAATCCAATTGAAAATGTTTAGTCTCTGGTGAAAGGTAAGCTTCACAAGCACTACCCTGAGCTGTATCTTATGAAGGGTGATGTCAATGTGGTTAAGAAGACAATAGTGGAGGCCATTACTTATTGTTGGGAACTTCTTGACCCAATGGTTTTTGATACTTTGGCTGGATCAATGGTGCATAGAATAGAGGCAATTATTAAGGCTGATGGATGATATACTAAATATTAATTTCTACTATCTATTTACTTTTTTTTTTTTTTTTTTTTTTAGTTTTGATGATAGTAGGTTGATGGGGGAGGGTGGTTGTCATCGCCGAAGATTTTCTCTGTTGAATCGCGGTTAGTTTTGTCAACGTATAATACCTACGCCTCTCATACCATATGTAATCCTATGAAGACTGAGCCCCCCTTAATCCGATGCAATGTACTGTACGAAATGCATCTTGACAGGGAAGCCTGAGATGCATGACATCAATCACAAGTGCAGGCCGAGCAAACCTAACATAAAATACGCGCAAACCCAGATGCCCACCACGTCGAGTTTAGAATCCACCCCGCATTTCCTCTACCCTGACTAACCCATCTGGCGGGACCAACCTCAATTCTTCCCCAGCAGCCTTTTAGAAAGCAATAGACTAAGCGGAGCCAAGACGATACTGAACGACGGTGCAACAAATCGGTGATAACTAAATGCGCCGTGAAAATCTCTGCACAACCAAAAGCGTGGAAGGTCACCAAAGTTGCTGCGTAACGCACTGTATTCACCAACACACACACACACTCTCTCTCTACCACTCCACCGCTCCATGGATAACTAAACTGACAGGAAAATATAGCAGTATTAATAAAGGAAATATATCTCCTACCCTATCCTTCTCGCGGTCACCACGTACCGGTATCTCTAACACTTCCCCCACTCGTCATCGTTTCCTTTGAGCACCCTCGTGCTATCAATCATGCTAACAAAAGAAATAACAAACGATCGACTCCACAAAGACTCTACAATTGCCTTCCATGCTCCCGTTGGCTTTCGCGCTGCCATTGTCTCCCTCGCTACGACTGCCTTCCGCGGTCCCTTGCTAACAAGAGAAATATAGGAACGAAGGCTCCCAACGGTCTATGACTCCCGCTGCCGTTCACATCCTTTCCCACCAGAATTGCCCTGCCAAAGTCCGCAACCAAAACTTTTGCCCCAGCAAAATGAATGTGCCAAAACAAAAAACGAGTGGAGGGCGGGGAGGGGACAGGGTAGCGGAAAAGTGGAGGGGCGGGAACAGCGAAGTGGACGGCTCCGGGAACGTAGGGTGGATAAACGGGCAAGCAATAGCAGTGTTCCCAACGGTCCAGGTAGGCCATCCCGAAGGAAAGACGGGCCTGGCCTACGGGGATTTCTAAGGATCTAGCCTGGCCTGCCTATAGGCTATATAGGCTTTGTACTACCTGCCTTTTGGAGCTCGCTTAGCCAGATGTTTTCTTCCCTTTTGCTTTTAACTTCTGTTCACCGTGACCTGAGTTCTCCCAAGCTTTCACCTGCTTAGCGAATTCTCTCTATGCATTACTAGGCAGTCCGGTAGTAGCACCTGTTCCAAATGATTTATTTCTGGTAGAAAGGACAAGTTAAAAACCCTAGCAAATTATAGGTAGTCATACACATTCTCGTGAGTGAAACCTCTTGCGGGCTCGCCGGGGCAGGGGAAACAGTGAGGGATGAGAGCCAAATGCCAAGCGTCCGTTGCGGTTAAAAGCATTGCAGTTGACGTCTTCGCGCGGAAGTAGGAGTCTCGCAATCTGTTACTCCGCATGCATGGCGGATCAGATGATTGGCGTTTTGCGGTGTCTCTCCTGTGGTTCAGGAATGGGGGCTTCGCGGCTCAAGCGGTGCTCAGCGATCTCTCGGCCGTTTCGCTGCCCGGCTTGTGCAAGTGGGGATGAACCTTCCCCATCCAGCAACCTTGGTCTATGGGCGTTTTTGGTTAGGCAGATCCTGGGTTTTCCAGGTTTATTCAAAATTCAGTAGATTTATACCGAGTGATGATTCATGAGTAAAAAGTAGGCTCGAACTTGAAACCTCGGATCGTGTTTCCCTAAACGGGTAAGGGGGAGGAGAGTGGAAAGCAGGTGTTATTATGATATGCCAGCACTACCACAGCTATGAAAGAGGCACCTAGTGGAGTGTTGCACCGAGCCTTGAGCCGGACCGCTCCTACAAGTTGTATATACCAAATCTCAACAGTGCCCCCATATCTAGAATTTCCGGACATGTTTTGCATCCCACCCCCTGCGATCTAGAAGAATATAAATGCACTGCACAAACATGCCTCGAGCATTATGAGTCTCGGGGAAGTAGTCGCGCTTAGATTTGTCACTCTTGTGGAAGCGGGATGTTGGTTTCACAACGGTATGATACCTCATGCAGAAGCCACGAGCTAGTACCTCACCAAAAATACTAAAAAATGACTTACGTGTAAGACATTATCAAGAGCGATATATTGCAGTGCAGTGATCTTGAATGTTTACTCTCTTACACCTCAATTGCACAACCTTGTGTCTTACTAATTTTAATTTTTTTAGATACTAGTCCATCAAGCAAGGAGTAGTATATAAACAGTCATTACGAGTACAGCTATCACCCCCTCCTCCTCTTCATCCATCTTCCACATCTCCCAACCAAACATCAACTACCACTACCACAGCTATCATTATCATCATCACCTACACAATCACACCTCGAACCTATTAATCGATTCTAACCAACAAAATGCAAGATCCGCGAATCCAACAACTCAAAACCGCCCACATCCAACTCAGAAAGAAGGTCAACGATCTCCTAGCATCTCACAACAACTCCATTTCTGCACTCAGCGCAGAGCTAAATCGGAAATTGCAGCCGATGTACGATGAGATGCATGGGATCGTGGAGGCTTTGGAGTTGCAGGGGGTTAAGGTCTAAGTTACTACGGAGGTACAGCACCTACGTTTTGTATGTTACACTCCAAGTGGGCATTGTGTTAGCAACCGGTGTAACATACAAAACTTAGGAGCTATACCTCCGTAGCGCTTGGATTGAAGATGGGCCAGAATGAGAGAGAGAGACGAGCTGGGATGAGAGAGGGGGATAACCGGGGGGGGGGGGCATTGTAGGCGGATAGCGGTTTGAGGAATTTAGGGGATGTTTTAGAGAATTTTCATAGTTGATATATTATAAGTTTTAAATATATTTGTTTATGAAGGATGTGATTAAGACTATGAATAACTGTATTGGAAATCATGGATGCTGTTCGGCATGCCCATGAGTTTGCTCCCTTGTCCGCTGGCATATGCGTCTGTCGCCCTCTCTACCCATCCGTTTATTACCCGTCTACATATTCGCTATACGTTCCCGCTGCCGGCTGTTTGTTTGTTCCCGCCCGCCTACTTGTCCGTTCCCGCGTCTTTACTCCCCTCCCGCCACTTGTTTGTTGGCGCATTTGCTCTGTTGGCGCGGAGGTTCTCGTTGTGCCCTTTGGAAAAGCACTTCTGACGGCGAAGGGTATGAATAGCGAGAGAGTTATAGACCATCGGGTGTCTTCATCCCTGTGTTCTTTTGTTAGCGCGGGAGCGTGAAAGGCAATAATTGGAGAGTCTTTGAATCTATTGTTTGTTCTCTCCTTTGTTAGCATGATTGATAGCATGAGAGCGTACAGAGGAAATGGAGACGAGTGTGGGAAGTGTTAATGATACCGGTACATGGTGATCGCACTGGCAGTGTTTGTGGTGATCGCAGGAAGGACAGGGTAGGTGATCTTTGTTGATTATTTATACTCCTGTCTCCTCCAATTATTTTGTTCCGTTAGTTGTGAAGTGCGAGCGAGCAGAGAGGAAGTTGTTGAATAGAGCAAGTGACGGACCGACCTTGGTGAACTTCCTCGCTTCCGGTTATGCAGGGTTTTTCACAACCCATTTAGTCATCGCCGTTTCGTTTAGTTAGCCCTGCACCCGGTTAGTTGTCACTTTCTAAAACTAACAAGTACATTGCCAAGTACATCATACCATTAGACCACCAGCTTTTGTTCCCTTCCTTTTGTTTTCTTAGTTTATTACCTTTCGAGCGAGAAGCGTAATATAAGCTTATTATGATAACTTACAGTAGACCCCCCCCCCAGGTCCCCCCGCAATCCATAATCCAAGGTTCATACATGAAATATGATGATATGAGCCAACATCTCCATAACAAATCCCGTGCCTCGCACAATACCGGTAGATACCTAAGCCTCTCATACCATATCTAATCCTATGAAGACCGAGCCCCTGTTGGTCCGATGCAATGTACTGTACATAATGCATCTTGACAGGGAAGCCTGAGATGCGTGACATCAATCACAAGTGCAGGCCGAGCAAACCTAACATAAAATATGCGCAAACCCAGATGCCCACCACGTCGAGTTTAGAATCCACCCCCGCATTTCCTCTACCCCGACTAACCCATCTGGCAGAACCAACCTCAATTCTACCCCGGCAGTCTTTTAGAAAGCAATAGACTAAGCGGAGCCAGGACGATACTGAACGACGATGAAAGAAATCGGCCATAACTAAATGCGCTGTGAAAAACTCTGCACAACTAAAGGCGTGGAAGGTCACCAGGTTTCTGGGTAACTCGCTGTATTCAACAACTCTCTCTCTCACTCACTCTCTCTCAGCCACTCCACCACTCCATGGCTACCTAAACTCACTGGAAAAGACAGGAGTATAAATAAAGGAAATGGAGCCCCTATCCTATCCTTCCTGCGATCACTACATACACTGCTAGTGTGATCACCACGTACCGGTATCTCTAATACTTCCCACACTCGTTTCCATTTCCTCCGTGCTCTCTTCTGCTATCAATCATGCTAAAAAAAGAAATAACTAATGATAGACTCCACAAAGACTCTACAATTGCCTTCCATGCTCCCGTTGACTTCCGCGCTCCCATTGCCTTCCACGCTCCGACTGCCTTCCGCGCTCCGGTGCTAATAAGAGAAATACAGGAACGAAGACCTCCAACGGTCTATGACTCCCGCTGCCGTTCACACCCTTTTCCACTAGAATTGCCCCAACAAAGCGCACAACCAAAATCTCTGCCCCAACAAAACGAATATGCCAAAACAAAAAACGAGTGGAGGGCGGGGAGCGAACCGGTCAACCCACAAGTAGGCGGGCGGGAATAAACGAATAGACGGGCGGGAACCGAGAAGTGAACGGCTCCGGGAACGTAGGGTGGATAGACGGGTGAGCAATAGACGGACAGGTGGGGATGCCGATGGACAGATATGCCGACGGACAAGACAACAATGCCATGATCATGCTGAGCAGCATCTATGATTTCCAAGACAGCCAACCCAGCTCCTCTAATACTAACTTCTGGGAAGCATATCATTGGGTTCGACTCGTTGGTGTGCTGGGGACATCTATATTTGGCGCCTGTGATGGTGCTTGTAGTATTAGAAAGGCCATGGTTACGATGGGCTCCATAGTAGTGTATCAACAGGGTCAATTCAAACTTACTATTGGTAAATCTGGAAATTAGTCCTTGAAGGGGGGTACTTTCATTGCTGATGTCTTTGGGCACAGCTGGTCGCCGAGAATGTAGCCTTGCCGGTTCTATTGTGCGAAGAGTATTGTGCGATACCGGTATAACACATGCGGGGGGTCGTGCCGTAGATAGGTGCTCCTAGTATCACACGAATATCGGATTTGGGGAGCTGCATACTGGACGGATGGCCGAAAGGAATAGCGGAAGAGAGTACATGATCTAGATTTAGAAACCATTTAGGGATTAGGCTTACTCAATTGAAGGCGGTGGTGGATGGGGTCGTTGGGTGCTGATGAGTCACGTGAGTATCCTGCTCAGATCTTAGTACTGTACTCGCTGAGATTGTACTCGTACTAGTATAGTTTGAGGATCCGGGGTATACCTACTACATCGCAAACGATAGGTATAGGTTACTCATCATATAGTAGATATATAACCAAAACCCTCACATAAAAGTGGTGAGTCGGAATACTGAAGCCGATTTCCCTAATAGCGCCGGCCATGCGGCGAACACCAAAGACAAAACCAGCCAAGCATGCAGATCTTAAGTCTACCCAGTACCACACCCTGTCAGCCTGAGTGCCTTTCCCGTCCCGGCACTATATTAGTGCAATAACTTTACTATACTAAAATGCGCATAGTGAATTGCCCAATCGATTGCCGCCTGACCCAGACCATCCACCCTTCTCTAGTGGACCACCCCCGTCCCCTGGAGCACTCTAATAACCTCCCCGTGTCCACCCATAGTAGCCTAGGCTTATAGCACCCTCACTATACTGGCGTTGTGGTGCTTGGCTGCGCAACTAATATCCGGTTGGCCGTTGCGGTTAAGGGTGTTGCAGTAGAAGTCTTTGCAAGAGAGTAAAAGTCTCGCCACCTGGCCTTCCGCATTTGTGGTGGCTCAGATGAGCAGGGTTTGACCGAGTCTGTCGTGCAGGTCGGGAATGAGGTGTACGCGGCTCAAGAGGTGCTGGGCGATCTCACGGCTGTTTTGCTGCCCGGCTAGGGCGAGTGGTGATGAACATTCCTCATCCAGCCGGTTTGGGGCGAGGTTTCTCCGGCGCAGGAGCAGTTTCAGCACTTCCTTGTGGCCGTTGTATAGAGATAGCACCCCCACCAGCTATGGACTACTCTCAAACAGACTTTCTAGCTAGGACGATGGGTGTTTTTGTAAGACAGCCTCCCGCAGACTACATTGTTGCTACCTTGGTCTATGGGCGTTATTGATTAGGCAACGCCCGGATTTCTCATGTTTATTCAAATGTTGTTGTAATATGGCTTCCAAACATGCATCGGTCATGTCTTTGACTACGACAAAATGTCTTGGTATGTGTTCATCACTAGTTGAGCTATTACACGGTTGACTACAGTAGAACTTCCCCGGAAACTCTTTCATAGTACTTGTTTGGTTTCCTCGCTCGCGTTTCCTTTCCCTTTACCACTACGTTGTGTACTATCGTTGTCGTTGATGTTCTCTTTCTCTTGCGCGAAGCGCATGTCGTGGATGATTGTAGCGCGCTCTCTTGTAGCATAGATAGGGCCCAATAGCCCCCCCGGTAGAGCATCAATTAAGCAAGAAGTACAGCTTCAAACAAGAATTACAACAAATGTCCCTGGTTTTATACCGAGTGGCGATGCATGAGTAAAAAGTAGGCTCGAACTTGAAACCTCGGATCGTGTTTCCCTAAACGGGTAAGGGGGAGGACAGTGGAAAGCAGGTGTGTTATTATGATATGCCAGCACTACCACAGCCATGGAAGAGGCACCTAGTGGAGTGTTGCACCGAGCCTTGAGCCGGACCGCTCCTACAAGTTGTATATACCAAATCTCGATATTGCCCCCATATCTAGAATTTCCCCACATGTTTTGCATCCCACCCCCGCGAGCTAGAAGAATATAAATGCACTGCACAAACACGCCTCGAGTATTCTGAGTCTCAGTCAAGTAGTCGCGCTTAGCTTTGTCACTCTTGTGGAAGCGGGATGTTGGTTTCGCTACGGAATGATACGTCATGCAGAAGCCACGAGCTAGTACCTCGCCAACAATACTACAAAATGACTTACGTGTAAGACATTATAAAGAGCGATATATTGCAGGGCAGTGATCTTGAATGTTTACTGTCTTACACCTCAATTGCACAACATTGTGTCTTACCAATTTAATTTTTTTAGGTACTAGTCCACCATGCAAGGAGTAGTATATAAACAGTCATTACGAGTACAGCTATCACCCCCTCCTCCTCTTCATCCACCTTCTACATCTCCCAACCAAACATCAACTACCACTACCACAGCTCTCATTATCATCATTATCACCAACATAATCACCCCTCCAACCTATTAATCGATTCTAACCAACAAAATGCAAGATCCCCGAATCCAACAACTCAAAACAGCCCACAGCCAACTCAGAAAGAAGATCAACGATCTCCTAGAATCTCACAACAATGCTGTATCGGACCCTAGACTGACCCCGAATGCCATTTCTGCACTCAGCGCAGAGCTGGATCGGAAACTGCAGCCGATGTATGATGAGATGCATGGGATCGCGGAGGCTTTGGAGTTGCAGGGGGCTAAGGTCTAAGTTACTAGCGCTTGGATTGAAGATGGGCCAGGATGAGAGAGAGAGACGAGCTGGGATGAGGGAGACACACGGCCGTGGGGGGAGGTATTGTAAGCGGCTAGCTGTTTGGAGAATTTACAGTATGTTTTGGAGCATCTTCATAGTTGATATACTATATGTTCTAATTTTATTTGTTTATTTGAGCTTCGCCGGTCTACGGACTGCTAGATATATTCTGTGAAAACAAGAGTAAGATGCGCAGGGCAATAAGGATATGATCGAAACTACGAATAACTGTGTTGGAAATCATTGATGCTGCTCGGCATGCTCATGAGTTTGTTCCATTGTCCGCTGGCATATCCGTCCGTCGGCATCTCTGCCCGTCCGTTTAGTGCCCGTCTTCATCTTCACTGTCCGTTCCCCCAGCCAGCTGTTTGTTCGTCCCCCCCTGTCCACCTATCTGGTCCCGCCCACCCACTGGCCCATTCGCGCCCCTCCTGCCACTTGTTTGTTGACGCATTGGTTTTCTTGGGGTGGAGGTTCTCCTGTCCGCTCGAGAACGGCGCTTCCAGCAGCGAAGGATATGAACGGCAAGGGAGTTATAGACCGTCGGGAGTCTTTGTTCCTGTATTTATTTTGTCAGCCAGGGAGTGTGGAGGGAAATTGGAGCGTGGAAGGCAGTGGGAGTCTTTGAGTGTATTGTTTGTTCTCTCTTTTGTTAGCATGTTTGATTGTATGGGAGCTTGTAGAAATGCAGATGAGTGTGGGAGGAGTTAGAGATACCGGTATGCGATGATCGCAGGAAGGATAGGATAGGTAACCTTTGTCATTTATTTATACTCCTGTCTTTTCCTGTCAGTTAGTTTAGTTAGTCTTGGAGCCTTGGAGTCGTGAAGCGACAGAGAGAGTGGTTGAATAACGCAAGTTGCGAAGCGACCTTGGTGAACCTCCCTGCTTTTAGTTGGGTACAGTTTTCACAGCGCATTTAGTCATCGCCGTGTCGTTCACTCGTCGTTCGGCATCGTCCCGGCTCCGGTTAGCCCGCTGATATCTAAAAGTACCGCATCTCAAGCTTGCCAGGTACGATACATTACGTATAGCACATTGCGTCGGACAAACAGGAGCCCGGTCTTTGTAGGCTCAGATATGGTATGACAGGTTTGGGTGAATACTGGTAGTTTGGGAGGCACCCGATTTGCTATGGAGGTGTTGGCCCATATGGTGAATTATCTTTTATGTAAAACCTTATGTCGCTGATTGTTCGGGAACCCAGGGAATGGGGATCTAAGTTAACATAGGAAGTTCACCAAGGTCCCTCCGCAACTTGCTCTATTCAATGACTCTCTCTCCCTGCTCGCTCGCACCGAAGGAGTTAATTCAGGCTAGCTATTGTTAAGCCTGCGGATCAGTCCTTGAAGTGCGATACTTTTTCATTCTATACATCTTTGGGCACAGCGGGTCACAGAGAATGTAGCTTTGTCGGTTTTGTTGTGTAAAGGGTGTTGTGCGATACAAGTATAACACATGAGGTGAGTCATTCAGTAGATAAATGCCTACAAGTATTATCTGAATTCTGGATTTAGCGAGCTGTATACTGGATGCTGGGTCGAACAGAATAGCGGCAGAGAAGGCATGTTCCAGATTCACAAACATTTTAGGGAATTGAGTTACTCTATTCAAGGGGGTGGTGGACGGGGTTTCTGGGTGCTAATGAGTCAAGTGAGCATTCTGCTAGGATCTTAGTACTGTACTCGCTGAAATTGTATGATACTACTATAGTTTGAGGCTTCCGGGTATACCTACCACATCGCAAACTGTAGGTATAATTTACTTATCGTTCCATAGATTTATGAGCAAGACCCTTAAATAGCAGTGGTATATCAGAACACCAAAGCCGATTTCCCAAATTGCGCTAGCCCTTCCGAGAACACGGAAAACAAAACCAGCAAAGCACCCAGATCTCAAGTCTACCCACTATCATGCTCCATCGGTGCCTTTCTTGTCCTGGCACCATATTGGTCCAATAACTTTGCCATACCGAAATGCACATAGTGACTTGCCATTCAATTACCTCCAGACCTGTAGCATCCACCCTCCCCCGGTCGCCGACCCCACTCCACAAGAGCATGCTAACAACCTCCTCATGTCCACTCATAGCTGTACAGGCCAACGGCACTGTCCAGCGATACCCCACTGCATCCTGCTTTCCAACCTGACAGGTACAAGCCAGTGGCGTTATTTCATTCATATCTGTTCGTCCCACCACTATCCCCTTCATCCCCAGCAGCATCCTCACGATATCGGCGTTGCAGTACTTGGCTGTCCAGCTGACCGTTGCGGTTGAAAGCGTTGCAGTGGATGCCTTCGCGTGGGAGTAGGAGTCTCGCCATGTGTTACCCGGCATGCAGGGGGGCTCAGATGAGTGGGGTTTAACAAAGTCTCTCATGCACTTCGGGAATGAGGGCTTCGCAGTTCAAGAGGTGCTCCGCGATCGCTTGGCTGTTTCGCCGCCCGGCTAGCGCAAGTGGGGATGAACCTTCCTCATCCAGCCTGTTCGGGTCGAGGTTCTTCTAGTACAGGAGCAGTTTCGCCGCTTCCTTGTAGCTGTGGCATAAACGTAGCACCCCTACCAGCTATGGACTACTCTCAAACAGACTAACTTGGGCGATGTGTGTTTTTGTATAGCAGCTTCTCGAAGACTACACTATTGTTCCACCTTGGTCTATGCGCGCTTTGGATTAGGCAGAGCCTGAGTTTCCCAGATTTATTCAAATTTCGGTGATTTTATACCGAGTGATGATGCATGAGTAAAAAGTAGGTTCGATCTTGAAACCTCAAACCTCAAATAATAGGGCTATGATAGGTATAGAGTGTCTGCGATTCTTGTTCTTTCTATGCTGCCAGGGGTGTCCTGTATATACACAAGCTGTTTCTTTGCAAACATCTTTTTTGCCCATCAACCTCGCAGAATTCCATACCACCTTTTTGTCGTGATGCCACACCGTTCCTTTCAACTCCTTCAAACATCCTCCAAAAGGTTTCCCTTAAGCTATAGCTGTTCCAGACAGTCCTAATACCTTCGTGCTTCTTATCTGGTTTCCTAACTCTTACAGTGCGACACCTAATTGTCCTCTAGACCTCCAGAGTGTAACCTGTTACTTCCGGTATCCCTAGTGCCAATTCCTAAAACATTCCAAACACTTCTCCCCACACTAATTGCCAGTTCTCACATACTCTTACCCATACGCAAACCCTTTCCTTAGCTTGTTCCACCATTGCATTTCCAAGCCATTGCCAAACAACCTTCGCCTCATTATCCAAACCATGGAAGCTTAGTGACTTTCAACAAAACCGTGAGTCCCTAAACGCGTAACGAGGAGGAGAGTGGAAAGCCGGTGTGTTATTACGATACGCCAGCACTACCACAGCTATGGCAATGACACCTAGTGGAGGACTGCACCTGAGACTTGAGTCTGACCTCGCCTACAAGTTGTATATACCAAATCTCGACATTGCCCCCAATCAGTGTTCCCAACCGTCCCGTCCGGACGCCAGGGCCCTGGCGTCCTATAGTCCCGTCCGTCCCGGGCAGGGTGGGTAAGGACGGCCGGGCACGGCGTCCGTCTTTTGTAAACACCGCAGGACCGTAGGTTGACGGCCGGGTCCCGCAGTCTTTTTGGAAATGGTAAATTTCGGTAGGGCTCGGCCGTCATGAGTAATGACGGGCGTCACCTGCAGGTACCCGCCGTCCTGAGTAAGGACGGGCGTCCCTTGCATGCCCTGACTGCTTCCCGCATACCCGAATCACTACCGCCTCGGCCCTGTCGTCACCCATATCGCCTAACCCATTGCCTATAGGCTACGTGGTCGCTCCACACCTCTGCCTGGGTTAATAAATACAGACTTGAAAGACGAAGGTTAACTATTTTGAGAAATCCTAGTGATAAAGCAGAGTCCTCGTCCCGGGGTCTCATTCACTCAGATCTTGTACTCTCTAAACCTTCTACCTTACCTTCCAGCGAAATTTGATACATGATAGTAGAACCTGAGCTTCTCAACATTAGAATAAAAATGTTTCACTTCTTAATAACACTAACCTAATGCTAATGAAATTTGAAAACGAAACATAAACTAAGACACCTATAGGACCCGGCCGTCCGTCCCGGGCAAAGGTCTCAAACTTGGCGTCCGTCCCGTCCTAGGCGAAAGACGGATGGACTGGACGCTTGGGAACACTGGCCCCCATATCTAGAATTTCCGTAAATCTTTTGTGTCCCACCCTCGCGAGCTAGACGAATACAAATGCAGTGCACACACACACCTCGAGTATTCTGAGTCTCAGGCAAGTAGTTGCGCTTAGCTTTGTCACTCTTAGGGAGGCGGAAGGTTGGTTTCGTTACGATATGATACATCATGGTTCACGCCACGAGCTAGTACCTCACCAACGAAACCACAAAAGTACTAATGTGTAAGACAATATAAAGCGCAATATATTGCAGAGCAGTGATCTTGAATGTTTACTGTCTTACGCCTCAATTGCGCAACATTATATCTTACAAATTCAATTTTTGGGGGTACTAGCCTAGCATGCAAGGAGTAGTATATAAACGGTCGTTACGAGCACAGCCATCACTCCCCCTCCTCCTCATCCACCTTCTATATCTCCCAACCAAAAATCAACTACAACCACAACTACCATAGCCACCACCACCATCATCATCATCATCACCTACATTATCACTCCTCCAACCTATTAATCGATTCTAACCAACAAAATGCAAGATCCCCGCATTCAACAACTCAAAACCGCCCACTCCCAACTCAACAAGAAGATCAACGATCTCCTAGACGCTTACAACGATGGTATAAAGGACCCTAGACTGACTCCGTATCACATTTCTGCACTCAGAGCAGAGCTGGATCAGATACTGAAGCCGATGTACGATGAGATGCATGGCATCGCTGAGGATTTGGAGTTGCAGGGGGTTAAGGTCTAAGTCACTAGCGCTTCAATTGAAGATGGGCCAGGATGAGAGAGAGAGATGGCCGGGGGGGGGAATTCTAGCTGAGTAGCTGTTTGGGGAATTTAGGGGATGTTTTGGAGCATTTTCATAGTTGATATACTAGAATCTTTAATTCTATTTATTTATTCCAGCTTCGCAGGTGCACTGACTGCTAATAACACCTAGTAGATATATTCTGTGAATGCAAGACTAAGATGTGCAAGGATATAAGAAGGATGTGATTGAAACTATGGATACTGATCCTCTCAATATCTTGAACTCCCAAACATCCTCACAAAACACTCTCTTAACCTTCACATCACACCCAAACAAAACAAGAATGGAACGACACACCCACTCCCGCCAGCAGCAATAGTACCGGCACTGACCAAATTGAAAACCCATTAATCCAACAAGGTTTATAGCAGACGCTCTACTCGGAGCCTGTTGGGGAGCCCTTGCAAAGTTCGAGCTATTATCATAGCCCTCATTTGTGAGTTGGAGAAAGGTCTGGTGCCTTTGTACGAAAATGTGGACAGTGGTGTAGAGATACTAGCCAAGTTCGATGGCTAAGCATATGTAGGTAGGTAGATTTTGGGGGTGGGCTCTTGAGGTGGTGATGTTAATTCAGCACGGATGGATAACAGGGAGTAGGGAGGTGGCCCGTGTCGGTATTATTCAACAAGCTTTCTTTAGAAGTTGCTTTGTCTTAGATTCTGTACTAGTCTGCTTTAATACAATGGATTACGGTAATACAAGAAATATATTATTGGAGAGATATTAGATTTTATCACCGCTATACTCGAGTACTAGGGAGCCAGCCTGACCGCCCCTACACAAAGGCTGAACAATCTTGGGCTTCATGCTTAGGCTTCGGCGGGTGCACCACCAATTCAACCTCAGCATGGATTTCGCGAATAAGGTTAATATTTCGACAAAAGCCTACCCCAGGTCAAGTAGGAATTGACCGCTGGTCGCTTTTTGAAAGGCCGGAAAAGTCAAGGAGAATATCAGTATAGACCTCGCAGAACTAACCTATTATAGCTCTATAAGGAAATGCGGGGGCGGGTTGTAAACTAGACTTGGTAGTTGCCCGGGCTTGCGCGTGTTTTATGTTAGGTTTACTCGGCCTGAACTTGTAATTGATGTCACGCATCTCAAGTTTGCCAAGAACGATGCATTACGTATAGTACATTGCATCAGACAAACACGGGCTTGGTCTTCGTAGGTTTAGATACGGTATGACAGGCTTGGGGGACTACCAGTAGTGTGGCAGGCACTCTATTTTTGAACCCTAAGTCGTGGATTGCTAAAGAACACGGGGAAGGGGGATCTAAGTTAACATAATAACATTATGATACCTTTCTAGCCCGAAAGAATATTAACCAAGAAAACGGAAGGAAGGGAAAAAAAGCTGGTCGTCTAATGGTATGGTGTACTTGGTAATATACCTGTTAGTTTTAGAAAGCGACAGCTAACTGGAGGCAGGGCGATACCACACGAAACGGCGGTTTCCAAATAGCACTGTTAAGAACTCTGCACAATAAAAAGCGGGGAAGTTTACCAAGGTCGCTCCGCAACTTGCTCTATTCAATGATTCTCTCATACTCACTTTCCACGACTAACTAAACTAACTGACAGGAAAAGACCGGAGTATAAATAAAGGACAACGATCACCTATCCTATCCTTCCTGTGATCACCGCATACAGGTATCTCTAACACCTCCCACACTCGTCTCCATTTCCTCTGTGCCTTCCCATGCTATCAATCATGCTAACAAAAGAAAGAGCAAACAAAAGACTCCTCAAAGACTCTCCAATTTCCTTCCGTGCTCCCCATTGACTCCCGCGCTCCCATAGCCTTCCACACTCCCGTGATAACAAAAGAAATACAGGAACAAAGACTCCCGACGGTCTATAACTCCCTTACCGTTCATATCCTTCGTCGGAAACCTTTTTCCAAAGCGCACAACTAGAACCTCCACCCGAACAAAGCAAATGCACCAACACATAAGTGGCGGGAATGAACGAACAGCCGGCTCTGGAAACGTACAGCGGATATGCAGACGGGTAATTGACGGACGGGCAGAGATTCCGACGGACGGGTAAAGATGCCGACGGACAGATATGCCGGAGGACAAGAGAACAAAGTGAATTGCATGCCCAGCAGTATCCATGATTTCCAACAGTTATAACGCTTTGCATGGAGCTAAGTCTATCGGCGCTGTTACGTGCAACCCTAGACATGGCGCTTATAATAGTGAAGATGTGGAAGGCGGGCGGAGTTGAAGGGGGGTAGTAAATAACCAAGCCATGACCGTTCGCTGTCCTCCGAATCCTTTCAGATAAAAAAAAAAAAAAGGAAAAAGAAAAGGAGTACAAAAACCAATCACAAACATCCGGAGAACTTGTTGTTGAAACGTATGGCTTAAGCCATTGATTCATTGTCGTTTCACTTTTATACTTTTCTCTTCTGTTTCGTACTAGTGTTTTACTAACATCGTCTGATGCACTTCTGTTACCACGCTACTACTATCATGTATCATGTGGAGGAAAGTTTTTCTAGTTGCATTTCATATTTCACACGTATTGAAGGATAAAAGCTGGATCTTTTCCCTACTTGTTTTGTTGAGCAGTCAGTCTTCGCACGTCTTCTATCTCTTGCATTTTTATCTTGTCCCTCTAGTCTCAATTCAATATTGCCTTCGTTCCGGCCATAAAAACTAAGACTGTCCTTTCCTTGGTCTCTAAGTTCGTTGGCGGGGGTGTGTAGTACTGCCGCACTAAATGCCTGCTCTGACTTTCCTGGGTCGCTGGTACCAACCTCGTTCTCGGGAGTGGGAAAAAACGGAAGCCAGTATGTGTGCTTGCTGGTGAGCGCATGTCTATTCGCTGGCATAATATTTACCAAAAACAAGCATATTTGGAAAGCTAGGGTTAGGGGTATATTCAGGGATTTGGGCACCTCCTTCCGTGGGATGTAGAGGGCATGGCGGTAGTGTGGTAGTGTGATATATGGTCGGTCTGTAAAGGAAACTGATGGGGATCACTTGGCAGTATCAATGAGGTAAGTGGGAGGTGAACTGATGGCTCGCGAATATACAAGAGGGGTGTCTTTAAGCTACGATACAGTAAGTGTCTACTCCTACTCATTGCCTGAATTGTGCCGTACTATACAACGCCAGCAAGAAAAAATATAAGACGAATACAAATAATTGGAATGAAAAATGGTAAGAAAGAAGATATGAACCAAGTCTAACTAGAACTCCAAGAAAAGAAAAGGTGAAGAAAAGGAAAAAAGGGAACAAAGTTACACCAGAAGAAAGGCAAATGGCGAGCTGAAATCGGAAAAAGCAACCTCTATCAAAGTCTTTTAACGCTCGGCAATATTTTATGCAGCTGGGAGAGTTCAAGAAACGAAGGAAAAATGCAAACGAGAAAAGCAAAGAGACAAGCGAAACAGGCGATGGTAAAATACCAGTCTACTGGTCTAGCATAAGCGATAATCGACCGGAGGTAGTTAGGACTAGTGTAAACTTCCGTTGGGGGCTGGATGGGAGGGGGTTGATGCAGCCTGGGCTGCTCGGGTAGGGGGCGATGGTCGGTGGGCTTGAAGGGAGAGTCGTTGTGGTTGGATACTAATTCCAGTTCATTGGGGTCTGCGGGTGATAGTTTACGTTAGCCATGAACTTAATGTCTATGATATCAGTGTTAGGATCACTACCCCTGATTTGCATATCTGCCTCACTCGCCTCAATGGAAAGAGTGAGAAATAAAAGCGGGAAAGAGGACTAAAGTTGGGCTAATATGTGCGTGGGGAAACTCTCGAATTGCTTGCTACTTCATCTATCTACTAAACATGGGAAAACGAGCAGGTATTTATACAAGAATATGATCCTTCTCAATGAGTGACAAAAGTAGTAATGAAAGATATTCCGCACTTTTCCGATCTCCTTTTCTCGTCTCTATCCTCGGTCTATGGCGATGGGTAGTGAATCTCCTTTCGGAGGTTGTGTTCGGCTTCACGGGTTATCGTGGTTGGTTGTCAGGTGCCGAGGGTTCTAACCTTCCGAGGTTTAGGGTTTTTGCCGAGGTGCTATGAGGGACGCCGCACACTAACAACAAAGAGGAGGCGGGGAGGGATGCCTAGCCACACGAGCTGCTGTGTGAGAATTGACACTGTCCCGTTCATATAGGATATTCACGATTCGGTCATATCCTGCAGCGCGGGCCAGCGATAGTGGTGTTTGGTTCGCGCTATCAAGCGTAGCGTGGTGGACATCTTTCCGTTCTAGAAGCAACTTTACTACACGTTCATGCCCGTAGTAAGCGGCCCACGAGAGTGGCGTCCAGCTATATTTGGTGTCTGCCAGGTTGGGATTGATGTCGTCTCGTTCCAAGAGCATCTTTACTACTCCCTCATGCCCGTAGTGAGCGGCCCACGAGAGTGGCGTCCTATTATAGAAGGTTTCCGGCTGATCGGGATTGACATCTCGTTCCAAAAGTATCTTTACTATTCCCTCATGCCCGTTCCCAGCGGCCCATGAGAGTGGCGTCCGGTCAGATCCAGTGTCTGGCTGGTCGGAATTGACATCTCGTTCCAAAAGCATCTTTACTATTCCCTCATACCCGTTCCCCGCAGCCCACGAGAATGGCGCCCGGCCAAAGAAGGCGTCTGGTTGGTCGGGAGCGACATCTCGTTCCAAAAGCATCTTTACTATTCCATCATGCCCGTTCCCAGTGGCCCACGAGAGTGGCGTCCGGCCCCATAAGGTGTCCGGCCGGTCGGGATCGACATCTCGTTCCAAAAGCATCTTTACTATCCTCTCATGCCCGTTCTCAGCGGCCCACAAGAGTGGAGTCCGGCCATATTTGGTGTCCGGCCGGCCGGGATCGACATCTCGTTCCAAAAGTATCGTTATTATTCCCTCACTCCCGCTCCGAGCGGCCCACGAGAGTGGTGTCCGTCCATCTTCGGTGTCTGGCTGGTCGGGATTCACATCTCGTCCCAAAAGCATCTTTACTGCTCCCTCATGCCCGTTCCCAGCTGCCCAAGAGAGCGGTGTCCGGCCATATTTGGTGTCTGGCTGGTCGGGATTGACATCTCGTTCTAAAAGCATCTGTACTATTCCCTCATGCCCGTTCTCCGCGGCCCATGAGAGTGGCGCCCGGCCATATTCGGTGTCTGGCTGGTCGGGATTGACATCTCGGTCCAAAAGCATCGTTACTATTCCCTCATGCCCGTTCCCAGCAGCCCACGAGAGCGGTGTCCTGCCATATTCGGTGTCTGGCTGGTCGGAATTGACATCTCGTTCAAGAAGCATCTTTACGATCCCCTCATGCCCGTTCCTAGCGGCCCACGAGAGTGGCGTCCGGCCGTATTTGGTGTCTGGCTGGTCGGGATTGACATCTCGTTCCAAAAGCATCTTTAATATTCCCTCATGTCCATTCCTAGCCGCCCACGAGAATGGCGTCCGGCCATAGTCGGTGTCTGGCTGGTCGGGATTGGCGTCTCGTTCCAAAAGCATCTTTACCATTCCCTCATGCCCGTTTTCAGCGGCCCACGAGAGTGGTGTCCGGCCATATTTGGTGTCCGGCCGGTCGGGATTGACATCTCGTTCCAAAAGCATTTTTACTATTCCCTCATACCCGTTCCCCGCGGCCCACGAGAGCGGCGTCCGACCATATTTGGTGTCTGGCTGGTCGGGATTGACATCCTGTTGATTCAACAGCACCTTTACCACCTCGTCATGCCCTCCTACAACTGCCCATATGAGAGCTGTACTCCCTGTGCCATCGGTTGCATTAATATCCCATTCATTTATCTTGAATATCGCGGCAACGATCCCCACGATCCCGACAAATGCTGCTCCGTGGAGTCCTGTAAATCCGATAGGTCCTCTATGCCCGACAAACCAAGGACTTAAGCCTCCGCCTGTATTAGTCCCCAATAACATTAGCTGAGCAGATATATGCTCATCAAACCTATCCAGAAGTCTCAGCGCAAGCTCTTTCTCATTTCCCGTCATTACCCTTCTTGTATGCTCCCCCCAGTAACATGAAGCATAGTCTAGAAATGGCATTGTTGAGGGAGCCGAGCGAAGTTTTGGCGAGATATCACGAACACTTTCAAAGTTGAGGTATGTCAAGCAAATCTCCGAAATTATTGAGTGGGGATTATGGAATAGCGTTGGATCACTAGAGAGGTGCTCTTGTAGAGTGTAGTGAACAAGCCGGACAGTGGAAGAAGACGCCGCGACTGTGGCGAGACCCAGACACGATGCTAGGAGTGTGCGTAATGCAGGAACCTTTTCAACATCCAGATATGTCGATCCCACCTCCACTCCCAGGACATGACAGAGCTCCTTGGCCTGTAAAGGCCGTTCCGAATATAACACCCACATCAGGACCTTCAACCCTAGTATTGATTTGTCCCCCTTCTGGGCTTTCAGTCGGGCGAGAGTTGCCGTGTAGGCATCGCTAAGTCCATTTCCCTTTGCTATGGCTTGCAGCTTTCTCCTTCGCTTGCGAATTGTCACCTCTCCAAGAACAGCGTCCATGTTTAGCGAAACAAGAAGGAATCTACGCAAAATTGCGAGTGAGTATTGATTAAAGATGGTGTGGGAATGATAAATTATCTTACATATCTGATATTTTGTCTAGGATAACTCGAATAATATCCGCCCGTAGATCATCGCTCATGGCCTCTGGATCGGTGTCCCCAGCCAGCCTCATCTCCAGATAATCCCTAATGTCATCCGTGTTTGTGCTAATGGGTATCACAACCGCCTTGCTAAAATATCTTTGAATATCTTCCCTGATATGAGGCCTTCCGGTGAGGAATATTCGCGTCGTAGGGGACTCCAGAACAATATCTCCCAGCAACTTTAGAAGTTCCGGCAGATGCTTCGGTATGAATTCGTCTAGCGCATCAATACAGATGAATACTGGGGGTAGCGAAGCTATCGCAGTCTTCAGCATTTTCATCAGATCCGGAAGCAGCAGCTTTCTTCCGCAAAGTTCCGTTTTTCCTTTCTGAAATGCCTCGCGGAGATACTTCGGGATTTCCCCTCTGCCGACCAGCTGTTTCAAGATAGCTCCCATCATGTTAACTATCGTGTGCTAGTGCTGCGCAAGGAAGTCGCAGTACAAGCCTGTAACGACGATGTTCTCCTTCCCTGCCTGATCGCACAGGTTGTCGATAACTAGGGAGCTAGGATTTCCGACAGTCAGTAATTTTCGTTTTTATTTAAAGAATCTCACCACTTACCTCAGGTACGTCTTACGCACTCCTGGATTCCCGCTGCAAAACAAGACAGCATTATCGACTCCACCCTCACAACCCCTCCACGCCCGAAAATCGGGTGTTTCCAAAAGCCAATCGCCGACACCGGCAAATCTCTCGGCACGAACACCTTCGTGTCTGTTGTTTGGCTCCAGCGGAGAGATCCAGCGCAGTATTTGTATATCTTCGTCGGATTTATAAATGTTGTTGAAGCAACCTATTATGTTACCGACGTTGGCGTTGCCGTCGCCGATATTGATGTTTGTAGCGTGGGCCATCATATTCAGTCAAGAGTTTAGGTTGAATGTAGGAATGGTAAACGATTTGTATGGGTATCGGGGGAGTTTATAAATTTGTTGAGCTCAGCTGAAGAAAGCCATGAGATGAGGCTGGTTGTGTAACTTAACTCCTAATACACAATCATTTTAGACGAGTCTATGACTAATCTCAGAAAGTCACAGCTGAGCGACTGTACGCATTGTAGACTAATGTCTTTCAATATCAGGATCTCCCGCATTTTCTATCGCAAATCCCAGATAGAGGGTTAGATAGGAGGTTATTGAGATTTCGTCAACAGGGGTGTGTGTTGTGTGAGGCTGTACTGTTTTGGAATAACTGACGCTTTGGATTTACTCTCCACATTACATTCCTGGTATCAGGACTCTTGATGTTTCTGGAGTCTATTTTCCCGTGCATACATTTACACATCCACTACCCATCACAGATAACAAGAGAGAGGGTGAAATGTGCATTAATTAGCTTTGGTAGAGGCACTAGTTCTAGCGGGTGCAAAGAAAAAAAAATCGCGGTTAATTTGGTGAGTTGGAGATTTACGAGGCGAAGCATAGGGATGTGATGCACGTCACTTCTGCTGAGTAGCTCTATTCCCGAACGGCGCTGGCGACTCATAAATCATTGATAACGACTCGGGGTAAGTTTACCGTACGGAGGTACTGTACAGCTCATAGGCTTTGTACGATATATTCCACAAGGAGGAGAGAGTGCAACACCCCAGGCTTGTGGAACATACAAATTTTATAAGCTGCGCCTACGTAATCCCGAGTCTCCAAGCGATAACCATTCGCCCTCCTCCGAAGCTTTTCGGAGAGGGAGGGAAGAGTAGAAAAAAGTGGAAAAGCCAATCGCCCATATCCAGAGAACCTGGGCTCTCCTTTTGCCTCTGTTCTCTGGATGAGAGCGTGCAGTGTTGTACCAGTACAGCACCTCGCACAGAGCACTAGCAGAAGGTCCTGAAGGCCTCAAGCGGGTGGGACATAATTTGCTAGTTAAGTGAAATTTTCGGTGAGAGTAAAACATAGTATCAAATATACATAGATCATGATGAAAAATACTGAGAAGATAATTGATTTTGTATTATAATAATAAAATTCCAGTAGTTTGTACTAGTATGCATGAATGTCAGGGAAAATGTTTTCGTACAGGACAGGGATTATTTGGCTGGTTAACCTAAATAAACTGTGAAAAAATTACCCTTGGCACTTGTATCATGTTGACACTTTCCGCCGTATTAGAAATCAAAGGGCTCACCGGAGCCAGGACAATACCGAACAGCGATAATGAAACGAAACGGCGATGACTAGACTAAATGCGCTGTGAAAACTCTGCGCAACCAAAAGCGGGGACGCTAACCAAAGGTCGCCCCGCAACTCACTCTACGATACTCAACAACTTTCTATCTCTCGCTCCACGACTCCACTACTCCACGGCTCTAGGACTCCACGGCTCTAGGACTAACTGACAGGAAAAGACAGGAGTACAAATAAACGACAAAGATCACCTATCCTATCCTTCCTGCGATCACCGCATACCGGTATCTCTAACACCTCCCACACTCATCTCCATTTCCTCTGTGCGCTCCCATGCTATCAATCATGCCAACAAAAAAGAGAACAAACAATAGTCTCCTCAAAGACTATCCAATTTGACTTCCACGCTCCAATTGCCTTCCACGCTCCCGTGCTAACAAAATACGTGAGCAAAGACTCCGACAGTTGTATCTTCCTTGACGTTCACATCCATCTCCGTCGGAAGCGCTTTTCCAAAGCGCACAATGAGAACCCCCGCCCCAACAAAGCGAATGCGCCAACGAACAAGTGGCGGGAGGGGAGCGAACAGGCGGGAACTGATGCCGGGTCGGCGATACAAGGATAATAAATTATATTGAACGGGAACGAAGAAACGGCCGAACAAAAGTGTCGGCGGACGAGGGAGCAAAAGTATCGACGAAAAAATGTGTCGGTAGTCGGACAAACGGCCGGCTCCGGGAATGTACGTCGAATATGCAGACGGGCGGACGGACGGGCGACAAAAGAACCAACGACGGGTGGACGGACAGGTAGAGATGCGCGAGCGGATGGATATGCCGGCGACAAGAAAACAAAGTCTTGAGAATGCCGAGTAGCATTCATGATTTCCAACAAATACTATATAGTTGTCTGAAACGTGGATCATGGTCTCTGTACCGCCTGCTCTCGGGGTTCTTTTTCCATCATAAAAGGTTCACAAATTCTGAATTCAGGTAGTACTGGGGACGCATATCTACTGAGCGACCCACCACGTGTGTTACACTGGTATTGTTTAACAAACTTCAAACACTAAAGCTGACAAAGCTTCATTGTCGGTGACCCGCTGTACAGTACCCGAGGATATCTGAAACGAAAGCACCACCTTCGAGAACTGGTTCCAAGTTCATCAATAGTTAGTTTGAATTAACCCCTCTCATACACTTCTATCGAGCCCATCATAACCTTGGTGTTTCTAACACCAAGCACTATTCTAGGAACAAAATATAGGTATCTCTCGGGCTTCCTAACAGTTAGGCCCAATGATAGGCTTTCCAGGGTTATGACCACTCGCTTCGTTCTGCCGGACCCAAGGCCCAACCAGCGTCGTCCGGGTACTTCGCGAGACTGCCTATTACATATCCCGAACCCCTAGTCCACCCGTAATCTACATGATCAATTTCCTATCCCTAGCCCTACGGCCCACAACCATATTAGTTCCACTTCGGCCAGCGCTCTTTGAGTTGTCTACAGATTCTTGTTTTCCATGTGGTGACTGTGGTGTGCTATACACCTGTTGCCTCCCGCTCGTTGCATAGGCGTGCCCTATATTTCCAAACCTTTGTGCAAGGGCCGCTGAGAAGAATTGTGGCATTGCCCTTGTATGGCAACGGAGCACTCCTGCGTGGTAGACGCTCAACAACTCATAGGCCATCGCAAGATCTAATAAGTGGTTGCCCCTCCGGACTCTACGGACGGGGGATATTCAGGAGATTAACCGAGCGAGTAGTGTACTTTTTTCGCGTGTTTGAAAGCACGCGACCCAATGGAGACCGAGGAGGAATTGTGAGCGAAATATATTTGTCTTTCCAGTGTACTAGTACTTGAGTTACCCCGCAATCTTGGACCATTTTTCTGCTACATAGAATAATGTTTTTCGTTAGGTTGTCATTAAATCTTATTAGTGTACGAGTATTTTATGTTGTATGTGACATAATGCGCCGGTCGCCGACTACCGGTAATTACAAAGTTCATAACCCACTGGGGTATAATACCAAATTATGGGATACTAGTGGTCACAGTCGCCGATTTTAATTAGTAAAAGAGGTCCCCGGTCTCCAAGAGATGGTCCTGTCGTTCTAGGAACTAGCTCCTTGTGTCAAAGTTCGTCGAGGCTGGGGCCGATGCTACAAGTACTGGAGTACGGTATAGTGTTGTGCACGAGCCCGGGGGGCCTCGAGTCACTTGGAGGAGGTGGAAATGTGGGAAGAGGTAGAGGAAACCTGTGGTGAAGATGGGAACTACGAGCCAGAAACAGAATATGGTGAACTTCCCCAGGCATTGTTGTATTTATTTTCAAGTTGCTATATACTCGGACAGGGTCAAAAAAATCGGAAAACTTGAGGTGGCAAAACAGGGAATAAGCGGAGGACCCATGTGGCAACGGGTGAAAAGAGATAAGGTTGCAAGATGGTTTAAACTGCGGAATAGACACCAGGTTGCAGCGATCAAATAAACTACTGGTAATATAACTTGGACAGTATGGGAGCATCACAATCAATGCCGTAAGATGATTAGATATTAATATTAAAATTATAGGAATTCTTTAAATATCAAGTGGGATGGATAGCAATACTCTTTTAACGAGTGGAATTGTATTAATAATACTAAAATATAAAGAAGTAAGGAGTGAATATCCTCGATGGATTGAAAATAAATGTAGAAAAGGAAGGAAATGAAAATGAACATAAATGAAGACAAAATACTATAATAAATAAAGTAAAAGTATCAAAAACCAACAAAGGTGACAAAGAAAATAAGAATAAACATAATATGCAATTAATCGTAAGAGACAAAAAGAGAAGAAAAAAATAAAAGGTGAAAAAAAAAATCCAATTTGATAAGTAGAAAACTACATAAAATAAAAATTAAATAAACGAAAGTAAGAGAAAGAAGAGAAAACAATTATGAATAAAAAGAATAAAAAAATACAATTTGACGAGTTGATAAAAACTAAAGTGAATAAAAATAAAAATAAAAATAAAAATAAAAATAAAAAATAAAAATAAATGAAAGTAAGGGGACGAAAGAGGAAAATAAAAATCATAAGAAAAAAGAATAAAAATAGAAGGTTGTCAATTTGATAAATCAAGTGAAAAATAAAAAAAAAATAAACAAAAGTAGAAGAAGAAAGAAGAAAAACAAAACACCAATAATTACATTGCAGTTACCAGGTAGTATGTCCTCCGTTGCTTGCAAGTAAGTCTTGAACCCATTCAGGAATTGATGTTGTAAGATTGTTAGACATATAAGACCTAGCATAGTGGTAATGTCACGTACCTGACAATAGAGGTCAAGTGACTCGATAAGATGGTTGCGGCAAAGCTATATAGGAATTAAAATAATAATTTCTAATTCATACCTCCCTGACCGCAAACCATATAAAGACCACTCGCATTAGTGGATAGCTGCGTGAGGGATTTTCTATCAAATAGATATGAGACCTCTGGTGCTATTAAACTACTTCAGGAATAACCAATACCTGTACAAGATTAGGTGTATGTTGGACGGCTCCAATAGGAGTCCCTCTTAGAGGCACGAGGTCCGAGGGGAACCACACTTGGATTGGAAGACTGGAGATGCTTGAGTCTTTCTATGATACTGGCGTGTCGAGACTCATGCATGCATATATTAATTATGCACCAGTTCCTGACAACGAACTTAGCTAGTTCTTGATCAGAAGGGACAATTGGAATGATAGCCATTGGGATTACATTTACATACTTAGTCCATTCAAGCCTAGAGATCGGAAAGAGGTCATTGGGAGATAGGACGCTATCCTCTCAAGATAAATATCTCGTCTCAATTAAGGTTGAAGTGGTGTACGAACTTTCAGGGTCAAACGCTGTTCGCACTCAGTAGAAACTAAAGTTAAAAGCTCCTCGGTACAAGTTAGTATAGGAATACTAAGTACCGGTAGATTAGTATAAATAGGTTTAAGGTCACCGAGTTAGTTAGAGGAATCAAGCAACGGAGAAGAGACCTTAACAATATAATAAGTTTACAACTACGAATCTTTATTCTTTTATTCTTTACTACTTTACGAGTCTTCCTGGACAATCTCCGATCAAAGATGCAGGCCCTAGTCCGACCGATAAGTCTGATATCGGCTACTGCCTAACAAAGATGAAGAATCTCAATGGAAGAGATTTTGTTCCATTCATCTTGGATAGCTAGGTAAAGAGCAGGGATCGTAGTTGGGCGTGGGTCACGATTAGTAATTCGGCGCTTGATGAGGGACCACAAAGCTTCGATTGGTGAAATATCCGGAGAGCTTGGTGGCCAAGGAAAAATGTAGTTGGCCAATCCAAGCTCATCGAAGGCTGTAGTAGCGTATTTTGAGCGGTGGGCCGGTGCTCCGTCCTGTTGAAAGTAAATATAACCAGAATTTGTCAAATTCTGTTGATGTAACGAAGACCACCAAGGGTAGAGGCAGGGATAGATAATATTCTCTATATAACTAGGGCCATTAATACGTCCCCAGTTAGCCATATCCCAAATCACTAATGGTCCTTTCATATCCCTATAAATCGAGCCTCAAACCATAACAGTTGATTGCTTTACTGTCACGAATGTGACAGGTAGCTCAGGATTTCGCACATGACTCGATTATGAGTCATGGGTTTTGCGCATATGACTCGCTTGAGTCATATGACTTGTTTATGTTATGATTTGTTATGTTTCGCACATGACTCGATTATGAGTCATGGGTCTCGCGCGTATGACTCATTTGAGTCATATGACTTGTTCATGTTATGATTTGTTATGTTTCGCACATGACTCGATTATGAGTCATGGGTCTCGCGCGTATGACTCATTTGAGTCATATGACTTGTTCAGGTTATGATTTGTTATATTTTGCACATGACTCGATTATGAGTCATGGGTCTCGCGCGTATGACTCATTTGAGTCATATGACCTATGTAAGGCTTTTCGCGAGGCTCACATTTGTGAGTCATCAGGGTTAGGGTTGAGTGAAGAGCGCTATATAAGGAGGTCGATACGACCGAGGAAGATAGGCTCTTCACGCTTTGTTCTAAGAAATTTCCATACTTCTATCTTCGCTCCGCCTCGGTAGCGTTCCTTTCGCACCACGATAGCTTTCTGATCCATCGATTCTGGGGGAGATATCTGAGTTCGCTCAGTAGTTCCTGGGGTCTTTGGTGTTGAGGTTATTGTGTGGTGGAGCGTCGTGGTTACTTGTTTTCGCCTCCTCGTTGTTGTCTGATTCTCACGATGATTTCGCTTCGAGCCTCTTCACCTTTGGCGTCCACGAGCCCTCCTTCGGTAAAAAGACTTCGGCTTCTCTGTCTATCGTCTACTCGCAGAGTTTCGCGTTCGGGGGATGGGGGATTTGAACATAGCTGTGGGGGGAAACACCCGTGTCGTTCTTTGGACCAGCTCATGTTTCCTGTTGGGTTTTAACAGAGTCCTTAGTGTTCACGATACAAAACGCCCTTGGGTTAGACTGATGACCTTCCCAAGTATCAACACGTCGTACCGATCGCATCATTCCTTAAGGGACGGGGGCCTCGCCGGCCCTGCCCTTCGTCTACTATTATCACGGTCGGAATCCTACGATGTCGTTTATCACCGTTCCCTTGATTTCGGTTCAAGAGGCATTTACGGTGGTTCAGTCAGGTGTCTCCTTCTCGCTTCTACGTGGGGATGGCTTTGACCCTGAAATCTTTTGCCTCCTGGTGTGGATGAACTTCTGCCCAGGGTGGTGTGGGGCGATTGGTTGCCGGGCCACGCTTGGTCTAGTGCAGGGGTCGGTGTGGTTACGGATGGTGGTTGGCGGTCACACCCATTGCAAGTGGGGCCTACCTTCTGTTTGTCTCGTTTCCTATCCTGGTACCCACCCTCTCTGAAGCGTCAGTTTGGGCACCTTTCGTCAGTCTACGGTGTGGCCCCTCTCGGGCCCACATTGGGGGGCCTCCGGGTTCCCTGGTTTTCCTTCTCGGCTTGTTTGGACTTCGGTTCGGGCGGGTTGGGGCTGTGGCTGTTGCCTTCGGGTGGCGGCCCTTTATGCTGTGGCCCCGGGTTCGTCCTGGTGGCCCCCCTCGGCTATGTGGTGCTGGGGGTTGGGACTCGGTTGGTGCGACCAAGACGGTGGTTGCCCGGCGGGGTCAGGTATCGGCTGTCCTGTGGCTGTCGGGCGGTTGAGCTGCCTGAGGGGCTGAGGGGGCTGGATGGGAACTGCGATGCCTGGTGTGTGGGGCTTGGGGGGGGCTGACTTGGCGGGGAGAGGCACCTGCGAGCACCGGTCGGGCCTGCGTCAGGTTGGGCGAGGTCTAATTAAGCGTTTCCGGCTGGACTGGGCTGCTAAGGTCAAGCTGCTGAGTGCTGTAAAGCTTCCTGGCGGACCGGCTGGTTGATGGCCACCTGTGCGGATAGTGGGTTGCGACCTCTGGGTTGGACTTGTTTGGGTCTTGTGTGCTGGGTTTTGTGGGGCTTGTTTGGTTTCTTTGGTTTGGTTATGGGTACGGCGGGCGGGGGCATGGCACCACGGGTAGGAGATAGGCCCTACTGACCTTTTCGGTCTGTCACCACCTCTATGTATTTCTTTTGTTTATTTGTGTTTTGTTTGGGGTTATGGGCAGCGGGTACAGGTCCTCCTCACCGTTACGCTCTTCGGAGGCACTCGGCAAAGTGGGTTCATAGGGTCGACGGCCTGGCATGCGGATGCGAGTTGTGGACATGTTGGTCACGACCTCTCTGCCTTGGTGCCGCCTGTATTGATTAAATTGTTGTTGGTTTTCTACTGTGGAGGAGGGATTGCGGGACGGTATTGAGACCGGGCGGTAGTGGAATTTTATTTTTGTACGGGGAACTTGCCTTTGTCGGACACCCTTTCAGCTTTGGGCTTCGGCCTGGGTCCTGCCAGTCGCCTGTGTGTCTTGGTATTCGTGGGTTCGCCCCTCGTACTCCTTGTTCAGGAATGATGCGGACTTGCTACAAGGGCTGCGGTTGGTTCCATACCAGAGGGGCTTCGGATGCGGGGGCGAGGAGGACTTTCTTTACCGTTGATGGCTTTGTATTTAGTGTTCGTGTTGTGGGCATGGCGCGGGCATGTTTGAGGTACGGGGCTGGAGGTTTGGATTGTTCGTAGTTAGTGGTAGTTCCGGTTTGCGTTAACCCTGTGCCGGCGGGGACTTGTCGTATGCCGGAGTCGGCGGTACAAGTATAAATAAATTAGATTGAATGTTCTAAGTACTTTCCTTACTTATTACTTTTACGAATAAAACATCTTTACGCTCTTTATCACGTTTGCACGTCCGACACATTTCTCACAAGCCTACATAAGGCGAAGCTATCTTAGCTAGGATTTAACAGGCGTTATCCGACGAACGGTGATAACGTAGATCAACGGATCTAAGAACTGTTATATCAAGCGAGATAGCAACTAAGAAGAGAAGTATCGTTGCCCGTCGCTATTAGTTAACCACGAGCTAGGAACGTTACATTACAAAGCGTCACCCAAGCGACGCTCAACGATTTCAACACGGCAGATATAAACCCTCAACCTGAGGGACAAGACCACGAAGGAGATATCGATCTCACAGAAAACGAAGGAGGACTCGGAAACTTTGAAGAATTCAGCAACGCCCTAGAGAACGCCTCTCAAGCTCCTTCAAGGGCAGCCAGCCCTGTTACTCCCGAAGGAAGATCGCCAAACGAAAATTCACCAGAAGGTACACCGAGACCAAGGAGGATGTCGGCATCACAACCAGCAGCCCCTCCGGCGCAAGGAGATGCGGGAATATCCCCAGCGCAAATGCAAGCTATCGTAGCTGCGGTAACAGCAGCCATGTTACCAGCAGCCCCGGCGACACAAGTGGCTCCAGCTCGAACAATGCAACAGCCAAAGGTCAAGGCACCACCCAGATATGGAGGGGAACGAAACAAACTACGCAACTTCAACGTCCAGATCGACAATTATTTCGAAGCGGTAGGATGGACTATCGGATACGACCAGGAGAAAATCCTCTACACCTGCACATTGTTAGAAGGAACAGCACTGGCCTGGATACGACCGTATACAGAAGGAACTATCGAAAGACCTTGGAGAAATTGGGATGAATTTCGTACCGAGTTCACCCTACAGTTCGACGACCTGGACAGAGAACAAGAAGCGAGGAACAAGCTCGAAGTGGCTGAACAAGGAAATCGTGGCGTAACCGAATACTGGTACGAGTTCAGGCTACTCATGCAAGACGCCAACGTCGACGACACGACAGCAGGAAGATGGTTCACACGAGGATTGAAGAAGATCTATCGTGATGCTATGATCCACATGCCGAAAAAGTTGACTTCGGCAACGGAATTAGCAGTCTGGGCGATAGACAAGGAGAACTGGATAAACCAGTGCAAGGCAGCAGAACGAAATTATCACCCACCAGTCACAACCAACAAGACATACACATCACCAAGGAACCAGGACGGAACCTGGAAAAGACAAGAACAAGACGACAGAGGAGAACCCATGGAGCTGGACGGCACAAGGAAGAAAGGACGGCTCGACATCCCTCAAGGCGTATACGACCAAAGAAAAAGGGATAACCTTTGTTTCAATTGCGGAATCAAAGGACACGGAATCAAGGATTGCAGAAGGCCAAGATCGAATGGAAATGGAACACAGACGAAGAAACCTTTCACCACGCAAAGGTTCCAACAATTTCCAAAGAGAACGAACCTGAGGGAAATATCCATGGACGAAGGCGAAGAACAACCAGAAAAAGACGACGGTCCCCAGCAATAGATGGTCTGAGGGACAAGGAACAACTGAAACCCATCAAGTTATCGAACACATACGCGGCACTGCAAACGGAATCAATGGAAACACACGGAGACCAGTTGATGGTCAAAACGAAGCTACATGTCAACCAACACGAAACGATCGAGATATACGCAATGATAGACTCAGGAGCAACTGAGGATTTCATTGACAAAGGAATCTGTGACAAGCACAGAATCAAGACCAAGAATACGAACAAGAAAAGGACGATTTACCTCGCGGATGGAAATCCAAGTGCAATGGGGGATGTTACCCACATCGCGCAAGTACCTATGGAAATTGGAAACCATAGGGAAATGGCAACCTTCCAAGTGGCAAATCTCAAAAATCACGAGATAGTGCTAGGAATGCCCTGGCTAAAGAAGCACAACCCGGATATGGACTGGACGCAGAATAAGGTAACCTTCGCAAGCGGATTATGCGAGAAGGAATGCCTACAAGACCCACCAACCGTGTACGGAACCCCTGAAGCCGAAGTCGAATACGAAAGCCTCAAGGCGAGATACGAAGAGGCCAAGATATCTGTCAACGAACAGAAAAAGAAGAAGAACAAGAATCAAGGAATTCTTGTCAAGAAGATGGACCCGGAGGCTCGGATACCTCTTAGAGGGTCAACAAAGGCTGCAGGACACGACCTGTATGCACACGAAGACACCACGATACCAGCAAAAGAACAAGCCACGATACGAACAGGAATAGCCATTGGACTACCGGACGGCACCTATGGACGGATCGCACCACGGAGTGGACTATCGGTGAAACACAAACTAATAGTCAACGCCGGGGTAATCGATGCCGACTATACTGGTGAGATAAAGGTGGTCTTGGCCAACCTGAATCATAAGGAGTATAAGATCTCAAAAGGAGATCGAATTGCTCAATTGATCATCGAAAAGATCAACGACGAAGAGCTTCAAGAAGTTAACGACCTCGATAACACGACAAGAGGAAACCAAGGTTTTGGGTCAACGGACCAATACGAGGCTACCGAGAGCCAACAAGACAAGATTCAGATATGCGAAATAACAGCTGAAGAATTTCGCGAAGAATATAAGGAAGGAGCGTACACTGGCATGCTCCGATGGAACTTCACCACGAAAGACCTAGAATGGGCCAAGATCAACATCAGCACGGAACTGGCCATACAAGACAAACAACAACGAAAGCAACAAGACTGGAGGGATACTATACCCAAACAGTATCACAAGTTCCACGATCTATTCAAAGAAGACAACGCAACAGAACTACCCCCGCATCGACACGGGGTAGACCTGGCTATCGATCTCGAATTAGACAAAGACGAAAAACGAACACAACATATACCATGGAAAAAGGTATATGCACTCAGCGAACACGAGTTAGAAGAGTTAAGACAATACCTCGAAACCAATCTGGACCGAGGATGGATCAGGGAAACGAAAGGAGCATGGGGATCACCCATAATGTTCATCAAAAAGAAGGACGGAAAACTAAGACTATGTGTGGACTACCGAGCACTCAATTCGCTCACGAAGAAGGACCGATACCCGCTACCTCTGATAGGAGAAGCCCTGGATCGGTTAAGAACAGCACAATATTTCACCAAACTCGACATCAAGGACGCGTACCACAACGTCCGAATCAAAAAGGGAGACGAATGGAAAACCACTTTCGCATCCAAATACGGAATGTACGAATACCTGGTTATGCCTTTCGGGCTAACCAATGCACCCGCGGCTTTTCAACGATGGATCAACCAAATACTGAGTCGGTTCCTCGACAGATGCTGCATCGTCTATCTAGACGATGTACTCATCTATTCCGATAACCTGGAGCAACACATCAGAGACGTTAGAGAAGTGATGGAATGCATCCAGGAATCCGGAATGAAGATCAAGCCAACAAAATGCGAATTCCATAAGGAGGAAACAGAATACTTGGGATTCATCATCAACAGACAAGGAGTCAAAGTGGACCCAGTCAAAACAAACGCCATATGGAAATGGAAACCACCAGGAACGAGAAAGGATGTTCAATGCTTCATTGGATTCTGCAACTTCTATCGGAGGTTCATAGAAGGGTTCAGCAGGATTGCTAAACCTCTCTATAACCTAACAAAGAAAGAAGCCAAATGGAGATGGAACGAACAGGAACAGAAAGCATTCGACGGCATCAGGAAACGACTCACGAGTGCCCCATTACTAGTTCATTACGACCCCGATAAAGAACTAGTAATCGAAACCGACGCCTCGAAATATGTCTGTTCCGGGATACTCTCACAGAAATGCGAAGACGGAAGGTGGAGACCGGTCGCCTACCGGTCAAAGAAAATGACACCCGCCGAATGCAACTACGACGTTCACGACAAAGAACTATTAGCAATAGTTCAAGCAATGAAGGAATGGAGACGATACGTTTGCGACACGAAAGGTGTTGTGAAAGTACTATCAGACCACAAAAACCTAGTACCGTTCATGAAGGACAAGGTGCTAAACGATCGACAACTACGATGGATGGAACAACTAAGTCAGTTCAAGTTCCAAATCGAATACCGACCTGGCAAGGAAGGGGGCAAACCAGATGCTCTCACAAGAATATCGAGCGACAGACCACAAGACGATAACGACGAAAGGATTACCAGGAAAATCCAAACGTTGCTACCAGCCGACCGATATTTCAAGAAAGACAGGATCGAAGCAATGGAGATGGTTGAAATTACGACGGAAAACGAAAAAAGAATACAGGAAGCAAGCAAAGAAGATGGAACTATCAAGACGATAAGGGAAGCACTGGAAGAAGGAAGAAAGGAAATGAAGGGGATAGCACTGGGTTTATGCCAGTGGAAAGAAAATCAATTATGGTACGACGGAAAGCAATGGATTCCGGAAGAAGAGGAGATAAGGACGGGAATCATACGACAACACCACGATTCACGAATATCGGGACATGGAGGAACGGCTAAAACAACAGAACTCATCACGAGGTCATTCTATTGGCCAGGACTACGAGAAGACGTCAAGAGATACGTCAAGAATTGCGATATATGTCAAAGGACGAAAACAGCCAAACATGCGCCGTACGGATTGCTCAAATCAAACGAAGTTCCGGAAAAACCATGGGAAACGATAACCATGGACTTTATTACCGACCTTCCGAGTTCGGAAGGATGGAACGCCATTTTGGTTGTGGTGGATCGCCTGACCAAAATGAGTCACTTTGTTCCGGTAAAAAAGGATATGACAACGGCAACATTCATCCGAACGATATTCCACGAAATCTTTAGATTACATGGACTACCAAAAAACATCATCACGGATCGAGGATCACTATTCACATCCGGCGCATGGAAAAAGGCAACGGGAGAAATGGGAATCTGGAACAGGCTAAGCACTGCCTTCCACCCACAAACAGATGGACAGACCGAACGGGTAAACGGGATATTGGAACAATATCTTCGCGCATACATCAATTATCAACAAGATAATTGGAGGGAACTACTTCCGATGGCAGAGTTTGCATATAACAACAGCAAACAAGAAACGATTGGCACGACACCCTTCTTCGCCAATTATGGACAACATCCGAGAAGTCAGGCCACAAATCATACGAGTGGTGGAATGATAACAGATAAGACGGAGATGAGTCAATTGCACGACACATTACGATACGAAATGGATTATGCACAACAACGACAGAAAGAACAATACGATAAGCACCGAAGACCCGATCCGAACCTACAAGAAGGAGATATGGTGTGGTTACTACCACGCAATATCAAGACCACGCGACCATCCAAGAAATTGGACTACAAGAAAATCGGGCCATTTCGGATACAGAAAAGGATAGGAAGTCGAGCATATAAACTCGATCTTCCCCCCTCGATGAAGATTCACAACACATTCCACATCTCACTCCTCGAACTCTACAACGATAACAAGTTTCCCTCACAAACGATTACACCTCCTCCACCGCTAGAAATAGACGGTGAATCCGAATACGAACTCGACGAGATAATCGATTCCCGCTTGCACAGCGGAAAGCTCCAATACCGTGCCAAGTGGACCGGTTATTCTCCCGAACACGATAAGACTTGGTATCCAGCTACCAATTTCACAAACTCACAAGATGCCATCGAACTCTTCCACCGAAGCTATCCCGACAAGCCCCACCGGGATAACGATCACAATCAACCCCAAAGACGAAGGCGCTAAGGCGCCGATGAAGCCCCACGAGGGCTGGGACGACTGCTCCCGAGCAGTCACCCCGACGAGCCCCCCGTACTCCTACATGGGGCCGACCGACGAAGAACTCGCACAGCGCGAGGAAGAAGCTCGAAAGAATGCAGAGCACAACGTCATGAGTTGGACGGTGTGCTACGACGATGAATGTCCCGTACATCTAAGGGACAAGGAAGGTAGCGGGTGGTTCCCGCGAGCCTACAAGAAGGGAGGGCCAAGGCCCGAACACGCTGCAAAACCATGGACTGAATGCTATCGCATTCAGTGCCAGGCACATAAGGCAGCGAAAATCGAAGCAGGATACCATCCGAAGAAGGATGGAAGCAGGAGGCCGCTCGGGAAGAAAATGGCCCGAGACCACTGCAAGGCCATGGGGACATGGCCTGAGGAGAGGGGGGCCCAAAACTCCCCTGCCGAAACCGAGCCCGACTACGAAAGCCTGCAAAGGCAAATCTCGGGACTGCGAAGCCAACTGGGTACGGCCGAAGCCACAATTTCGGGACACGCACAAACGATCGCCCAACAACAGCGGACGATCGAAACGGCCAACCTCACGCTCGAAGTAGTGAGGACGAGGGCCAGAGATTGGGAATCGAAGTATCATAGACTTCGAAGGTCCGTCCGCACGTACGGACGGGACCTAGTAAAGATGGGGGAAAACAGATAGAAGCCTGATGGGACTCAGGCTTAAGGAGGGGGGAGCTAATGTCACGAATGTGACAGGTAGCTCAGGATTTCGCACATGACTCGATTATGAGTCATGGGTTTGGCGCATATGACTTGCTTGAGTCATATGACTTGTTTATGTTATGATTTGTTATGTTTCGCACATGACTCGATTATGAGTCATGGGTCTCGCGCATATGACTCATTTGAGTCATATGACTTGTTCATGTTATGATTTGTTATGTTTCGCACATGACTCGATTATGAGTCATGGGTCTCGCGCGTATGACTCATTTGAGTCATATGACTTGTTCAGGTTATGATTTGTTATATTTTGCACATGACTCGATTATGAGTCATGGGTCTCGCGCGTATGACTCATTTGAGTCATATGACTTTGGTAAGGCTTTTCGCGAGGCTCACATTTGTGAGTCATCAGGGTTAGGGTTGAGTGAAGAGCACTATATAAGGAGGTCGATACGACCGAGGAAGATAGGCTCTTCACGCTTTGTTCTAAGTACTTTCCTTACTTCTATCTTCGCTCCGCCTCGGTAGCGAGCTTCAACCTCACGCAACGCATTTCGCCTCGCTCACGATAACTTCATCGGTTTACATCGTTTCCATCTTCGTTTGTCGGGCGGTTGGGTGATAGAATAGTTGTTCTCGCTTGAGAAGGTGTTCCAGAGGGAGATATCCGTGGTTGATCCCGGTAGTCTCTGGACACAGGCTTGAGTGAGGATGGCGACTTCGTCTGCCTCCTCCTCCACGGACTCTGTCCCCAACTCGCGGATGTCGTCCCCCGTTCGGATCGACTCCAACCCCTCCTCCTCGCTTGAGACGGCTCGCGTCGCCTTGTCTCTCGTGCCCCTTTCTGAGGCTGTCCGTGGCCTCATTCCTACAACTACACGGTCGTACGCTGCGCCCGGCGGGGATTACAGTTTTCTGTCCTTCGCCCATGAACATGGCTGCCCCAACGCGGTGAACCCGGCGTTGGATGACTTGTTGAGGGGGTCGGTTGCTGCAACCGCCCCTGTCACGATGAAAGAGGTGGAGTTTTTTGTGAAGGGTTGCCTATCTGGGAAGGGTTGTCCAGCCACCTGTGGCTTGGACAATGCCTCTACCACGGGCCTCTTCAATCGGTTTAACTCCGATCACGGTTCGGTGTACACACCGACCGTGCCCACCCCCTCTCCTCCCACCGACTCACAGGTTATCATCCCGGAGTCGTCCCTCCTCCCGCCGGCCAAGCAAGGCTCGACCACCGCTACGGTTGAGGCCAGCTCGTGGTCCACCTCTCCCTCCGCCCATCGAGCGGCGTTCGATAGGATTGTGGCTCGGGATCGCGCTAAGCGAGCCTCCACTGCCTCCACCCCCTCCTTTTTGTCTGGGCTGTCTTCTGGTGAAAAAGCCCTCTACACTACTGGGAAGTTCAAGCTGGACGACCCTGCCGACGAGGACTATGCCCCCCCGGCAAAGGGAACGCTGCGCCGTGCCCGCTCCTCTTCCCCCCGCAAACGCGCCGCCCCGGCCCCCAGTCCCTTCTTTGAGCCCCGGTTCATGAAGGCAATTGATGTTGAAGAGGGTCGGAAGAAACAGATTGTCCCGGATGAGGAATTTGCCCATCTCCTGGATACCCACCGGAAGCGCCTGGCCCCCCCTGTGCTAGTTCCTTCCACTATTGAGGATTCCCCCCCCTCGTCCCCCCCTTTGCTAATCACCCAGGAAGTGGTGCCTTCGGCGGAGGTAATTGTTCGGGACACCCCCATGGCTCTGGAGGAAGGAAAGAACTCGGAGGCAACCGGTCTGGGCGACAGCATTCACGCCCCCAGCCTTCCAGAAACTGTCCCTTGTTCCTCCCCCCCTGAGATCGACTTCGCCCCCCCCTCTTCACCAGGTGGGTGGCTGGAAGGAACGCTGGGCATCCCCCGGAGCACGGGCACTCCCTTGGAAGTACCGCTACCGGAAACCCAGCCGGAGGATGCTGACGCTGCCGTGGCTAGGGCGGATCAGATCATGGCCGAAGTGGATGAGATGATGGCGGCTGGTAAGTCCCCCTCCCCCGGTCCCAGGTCTGGCAGTATTGTGGGGTCCATGTTGGAGGGCCTTGAGGATATCCGGTCCGGGAACACTCAGCCCCTCTTGTCACCTCTTCCCAGCGTGGACGGGTCCGAGGAACCCGACACAGTGGAAGATGTCCGGACCTGGATGAAAGATGAGATCGTGGAAACGGTCCCCATTATGTGGGTGGGACGTCGGTTTCATCGCTTGGAAAATGCGGTCCGAACCTTGACGGAGATAGTTGGCCAGCAGGAGGAGGAGATTGCCACCCTGAAAGGTAGGTTGGCCCCCCGCCGTCGTTCCCCCTCTGTGACTCCTGAGTCCTCGGGGACCACCCCTGTTCCCCGCTCCTCGTCAGAGGGGTCTACTGAAGTCCCTACCAAGGGCCAGAGTGCTGCTCCGGGGGCCTCTGCTGCTAAAGCGTCCTTCGTGGATATGGTGAAAAAGATGGCATACGTGCCCAAACCCGCCGTTCCGCTGAAGGACAAGACAGTTCCGGTCCGACCCACTTCGGCGGCCTCCTCCCACAGCACCAGCAGTGGCAGCTCTTCCAGTGATGGGGGGGTAGTCCTGAAGGCGGGGAAAGCTGCGGAGGGAAAGAGGGTAAGCTTTGATGATGAGGAGGAGAAGGAGGATGGAAAGAAGAGGGAGAGGAAGAGAGGCAGGCGTCTGAGTGGCGCTGCCAGGAGGAGAAGAAAGATGGCGGCTCAGGCCAGCCAGGAAACATCGGCGACCCCGGCCAAGACTCAGGGGAACTACTGCTGACGGACGGACAGGCTACACCCTCTACTGCTGCCGCCCCAGTACCCATGGTACAAACCCTCTCGTCGGGGCCAGGTGCCATCAGGAGGATCTACAATGTGGTGCCAAACCTGATCCCTCGCGACGGCCCTCCCCGCAGCGCCAGTCAACAGGGGCCACCGCCGAAGCCGGCTCCACCCCAGTCCTCGCCTACCCCGGATGCTAGGGGGAGGCACATTACAATGCGGTTCGCCACCCGCAAGGAAGTGGCTTTGCCGGAGGGGGTGACGATCGAGGCCATACGGAATCGTATCAACATCGTCCTGTCCAACTCACCGAAGATTAGGGGTATTAGCCCTTACGTTCGGGCTGGACATATCCGGAATGAGATTGGGTGCATCTTCCTCACCCTGGCGGCCCACTCTGCTGCTGAACTTGGAAACCGTCTTGACAAGGCCCGGCTGGCACTGTTGAAGGAGCTTTCACTCCCGGAATTTGTTTTCCAGAAGGATGTGAAGAAGGTGAAGATCATGGTGACGGGTGTCCCCCTTTCGGACACTGGCCGTGGCTCCATCTGGAAGGTTGACGGGTGGATTGGGGAGCAGGCCTCGGATGGCTTGCGCACTGACTTGGAGCTAGGTAATCCCGGCATGGTCACCGTGTCCCGCCCCGACATCATGGGGTCCATTCATGCCATGAGGCAGGCTAATGCCGTGTCTTGCGGTATTCGCTTTGTGGTGGAGGAGAATGAGGCGGCTAAGGCTGCTTTGGAAACTGGGAGGATCTTCCTTCGGGGAGGTACCCGGAATGTGAGGGTGTTCACTGAGCACCGAACGGCGAAGGTTTGTGGTAAGTGTTTGCAGGTGGGCCACTTTCAGGCCACCTGTGCCCTTCCTTCCCGGTGTCGATTTTGTTACGGGGAGCACCTGTCTAGAGAGCACATGTGCAAGGCTCTCGGGTGCCCCGGGGCGTGGGGGAGGCATGTGGGCACACCCGCAGGATGTGTTGGTTGTGCGACAGGACCGATCACTTTGCTGGGTATGAGAGGTGTCCTGCCTTGAGAACTGACTCTAGGACTCCCATGTCGTCCCCACCCGCGACGATGGCGGCCGATGCCGCGGCCTCATCGCCCGAAGTGCCAGACGATGGAAGAAAGGGGCCTGAGAGGAAGGGACGGCCACGACGCCGGAGCAGGGGACGGTCGCCAACTCCCAGGGTGGTGGAGGTGAATAGTGATGAGGAAGAGGAGGATGTTCCGCGGGAGAAGTCCGCCAAGGCTAAGGGTAAGGAGCCTGAGCGACCCCCTCCTTCCCCCTCCCCCAAGCGTGGTATTTTGAAGAAGAAACCCGTTCCCAAGAAGGGCGATGCTATGTGGTTCGCCCTGGACTCTGAGGGTTTTTTAAGTGACTCTGGCCCCTGTGGCCCGAGCGGATCTGTCGAAGCCCCCTTTTAATGCGTATCACGGCGATAGCATTGAATGTGGGGAGGAGTGGCAGGAATCGGGCGCTGGCGTTTGATTTGTTTTCCTTTGTTGATTTGTTTTTTGTTTTGGAACCTCCGGTTGATTCGGAGGGACAACATGTGCCGGTGGAGGTTGACGGCTGGGATTTGTTTTCTTTTGTTATTGGATCAGGGGTGGAGGTGTTTGTTCGCTCGCATTTGTGTGGGCTGTTTGATGTGGTTGGGCATAAGGATGCTTGTGCCCAGGTTGGGTTTTGGGAGAAGGGTGAGAAGAGGGTGCTCACAGGCGTCTACATCCCACCTACACACACCAAGGCCGAATATCAGTCTGGGCTGAGTGACATCGGGGAACCGGATATCGCGTTTGGTGATTTCAATGCCAGGCATCGAGATTGGGACCCACGGGCGGAGACGGCCAGGCAGGAACACTGCGGACGATGGTTGCGAGAATGGATGGCACCTCGGTTGCTGAACATGACTCCGCCTGACCGGCCAACATTCCGCGATATATCGATGATAGACCTCTGCTTGTACCGACGACCGTACCTAAAGCACAGATACCTTGATGTGGTCGGATGCGAACACGCCGCCCAAACTATCCAGCTCCATGTGGACCTGCCTGACAATCTCATGAGAAGGAGGCCTGCTTGGAAAAGGCGGTGTGGGGAAAGGTTGGGAAGGAGCTAGACACCCTGAAAGAGGTGGATGGTGAGCAGTTGTGGAAAGGTGTGAGAAGTGTGGTGGACGCACTCCCACGGGCTTCCGTTGGCAGAAGCCGGTGCGAGTGGTGGACGCCTGAGTTGGAGAGGATGAGGCTGGATGTGGCCCGGCTGAAAAGATACTCCAAGCGCACGGCGGAGCGGACGGAGGACTTTAAGCTGGCGAGGTGTGTTTACCGGGCTTGCCTGTTGAGGGCTCGGTTCGACCACATTAGGACCAAGCTGGCGGAAAGCAAGGACCCCGACATCTTCAGGCTGGCAAGAAAGTTGGAGGCCAAGGGCACGCTGCCCTCGATGGTGCGGTCCGACGGCTCCTTGGCTACCACGCACGCCGAGGTCAGTGACTTGATTGCACAACAGCTTGATCCTGGTGATCCCGCCCGGTGGACTGAGAGTGTGGTTGAGATGGACAGTGCACAAGAAATGGAGACGGCGCTGGCGAGATCTCCCAAGAACACGGGCCCCGGCGAAGATGATATCGGCTATCCCTTCCTAAGGTTCTGGAAGAGGAGGGATGCCACGACACTGCGACGCCTCGTTGACTATGGGCTGCGACATGACATTCCGGACTGGCATAGGGCTGAGGTGGTGCTTATACCTAAGCTCGACAAGCCGCGGTATGATGTTGTGAAATCCTGGCGCATGATACACCTACTCCCGACCACGGCTAAGGTGGCGGAGAGGGTGGTGCTGCTCCGGCTAGCCGCCTGTCTAGACCTCGGCGAAACGCAGTTCGGCTCCCGTAGGAGGCGGGGTGTCCATGATGCCATGGCGGTCGTTCAGGAATTCCTACACCATAATGAGGGGTACAAGCGTCTGATTCTATCAATGGACGTGGAGGGAGGGTTCGACAACATTGACGTCAACCTCCTGTCAGATTTCCTGGTGGCCCGGGGGTGCCCTCCCAACCTGTGTCAATGGGTTCGGAGGTGGACAGGTTGTCGGTCTATTCGCTTCCGGTTCAATGGGTGTGTTTCCCGGGTGTACCATGTTAGCAAGGGGGTTCCCCAGGGGTCACCGCTTTCCCCCTTTCTGTTCGGTGCTTACGTGGCCGACATTTTCACACCACGGATGCGTTACTCCCCGGGTGTCCGGCATTTGGTGGCCTCATATGTGGATGACGGGGTTATCATGGTTGCGGCTGACTCTTTTGATGCTGCCCGATACCATGCTGGAGAACTGTTGCGAGATTGTGACCGTGTTGCGCGAGACAGGGGAATGGGGTTTAGTGCGTTGAAGACGCAGTGGATTGGGTTTGGTGATAGGGCGTGGGAAGGAATGGTGTTGTTGGGAGAAATGGTATTGCCATCTGAGGACCTGCGGGTACTTGGGTATAGGTTTAATGTATTTCTTAACTTTTCTTCTCATGTACGTTATTGGTTGGACAGGGGGTTGGGGGTGAGAAGGAGGATTGCGGCGTTGGGAAGGAGGTTTGGGAGTGTTGGGGGGTTGGGGGCGTGGGAGACTTACCGTTTAGTGCAAGCAGCCTACCTTCCGACCGTCTACTACGGACTTGAGTTTGTAACCGACTACCCGTCGTATGTGAAGCAGATTCAGGTCCACGTCAACGACTGCCTCCGCTCAGTATTCCGGACTCCCATGAAGCTGGCCAACAACATTTTGCTAGCTGAGTATGGGGTGACACCTGTGGCTATTCAGGGCAGGTACCTACAGCGGAGGTGTTACAGCCGGTTCATCAATTACCGATATTGCGAGGATCATCCTTGGTTCGGGCAGATCAGACTGGACTGGAAGGAGGAAGGCATGGTGGCCCACCGACAGCTCTCGGACAAAGTGCTCTCCTACCGTCCCACGGTTGCGATCGGGAAGGGGAAGGAAGCCATGACCCTCAGACACGCCGGAGAAGTCAAGGCACTCAGTAGCGGCTCGGATCTGTTGGTATACACTGACGGATCCAAGATGGCCGAGGGGGCTGGTGTCGCTTGGGCTGTGTTCGAACGGGGGGCCTCGCTTAGGATAGGGGGATGTTCAGTGCCACCTTCCTGGAGCATCGTCGAATGCGAGCTGTTTGCCGTGGTATGTGCCCTGCGGGAAGTCAGGGGTATAGGCGAGGGACGGGGGGTACACGTGTTTTTGGATTGCGTTCCCGCCCTGCTTCTGATCGAGAATATGTTGCCCGAGGGGGACTCGGCTGAGATGTGGGAAGTCATGGCACCTTTGATGGAGGCTGTACGCCCACGCTTTGGCTGGGTTCCGGGACACATGGGCATCCAGGGCAACGAGCTGGTCGACAGGAAGGCCAAGGAGAGTACACGCCTGCCGCTGCAGCCATTCCGGTGGGAAGGGGTAAGCTTTGGTATAGGGCACGCTGCGTTGGCCCGTGAGTTGAGAAAAGAGGAGTGGGAGGCCTGGCATGTCAATGAAGGCCATGGGTATTATGCTCGTGGGCCTAAGGCCCCCAGACACCTTCGCGGGATGACAAGGATGGATTCCTATGTGTTGACTAGGATTCGCAGTGGTACCGGCCTGGTCGGGCATGACGATTGTGAGGGACGTGAGGAGAGGTATCATTGGACTTCTTGCCCACGGTACAGTTGGAAACGGCCGGCGATGGAGGACTTGTTCAGGGACTCGGCGATCGCGGGGTGGAAGGACTGGTGGTTGGAACACGGGTGGCTGGGACTGGGAATCCCCCGTCATATTAGGGAGGTGGACGGGGAGTTAGTGGTTGCAGGTAACCCGTTTGATGGTACACTGACGGTGGAGAGGGACAGGAGGCGAGTGTGCATAGGGACGCCTGATACTTGTTTGCGGTGCGAGAAGAAACATCCTGGGGGGGAGTGCATACTTCCGAGTAAGCATCTTCCCACTAAGTGGTTCTTTCTTCCGAACTCGGTCGCCACGCGATGTCCGAGTTGCAACATGGCGATTACCTACCAAGGCACTTCCACACGGCCCTCCTTCTCTGCTCACTTCGATAACAACCCGGGCTGCCTCTCGGGGGGCCTTGACCGGTTTTGGCAACGACACTGGCTTGACTGGGACGACCTCGCGCTTTCCTTGCGGACGGCCGTCGTACTCAAATGGGCTGGGTTGTTTGGGTTTATCGAACTGGAACGGTGCCCCTTTTGCGACCAGCGGCGGATTGCTGGGAAGGTTAATAGGATAGGGGAACACTATCGGAAGAAGCGTGGATGTTGGGACAGACTGTATGTTTCCTTTGTTGAGTATATTGACGAGATTGTGTTGGGGGCGGAGTAGTTGTGTTGGTATGTTGCTGGTGGTTGGGTTGCGGGAAGGGAAGACGCGTTAATCCGGGATGTCGCTAGTCGACATGAGCGCCCGTGAGCCCTTTTGAGTAGTGATTTTTGGATTTATGTTTGGGAGGAGTGGTTGCGGGATGGGATTGCGCCCGTGGTAGTGTATTTTAGTTTGTGTTTTTTGGGGCGTGGGGGAGACTGGTCGTATGCCGGAGTCGGCGGTACTAGTATAAATAAATTAGATTGAATGTTCTAAGTAATTTCCTTACCTATTACTTTACGAATAAAACATCTTTACGCTCTTTATCACGTTTGCACGTCCGACACATTTCTCACGAGCCTACATAAGGCGAAGCTATCTTAGCTAGGATTTAACAGGCGTTATCCGACGAACGGTGATAACGTAGATCAACGGATCTAAGAACTGTTATATCAAACGAGATAGCAACTAAGAAGAGAAGTATCGTTGCCCGTCGCTATTAGTTAACCACGAGCTAGGAACGTTACATTTACAAACTTTGGAACTAAGCAGTCTTCTAAGTACTCCTCGCCAGGCCGGCGAGTTACCCAGACTCTGCCAGTTACTTGACCAACTGAGAATGCGCACTCATCCGACCAAATGACATCTGCCCAGTCCGGAATCTCCCAGTCTTGATATCTCTCTGCCCACATCCTCCGTTTACGCTTCGCATTGGGGGATAAGAAAGGCTTTATTCGTGCAACACGGCGATGATACCCTTCGCTGGCAAATGCCTGACGGAGTGCCCGGGCACTTACATCGACCCCGGCCAGCTCTGCTACTATTGATAATGGAAGCCAGCGGTTATGTGCATTAGCTGTGGCCGTTTCGATAAGTCGCTGCTTTGCAACATCGTTAATTTTACGACGACGCCCATGGCTTAGATAGCCATCGACTTTTGATACCAAGGTACTATGGATAATGCGGTACAAGGTGCTTAATGGTATGTTGAATTGTTGCTCAAGATCCTTATATATCCAATGTACATAGTGCCGCAGTGTGCGAACCACTATTTGTATCTCAACAGCTGGTATTTGGTGAGGGACTTGGGATCTCCTGACTTGGGACGAGCTGCTAACACTATTGTCACCAGGGTCTACATGCTCTCATATTAGATTTGATCTAAGTAGTCACGGTAGCTTGGGGGTCTGACCTTGTGGACTAATTGCTAACTCAGAATTCATATCATGTCGGTCACAATCACTACTGCCATCACGATCGGCCTCGATAAGAGATTCTTCGCTTTCGTTTCTGGGAGAACGATATTGCTCGGAGGTTTGTTTACTATTAAATTGGAGTGATTGAGAGTGGAGTTGATAGCATCTCGTTGGAGACTTGGAATTGGTATCTGACACTCCCGGGGGTAGGTTGCTCGCCGACATCTCACAACTCTGGATATACTCGTCGAACGTCATCGTTTGAGTATGATCCTGGGAGCTCACCGAACCTTGACTAATGGTAGCTTCTGTGATTGGAAATTCTGGACCGAGGGTACTGGAAGAGCAGTTGGAAGTTGGAGAAAGGGTTACATGAGAGGTAGTAGAGGTAGGCATCGTGTCGAGTATTTTTTGTAAGATTGTGGTATAGTGCTATGTAAACCTCAAAATATTTATGTCTATTTGTAACGATCCTATCTTCTTATAGATTAGTTCTTCAACAGGTAACGACGTCTTACTTAATCCAGTATCAGATATCGATAGCTCTGAGACCTCTCTGGGTCCACGTGATCTTCTCGGATCTCGTCTATCAATATATCTCTTAGTCTCGTTGTACTTATACAAGCGAGACCTCTTTCTCACATATGTTGCGGGAGATGTTTGTGCGCGTATGCGAGTATATTGATGTTAATAGTATAGGAAAGACTTAAGTGGTTGCGTGCGGAGTCTGTCCCAAAGGTCCCTGGACCCTCTATTTATGTAGACTCCTCACTCAACCCTAACCCTGTGTGACTCATACCTTCGCGTCACCATATCCTATGACTCATACTCGTGAGTCATGTGAAATCCTTAGTTGACTCATATGAGTCAACTGCGCAACATGCCTAAACCAATCATAATCTTCATATCCAGTCATGTGCGCTAAGTGTGTCACATGCGTGAAACTCGTGACTTATAAGTATGAGTTATGCGCGAACATCATAACATCATATGACTCACAACTCTGAGTCATCACATAACAAGTAACATTTATGACTCACGACTGCGAGTCATGTGAAATCCTTATCCTGCCTTATCAATCTGTCTTGTTACAATCCGGTTTGTGACACTATTTTACTTACGCTGAGAACAGCTTTTGTCTTCCATGCTTTCTTTTTTTGTTTCTATCTACAAGGACATCATCATTGTGTCACTGCAAGCCACCGACACTCCAAAACATCATCATCCGACCTTCTTATGTCTGCCAAGCACTATCTTTTTCCAATGTGCCGTCTGTTCTCATTTGTTCCCTGCGCAATCTTGCCGATCCTCTCTTCCGATTTTTTTCAACCTTGTCCGAGTACAATTGTTGGTTGTTCTGAATTATAAGCGCAGTGTGTAGAGGTATCGTGGCGACTCTACACTGGAGCCGGCTCGTGAACAACACTACTACTACGGTAGCCTACCGTATCGGAAGAATAAGTGGAGAACCAGCTGGTTAGGGACGCTCTTCTGTGCGTAAACTTGGACTAGAATGCTGCCTTTATGTTATAAACATGCAAGTTTGTGGGTGGAGAAAAAAATGTTCGGCGGGTAGGAGAAATACTCATGAGAACTTCATAATATTCACCGACCGTACTCGAGTACTGCTAGCCTGAATGAAATCATCCGCGGCCAATAATCTCAAGTACAGGCTTAAGTTCATACTAATTCAATTCAATTCATTAACACACAAGTTCAACTTCAGCCAGGTTCCTAGTCTGAGCATGAATCGACTTGTTTTCCAAATCGTATTTGAGTATAATACTCGGAAGCTGCGACCGAGGCAACAAGATCAAGCCAAGTCGATGACGGCTCACGGAACTTCCCCGCTTTTCCTCTCAGCCTCGAGCGAAGTTGAATCAGCGCTTTCATATCCATCGGGCTCCTTACCAGAACACTCTGCCCTTCTACTATTGTGTGTGAGATATCTCGGATTTTGTTTTACATCGTACCGGAGGTTTAGTCCCCGATATTGATTTAGATCTCACTTATATCTGACGGCGTGTTGCAGGCCAGGTAGACTCCCGGTTCCAGCGAGAGACCTTTCGGAATATCGGAAAGAAGTGGAGAAATAAAACGGAACGGCACTAGTCAAAGAGTAAGCGTATGAGCTAAGTAAGTGTAGTCCTTGCACGGGGAGTAGTTTTGGGTTCTAACTAGTGTTCCTGGGAAAACCCCTAAAACTAACATTTTATAGTACCGAACATCAGAGTTCTAGTAAGAATAATTCCTGATCGTGCGTACCATACTCAAGTGCTCTAGAGAAGAAGGCCAACAATTACCACCAATAGGCAAGGAAATTCGGTTCCGGACGACAGCGACGACAAGTGCGGCTCGAGCCAAGAGTTCGGTTCGCTAGAAGCAGTGCAGGAGATTCCTGAGTCGCAAAATCATCGGGATTCGGGGGTGTACTGTACTGTAGATTAGAAATCATGCGTCGGTTTATGAAGGCAGGCGCGCAGAGGATACGGGGCCCAGATCATCGGGACATCATAAGGAATATTAATAACCAAGGTGTGGCACTGCGGGAGCAGGGGAAGTACGTCGAAGCCGAGATATTGCATCGACAGGTATTGGTGGGCGGCGAGAAAGAGCTTGGGTTAGATGATCGGGATACATTACAGAGTGCCCACAATCTGGCTAGGACTTTCCGCAGTCAAGGAAAGTATGACGAAGCTGAGATCATGGATCGACGTGCATTGGCGGGTAGAGAGAAAACGCTGGGTCTAGAACATCAAGATACATTACAGAGTGCTCACAATCTCGGTGTGACTCTGCATAGTCAAGGAAAGTACGACGAATCTGAGGTCATGAATCGACGTGCACTAGCAGGCAGAGAGAAAGCCCTCGGGCTTGACCATCAATACACCTTGCAGAGTGCCCACAATCTCGCTAGGACTTTTCGTAGCCAAGGAAAGTATAACGAAGCTGAGATCATGGATCGGCGTGCATTGGCGGGCAGAGAGAAAACGCTGGGGCTAGAACATCAAGATACATTACAGAGTGCTCACAACCTCGGTGTGACTCTGCGTAGTCAAGGAAAGTATAACGAAGCTGAGATCATGGATCGACGTGCATTGGCGGGCAGAGAGAAAACGCTGGGGCTAGAACATCAAGATACATTGCAGAGTGCTCACAACCTCGGTGCGACTCTGCATAGTCAAGGAAAGTACGACGAATCTGAGGTCATGAATCGACGTGCACTGGCAGGCAGAGAGAAAACCCTCGGGCTTGACCATCAAGACACCTTGTGGAGTGCCCACAATCTCGCTAGGACTTTTCGCAGCCAAGGAAAGTATAACGAAGCTGAGATCATGGATCGACGTGCATTGGCAGGTAGAGAGAAAACGCTAGGGCTGGATCATCAAGATACCTTAAACAGTGTCCATAATCTCGGTGCTGCGCTCCATCATCAGGCAAGGTACGGCGAAGCCGAGATTATGTACCAACGTGCCTTGGCTGGCCGAGAAACAACCCTCGGGCTTGGGCATCGCGATACCTTACAAAGCCTTCATGATCTAGGTGCGGTGCTGCATTGTCACGAAAAGCACAACGAGGCCGGGAATACTCATGGACCTGCCCCGGCGAGCAGAGAGAAAACACGTAAGTTATATTATCGAGATACCTTACGGAGTGTCAACAATCTCGGTACCACTCTGCGCAGCGAAGGAAGGTATGACGGGGCTGAGATTATGCACAAACGTGCCTTGGCGGGTAGAAAGAAAAGGTTCGGGCTGGGTGATCGAGATACCTTGGAGAGCATCCATGATCTAGGTATGGCACTGCATTGTCAAGAAAAGTACGCCGAGGCCAGGGATATGCATCAACGTGGATTGGAAGGCAGAGAAAAAACACTCGGGCAAGACCATCGAGACACGTTACAAAGTGTCAATAATCTCGGCACGACTCTACGCAGTCAAGGAAAGTACGACGAGGCCGAGATTATGCATCGGCGTGCATTGGTGGGCAGAGAGAAACTTCTCGGGCCAGACCATCGAGATACCTTACAGAGTGTTAGAGATCTCGGTGTGGCACTGTATCGTCAGGAAAAGTACGACGAAGCGGAGATTATTCATCGACGTGCCTTTGCGGGCCAGGAGAAAATTCTCGGGGTAGACCATCGAGATACCTTACATTGTGCTAATCTAAGTGCGGTGTTGGATGATCCGAAAAAGCATGGCGGAGCTCAAACTGTGCATCAACGCGCAGCAGTAGGTGGGGGGAACGTTCTTGGACCACGCCACCCAGACGTCCTACAAGGTGTTTTCCGACTAGCTGTGACACTTCTTGCTGAGAGAAAGTATGAAGAAGCCCAGATCATGTATCAACAGGGCCTAAGGGCTATGGAACAGGCTTCGGGACAATGTCACCCAGATGCCCTCGACAGTATTAATATGCTCGGCGAAGCACTCCTTGATCTTGAAAGGTATGACGAAGCGGAGGCTATTTGTCGACGAGCATTGGCGGGTAGAGAGAAAACTCTAGGAGTATATAACCCAGCCACCCTTACCAGCGCTGATAACCTTGGTCGGACACTATATCACCAGAAAAAGTACGAAGAGGCGGAGATGATGTTTCAATCCACTCAGACGGGCAGAAAAAAATTGTTTGGCATTTACCACCCGGATACCCTAATGAGCTCCCTTCGCCTAGGTGTGACGCTGCTTGGTCGGAAGAAGTATGAAGAAGCTGAGATCATATATCGACATGCCCTAGGGGTTATGGAGAATGCCTTGGGGCCCGATCATCCGGAGGTCCTCGACTGCATGAACACGTTAGGCGAGACGCTTCTAGATCTGAAAAAGTATAGCGAAGCGGAAGCTATTTGTCGGCGTGCGCTGGTGGGTAGAGAGAAGACACTCGGACTAGATCATCGAGATACCCTACTAAGTGTCAATAATCTTGGTCTGGCACTCCGTAATCAGGATAAGCACCAAGAAGCGGAGATTAATTATCGACGAGCATTTATGGGTGCGGAGAAGACGCTTGGGCTTGACCACCGAGATACCCTAATGTGCATGTATAATCTTGCTGGGGCATTGCACAAGCAGAGAAAGTATGATGAGGCGGAGGTGATGCATCGGTGTCCGTTGGCAGGTCGAGAGAAGATTCTAGGGCTAGGTCATCGATACACACTTCGTAGCCTTATCAAGACAGGCACAGTACTGCATGAGAGGAGAAAATACGATGAAGCGGAAGTTGTGTATCGACGCGCAGTTACGGAGGCATCGAGATCTCTAGGGCCAGACCATCCTGTCACTCTAAAAAACTTTGGCCACCTCTCGATGTTTCTCTATGCCCGGTCGACTGCTACCATGGATGAAGCATCATGATAGAGATGAGGAGTTCAGGTTTACTCTTGGATGAAATTGTGTTGGCTATTTTTTCATGCATCTTAAATTTCTTTCTTTCTTTTTTTCAAAATATTCACCTTTCATAAGATCGGGTTCCTTTCTTACCTCTTAATGTAGGTGTTAAATAGTTCGATTCTTTGATTTCTGCTAGGTTGGCTTCGTGATCATGATTTGAGCAACTAGGGCAATGTTTTGGGAGCATTAGCATTGGAAAGACCACTCTCAGTGTCGGCTATTTGGCTCATGTCTCTTCTAAATAGTTCTTTGGCCTTTCTTTGCTGCATATTACACCTTATATTTATATATTGGTTGACTATTATCAAGGGGAGGAACGAGGGGGGCGGTGGATTAACCCACCTGGGCAGTAGAAGAATCGCTATCTGGCGCAAGGAAAGAATCACAATGAACTTCACGGAGTGGGCATTTTAGCCAGGCAGCTCACTAGTGAGAAACGTTTCACAAACAATTCCGCCGAGTGGGCGTACGTAGTCCCACCGCCTGTATTCACCTCCCGGGGTTCGCAATATGATACCACCCAGTTGGAATACCTGGTAAGAATGCCCGTGGCTGGAATTGCTCGAATGGAATGGACTGGAATAATTGGAACAGGAACCCATAAAGCTGGCAATACTTGGTATATAGAATGTGACACTACCTGGAATCCTGGAGCCGGATGAGCGAAGATCTATTCCGCGTTTCCCATGAAAATCTCGCACTTACAGAACTATCCTTTTTTGTCGCCCTATCATACTTCAAAAATTTTCAACCAGATGCGAGCGATTATCCATGACCGCACCGGGGCTCCGGCAGGATCAGGCTTCATCTCAAGCCACAAAGTCGTTCAGGCCTAGCTGCCCTGCTCGGGTTTTGATTCCGGTCCGTCTCGAACCCGTTCATGCGAAGCAGTAACAAAGGAACTGGGAGCTCGCTTTGCTTGGGGCGGGGGGTTGCACAAGATCTGCTTTTAGATCTGCTTTTGGTGCCCCACCCTCTGGGTTCTTTGACGGCTATTGCCAGGTGTTCCTAGATCGGGTTAACTTCTCCGGGACGGTAGATCTGCTACTTTTGCTCTGTTAGCCAGCTACACCTGGTGCTGGCACTTGTGCTTGGTGTTGTTTGCATTTGCTTGCCCTAGAAACTAAATCATGTTCTATAGATTTGGGTTCTCCTCTATCAGATTTCCTCTGTCAGTAAGGTCGAGAAGTTATCTTTCTCCCTCTCCCCTCCCAGAAGAGGGAAAGGCACTGTGCTCCTGCTCTGTTTTTTTTGTTTTTTTACCTCGTCCAAAGGACGAAATTTTGGACTTCGTATCATAGTACAGGGTCTGCTTATCCAAGTTTCTACGGTATATAGTACCGTTTCTGTGCATTAGAATGCTCGGTCCTATTCCTTTCTGATTATTTTCCTGAGTAGCAGATAGACTACTTGTCCGTGAAGTCACGATATATGCGGACTAGGATTATTGGGCCGCTTGTCAAGTTAAGAATTTGGATTCTTCTCCGCCTTCCGCCCCCGATCACGTTCTTAGCACTATATGTGTGATTGGGTGGATTCCGGTGGTGGAAATGGCCCTCATCATTGTTTGGCTCTCGTAAAAGTGTTGTTGGTTGGTGGTATTCGGTGAATCGTGTCGCGTCTCCCTCTGAACAGGGATTGAAATGTGTGATTATGGTTAACATCGTATGTTCTACCGCACAGCAGGGTTCTGGCACACAATGAGCTATAGGAGACAAATAACAAGATCTTAACGGTTTTACTTGATATCTCGCCATTCCTTCTTTATTTCCGCCTGTTAACAACGGAGCGTCCTAGATATCGTGGGCGAATAGAAGAGAAGGAAAGAAGAAGGGCTCGATAAGGTTTATAATTATCATAAACCACCAAGTATCAAAGAACCCCAGTCCCGAGCCCCAGTATTACTGGCACATGTCGTGTTCAATTTAAGCATTTAAGAATAGGATGGAATCAACCTGCAAAGATGTGCTGTAGCAGAATCTACTCCAATGAAAGGGAATTTCCCCTCACTCCTCCACTCAAAGGAGGTTCCTTTGGTGCTACACTCAATCATATATATTATCCTGGCTCCACGACCCGGCGTACGACCAGCTATAGAACCCTGCGTGCTGACCTGACTAACCTCTTACGCGGCAATCCGGTTTGGCAGATTTCCATGATATCATATTGAGACGTATGTACGACAGGCCAACTATCAGACGGGCTATCGCACGGCCAACCCCCCCCCGGGACCGTGCCATCGGGAATACCGGAGAAATAGTGCTGAGGCAGTAAAGTCCCATCCCCTGAACCAACCAACAGAAAATACATTTATGGAAGATCCTAGGCTGCGATGAAAACCCCCATAGTATTATTAATCCGGCGGAATATAATCAGTGGTCGTTATAGCAACTATCACCAGCTCCAAAACGAATCAACCACTTTAAAATCCCTTTGATTCTTGGGTCCTGTGCTCACCTTACATGTTTTCAACTTTTGTATCACCCAGAACAATAGTAACTTTGACTCAACCAACCAGTCTTACAAACATCATGTCAGAGGAACAATTTTTTATTGTGAAATGGGAGTTACGGATTTTGGTTCTCTATATTTTAGAATACTTACAAATAAACCTTTGGGATTGTATGACAATTATTTAAGGCGATACCAAAAGCTAGGAGTAATTTTACACTAGTTGCCACAGGTGATCAGTTGCTGGTGGTGGTGATCAGCTTCCCTGTAAATTAGTTTACGTCTAATTGTGGTGTTTCGTTAAAACGTTATATCTACTATACGGTGAGTATATATTGTGTTTTCAGTGCAGCAAGTATGTCCCGGCTCTTTAAACTATTGCCCGTTTTAAATGGTGACGACTTTTGATTAGTAATGCAACACAAAAAAATCCCATCGCCAGCGCCCAACTGTGGGTTAAATGGGGAAGTTGGCTCTTCCTCATTCAACTCTCTCTCCGCACCATCACTCAACTCAACTAACTAAACGGTAAAGATTGGCGTATATATGAATCGCAATAAAGTAATCCTGCTACCTTTCCATCGGTCACCATACATATCCACTTTCGTGTGCGTGAGCCTCCCCTTCCTCTACTCCCTCGGATGCTGACAAAAGAATAAGCAGCTCCGCAAGGACACCGACTGTTTATAGCCTCTGTTACGGACAATCCCTTTGACGCTCCTGCAAATCTTCCGCTCCGGGTCGTCCCTTTGACTCTCCCGCACGGGTACTGCTTCCGACGGATACGTCATTCCCCCCCATGTATGTGTTAATCCAAAGCGCATCTCTGAAACCTTTATCCGAACAAATGAAACAACCCCGGAGCTTGCTGAACTGCATCCACAATTTCCAACTGCTACGAATAGCGACTGCAATGATCAGGCCACAGTGCTTGGTGACTGATTCAGACCTGGGTGCGTCACCCACTACCCTTCTATTCAACAAGCCCAATTCCTAATAGTTTTCTGAAATGTGGATCATGCTCCCTGTATCCCCTTCTCTTGGGGTTCTTCGTCCAGTATATAAGTTTCACAAATTTCGAATTCAGGAAGTACTGTGGATGCATATCTACTGAGTAACCCACCATGTGTGTTACACCTGTGTTGTACAACTCACTTCACACACTTAAACCTACAAAGCTGCATTGTCGGTGGCCCGCTTTACCCGAGGACATCTTGAATGAAAGCATTGCCTTCAAGAACTAATTCCATCTTCACCAATAGTTAGTTTGAATTAACCTCTTTCATACACTTCTATGGAGCCCATCATAACGTTGGTCTTTCTAATACTGCAAGCACTATTCCTAGAACTAAATATAGGTATCTCTATGGGCTGTCTAACAGTTAAACTCAATAATAGGCATTCCGGTGGTTAGAACCACTCGCTTCGTCCTGCCGGACCCAAGCCCCAACTAGCGTCGTCCGGGTACTTGCCCATGACACACGAACCCCTAGCCCACTCGCAATCTCCCTGATCAATTTCCTAACCCTAGCCCTACGGCCCACAACCATATTAGCCTACACTTCGGCCAGCGCTTTTTGAGTTGTCTACAGATTCTTGTTTTCCATGTAGTGACTTTTGGTGTACACCTGTTGCCCCCCGCCCGTTGCATAGGCGTGCCCTATATTTCCAAACCTTTGCGCGGGGGCCTCTGAGAAGAATTGTGGCATTGCCCTTGAATGGCCAGTAACGGAGCACTCCCGCGGGATAGAGACTTAACTCATGGGGCATCGCAAAATCTGATATCTGATATTGCTCCATGGGGCCCTATGAATGGGGGTATTCAGAAGATTGAACCGGGAGAGCCGTGTACTTTCTTGCCCGTGTTTGAAAGCAAGCGATCTAATAGAGAGCGAGGGGGGATTGTGAACAAAATTTATTTCCAGTTCACTTGATATGACTGATTTACCCCGTAATCTTGGACCATTCTTTTTTTTAGCATAACGTTTTCCCTTAGATTTTCATTTATTAATTGATATATTTTAAATTTATATTGGGTCTGACATAATGTGCCTGCACTATACTGTATTTGGAATCGGTCCCTGGCCAATTGGAAAGTTCATAACCCAACGGGGTACCAAATTGTGGGATACTGGTGGCCACAGTCGCAAGTTTTCATTCGTAAACGAGATCCCCGGTCTCCAAGAGATGGTCCCGTTGTTCTATGAACTAGCTCCTTCGGTCAGAGTTCCTCGAGGCGGGACGGATGCTACAAGTACTGGAGTACGGTAACCTACCGTATCGGGGGAATAAGCGGAGAACCAACTGGTTAGGGTATCATATTTCTGTTGTGTGTGTGTAAACTTGGACTCGAACGCGGCCTTTATGTTATACACAAGTAAGTTTGTGGGTGAAGAAGAGGTTCGGCGGGTAGGAGAAATACATGAGAACTTGATCATAATATTCACCGACCGTACTCGAGTACTGCTAACTTGTATGAAATCATCCACAGCCAATGAGCCACTGTGTTCACATTTTTTGCTCGTGTATAACCTTACGTTCGTATCAATTCACCCTAATTCATGAACATACAAGTTCAACTTTAGCCAGGTTCCTGATCTGCACTTGAATTTGCCCGTTTTTCAAATCGCATTCGAGTATAATACACGGTGGCTGTTGCCGTGGCAACAAGAGCAAGCCAAGCCGATGGCTTGCTCGCAGCACTTCCCTATTAGTCCTGACCGGTCCGCTTTTCTTGTCAGCCTCACTCGATCGAACTTGAATCAACGATTTTCATATCCATCGGGCTCCTTACCAGAACACTCTGCCCTTCTATTATTGTGTGCGAGATATCTCGGATTTTGTTTTACATCGTACCGGAGGTTTAGCTCCCGCTATTGATTTAGATCTCACTTATATCTAACGGCGTGTTGCTGGCCAAGTAGACTCCCGGTTCTAGCGAGAGACCTTTCGGAATATCGGAAAGAAGCGGAGAAAGAAAACAGAACGGCACTAGTCAAAGAATAAGCGTACGAGTTAAGTAAGTGTAGTCCTTGCACGGGGAGTATTTTTGAGTTCTAACTAGTGTTCCTGGAAAAAACCTTAAAACTAACACTTTATAGTACCAGACATTAGAGTTCTAGTACATGAGAACAATTCCTGATCGTGCGTACCGTACTCAAGTGCTCTAGAGAAACAAGCCAACAATTACCCCCCCAATAGGCAAGGAAATTCGCTTCCGTACGACAACAATTGCGGCTCTAGCCAAGAGTTTGGTTTCGCTAGAGGGAGTACAGGGGATTCTTGAGTCGCAAAATCAGGATATCGGAATAACAGTTCGGGGGTGTATTGTAGATCAGAAATCATGCGTCGGTTTATAAAGGCGGGCGCGCAGAAGATACGGGGCCCAGATCATCGGGATAGCATAAGGAATATCAATACCTGGGGTGTGGCACTGCAAGAGCGGGGGAAGTACGACGAAGCCGAGACATTGCATCGACAGGCATTAGTGGACAGCGAGAAAGTGTTTGGGTTAGATGATCGAGATACATTACGGAGTGCCCACAGTCTTGGTGTGAGTCTGCATAGTCAGGGAAAGTACGACGAAGCTGAGTTCATGCATCGGCGCGCATTGGCAGGCAGAGAGAAAACACTCGGGCTGGATCATCAAGATACCTTAGAGAGTGTCATCAATCTTGGTGTGACTCTGCATAATCAGGGAAAGTTCGACGAAGCTGAGATCATGCATCGGCATGCATTGGCGGGCAGAGAGAAAACGCTCGGGCCGGATCATCAAGATACCTTAGAGAGTGTCAGCAATCTCGGTGTTAGTCTGCGCAAGCAAGGAAAGTACACCGAAGCTGAGATTATGCATCACCGTGCATTAGCTGCTAGAGAGAAAACCCTCGGGTTGGATCATCGAGATACCTTACAGAGCGTTAGTGAGCTAGGCGCAGCACTACACCTTCTGGGAAAGTACAGTAAGGCCGAAAGTATACATCAGCGTGCACTGGCTGGCAGGGAGAAAACTCTCGGGCTGGATCATCCAGATACTCTACAGAGTGTCAACAATCTCGGTGTGACTCTGCATAGTCAAGGAAAGTACGACGAAGCTGAGATCATGGACCGTCGTACATTGGCTGGCAGAGAGAAAATGCTCGGGCTAGATCATCCAGATACTTTACAGAGTGCCCACAATCTTGGTGTGACTCTGCATAATCAAAGAAAGTACGACGAAGCTGAGGTCATGCATCGCCGTGCATTGGCGGGCAGGGAGACAACTCTCGGGCTCTTTCATCAAGATACCTTACGAGTTATCAGCAATCTTGCTACGACTTTGCATAATCAAGGAAAGTTCGGCGAAGCTGAGGTCATGAATCGACATGCACTGGCGGGCTTAGAGAAAGTTTTCGGGCCGGATCATAGAGATACCTTACGAGGTGTGAGCAATCTTGCTGTGACTCTGGATAATCAAGGAAAATACAACGAAGCTGAGATCATGGATCGACGCGCATTGGCGGGTAGAGAGAAAACGCTCGGTCCGGACCATCAAGATACCTTAGAGAGCGTCAGCAATCTCGGTGTTACTCTGCGCAAGCAAGGAAAGTACACCGAAGCTGAGATTATGCATCACGGTGCATTGGCTGGCAGAGAGAAAACTCTCGGGCTGGATCATCGAGATACCTTGCGGAGTGTCAACAATCTCGGTACGACGTTGTATAGTCAAGGAAAGTTTGAAGAAGCTGAAATTATGCATCGCCGTACACTGGCGGGCAGAGAGAAAACACTCGGGCCGGATCATCGAGATACTTTACAGAGTGCCCACAATCTCGGTGCGACTCTGCATAGTCAAGGAAAGTGCTCCGAAGCTGAGATCATGCATTGCCGTGCATTGGCGGGCAGAGAGAAAGCTCTCGGGCTCGATCATCATGATACCTTAGAGAGTGTCATCAATCTTAGTGCAACTCTGCATGGTCAAGGAAAGTTCGACGAAGCAGAGATCATAGACCGACGCGCCCTGACGGGTAGAGAGAAAACGCTCGGGCCGGATCATCAAAATACCTTAGAGAGTGTCCACAATCTCGGAACTTCACTGCATTGTCAGGAAAAGTACGGTGAAGCCGAGATTATGCATCGACGCGCATTGGCGGGCCGAGAGAAAACCCTCGGTCCGGATCACCGAGACACCCTAAATAGTGTCCATAATCTCGGCGCCGCGCTCCATCATCAGGAAAAGTATGGCGAAGCCAAGATTATGCACCAACGTGCTTTGGCTGGCCGAGAGAAAACGCTCGGGTTTGGGCATCGCGATACCTTCCAGAGCCTTCTTGATCTCGGTGCGGTCCTACATTGTCAGAAAAAGTACACTGAGGCCGGGAATATGCATCGACCTGCCTTGGCGAACAGAGAGAAAACGCCCGAGAGAGATCATCGAGATGCCTTACGCAGTGTCAACAATCTCGGTATGACTTTGCGCAGTCAAGGAAAGTACGACGAGGCCGAGATTATGCATCGGCGTGCATTAGCAGGGAGAGAGAAAACTTTTGGGGTGGATGATCGAGATACCTTAGAAAGCATTCATGATCTCGCTGTGGCAATACATTGTCAGGAAAGGTACGCCGAGGCTAGGGATATGCATCAACGTGGATTGGAGGCCAGAGAGAAAACACTAGGGCGAGATCATCGAGACACGTTACAGAGTGTCGATAATCTCGGCACGACTCTACGCAGTCAAGGAAAGTACGACGAGGCCGAGATAATGCATCGGCGTGCATTGGCTGGCCGAGAAAAAAAGCGCGGTCTAGATCATCGAGATACCTTAGAGAGTGTGGATAATCTCGGTACAACCCTGCATAGTCAAGGAAGGTACAAAGAAGCTGAGATTATGCATCGGCGCGCATTGGCAGGCCGAGAGAAAACGCTGGGACTCGATCATCAAGATACCTTATGGAGTGTCAATAATCTCGGTACGACTCTGCGTAGTCAAGGAAAGTACAACGAAGCTGAGATCATGTTCCTACGTGCATTGGTGGGCAGAGAGAAACTTCTCGGGCCAGACCATCGAGATACCTTACAGAGTGTTAGAGATCTCGGTGTGGTACTATATCGTCAGGAAAAGTACGACGAAGCGGAGATTTTGCATCGACGAGCCTTTGCGAGCCAGGAGAAAATTCTCGGGGCAGACCATCGCGATACCTCACCTAGTGCCAATAATCTAGGTGTGGTGCTGGATGATCAGAAAAAGCAAGGCGGAGTGGAAATTGTGCATCAGCATGCAGCAACAGGCTGGGGGGACGTTCTTGGGCCACGCCACCCAGACGTCCTACAAGGCGTTTTCCGACTAGCTGTGACTCTTCTTGCTGAGAGAAAGTATGAAGAATCTCAGATCATGTATCGACAAGGCCTAAGAGTTATGGAACAGGCCCCGGGGCCAGGTCATCCAGATACCCTCGACAGTTTGAATATGCTCGGCGAAACACTGCTTGATCTGGAGAGGTATGACGAAGCGGAGGCTATTTTTCAACGTGCATTGGCGGGTAGAGAGAAAGCTCTAGGAGTAGATAACCCAGCTACCCTTACAAGCGCCGATAACCTTGGCCGGACACTATATCACCAGAAAAAGTACGAAGATGCGGAGAGGATGTTTCAATCTACACAAGTGGGCAGAAAAAACCTGTTTGGCATATACCACCCGGATACCTTAATGAGCTCCCTTCGCCTAGGTGTGACGCTACTTGATCGGAAAAAGTATGAAGAAGCTGAGATCGTATATCGACATGCCCTAGATGTTATGGAAAATGCCCTGGGGCCCGATCATCCGGAGGTCCTCGACTGCATGAACACGTTAGGCGAGACGCTTCTAGATCTGAAAAAGTATAGCGAAGCGGAAGCTATTTGTCGGCGTGCGCTGGTGGGTAGAGAGAAGACACTCGGACTAGATCATCGAGATACCCTACTAAGTGTCAATAATCTTGGTCTGGCACTCCGTAATCAGGATAAGCACCAAGAAGCGGAGATTAATTATCGACGAGCATTTATGGGTGCGGAGAAGACGCTTGGGCTTGACCACCGAGATACCCTAATGTGCATGTATAATCTTGCTGGGGCGTTGCACCAGCAGGGAAAGTATGATGAGGCTGAGATGATGCATCGGCGTGCACTGGCAGGTCGAGAGAAAATTCTAGGGCTAGGTCACCGATACACCCTTCGTAGCCTTATCAAGATAGGTGCGGTACTGTACGAGAGGAGAAAATACGCTGAAGCCGAAGTTATATATCAACGCGCAGTTACGGAGGCAGCGAGAGCTCTAGGGCCAGACCATCCTATCACTCTAAAAAACTTTCGCCACTTCTCGATGTTTCTCTATGCCCGGTCGACAGCTGCCATGGATGAAGTATCATGATGGAGATGAGGGGTTCAGGTTTACTCTTAGATGAAATTGTGTTGGGGTATTTTTTTTAATACATCTTTGATTTCTCTTTTTTCCCCCAAATATCCACCTTTCATAAATCGGGTTCCTTTCTTACTTCTTGGCGTAGGTGTTAAATGGTTCAATTCTTTGATTTCTGTTAAATTGGCTTCATGATCATAATTTGAGCAACTATGGCATGTTTTGGGAGCATTGCCTTTGCAAAGGCCCTTCTCAGTATTTATTATCTAACCCATTTCTGTTCTAAATAGTTTCTTCGGCTTTCTTTGCTGCATATTATGCCTTGAATTTACATATTGGTCGACTATTATCGAGGCCTAGAGATGAATGACCGAATATCAACGTCACGTTTCTTACTTACAGAACTATTATTTTTTGTCTCTTTACTTCAAAAATCTCTAACCAGATATCTAAGTGTTCAAGTGAAGCTTGATTTTTGACTACATGGACCTCGATGGGTTTGTATCCTCAATCCAGGAGGAAGAAAAAATGAGGAGGAAACAAAACAAAATTCAAAAATAGGTAACATAATCCGAGAGGCGAAGAAAGGCAAAAGAAATAAAGCAGATGAATATGAAATGTGAAAGGAGACATATCGTAGTTGAATCAGGTATGGAATGTTGAGAGTGGAATGACAAATAGAGAGGAATGAAAGATAAGATCAGAAATGAAATTAATACCTAGTGTAAGGGGCACGTTGCATAGGAATCAGACTAGCTCTGTACTCTGGATAAGCATTAAAGTTCAACACTAGATGCGAGTGATCATTTATGACTAGATTAAGGCTCCTCCGAGATTAAACTTCCTCTCGAGCTACAAGCTGCTCAAGCTTAGCTGCCCGACTCAAGTCCAAAATCCGGTCAGTTTTGAACCCGTTCGTGCAAAGCACTAACGAAGGAACTGGACACTCGATCTGCTTGGGGGGGAGGGGTTGCGCTAGATTTGCTTTTAGATCTTCTCGGTGCCGCACTCCCCGGGTTCTTTGGCGGCTATTGTTTTGTGTTCCTGGATCGGGATGGTTCTTCCGGGCTGGTAGATTGGCTACTTCAGCTCTGTTAGTTTACTACGCCTCTTGCGCTTGGTGTGCTGTGCATTTGCTTACCCTAGAAACGTTAATAACTTAATCGTGTGCTATGGAATTGGGCTCTCCTCTATCAGCTTTCCTCGTTCGCTAAGGTCAAGAAATTTTCTTTCCCCCTCCCCTGCCTCCGAAGTGGGAAAGGGGCTAAGCCTCTACTATTATTCGCCGCATTTCTACAGAATCAATTTTTGGACTTCTTAGTACCGGGCCAGATTGTCCAAGTTGCTACTGGTATACAATTTCTGTGCTTTAGAATGCTCTGTCCTGTCGTTCCGGCTTCATTCCCGGGGCGTAGCGGATAGACTAATTGTCTGCAAAGTCACCATATATGCGGGGTAGGATTCTTGGGCCGCTTGGCAATTTAAGAATTTGGTTTCTTCTCCGTCTTCCGCATTTTAATCCCCTTTTTTTAGCGCTATATGCGTGACTAGACGGATTCCGTTGGCGGAAGTGGCCCCCATCATTGTTTGGCTTTTGTAAAAGCGGCGTTGGTTTGTGGTATTCGGTAAATCGAATCGTGTTGCGTCTCCCCGTGGGCAGGGATGATATGTGCGGTTGTGGTTAACATTGTATGTTCTACCGCACAGCAGGGTTCTAGCACACACTGAGCTATAGGAGGCAAATAACAGGATCTTAAAGGATTGACTTGATATATCGCTATTCCCTCTTTCTTTCCGCCTGCGAACAACGGAGCATCCTTGATATCGTGGACGAATAGAAGAGGAGAGGAGAAAGGCTCAATAAAGTAGTATCATAAACTGCAAATTCATAGTACCGCGAAAACGCGGATGCCAGTAACACCAAGGGCGTAGGTTTGTAGGGATTACTAAAATTTGCTAGATTACCTTACAGTACTCGAGTATGATACCATAGCGGTATTACTAGTAACCGATCAAATTGGGTATCTCCGGACGGGGTTCTTATCTCCGTTCTAAAAGGAAATAAAGCTCCCTAGAAAAGCCCAGTAGCCAACAAAAAAGGAACAGGGAAATTGAGTTCTCATAACTTTTCGCTACCGACCCAACAGTTGCTCACATGACCACCCTATTCCTTTCTTGTTGACTACCAACCACCCCGTTAGGGATCATTTGCCCCGGTACGGAGATCGAACTAGAAATGGCACTAAGCTATTTAATAAGAGCAAACCATGGGTGTTGGTCGGCACTACTGTCCTTGAGTGAGCAAAAGTGTTCGTACGGTAGAAACCCTTGCCGTTGGCTATCTCCGCCAGGATGCCAGTCTCCGGATCCAGAGACAAAAGTGCTCCAGAAGGAATAGTGCTTTCCTGACACACTACTTGTACCAGTTTAGCCTAAGTCCTACGGCAGTGATGGATCTCATTATCTGGTTTCTCAACCCCGTTAACCCGTCAACTAAACCCGCAGAGGAGTACCGGCGGTGGGGGCTGCCAATGGCCAACACGCGATAAATGACGAGACCGGAGTTGGAAAAATTTAAACAGCGACGACTGTTGAAACGGCGACGCCCAAAGTAGGACTATTAGCAATCAACACAAAACATGACTGATCGCCATCTCACACATATCCGCTCCCATCCACGCAAGTCTCCCTTTCCTTTGCGTACTCCCATGCTAATAAAATATGATTAACCATGCTAACAAAAGAAAGGCAGGTTTCGTAAAGACCCCGACTGCTCGTAGCCTAGCATCTTTGACTCTCCCCCACTACTTCCGACGGATACATTATTTTCTCCCTTGATTGTGTTAAGTTAACCCAAAGAGTCGCTAAATATAGGTATCTCTCAGGCTGTCTGACAGTTAATCTCAATAATAGGCTCTCCGGTGGTTAGAACTGCTCCCTTCGCCATGTCGGACCCAAGCTCCAACCAGCATCGCACGGGTGCTTTAGGAGACTATCTTTCATACGTTGCGAACACCCCCCCCCCCGGCCCTTCGTAATCTCCGCGATCGATTCCCTAATCCTAGCCGTATAACCCATAACCACATTGGCTACCACTTTGGCCAGTGCTCTTTGAGCTGTTTACAGATTCTTGTTTTTGGTGTGGTGGCTGTGGTTGCTGTGGTGTACGAGTACTAGCACACCTATTACCTCCCGCCCGTTGGGTAGGTGTGCCCTACATTTCAAAACCTTTGCGCAAGGGTTCCCGAGCAGAATTGCGACACAGCCCTTGCATGGCCAGCAACGGAACACTTCTGCGTAGTAGACGCTTAACCACTCATGGGCCTTCGTAAGAGCTAATGTATGATATTGACCTGTAGGATTCTACGGACGAAGGAGGGGGGGTATTCAGAAGATTGAACGGAGGGAGCTGTGTACGTTTTTGTCTTCGTTCGAAAGCAAGCCACCCGATAACGACTGAAGAGGGATTGCGGGTGAAACGGTCTTTCTGTCTGGTGTATAATACCCGATATAACAGAGTTACCCCGCAATCCCGGGCCATTTATTTTGCAAGCATAATATTTTCCCTAGATTCTCACTTATCAATGTATTTTATATTGAGTTCAATATACTACCGCACGCCGGTCATCAGCCAAAAGGAGATGCGGAGAACCACCTGCTTAGGAATAGGTCTCGTGTTGTGTGTGAACTTAGGCTCGAAAACAACCTTATGTTATATGGGCTAGCCGTGGCATTGAGGAAAAGCGGTTCTGCGGGATAGAAGAAATATTCATGAGAACTTCATCATATGTGACACCCCACTTGTATATATTGCTATGAGATGCCGTGGAGGAAACTAAAGTGTGGAGACGGATAGAATAAAGATGGTGAGATACTAGTTTAGATACCCGAGCTTTGTATCTATTGTTTATCTACTTTTTATCTATGGAAAACCAAGCGCTTTTCTTTTAGTCATTGATCGCTCATCAAGCAAGGGGAATCGATACACCTTTCTGGAAAGCAACACATGAGTATGGTCCAGGTAAGGGGGTAGACACCCATACGTCCGTGGTCGGTGGGGGTATATACCGGAACTCCTGAGTTATCCAACACTTTCCGGTGAGATTGCCATAGGAGTGGAGAAGCGTTTGTCATTTTTGTTCGCCATAGTGGTAGGAGCACTGTGCTTGGAGGATACCAGTTTTTGTCTATATAAAGTAATATAGAAAAAGTATTCTTCCGCACGTTTAGACACGAGAAGGTGGAATGATCACCGGCGACCCCTAGGAGTATCAACATCTAGAATATTCGCATACCTTGCCGCCAGTCGGGTTGAAATTATCCTTAGTCAATTAGCCACGTTGTTTGCGTTACTTGCAGGCTTGGGCTCACACTAGTTCACATTACCGGTGTGAGGTTGAGTGCGAGTTGGAGGATATTCCTGTATTGGGTAGGGTGTTTACCCTCATGGTAACCTTTCTATGTATGATAGGCAGCTTGGCATACAGATGGTTGCCACTTAAGCTGCAGCACCTTCTGTGCTTAACACTGAGAGGGCGAGCTTCAGACAACACAGGCATAATCAACATCGCCCCTCCACCTCGAGTGGGTGCAGTGGCATCTCCTTTTGTACCTCCTGTTCCACCTTAGTTACACGACAGATCTGCCCATCAATTTACTCAGAGCTATCGTCAACATTATTGGAGTACCATTGGAGGGAAAATTTCAGAGGGTATCTGCGTAATCGACACACCATCCACCTAAGGGAAAGCGATAAATTATTCCCACACCGGTATCATAGCTTGTCTCCCAAACCGTGTTTTGGTATGATACCGGAGACTGTTGCCGTGGCAACAAGATCGAACCAGGGTCATAACTTTTCACGGAACTTCCCCATTGGTTTTGGCGAGTGCGCTACCGCTCTCAGCCTCAGCCTGATGTGTCGGGCGGTCTAACTAGTCTTGATTCTAATCAACGATTATCATATCCATCGAGCTCCTTACCGGAACACTCTCCCCTTCTATTATTGTATGCGAAATCTCTCGGATTCTGTTTCATATCCTACGGTAGGTTTGATCCTCGCTATTGATGCGGATCCCACTGGTATCTGACGCCGGGAGGTGGGGTGTTGCAGGCCGATTAGACTCCCTGTTCAAGAGAAAACCCTTGAGGAGGATCGGAAAAAAGCGGAGAAGGAAAACTGAACAGTACAGGTTAAAGAATAAGTGTACGGGACTGGGTAAGTGTCGCTCTTGCGCTGGGAGTAATTTTGGGCTCTAGCAAGTGTGCCCGGGAACAATCCCTAGCTAATTCTTTATAGTACCAAACGTCAGAGCTTTGGTGAGAAGAATTCCCAGTCGTGTGTACAGTACCGCACTCAAGCGCTTTAGAGAAACAAGCTAACATTTACCCCCTAATAGGCAAGGAAATTCGCTTCCGAACGACCGCGACGACAAGAACGGCTCAAGTCAAGAGTTCGGTACGCTAGAGGCAGTACGTGGGATACTCGAGCCGCAAAACCTGCATATCGAAATAACAGCTCAGGGCGGGTACTGTAGATTAGAATTATGCGTCGGTTAATGAGGGCAGGCGTGCAGAAAATACGGGGCCCAGATCATCGGGATAGCATAAGGAACATCAATAACCAAGGTGTGGCACTGCAGGAGCAGGGGAAGCACGGCGAAGCCGAGATATTGCATCGACAGGCATTGGTGGGGGGCGTAAAAACGCTTGGGTTAGATGATCGAGATACATTACAGAGTGCCCACAGTCTTGGTGTGAGTCTGAATAGTCAAGGAAAGTACGACGAGGCTGAGTTCGTGCATCGGCATGCATTGGCCGGCAGAGAGAAAACGCTCGGACCGGATCACCAAGATACCTTACACAGTGCCCACAATCTCGGTATCAGTCTGGATAGTCAAGGAAAGTACGACGAAGCCGAGATCATGTATCGACGTGCATTAGCGGGCAGAGAGAAAACGCTCGGGTTGGATCATCAAGATGCCTTACAGAGTGCCCACAGTCTCGGTGTGAGTCTGCATAGTCAAGGAAAGTACGACGAAGCTGAGATCATGTATCGGTTTGCATTGGCCGGCAGAGAGAAAACACTCGGACCGGATCATCAAGATACCTTACACAGTGCCCACAATCTCGGTATCAGTCTGGGTAGTCAAGGAAAGTACGACGAAGCCGAGATCATGTATCGACGTGCATTGGCGGGCAGAGAGAAAACGCTCGGGCTGGATCATCCAGATACTTTACAGAGTGTCAACAATCTCGGTGTGACCCTTGACAGTCAAGGAAATTACAACAAAGCTGAGATTATGCATCGACGTGCATTGGCCGGCAGAGAGAAAACGCTCGGGCTGGATCATCAAGATACCTTACAGAGTGCCCACAATCTCGGTATCAGTCTGGATAGTCAAGGAAAGTACGACGAAGCTGAGATCATGTATCGACGTGCATTGGCCGGCAGAGAGAAAACGCTCGGGCTGGATCATCCAGATACTTTACAGAGTGTCAACAATCTCGGTGTGACCCTTGACAGTCAAGGAAATTACAACGCAGCTGAGATTATGCATCGACGTGCATTGGCCGGCAGAGAGAAAATGCTCGGGCTAGATCATCACGATACGTTAAGTAGTGTTCGTAATCTCGGCGCGGCGCTCCATCGTCAGGAAAAGCTCGGCGAAGCCCAGATTATGCACCAACGTGCATTGGCGGGCAACGAGAAAACTCTTGGCCTTGACCATCGAGATACCTTACAGAGCCTTCATGATCTAGGCGAGGTGCTGTATTGTCAGGAGAAGTACGCTGAGACTGGGAATACGAATCGACCTGCCTTGGTAAACATAGAGAAAACGATTAGGCTAGATCATCGCGATGTCTTACAGAGTGTCAACAATCTCGGCACGACTCTGCGCAGTCAAGAAAAGTATGCTGAAGCCGAGAGTATGCATCGGCGTACGTTGGCAGGCAGAGAGAAATGGTTCGGGCTAGGTGATCGAGATACCTTGGAGAGCATCCATGATCTAGGTATGGCACTGCATTGTCAAGAAAAGTACGCCGAGGCCAGGGATATGCATCAACGTGGATTGGAAGGCAGAGAAAAAACACTCGGGCAAGACCATCGAGATACCTTACAAAGTGTCAATAATCTCGGCGTGACTCTGCGCAGTCAAGGGAGGTATGATGAGGCCGAGATTATGCATCGGCGCGCATTGGCTGGCCGGGAGAAAATGCGTGGTCTGGATCATCCAGATACCTTAGGGAGTGTCGATAACCTTGGTAAAACTCTGCATAGTCAAGGAAAGTACAAGGAAGCTGAGAGTATGCACCGGCGTGCATTGGCGGGCAGGGAGAAAACGCTCGGGCTAGATCACGAAGATACCTTATGGAGCCTCAACAATCTCGCCACGACTCTGCGTAGTCAAGGAAAGTACAAAGAAGCTGAGATTATGTATCTACGTGCATTGGGGGGTAGAGAGACAATTCTCGGGCCAGACCACCGAGATACCTTACAGAGTGTTAGAGATCTAGGTGTGGCACTGTATCGTCAGGAAAAGTACGACGAAGCGGAGGTTATGCATCGACGAGCCTTTGCGAGCCAGGAGAAAATTCTCGGGGTAGACCATCGCGATACCTTACATAGTGCCAATAATCCAAGTGCGGTGTCGGGTGATCAGAAAAAGAACAGCGGAGTGGAAATTGTGCATCCACATGAAACAGCAGCTGCGGGGAACGTTCTTGGGCCACATCACCCTGACATCCTACAACGTGTTTTCCGCCTGGCTGTGACTCTTCTTGCTGAGAGAAAGTACGAAGAAGCTCAGATCATGTATTGGCAGGGCCTTAGGGCTATGGACCAGGCTCCGGGGCCAGGTCATCCAGATGCCCTTGACAGCGTGAATATGCTCGGCGAAACACTGCTTGATCTGGAAAGGTATGACGAAGCGGAGGCTATTTGTCGACGTGCATTGGCCGGCAGAGAGAAAGCTCTAGGAGTAGAACATGCAGCTACCCTTACAAGCGCCGATAATCTTGGTCGAACACTGTATCACCAGGGAAAGTACGAAAAGGCGGAGATCATATTTCAATCTACGCAGGCAGGTAGAAAAAAATTGCTTGGGATATACCATCCAGACACCCTACTGAGCGCCCTTCGCCTAGGTGTGACGCTGCTTGGTCGGAAAAAGTATGAAGAAGCTGAGATCATATATCGACATGCCCTAGGAGTTATGGAGAATGCCCTGGGTCCCGATCACCCGGAGGTCCTCGACTGCATGAATACGTTAGGCGAGACGCTGCTCGATCTGAAAAAGTATAGCGAAGCGGAAGCTATCTGTCGGCGTGCGCTGGTGGGTAGGGAGAAGACACTCGGACTAGATCATCGAGATACCCTACTAAGTGTCAATAATCTTGGCCTGGCACTCCGCAATCAGGATAAACATCACGAAGCGGAGATTAGTTATCGACGTGCATTGATGGGTGCGGAGAAGACGCTGGGGCTTGACCACGGAGATACCCTAATGTGCATCTATAACCTGGCTGGGGCGTTGCACAAGCAGAGGAAGTATGATGAGGCGGAGGTGATGCATCGGCGTGCGCTGGCAGGTCGAGAGAAAATTCTAGGGCTAGGTCACCGATACACCCTTCGCAGCCTGATCAAGATAGGCACAGTACTGTACGAGAAGAGAAAATACGATGAAGCGGAAGTTATTTTTCGACGCGCAGTTACAGAGGCGGCAAGAACTCTCGGGCCTGACCATCCTGTCACTCTAAAAAACTTTCGCCACTTCTCGATGTTTCTCTATGCTCGGTCGACTAGTGCTTTGGATGACGCATCATGATGGAGCTGAAGGTTTTAGGTTTACTCCTGGATAAAATCATGCTGACTGATTTTTTTACACATCTTACCTTTTTTATTTCTTTTTCAAAACATCCGCCTATCCCAACGTCGGGTTCCTTTCTTACCTCCCGGCGTAGGCATTAAATCGTTTAATTCTTTTGATTTATGCTAAATTAACTCCGTGATCCTAATTTGAGCAGCTAAGGAAATGTTTTGGGAGCATTAGCATTGAAAAGGCCTTCTCAGTGTCGGTTATTTGACTCATTTCTCTTCTGAATGGCCATTTTGGCTTTTCCTGTAGATTATACCTTACATTCATATATCGGTTAACCACTGTCAAGGGGAAGAACAAGGAGGATGGTGGATCAATCCAGCTATGCACTGGCAGAGTCACTACAGGGCACAAGCGAAGATTTACGATAAAATTCCCGCAGTGGAAATTTCGCCAGGCAGCTCAGAAAGGTGAGAAAAATGTTTCAGGCACTTCCGCAGAGTGGCCCCACGTAGTCCGCCCGCATTCCTTTACAGGAATTCGGAATATCGCACGGTGGGAATACCCCAATTATGCAACACATAATAGCACATTAAATCCTGGCGGTTCCAATTCTACATTCCAAAAAATGTTGAAAATGGTGACCCTATAGACGATAGGCCTCTGGGGGAAAGGAAAAAAACCTTCTTGCTCCGATTCCTCTAAACACCGGTCGGAGGCCTCAATTTATATACTACTCTCCCGACTACTATTTCTATTTCACTGAATCCCCCTTATCCTGTTCCCATTCAATACATTTGTCTAAGTCAGGGTCGATACCAAAACCTTTCGTTCTCCAGAGTCTAAGCACAAATGGCTCTGGGTGGCTCCGGGCAGCGTTGAGTAGTTCCGACAAGCTTCCTGGATGAGGTAGCCGTATTAGGAAACTGGTTTCCTACTATAAAAGCTGTTGTAATATGACTTCCAAATATGCATCGGTTTTGTCATTGACTACGACAGAATATTTTGATATGGGTTCATTAAGCGATTGAGCTCATTACGCGGTTAACTACCAAAGAGTTTCCTTGGAAACTCTATCATGGTAGTAGTTTGGTTATCTCGCTCGCGTTTCCTTTCTCTTTACTGCTCGGCTATGTTATATTGTCGTCGCTTGTTTTTCCTTTTCTCTTGTACGAAGCGCATGTCATGGGTGATTGTAGCGCGCTCCCCTGTAGCATAAATAGGGCCCTATAGCCCCCCGGTAGAGCATCAATCAAGCAAGAAGTACAACTTCAAACAAGAATTACAACAAAAGCTTCTTCGAACATATGCGAGTGACCACCCATGACTACAATAAACCTTACCAAGCCCAAGCTTCACTTCGAGCTATCATACAAGATGTTTAAGCCTATCAACCATACAAAATGAACTGTCTGACTAGATTCCAGCATCCTGCCCATTTCCAACCTGTTCGCAGAAAGCACTAATGAACGGGCTGAAGGCTAGCTAACACTATGAAAAACTGCCAGTCGGGAGGGGTCACGGATCCTTCGGTGGAGCGACCGGGCTCTTTGCGGAGACTTGGTGGGGGGTCGCACCAGATTCGCGTTTGGTGCTCAATTCTCGGGGTTCTCTTCGGCCTATTGTTTGGTAGGTACTGGGTTAAGGTGACCTCCCTAGGGATGGCAGGTTGGCTACTTCGGCTATGCTTGCTTTCCACACCTTGTGTTGGCACTTGCACTTGGTGTGCTTCGCTGTACCGTGTACCATATCTGGGCTTTATCCTGATCTGTTGTATCCGGTAGTCTCTTTTCTGAAGCGCGCCAGATATGTTGATTGTGCCTGAGAAGTCACGGTATAAGTGTTAGGATTTTCGGGGCTCTCTGGAGTTCAAGAATTTGGCCCATTTCTCCAATGTCCTTACCTCTTATATAGTATCGCTTTCCTACTCGACCGTGACCGGACGGATTTCGTTGGCGGAAGTGGCGCTCATCAGAGTTTGGCTTTCGCGAGAGCGCTATCAGTTCTTGGTATCTGGTAGATCATGCTGGGCCTTCACTGGGGCATGTCCTGAGATGTGCGGTAGTGCTTACCATAGTTTGTTCTACCCCGCAGCCGTACTCTAACATGCTCTTAACTATGGGAGGCAAGTTACATGCTCTTAAAATGTTTACTTGATATCCCACCATTGACTTTTCCTTCCTCCCACACAAACCGGAGAATCCCGGGTATTCCGGACAGATAGAAGAAAAGGGGAAAGAAGAGCTCGGAACCGTGGCCAAGCTCCAAGCATCGAGGAACCTTCCTCCCGAGCACTCGATATCACCGACTCACAGCATGCTCAGTGCAGCTATATGAAACAGTGACGGAGCCAACTTGAAAAGACATGATGTACCTGTAGCAGGACCTAATTTAACGAGATGAATTTCCTTTCTCTCATCTACTCGTCCGAGCGCCCTCTGGTGCTCCAGCATGTTGTGTGCTGATCCTCTTGAGCTCCTACCCGCCAGTCCAGGTTGGGGGAGGCAAATGTGGGCCCGGAAGGACACCAGACAGGTCTAAGACCGGATGGGCTATGAGCCCGGATGTCCTGTACAATGCGGTGAACTCCGCTAATGAGCCACTGCCTCTCGCCGCCCTCCGCAGCCCTCCATATTACACATACGAGTCACACCTCCACCCCAACCCTCGACAGTGCTTACTCGTACTCATCACTCGATATGGGCATTCCAATCAAAGAGCCCACCTATCCGAGCGCCACATATGATACCTTGTTTCCCCGAACTATACTTCCCATCTAATAGAGTGGGTGATATGGCTCCTGTAACGGTTCCTTACTAAGTACCCCTATGGGACTGTGGAGTGCGGCAAAAGCAATCACTATCCGAGGTGGCATGTAAAATCTACAAATTTACTCCAAAGTAGGGGAAGAAGCATCCGCGGTTTGGATTTCAAAGATTTGTTCATTACTTTCATCCGACTTGCCCGCCAGGCTTAACTCTCACAGGGAGGTCTGCAATGTCATGCTCTTGAAACATAGCTCGTGGATTCCCTCCTTCCCCGCTGTCACATACAGAAAAACCAAAAGTTTCACCCACACCAATGAGTGCTTCTGCCCCAGCCTGTAAGACTTACGGTGGGACCCGAACGTGGCCTCCTAAATATCACCACGGGTCACAGAACCATCAGGAATACCAAAGAAATAACGCTGAGACAATGAAATCTCCCCTCTCGAAAAGTATATAATCCATTCATGAAAAATTCCAACGGGCGTTAAAAGCCCCAAAGCGTTAATCTATCATACCGAACTGAGATCAATGGCGATATACCGTAAACCGCTACCAGCCGTGAGGCGAATCCACGATGCTTAGATCGTGTGCTCAGCTCCCTAGAAAACCCCCCCCCCCACGGGTTCACAGCCACCGCAAACAGTAGCCGGTCAAGACCGCACTATCCACCTACGACTTAATATATTGACAGCGAAAATTAATTCTGATTCTTGCCTCTTACTGGAATTTTACTGGAAGGGGGTATGCGTAGCGCCCCAAGTTGGGCCACGGTAGTATTTAGAACTATTCTCTGGAGATATCGTGCGGCTCCGGGCTTATCTGCGTTCAGTTTTACTTGTAGAAAGGGGGGGTTGAGTAGGTTCTGGTGAGTAACCGCTCTTGTTATATGGTTGCCAAGAATCTCTCCCCAATATATAACCCTTGTCTTTCTAGTTATTTCAAGGGATGGGAGGACCTTAGGAATTGCTGTTGAGTATACTCAAGTATCCTGGACAAAACCGCCTGGCTTCGCCCTCCCACTCGCATTTGAGGAGCATGTCCACGCATTGTGGACTACTCCTACAGATTGAAGCTATGTATGATATATTCTAGGATAGTAGGGAAGTCTGTTACGCGGCCACACAACTGCACGAGTAAATTGGGTATCATACGAAATCCTGCGTGCGAACACCAACAAGGTCACCAAACCCAATCAAAGACCATGCAAAACATAACCCTAGCCAGACTAGCCCTCCCCAAGCTTCAACTCTGGGAAATGATTGATTTGCATTTTTCCTGAATGGGACTGTATCATATTATAATCAACAGGACAAATTATTATTTGTTCCTTAAGAAAAAGGGAGTTTTTGGGGCTTTTCCGGGTGCCAGGAGTGATGATAGCGTACCTTCCTACTACTTCTCCTTATTCTTTTTGTTCCTCCCGGAATCGATTTGCTGTCAGTTTTGGCACAGTGCTTCCAAAACTGGGCATAAGAGACGCTCACTGGTGGGAAGATTGGTTGATAATCTCACTCGCGCTAAGAACGCAAGCAGGTTTATAGACACAAAAAGTCAAATCAAATCAAATACGATGCGAGGTATATTTTAGAAAAATAAATTAAAATCTATGGAAGAGTGAGGAGCTGAAAGAGAGGAGAAATGAGAAAATTTTAAAAAAAAAACAAAAAAGACGAATCAAAAGCTTCTATCGGCGCATTATGGGGGGGTTTCCGCTGGGATACATCTTCTACAGATTAGCACATATTAGTCGATCAATCAATCAGTATAAAACCCGGTCACGTCCGCTTGGCACTTAACCCCGGTCCACGCTGTATCATAATCATTACATCCATTTATTCCTCCAGTCCATACCAGCTTCAACTTCCACAGCCGGATCCCGATTACCGATATGAGGGATATAAAAAACTAGATCAGCATAGAATAGCGCTTAGTCACCCTCTTCCAGACAGAAAGTCTTTCGGCTTCATCCCTCTTCGGCAAAGAGCAAGACTTTGACGAGGGCGGAGGAGTCTGGGAGGCGACACTAGGGGCGATGCTCCCCTGAACAAACTTTTTCAAAGCCTCGGTTTGGAGAGTGTCGGTGGTAGCTTGGACAAAGTTGGCGGGCGCTCCGGTATTCTCTGTGATAGTGGTAGCAGATTTCTCAGCCCGGTTCTGTTCCTCTCTCCCCGATTCCGCTCTCTGCTGCTCGCGGCCAGTCCGACCCATGCTCCTCAGCGCTAGAACCCGATCCCTCACAAGCGGCAAATCGCCATCACTCCATGCACCACCCTTCACCACCACATCCTCCAGATCCCTGTTCCAACCGTCCGCCATCCCCTCCCCAAGGGCGGTAGAAATCTCCGGCCGGTTAATTCTGGTCCAGGCGCTCTGAGTAACTGCATGAAGCCATTCACTCTTGCTGTCGCTAACGCCGTCGGCCCCGTAAAAATTTGGATCCATTAATTCATCCTCGCGCGGAATCCTCTTCATCCACTCGTACACCTTAGCCTCTAGATCTCGTCTCCGCTTCTTTCTCGCCTGGTTGTCTGTGCTGGCGGTTTTATCTTTCTGGGAAGGCTCGTTGCCTGGGCTGGCCTCTCGGGGGTGGTGGTTTTCTGAGGCGAAGGTAAAGTTGAAGGTTTGGAAGAAACTTTGATGGGGGCGCCCGTCATGGCTAAACTGTAGCGGGTGTGAGGTTGGCTTTCATACGCTGTAGCTTTACGCGAAGGAGGAGAGCATCTTACTGTTAAACGTTTGAACAACCTCTGCATAGGTGGACGAAAATGGTGAGAGACGAAAAACTTGAGGCCGTCGACCGTGCTCTCTTTTACCTCGTGAAGCTTGTTTCTGTACATGGTCGATTCGGCGGATAATTTTTCGCTTCCTCCTTGTATTTTAGTGTGGTGGTGGTGGCGGAATAAAAGGGTCCGCCCATTTTCTTAGGTCATGAGTGGAAGAGGGTAAAGGTTTTTTCTCTTCCTCCGATGCGATGGTGGGCGGGAAGGTTGGGGGGCATTCAATTTTATCCTCGTTCCCGAACATGGCTCTTTGTTACAGTGATGGGCTTCACGAAAATGACGACGTAAGCTGTGTGTATCCTCTGCGTTATATTACCGTTGAAACCCAGCAGCTCACATTCCAAAGCCTACAAGGGTAGAAAATCCTTCGCCTCATACCTAGATTACTACCAGCCCCACGTCTGTAGAGTTTGAGGAATCGCTCTGATACTCCCTCCATCTACTCGAGTACCGTGATCCCCAATACGGAGGAGGTTTGTGGGACGGCTACGAAGAGTGAGGATGGCAGATGTGATACCTTCCGTGTTCTCTCCCAGCTACGCTACCTTCGAGACCATGGGCCACACATAAAAAGACGGATAGGTCTATACAATGATAGGACCCACCACATATAGCATTCTAGTGCAGTACGGGATTAAGCGCATTCCTTGGGTCAATGATTTCTACTGATCTCTTCACACTTTCTATTCAGCCAGTCAGGTTGGATCCAGAGAGTTCTAAAACAGATGATTGAAAGAAGGAGGAGTTCTATAAAACGGTTATTTATTCTCCTATTGTAATCCTCAAAAGCTTTCTAAGTCAGGGTATGCAGAGAGCTCCCCTCCCCGGGAGAACCCGCCGTGGGGTAGTAGGTTTCGCTATGCGAGGTCGAGGTCGTGCGGCCGGCCATCGCCCGGGGAGGTTTGCTGTTGTTGACGATATGGTCATGTAATGTTCTTTATTGTTCTCTAGAAATTTTGTTTGGATTGTCACCCCGCTCCATCATCGCCGCCCCTGTGACATTCAAAATGTGACGAATCCCAAACGCTATCCCCTCCACCCTAAATTTTTTAGAAACCCCAAAACCGCACGTCTCCCCCTTTACCATGCCCAAATTCTCGACAAAATAAATGCTTGAATATGCTCCGCATCACTCAAAATCCCCAAAGCCCGTCCCAAACAACATCTCCTCAACCAAAGGCGCCCACGCCGTCACCAATTCCTCCCTCTGCCCCAGAGCCACCCAATCTACCGCCTCCCTAAGTATCAGATCTTTCAAAACTGGGAACAAGACTACTCCTCCAAGTCTCGCGATCTCAAACTTACCTACGAGCTCGCACTCAAGGAGCTCGCTGCCCAAACCTTGCCCCAGATCAACTAACGATTTCTCCGTGAGTCCAGTTTCACGAAACCCGAGTCTTAGGACCTTGACGTTTTCAGTGAATGCGCGCGCGAAGGTTGCCATATGCTGATCTTGGAGCGATGGTGAAGTTATCTTTCCGGTTAGGCTTAGGTGTGTTAGCCTTAGCAAGTTGCGCGGCACAGAGAGGAGCTCTTCCGGTGGGATTTCGATGTGGGAAGGTGCGGAAGTGTATGTCACATGTAGGTATTCCAACTCCGGACAAGTGTTAGAAAAGCTTTCGAGGAAGCTCTCCACAGGGTCCTCGAGTATGACCTCAGCCCTCGCTAGATTTCTCAGATCTTTGGAGAGAAGGAGCATCCCCGCGGCAGACGCGGTGCACGTCAAACCGAGCAAACTCGGGAACAGCTCTTCGCCTCCGGTGCGCGCTCGCGCGGACACAACAAAGTCTTCGCTGACCATCCCTCCGATCCCCAAGATCTCCAAGCCCCGTCGTGAAGACAGCTCGCAAAATACCTCCCTCGTTATCAACCTTTCCATGCCGTACATGAGCACAACCCTCTTCAACCCCTTCACTCCCTCCAGGAAACGGAAAAAACCGGCGGGCGTAACCACATCGCTCGGATTATCTATGAGCACTTCTTCCAATAACGGACATTTTTCCTATCCCCCATTCATTAGAATCCAACCGCCATCCATTCCGCGTCCCGCAAAACTCACGGCTAAATCGCTCAAAAACTCATCATCCAGTACACCCCCATAGAACTCGAAGACGCGGAGCGCCGGCTGAAGGTATGGCTCCAGAAGGCGGCCGGAAGAATTATCTTCCGAAGAATCGATGGTAACCGACCGAAGATTCGGCAGAGGAACATCCCGGAATAGTTTGTGATGCTTACACTCCTGGGATCCCAGGTCCAAGCATTGTATCTCGGCAGCGGTAGAGATGAGATCGGCTTTACTAAGGGTCAACAGGGGTAACACTTGAGTCGGCTCCATAGCGCGTGTAAAGTTGTGGACTGGTTTATCTTTTTTAGCGTCAAATTTGGTATGGTGCGGTTTGGTGTGATGGGTGGTGTTGCAGGGAGGGAGGGGCTACGATAAGCGGGATACGGACGTGTGGATAAGGTTATCGCGTCACTTATCGCCATGCAGGCTGCAGGCCTTATGATACGGCGTGCACCCGCGCGTCTGACAGCTGCCAAGACGGGTACCGGAGCGGTTGTTCCCGCCCCCGGCCCATTGTGCGGTATGCTGCTATTCATACTGTGCTCGTATTAGCACGGTCGGGATTTAAAGCGGGGGATGTAGAGTGTGCTGTACCAGGGTTATATAATACAAAGTTGAAAAGACGATTTCTCCAGCCGCGAGCAAACACGAGAGGTTACGTCGGATGATTCTATGGTGTATTGTATTCAATAGTAGTGTCTCGACGTTTTTGGTTAGCATTCCGGTACCGTGCCCAAAGGTACGATGGTAAAGTATCTCAAAAACCTAGCGCTCGTCAACCAAACATCAAAGCTAAAAATTCCTTACCGGAGAAGCGGTCAATTATTCCTAAAGCGTGCTATAATATCTTCGTTTTTTTTTTGTATCGTTTCTTTCTGATCCTGTCTTTTGTTGTATCATATGATATTACATAAGCCACCGAGTGCTCCCATCTAGAACGGCACCGCCGGATAGGCTATGCCAAGCTTTTTACCCCAAGTTCTTCTACAAAGTGCAGGCGATATATATCCGCCACGTGCCTTATCCAGGCACACTTCAACAAGGAGCATCACACCAAGTTTCTTCTATCAGGTTTCACGTGACAGATATATCTATCGGCTGCACTTGTAACTGCGGATACAGGTACAAGCGCAGCCGAGGATCTGGACACCGGTATATTAGTCACGTGCCCTATCCACGTATGATACTGTATCGTACGAGTGCAAGTACGTACCTTACACCGCAATAGGGGAGTTTAACCAAATATTTTCTTTTCTTATTCAGACACACGTGAGTAATTTACCGGTATTTTTCAGCAGCCCAAGGGTCCAGCGTATCGTTCAGTTATAAAAATCTGCCAAAGGCGAACGAGTTGAGTTTTGGCGTGCGAGCATTTGGGCTCAGTCATGCCGCATCCTTTTGTATCGGCTGGTCAAGTCGAGTCGAGTCTATCTCCGCTTGGTCGGTTCGGCGGATAGAGATTATTAGGCTGGAAACGCCCTGGACCTTCAGCAATCCCATTCTCACTGACCAAGCTCAAGGACGGCCGTGCGCAACACCTAATCGTATTTAGCCCAAAGGGGTCGCTCCGATCGAACTTTTAGAAACGGCCAAGAAACGCCGAAACGAAACGACGATACGGTGATGACTAAAGTCGCCGTAAAAAGTATTCACAACCAAAAGCGGGGAAGTTCACACTATCGCTCCACAACACGCTCTATTCAACGACTCTCTATGCTCGTGCTCTCAACAACCAACAAAACCAACGAACAGAAGACAGGAGTATATATATATAAACGACATTAAGGCACTATCCTATCCTTCCTGTGATCACCACATATCTCCAACACCCCCCCACGCTCGCCTCTCTTTCCTCCGTGCGCTCTCACGCGTAACTAGTATAATAAATGGAATCAATCATGCTAACAAAAGAAAGAACAAACGATAGACTCCACAAAGAGTCTCCAATTGCCTTCCGAGCTCCCACTGCTAACAAGGGAGATACACGGACAAAGACTCCCGGCGGTCTATAACCCCCGCTGCCGTTCATATCCTTCCCCGTTCGAAGTGCCCTGCCAAAGCGGATGCGCAGCTAAAACCCCCGCCCTGCCAAAGCCTATGCGCCAAAACAACAAACGAGTGGTAGGGGAAGCGGATAGGTAGGAGCGGACAAGTGGACGGACAGATAGAGATGTCGACCAACAGATAGGCCGACGGGCCAGGGAACGGAGTCATGAGCATCCCGAGCAGCGCCTATGATTTCCAACCCCAACCGATTAACTTCTCTCGACCCATTCCACCTCCTCCATTATATAATCCATGTTCTGGATGTGCTCCTGTACGGCAGCGGTAGTTAGAAACCCTAACCCTAGTAATTTGGGGGACGATTTCGCTACCTATTTTTCTGCTTTCATTGTCTTCGAAATGCCGCGGGTTACGCACAAGGGATATGTGTTCTTGGTTGGCCCGGACTAGGACTTCGGTCCTTTTTTCTTTGTATATAGACTAGGTCGAGGTTTCTAATCCTGATTGTCAATGCCAAACTCATACTTGACCCTGAATAATAACTTTTCATAAATCCTGCCAGAAGAGAATTTCTCCCTTCTCTTCCTCTTTAGAGATTCACGACTAGCTCTTGAGTGGTTAGGGATTAGTGAAAGTCCATATATGGATCACTGCTTATTTGGCGTAATAGGCCCAATGTAACATGTTTGCAAAGTACTAATCACGTTCCTAGTACAATAGTTGAACAGATACGGCGGGTCAAACGTACGTGTAGGGCAGTTGGGGCTTTTCGCCACGCAACAACTACATCTCATGAAAAAGTCTCGCTAAGAGAAATACCCAATAATGAATAAATAGGTTACTAAATAGAGCTAAATAAAAGTGTTAATCAATAGAGATAAATAGAAGTAAAATAATAAAAAAAAGGAGTAATTGTTTACAGTAATCAGCAGGATGCCTATAAAGGATGCTGTTAATAGTAATTTTACAAGATTCACTCATGGTGTCACAAACCGGATTGTGACAAGGCAGATTGGTAAGGAGGGATAAGGATTTCACATGACTCGCAGTCGCAAGTCATAAATGTTATTTGTTATGTGATGACTCACAGTTGTGAGTCATATGATGATTATGATTTTCGCGCGTGACTCATATTACGAGTCACGAGTTTCACACATGTGACACACTTAGCGCACATGATTAGATATGAGGATTATGATTGGTTTAGGTGTGTTGCGCAGTTGACTCGTATGAGTCAACTAAGGATCTCACATGACTCACGAGTATGAGTCATAGGATATGGTGATGCGAAGGTATGAGTCACACAGGGTTAGGGTTGGGTGAGGAGTCTGTATAAATAGAGGGTCCAGGGACCTTCGGGACAGACACGCTTCGTCGCTCCTATTTTCCTGCCACATAGTTTGACAACACCACGGTCGACTATCGTGGCCCCCCCTCTCTCCCCTCTGCCCCCTTGATGGTTCCTGCCTAGGGGCATGGTTAACTCCTCTATCCTCTCGCGCCATCACCTCGCTTGCCTCCTGCTCGCTTGCTGGGGGAGTTATCTGGGCTCGCCCAGTAGTCCTGGCTCGCTTTTGAGGGCTCGCTTAGTTTTGGCACGGTCGGCACCCCCTCTTCGTTTCCGGTCGGCACTGGCTGTGGTAGACGTCTGTCTCCCCACTTGCACGATCCCCGTTGGAGAACGCCTCGGCTAGTAACTTCGGGGTCTGTCTCGCGGTGAGACGGGCCATACCCTCCTAGTCGGTCGGTTCAAGTCGGACAGCCTTCCTCCCCTTCCGTTCCTCTTTCCTCACCCCGCCGGTGGGATCCCTTCCACTAAGTGACGCCATCTCTCGGAGAACAAGGGACTACATGAGAGACGCGGTAATATGGCACTGGTTTGGTTTGCATGGTCGGACTTTTCTGGGGCCTCTGGCCCTCCCTCCATTTTTCTCTTCGAACGCGTCAGCTCGCACCCTACTGCCTCCCCTCCCTGGCTGGTACCCTACTACCCCCCTTCGTTAGCTGGCACCTCACTGCTGGGCGGCATCCCCTCTGCCAAACATCCACTCCCTGGGTCCAGCACCGAGACCCTCCGTTATCGATTGGCGGGTCATGGTATTGCACTACATCCGTGGCTCAGCTGGTTGGGGGCATCAGCCTTCGGGCTTTTTGCCGGCTGCTCACTTCGGGGGCGGTTTTATATTCGGCACTTTGGCGGTTCGGTGGGCGGTTGTATATTTCTTTTGTGGTCGCTGCAGTTTATGGGTGGAGTTTTTCCCGATGCTTTCCTGCCTAGCTTGTTTGGTTTCCTTTCTGTTGGCTACGTGTAGTTAGTGGGAGGGGGATCTTTCGGGGGAGGAATCTTCTTGGGCATTTGGCTGGCTTCTAGGCGAGACCCCTTCGCGTTCAAGTCGTGAGGCCTGCGGGCTGGGCACCTGAGTTGGTCGTCCTTGGAGTGTGTGCGGTTAGGCCCAAACCAGAGGGTCCTGGGGGTACGGGTTTTCTCCTGGTCCGGGGAGGATACAAAGGGGTTTTGTTTACGCCATAGCTAGCGCTGCATGCGATTATTCTTGTACCTTAAACAACGAATTAAATGACGATAAAAAAAAAAAAAAAAAAAAAAAAAGGACCTTCGGGACAGACACGCTTCGTCGCTTCTATTTTCCTGCCACATAGTTTGACAACACCACGGTCGGCTATCGTGGCCCACCTCCTCTCCCCTCTGCCCCCTTGATGGTTCCTGCCTAGGGGTACGGTTAACTCCTCCAGCCTCTGTTAGGCATAAAGAAAATGCACAGACCTCTCGGTAGGGTAACTGCGCACAGACCCTCATTTATCGAGAGCCTAACACCCCCCTCCGGCCCCGTTCTGGGGCCCGCACGTCCTTAGCGAGATTTAGAAGAGTTACGTCCCATGACTATAATGTCATCTCAATGAAGCCCACTTCATAACACCATATACGTCGCTGCCGTCCGTCCGACCGCAAGCTGTTCGCAGGATATATAAGAGGGCACCTCTGGGTACCTCTGAGAAGTGAAACGGAGGAAATCCGTCGGAGGTGCATTGAGTTATTAGGCTTCAAAGTTAGGTATCCTAACTATGGGCCGAAAGTGACGGGACGTTTTCGGTTCGGAAATCCGCAACTGCTCCTACAGTGCCCCAGAGGCCATAGGGGTTAGATATGACACCAATACCTATCTGAAGGCCGCTGTATGTTGGTTGGTCCTGGAGACGGGATCCCTCGAGAGGTGATTCTCTTTGAGGCGAGGCGGACCGAGGGGAAGCTGCTCAGACTCAGAAGACCTAATAGGCGGTAGACTTAAGAGTGTTGGCACACCGTCTACGCGACCTGCATTATGCATAGGTACCCGACACATACGTTGGCCACTATGTGAAGTCGGAAGAGACTACTGGAACGATAGTCAAGACGACTGAAGTTTCAGACAGAAGTCTACTCGTCTCTATATATCGAAGACCGGTCATTCGAGGATAATGTCGCATCCTACGACTAGACGGAAAAAGAATTTATGAGAACGAAGATGGTGTGTGAAAGTTCAGGGTCAAACAGTGTTCGCACTTGTTAAGACTATGAGACGTTAGCGTACAACCTTGGATAGGTACTTAGTTATAGGAGGATTAGATGTAGTCCGCGAACACTCAGACGCGGGATATAAATATCGAAGTGCCTCCCAAGCTTTTAGACATCATCAAGCAACGGAGAAGAGACCTTAACAATATAACATTGTTTTACCTACGAATCTTTATAAAATTATTTCCCTCATCGATTAAGCGAGTTCTTAGTAGTCATAAACGAAAAGAACGACCCCGAGCCTTCCTAGACAAATCTCCGTCTATTACGAAAGATTCAGGCCTAAGTCTTCTCGACAATAAATCAGAGTCGGCTTCCGCCTAACACTATATTGTTAGCTCTCCTTGTCACCAAGGCTCACTAAATAAGTCGGTCACCACTCTGCACTAAGCGAGCGCATGAGTTCGAGTCACGCAGACGACGAGTCCGTTAAAGACACGGTACACTACCCTGCGATTGATGATACGGTCGGTTTAGACACCCTTGAGGAACTCTCCCGAACCAATTCAATATTCGAACCACCGACCAAAGCACACTATCCTACTATTAGATCAGTGTTATCCGGTCTGTCGGAGCTCCGAGAAATACCATTTCTGGAACAAGAAGCTCCCTCGTGGTATACCGACCCGACACTAGTTCCTACGGAGGAACAATTTCAAAAGCTCTACGAAACCTGGTACGGGCCAGAATTCGTTTGGAAACCTTTCCTCGACTGGGACACCAGTGAAGAAGGATCCTTTGATAGTTGCTTCACACCTACTATACCTTTGGCGTGGAGACTCGGGAACCACCCGAACTCTCATTAAGACTGGATCCTATTATAGGAAAGAATGACAGAACCACCGAAAGCGTGGTATCCTGAAGGTCCGGGATCGCCGGCACCATGGAGAGAACCCAAGAAAATAAAGGATAAAGATGCAATGGATACCGGGAGCGAAGGTGAAAATGCGCCGAGCCAACCTTCATCACTTCCCCCGGGCATAAGGCGTCCACCAAGAGATGGATCACGGGCATCAAGTGTTCCCAGCTCATCTCGCTCATCTACTCCGAGACCAAGGGATCAGGCAGCCGACTTGGTAAGGCTAGCTGCAAGAGTAGGAGTAGTATTACGCGATGTCCGGAGAGATATTACATCCTCTATCGACTCTGCAAATATAGCGTTTGCCCAGCTCACGGGAGCTCAACAGGAAAACGCGCTCCGGTTGTTTGAAATTCAAAGACAAATTGCCGAAGGGAAGGACCTCCATAACCAAGACATAGGAGTCCTGTTAATGCAGTGTCAGGGAGTAGAGACGGAAGTAAAATCTCTACAAGAAAGGATAGTGAGGGAAATCGCGGAAAATCTGGCACAACAAGCTGCCAGACAAGAACATCACGAAGGGGTCACCTCGCAGTTACACCAGACCACGCTTGAACGGGACATTCTTCTACAACAAGCAGTAGAAGAAATCCGAAAGGAAATGAAGGACCGAGACCGGAAGGTAAATAGTGCCTTCAAAGAAAGAGATGCGCTTTTCCAAACCGAGGCAAAAAAGACCCGTGAGGCACTCTCGTCTCAACAGGGTGAGCTCAAAAAGATTGGCGAAGCGGTCCAAGAACTCCTCATTTCCTCCAGAAGGAAAGAGACTCCGAAAGACAAGCCGGAGGCTAGCAAGCGTGTACGGATGGAATCGGTAGAGGATGACGAGGAATATTATTCCAGGCCCACTAGACAAGAAAAGGGTAAACAAGTGGCAAAACCTCAAGCTAGTGGGGAAGGAACCTCAGACGCAACTCCACCACCTGGACTAGGAGGAGGATACCCTAGTGATGACGATGATGACGGCAGCGATTATGACGCTGAAGGAAAAGGAAGAAAAGGCGGTGGTCCAGAAAGACGCCGCAGGGGTCTGACCCCAGAACAATCAGACCTAGCAAATGTCCTAGCGGAAGCCTTCGTGGTAAACACAAAGCGACCAGCGGAGGCACCACCGCTCTTTGAAGGAGAAAAGCACCAAGATGTGCACATTTGGCTTCAACAATGTATCGATTACTTCGACCGAAATCCTCACATTTGGAGAGATGACCGTGAAAGGGTCATATACGCCCTCAACCGTACCAAGGGAAAAGTGGTAACACCATACACAATATGGTATCGAAGAAAGATGGACGGGTTACAGGGCGAGACCCAAAATCGGAATTTTCGAAGTTGGACCCGCTTCTCGTACGAAATAGGAAAGGCCTTTGCGCCCCTACAGGAAGGACGACAAGCCCTACGGGACATGAAGGAAGTAAAATACAAAGGCAACATTCAAACCTACCTCCGAATCATGCACAACCTGAACAACAAAGCCAATATGACAGGTGAATCTTGGAGAGAGGCAGTCGAGAGAAACTTGCCTGAAGACATCCTCACCCGCATCTCTTTCCAGAAGTTCGACACCGACGAAGAATGGGAAGATGTTGTTATAGAAGCCGGCCGGGCAGAAGAAGACCTTCAGTACCGAAAAAAGTTACTGAAAGAAGGCAATTCCCGACACACCTCCTCTAAGGATACAAAGGATAAATCCTCAAAGGACGAAAGATCTGATAAGCCACGAAGAGATAAGGCTTATATAAAAGGAGGTGGGGGACCCTCACGAAAAAGGAAACGTGAGGACCACAAGTCGGAACGACCGGCTAAGAAATTAGGAGGAAGTGCTCCGATCACACACTCGAATTGGACTGAAGCACACCAAGGGATCTCGCAAAGCGTTATTGATACGAGAAAAAAGGACAACAATTGCACGAGATGTGGAAAAAAGAACCACACCTATAAGACGTGCTATGGGAACATTCAAGTATCAGCAGCCGCAGTTAGCCGAAGGCCACTGAGAATGGGCCCAAGTCGAGCAAGGTCTATCAAGCCACCTAGGCCTCCTCGAAGACCCGCACAGGCTGGACAGGTCCGGACCACCAGCCGGCTGTGGGAATTAGGCGAAGACGAAGAAATCACATAGGTCTTCAAAAAGGTACCGACAACGATGGTGCTCGGGTAGTCTAGCAGACACATAGTCGCTGGGAATCGAAATCGACGGAAGAGGGGGAAGCCGAAGCGAGGAAAGCAACCGTGCGGGACGGCCTGAGTGGGAGTACACGCGTCCCTCTTGCTGAGCTAAGAGGATTAACAAAGAGCAATGGTGACATTGGCGGCGCCTCTATGCTTCCCAAGGTAATAACGTATGTTTCGCCCCAATGATCCGGACACATGTTTGTCAGGGTAGTCAGGCACGTGACCTGGAATCTGAAAGGTCTCCGATAAGGACCAAAGCCTAGACAGGAAACAGACAGCACCAAGGGTACCTTCGGGAGCGACAGTAGGGCTAAGATGAAGGACATAGGGAGTCGAATGAGGCGTATCTTCGACCGTCAGGTACAAGAGCTCTAGACCTCACCCCTATTTACTACTTCTTAGGTGCCGCGCTGGTACCGGACGGGCACCCGATAAAATGAGGACACTGTCTACGGTTAAGCGAGGGTGGATAATAAGCCCGGGAAGGTTATCAAAGGGACAGCCGACCAGCCCTACGCACCCGGCTCTTGTCCCCATGATATCTGGACGATGGCAGAGACCCCCAAGTTTGGTTCCACAGGTAGAAAAAGTGGAAGGTATGGGAACTCCTCGGCAGGAGGTAAAGACCGCTAGTAGTGGGCTGCCCGATATACCAAGAAAAATTCAGTTTGTCTGAGGAGACCTCAATGGTCGAAACCGTGCGGGCATGGTAACAAACATCGTGTTACACAATGTCTAAACGAAAACCCGAAGATGATTGCGGACAACCGCGAAGACGCAAGCTTTACGCGTCTTTACCTAAACGATATTCCTGCCCGGAGGGAGACGCCTACCTCTTTTTAAACTATAGGCGACAAAAAATTAAAGTCCTATTGGACTCAGGCTCTAATGTGTTCGTCATCAATCAAAGATTGGTACAAGAACACCGATTACCGTTCACACAACGGTCGGACGCGGTCAAGATTTATGGATTTGATGGGACCGCAGCAGTCTCCGGAGGGAAGTTCTACACCCATCCCTTATGGTTGGAGATAGGAAGAAATAAACATCTGTCTGAGATAACCTGCGAAATAGCAGAACTTGGATCGTACGGGATGATCATACCATTCGGCTGGTGGCATGAGGAACATCCTATATCCCACATCGAAGACCCAAAAAGATGGTCGTTCGATGCAAAATGTTGCGAGAAATGTGTGGAGGAAGACGAAGGAATAGCCGACATGTTCGAATACGATGAGTCGGTAGTCTTTGACGAAAACGCTGCCTATATTGGAAGAATTGGCGCTAGTGAAAGCCCCGACGATATAGTCTTGGGATCGCTACCCCAGTAATATTGGCGACACAAGGACCTGTTTTTGCCTCAGACAGCGGAAAAATTGGCGCCTCGGAGGACGTTCGATCATGAAATCGAACTAAAGGACGACGCGAAAGCGCCCTGGGGCCCAATATACCCCTTATCAGAAAAACAGCTTGCCGCATTAAGGGAATACCTTAAAATGATGATGGATCAAAGAAAAATCACAAGAAGCAAATCCCCAGCGGGCGCACCAGTGCTGTTCGTTCCAAAACCTGACGGTAAACTTCGGTTAGTTGTAGACTACCGAAACCTCAACCATATTACAGTCTTGAACAAGCACCCGCTACCATTGATGTCCGAACTAAGAGATCGGGTAGCTGGGGCTAAGATTTTCACGAAGCTTGACCTGAAAGACGGCTATCATCTGATAAGAATTAAAGAAGGAGACGAGTGGAAGACAGCTTTTCGAACTCGATACGGCCATTACGAATACAAGGTAATGCCTTTCGGGCTCGTTAATGCTCCGGCAACTTTCCAAGACATGATGAACCAAGTCCTACATGAATTTTTGGACTACGGAGTGGTCTGCTATTTGGATGACATTTTGATATATTCAAAGGATGAGAAAAGCCATATTGAGCTAGTCGATCAAGTCTTGCAAAGACTCGCAGACTACCAACTAGCTGTATCCTTGAAAAAGTCAGTTTTTCATGTCCAGGAAGTAGAATTCCTGGGTTATATGGTATCTGTCGAAGGAGTAGCTATGAGCACGAGGAAAGTCGATTCCGTATTGAGTTGGAAATCGCCGGCGTCGGTAAAGGAAGTCCAGATATTTATTGGATTTGCCAATTTTTACCGACGATTTATACGAAGTTTCTCCGGAGTGTGTAAACCGATAACGGAGACACTAAAAGGAAATCCAAAGGATTTCCATTGGGGCGCTGAACAAGAATCAGCGTTCAAAGAGTTAAAACATCGCTTTACGACTGCGCCCATTCTACAACATTTCTACCCAGACCGGGAAACGGTGGTAGAAACGGATGCAAGCGACTTTGCCTTAGGATGTGTCTTGTCACAATTTGTGGATAAAAGGCTACATCCAGTTGCTTTCCACTCACGAAAATTGAACTCGGCAGAACGAAACTACGAGATTCATGACAAGGAGCTACTTGCAATCCTAGAAGCGTTCAAAGAATGGAGGCAATACTTAGTAGGCACGGAAAAACCTGTGACGGTATACACCGATCATCAAAACCTACAATACTTCCTTACTTCTAAGGTTTGGAGCGGACGCCAAATTCGATGGGCTCAGAAGCTGGCAGAATACAATTTTAAGATTGTTTACCGACCAGGAACTAAGGGCGGAAAGCCTGACGCTCTAAGTAGACGGCCGGAGTACCGTCCTGAGGAGGGAGCTATGCATCGCGAGCAAACCGTTTTAAAGCCAGAACACTTCCAAGTAATGCTGTTGGCACTACAGGAGGAGAAGGAAGAAGGGTTAGGAAAAGAAGTACTAGGTTGGAGCGATGAGAAAGACCTGGCATTGAAGCCAGAGACGAATACCTCGGACAAATACATCCGAATAAGACGCTTGAACCACAAGGCAAGGTTACCCACTAAAGGTTCAAGAATGGCAGCCGGACATGACCTCTACGCCATAAGCGATGCCATTATCCCTAGACGAGGACAAGCGCTACTCGATACTGGAATAGCAATAAGCCTACCAGCAGGAACATATGGACGAGTAGCGGCTCGTAGTGGGCTGGCAGTACGTTCCGGAATTTCGGTCGGCGCAGGGACAATAGACGCCGACTATACGGGAGAACTCAAAGTCTTGCTATATAATCACAAGGATGTTGATTGCCAAATCCGAGAAGGAGACAGAATGGCTCAACTCATAGTGGAAAAAATCGACACATCCGATTTAATGGAGGTCGATAAGCTAGACGAGACTGAAAGAGGAGCCCAAGGTTTCGGAAGCACCGACATCGCTACAAGAAGTCTAATAATAAAGGAACAAGAACCCATCATATGTCAGCTAGAAGCATCGGCAGCCGAAAATTTGTCCTGGTACGACATTGAAGAAGTACCAGAGAAAATACTAATATCAACGGCCATGCTAAAACAAAAGACAATGAAGAAGTTTAACCCCGAGTTCCTTGGACAACTTCTTGAGGCAACGCTATCGGATAGAGACTGGCTGAAACGACGCGAGGACTTATCAAAGCTCCGAAATGAAGGAAAAGAATTCCCTAAGAACTGGACACTGATCGACGACCTTCTATACTATAAGAATCGTCTATTCGTCCCAGACAACCAAGCATTGTACACCAAGATAGCCGAGGGATGCCATGACGCAAAGATAGCCGGACACTTCGGACAAGAAAAAACCCTAGAAATCATCATGAGAGATTTTTATTGGAAAGGGCTAGCCGAATGGATCAACGACTACGTGCGGTCCTGTGATGAATGTCAACACAACAAGTCACTCCGACATGCGAAATATGGACTGTTACAACCGCTGCAGACGCCGTTCACAGCATGGTCGTCGATATCAGTAGACTTCATCACCCAACTACCAGAGTCACAAGGTTGTACACAAATCATGGTAGTTGTTGACCGGTTTACAAAAATGGCACACTTTCTTGGACTACAGATTACGGCTACGGCAAAGGATGTCGCAAATACGTTCTTAAGGGAGGTTTGGAAGCTACACGGCTTACCGACGGAGATCATTTCGGATATGGACTCTAAGTTCGCTGGCGAGTTTTGGGAATCATTGTGCAAGGCGTTGGAGATAAAACGACGAATGTCGACGGCATATCATCCACAGACGGATGGACAGACAGAGAGAACCAACCAAGTGCTGGAAGGATATCTCCGAAGTTTTATTAACTATGACCAAGATGACTGGTATCAGTTACTGCCGTTAGCAGAACATGCATATAACAATTCTGCAACCAACGCTCACGGAATGTCCCCCTTTTACGCGAACTATGGGTTCCACCCTCAAACTGAGTGGATGAAAGAACGTGAAGTTCAAAACCCCAGCGCTTCCCTATACGCGAACTGGATTAAGACGATACACGAACAAGCGAAAAGCTCGCTCGAAAAGACACGGGAAGGAATGGCGAAATACTACGATCGGAAAGCCAAAAAACAACCCGAGTTTAAAATTGGCAACAAAGTTATGTTAAACGCAAAAAACATCCGGACTAGACGGAAGTCAAAAAAGCTGGCGCCCAAACTCTATGGGCCGTTCCAAATAGTGGAAAAAAGAGGCAACCGAGCGTTTAAACTAAACATATCCGATCGATGGAACATTCACCCTGTCTTCCATGTATCCCTACTCGAACCATATCGAGAATCGGTTCATCCAGACCGCAGACAACCTCCGAGGGAACCAGAGGAGGTTGAAGGGGATTTGCAATGGGAAATAGAGAAAATTGTCCGAAGCGAAATACGGACATATAGGCGAAGGGTCAGCAACCGGTATAGGCAGATACGGGAGCTGTGGTATTTTGTGAAATGGCAGGGTTGTGCGGAAGATGAAAATACTTGGGAACCCGCTACAGGCATGGAAAATGCCGAAGAAGTAGTCGAAGAATTTCATCGCGACAACCCGGAGATGCCAGGACAAGAAGAAGTAAGACGATGAGGAAAAGGTTTTCCTACGGTGGACAAGCAAACGCCGGAAGGTTTTTTACCCTGACCACATCGGGTCTTAAAAGGAAATTTGTTAAATAGATAATTCCAAGAAGGTGTTCGAGACGAAACCTTGTAGGAGGGAGCTCATGTTAGGCATATAGAAAATGCACAGACCTCTCGGTAGGGTAACTGCGCACAGACCCTCATTTATCGCGAGCCTAACACCCCCCTCCGGCCCCGTTCTGGGGCCCGCACGTCCTTAGCGAGATTTTGAAGAGTTACGTCCCATGACTATAATGTCACCTCAATAAAGCCCACTTCATAACACCATATACGTCGCTGCCGTCCGTCCGACCGCAAGCTGTTCGCAGGATATATAAGAGGGCACCTCTGGGTACCTCTGAGAAGTGAAACGGAGGAAATCCGTCGGAGGCGCATTGAGTTATTAGGCTTCAAAGTTAGGTATCCTAACTATGGGCCGAAAGTGACGGGACGTTTTCGGTTCGGAAATCCGCAACTGCTCCTACAGTGCCCCAGAGGCCATAGGGGTTAGATATGACACCAATACCTATCTGAAGGCCGCTGTATGTTGGTTGGTCCTGGAGACGGGATCCCTCGAGAGGTGATTCTCTTTGAGGCGAGGCGGACCGAGGGGAAGCTGCTCAGACTCAGAAGACCTAATAGGCGGTAGACTTAAGAGTGTTGGCACACCGTCTACGCGACCTGCATTATGCATAGGTACCCGACACATACGTTGGCCACTATGTGAAGTCGGAAGAGACTACTGGAACGATAGTCAAGACGACTGAAGTTTCAGACAGAAGTCTACTCGTCTCTATATATCGAAGACCGGTCATTCGAGGATAATGTCGCATCCTACGACTAGACGGAAAAAGAATTTATGAGAACGAAGATGGTGTGTGAAAGTTCAGGGTCAAACAGTGTTCGCACTTGTTAAGACTATGAGACGTTAGCGTACAACCTTGGATAGGTACTTAGTTATAGGAGGATTAGATGTAGTCCGCGAACACTCAGACGCGGGATATAAATATCGAAGTGCCTCCCAAGCTTTTAGACATCATCAAGCAACGGAGAAGAGACCTTAACAATATAACATTGTTTTACCTACGAATCTTTATAAAATTATTTCCCTCATCGATTAAGCGAGTTCTTAGTAGTCATAAACGAAAAGAACGACCCCGAGCCTTCCTAGACAAATCTCCGTCTATTACGAAAGATTCAGGCCTAAGTCTTCTCGACAATAAATCAGAGTCGGCTTCCGCCTAACAGCCTCTCCCGCCTTTACTTTGCTTTTCTCCTGCCCGCTTGATGGGGGAGTTATCTGGGCCCGCCCAGTAGTCCTGTCTCGCTTAGGGGTTTCGCTTGGTTTTGGCACGGTCGGCTTCCTCTCTTCGCTTCCGGTCGGCGTTGGCAGTGGTGGACATCTTTCTCCCCACTTGCACGATCCCAGTGGGGGAACGCCTCGGCTAGTAACTTCGGTGTCTGTCTCCTGGTGAGCTTTGGCCATACCCTCCTAGTTGCTCGGTTCGAGACACGGTCACCTTCCTCCCCTCGCCCTTCTGCCTCCTTACTGCCGGTGGGATCCCTTCCACTAAGTGACGCTATCTCTCGGAGAACAAGGGACTATATGAGAGACGCGGTAAAACGGCAACGGTTCGGTTTTCACGGTCGGGCTTTCTCCTGGGGCCTTGGGCCCTCCCTCCATTTTTCACTTCGATTGCGTCGGCTCGCACCCTACTGCCTCCCCTCCCGGGCTGGTACCCTACTACCCCCCTTCGTTAGCTGGCACCTCACTGCTGGGCGGCATCCCCTCTGCCAAACATCCACTCCTTGGGTCCAGCACCGAGACCCTCCGTTTTCGGCTGGCGGGTCATGGTATTGCACTACATCCGTGGCTCAGCTGGTTGGGGGCATCAGCCTTTGGGCTTTTTGCCGGCCGCTCGCTTCGGGGGCGGTTTTATATTCGGCACTTTGGCGGTTCGGTAGGCGGGAGTTTATTTTCTTTTGTGGTCGCTGCAGTTTACGGGTGGAGTTTTTCCCTATGCTTTCCTACCTAGCTTGTTTGGTTTCCTTTCTGTTGGCTACGTGTAGTTAGTAGGAGGGGTATCTTTCGAGGGAGGAATCTTCTTGGGCATTTGGCTGGCTTCTAGGCGAGACCCCTTCGCGTTCAAGTCGTGAGGCCTGCGGGCCGGGCACCTGAGTTGGTCGTCCTTGGAGTGTGTGCGGTTAGGCCCATACCAGAGGGTCCTGGGGGTGCGGGTTTTCTCCTGGTCCGGGGGGGATACAAAGGGGTTTTGTTTACCCCATAGCTAGCGCTGCATGTGATTATTCCTGTACCTTAAACAACGAATTAAATGACGATAAAAAAAAAAAGAAAAAAAAAAAAAAGGACCTTCGGGACAGACAAGCTTCGTCGCTCCTATTTTCCTGCCACATAGTTTGACAACACCACGGTTGGCTATCGTGGCCCCCCCCTCTCTCCCCTCTGCCCCCTTGATGGTTCCTGCCTAGGGGCACGGTTAACTCCTCTATCCTCTCCCCCCATCAGCTCGCTTGCCTCCTGTTCGCTTGCTGGGGGAGTGATCTGGGCTCGCCCAGTAGTCCTGGCTCGCTTTTGGGGGCTCGCTTAGTTTTGGCACGGTCGGCACCCCCTCTTCGTTTCCGGTCGGCACTGGCAGTGGTGGACGTCTGTCTCCCCACTTGCACGATCCCCGTTGGGGAACGCCTCGGCTAGTAACTTCAGGGTCTATCTCGCGGTGAGACGGGCCATACCCTCCTAGTCGGTCGGTTCAAGTCGGACAGCCTTCCTCCCCTTCCGTTCCTCTTTCCTTACCCCGCCGGTGGGATCCCTTCCACTAAGTGACGCCATCTCTCGGAGAACAAGGGACTACATGAGAGACGCGGTAATACGGCACGGGTTTGGTTTGCACGGTCGGACTTTTCTGGGGCCTCTGGCCCTTCCTCCATTTTCCTCTTCGAACGCGTCGGCTCGCACCCTACTGCCTCCCCTCCCTGGCTGGTACCCTACTACCCCCCTTCGTTAGCTGGCACCTCACTGCTGGGCGGCATCCTCTCTGCCAAACATCCACTCCTTGGGTCCAGCACCGAGACCCTCCGTTTTCGGCTGGCGGGTCATGGTATTGCACTACATCCGTGGCTCAGCTGGTTGGTGGCATCAGCCTTCGGGCTTTTTGCCGGCCGCTCACTTCGGTGGCGGTTTTATATTCGGTACTTTAGCGGTTCGGTGGGCAGTTGTTTACTTTCCTTTGTGGTAGTCGCAGTTTACGGGTAGAGTTTTTCCCTATGCTTTCTTGCCTAGCTTGTTTGGTTTCCTTTCTGTTGGCTACGTGTAGTTAGTGGGAGGGGTATCTTTCGAGGGAGGAATCTTCTTGGACATTTGGCTGGCTTCTAGGCGAGAACCCTTCGCGTTCAAGTCGTGAGGCCTGCGGGCCGGGCACCTGAGTTGGTCGTCCTTGGAGTGTGTGCGGTTAGGCCCAAACCAGAGGGTCCTGGGGGTACAGGTTTTCTCTTGGTCTGGGGTGGAGGTGTTTTCTTTACGCCATAGCTAGCGCTGCATGCGGGATTCTTGTACCTTAAAGAAGTAATTATATGACAATAAAAAAAAAAAAAAAAAAAAAAAAAAAGGACCTTCGGGACAGACACGCTTTGTCGCTCCTATTTTCCTGCCACAAAGTTTGACAACACCACCGTCAGCTATCGTGGTCCACCCCCTCTCCCCTCTGCCCCCTCGATGGTTCCTGCCTAGGGGTACGGTTAACTCCTCCAGCCTCTCCCGCCTTTACTTCGCTTGTCTCCTGTTCGCTTGATGGGTGAGTTATCTGGGCTCGCCCAGTAGTCCTGTCTTGCTTGGGGTTCGCTTAGTTCTGGCGCGGTCGGCTTCCTCTCTTCGCTCCCAGTCGGCGTTGGCAGTGGTGGACGTCTTTCTCCCCACTTGCACGATCCCCGAGGGGGAACGCCTCGGCTAGTAACTTCGGGGTCTGTCTCCTGGTGAGATTCGGCCATACCCTCCTAGTCGCTCGGTTCGAGACACGGTCGCCTTCCTCCCCTCGCCCTTCCGCCTCCTTACCGCCGGTGGGATCCCTTCCACTAAGTGACGCTATCTCTCGGAGAACAAGGGACTACATGAGAGACGCGGTAAAACGGCAACGGTTTGGTTTTCACGGTCGGGTTTTCTTCTGGGGCCTCGGGCCCTCCCTCCACTTTCCACTTCGATTGCGTCGGCTCGCACCCTACTGCCTTCCCTCCTTCAGCTGGTACCTTACTACCTTCCTTCACTCGGCTGGCACCCCACTGCCGGGCGGCATCCCCTCTGCCAAACATCCACTCCCTGGGTCCAGCACCGAGACCCTCCGTTCTCGATTGGCGGGTCATGGTATTGCACTACATCCGTGGCTCAGCTGGTTGGGGGCATCAGCCTTCGGGCTTCTTGCCGGCTGCCCACTTCGGGGGCGGTTTTATATGAGGCACTTTGGCGGTTCGGTGGGCAGGAGTTTACTTTCTTTTGTGGTCATTGTAGTTTACAGGTAGAGTTTTTCCCTATGCTTTCCTGCCTAGCTTATTTGGTTTCCTTTCTGTTGGCTACCTGTAGTTAGTGGGAGGGGGATCTTTCGGTGGAGGAATCTTCTTGGGCATTTGGTTGGCTTCTAGGCGAGACCCCTTCGCGTTCAAGTCGTGAGGCCTGCGGGCTGGGCACCTGAGTTGATCGTCCTTGGAGTGTGTGCGGTTAGGCCCATACTAGAGGGTCCTGGGGGTACGGGTTTTCTCTTGGTCCGGGGTGGAAGGGTTTTCTTTACGCCATAGCTAGCGCTGCATGCGGGATTCTTGTGTAACGTGTTCGCTAGGTGATAATCACATTTCGAGAGGTGTACGATAGTTGATAGGTGGCCTGCTCTTCCAGAGAGGAGGTGAGAGCTGTATGAACAACAAGGAGGCTTCGGAGGTGTACTTGAGAAACTAAAGAGTAACCGTTCAACCAAGTATATTGAAAACTGTCTGTCGAAGTCTGTCCTTTCCATCGTGGAATAGGACGGTCTTTAAATACACAAATCTGTTCATGTCTAGCATGAACGAAACTAAGCAAAGGTATCAAATGATACACTTTGGTAAAACAACATAAGTATCAAATCGAGTATCAAAACGATACTTAAAACAAAACATAAAACAAACTAAGTATTAAAACGATACTTCAAACAAACCAAGTATCAAAGCGATACTTAAAACAAAACATAAAACAAACTAAGTATCAAAACGATACTTCAAACAATCCAAGTATCAAAGCGATACTTAAAACAAAACATATAACAAAATCCTTAACTGAGTACCAGTACCGGTTACATTCCCCAAAACAAAACAACTGTTTAAAAAAAATCAAGCTTCAATAGTCCTGAAAATTAGAGTCCTCAGAATGCTCGAAAAACTCGCTTTCTGCTAACATCCAATTATCGGCATTGAGACACCAAACACAAGTAAACGCCTTAATATAACAGCGGGATTCAAAGAAAGATAAATCACAATAGTCACGAATACCAGATTCGCGGTCAGCTTCCACCCATGCTTCATTGCAGTCAGGACAGTAGTCTACCCAAAGGATAGCAAAGTAGTCTTCTGGTTGGATAACATCACGGTTCAACCACAGTCCAACAAGCTGCTGTCGCTGCCTCACATTGATCTCCTCATAGTTTGACATTGTTAAGGTGTTCGGATGGTAGCGATTCAGGTGAAATCATCAAGAGCCTGCTCCATTGTTTGGTTCTCTTCATCGCTGCTCTCGAATTCGGACTCAAAGTGTGTGGCCCAGAAACCATCTTGGGCCTCGAGTTCCTTGTGCCATCGCTCTGTTTCCGGCACAGTTGGTGACCAGCACATAGTGATATAGTTGATGGTCGGTGGTAGGGAGTTGTCAGGAATGTTGGCATCCCACCATTCATTCACCATCTCCATAGCGTACTCCAGTCCTTCTAACGGTTCCCAGCTGTTCTCACTTGTGGGGTATCCTTTCCATTTGACGAGGAACTGATCATTTCCATGCCAAAGGCGGTGGTCTCGGATATCTTCAACTTCCCATTCCTCTTTCTTGTCAACGGTGATGGGAGCGGGGCGAGAGTGAATTCGTCCAGGGAACTTAGAGTCGTCATTAGGGTGGAATCGTTTAACAAAGGAGGCATGGAAGGTGGCAGTAGGGCGGCGGTACATGCGTCCATCCATCTGGACAGTATAATTTTTGGTGTGCTCATCGAAAGCTAAGACCTTAAATGGTCCTCTCCAGCGTGGTTGAAGCTTCTTGCTTCGTCCGGGGGCGGTGATGAACATGTTCCCTTTTATCATAAGCATATCGCCAACAGGAATAGGCACATGTTTTCGTCTTCGCTTCTGGGCAGTAGTGGTGCTTCGGAATCGCACAGCTTTGATAGCTTGGAAAGCATCATTGCGTATTGCCTGGTGCCGGTTGAGGTGATCATCTGAGTCGGGGATTGAGGAGTTTTTGAAAAGAGTGGTAGGTAGGAGGGGGTATTGTCGGCCAAAGACTGCTTTGTATTGTGACATACCAAGGGTATCGGAATATCCGGCATTCAGGTATGCTGCAAGCTCGACAAGGGCGGGTTCCCAATTGGTCTGTCGTTCATTGATAAGGTTCCGGATTCCGGTTTTCACTTCCCTGATTTTGCGTTCAGCTTGACCATTAGTTTCATGGTGTCCAGGAGCGGCCATGATGTGGTTGATTCCTAGAGAGGTGAGGGTCTGTTTCCAGAAACGAGAGGTAAAACGGGAGTCAGCATCGCTGACAATAGACAGAGGGTATCCATGGGGTGTAAAGAGGTTTCGCTGGAGGATGTTCCATGTGTCCTTGGAGGTGTCGGTAGTCTTCATAGGCTGTAGCCATGTGTATCCAGAGAAACGGTCAACAGCTACTAGAATGGTATCATATCCGGCGGATTTGTTGAATGGTCCTGCAAAGTCAATAGCAAAGGACTCAAAAACATCGGCGGGTAGTTGGAGGGTTTGAGCTCTTCCTACAGGCAAGTGAGTACGTTCCTTATTCGCCTGGCAGAGTTCACATTGCTTAACGAAATCTCGGAAGTCCTGTCGCATTTCTGGCCAATAAATATATTCACAGGCGTAGCGGAGGTTTCGTTCTGCACTATGGTGTCCTTTGTTGTGGATTTCGGAAATGACATATTCTCTGATTGTCGTGCCATTGAACATGTGTCCCTTTGGTATGTATAGGCATTGGTAGCCATACCGAGTAGCGGTATAGACCATTCCATCAGATACCTGGTAGGTTGCGAGATCGCCATGCTTGGTGCTATCTAGTGCTTTGAAGTAGATTGGGTCATGGCGGTATCCCTTGATCATTTGACTTCAGAAGGCGGTGGTGAGCTCATCTGTAGTGGTTCTGATATCACTTTCATCTTCGATAAGAGATCCCCTAGATAGCTCGATCGGTGCTTCTTCCTCTTCTTCAAAGGTTTCATAAAGTTGGCGGCGGTGTTCAGGAATAGTGGGAGGAATAACTGATATGATAGATTCATTATTGAGAACTCGGAGGGGTCCACCATAAAGGGGACGTGAGTCTATCGGGGATGTGGAAGAGGGTGGTGCAAAGGATGGGGCATGCAGGAAGGCTGCTGCTTCCTCGAGTTGTGCCGTTCTTTCGAGTTGTTCTAAGTCTTGATGCCTTCTTGGGGCTGGATTACCCACAGGGGCAGATGATCGGATCGCTGGGGGTTTCCATGGTCCTGAAGGTCTATTACCGAACTTAATCTCAGTTTGGTGGAAGGGACATGTATCTTCGTAACAGTGGGACCAATGGAGCATGCTTTGTTCAAGGTCTTGAGGTGGCGTACTGCGGAGGGTGCAATCATCTTTCCATTCGTCTTCAAGATGTTGGCCTCGCTCTGTTCCTGCCGCAGCGTACATAGTATAGGAGAAAGGAGGGGAAGGAGCGGTTGTGTTGATGGAAGCCATGACTGCTTCTTCCTCGTAGGCTGTGCTGTCGGAACTGTCGTCACTTTGTCTAGTGTGGTCATGGACAAGAGGAGGGTTCTGGAGTGATTGGTTCTCATAGATGCGGGAGAGGGCGTCAGCTAAATAGTTGGTCCTTCCTGGGGTATAGATTATTTTGGCATCGTATTTGCTGATTTCTCCTATCCATCGGGTTCTTCTTCGCCCAGGAACCTTTTCGGTCTTTAGATTGGTAAGGGGTTGATGGTCGGTAACAATGGTGAAGGTAGTTCCCATCAGGAGGTGGTTGAAAGCCGCAAGGGCATCGATCACTGCTAGTGCTTCCTTGTCTGTGGTCCCATAGTTCATTTACGAATTAGTGAACTTCCTGCTGTGTAATGCCGCCGGTCTCGCTTGTTCATGGGTGGGTCCTTGTCCAACCCAAGCTCCAATGCCAACATCAGAGGCGTCGGTTATCAACCAAATGGGTTCTTCTTTGGACAGGTCAATAGGCCGTATAACATTTGCGTTTTTAATTAACTCCTTAATGTTATTAAAGGCTCAATCATGGGTAGGGGTCCAAACGAATTCAGCATTGCCGGTGAGGTCCGTGAGTGGTGCAGTGACAGTGGCGTGGTGTGGGAGGAACTGGGAGATGTAGTTGACAAGTCCAAGGAACCGCATAAGTTCCCTTTGATTCTGAGGTGTAGTCCATTCCGTCAGGCAGGATATCTTTCCAGGAGATGCATGTATCCCTTGATCATCAATTACATGTCCGAGTATCTCCAGACTATCGGCAAACAGGGTAGACTTGTTTCTACTGGCATAGAATTTGTTTTTTCTTAACTTGTCGCAAACCAGGCTGATATGGTGCTTGTGTTCTTCTTCAGTGTTGGAGAAGATGAGGATATCGTCAATGTAGATCCATACAAAGTGATGGAGGTACTCGCTAAGCATATTTTCCATAATTCGCATGAAGGTGGCGGGCGCATTCATGTCACCCTGTGGCATGACTCGGCTAACGAAACTTCCGAAGGGTGTCTTGAAACTATTAATTTGCTCGCTTTCCGGATCTAACCGTGTTTGGAAGTAGGCGTTGCTTAGATCTATCTTGCTTCGGAATCTAGCTCGTCCAACTGCATTCAGGATCTGAGTTTGATTGGGGATCGCAGAACTGTCCATAGCTGTATTGTCATTTCGTAGTTTGAGATCGACAAGAGGGCGGATTCGCTTTCCATCTGCCTTAAGTTAGACAAACATAGGTGCGGCACCTGGTGCTTCTGACCGGTAGATGACTCCTCGCCTGAGGTTCTCATTGACCCATGTATTGAGTTGGTCTTTGTATGCTTCCGGAATGATGTATGTCGGTTGATTTTTGAGATTAGTGGGGTCTTTCAGGCGGATATGGTGGTTTATTTCCCTCATAGGAGGTAGTTCTTCTGGGATCCGTTCAGGGAAAACATCGAAGTACTCATCCAACAGGCTTAGCGCTGTAGTTTCACAGACAGCGGCTCGGAGTTCTCCATTTGTTGGTTTGTAAACAACCCTGACCTTATGGTTTGGGAACTCGATAACTGAGTCTCCACACTTGATGGTAGCATTATGGCGATTGAGGAAGGGCATCCCAATGAGGGTATCGTATTTTGCTAGGTTCCCAACAAGCATTGTCTGTGGAGGTAACGAGACTGATCCTAGCTGGATGGTAGCTTTGCATGTCTTATGGCTAGTGGAGCGAGATCCTTTAACTGCCATATTGACGGCTAATGGTTGTTTGAGGGTTTCGGTAGGTAGACCGTAGGCGGAGACGAAGGTATTGCTGATTATATCTCCTCCAATAGCGCCGGTATCGAAAAGGACCCGTGCCTGTTTCCCATTGATTAAGATAGTTCCTTCTAATGCTGGGTGAGGCTTTGCCATCGGTGGACGGGTGCTGTTGCATTCTATTTCGATATAGCCGATGTGAATTTCTTCAAACTCGCTCGCTTGCTCGCCATCATCACTGAGTTCAATGTGTTTTGTTGACGCTTCTTGCTTGACTTTGACTGCCTTTCCTTTGCCCTTTTTGGTGGGACAACTTCTCGCCATGTGTCCGGTTTTACAGCACTCAAAACATTCACCTTTCTCCCTTCTCGGTTCTTTAGTGGATTTGCCTTTCTTCTTGTAGGATCGGGGGGTTTCTTCTTCTGAGTTGTTGGAGGTATTTCGTCTAGGCTGTCTATTGCTACTGGTGGCTGTTTGGGTTTTGTAGGCTTTGGTTTCATGAAGAATGGCGTCCTTTCGTTCAGCTCTAGCTATGATGGTTGCTATCTCCTCATCTTCGTCCTAGAGCGGTTCCACTTCTCGTCGGAGTGTAGGGTGCATGCAATCGTAGAACCTTCGTTTCAGGATGTAGTCTGAAATGCTGTCTTCCGCCATCCTGTTCTTAAGCATCACAAGATCTGTCGCCACATCTGTTATTCTTTTAACGTGGGACCCGTTGACTTGGTAAAGTACATTGAACCGTTTGAACAGGAGATCGTTTGTGATAGAGGATTGGAAGCGGGCTCTGAGATACTCGATTACTGTGGAGCCTTTTAGCTTTGGGTTTCCTCTGTTTTCCTTATAGTATTGGTGGTATGCATCGACTGCCTTTCCTTCGCAGAACGATCCTATCCAAAGGCCGGTAGTTGCCTTTTCAATATCGACCTTTTTCAGGAGGAGGTAGTGTGGAACTTCGGTTGCCCATCGCTCAAAGGCTTCGGGCTTAAGGTCTTTTCCTTCTCCTGTGAACTTTGCAGGTAGATGGATCTTGATGTCAGGTAACAGGATATCGTCTTCTTGTGTATCTGCGGGGCGGGACCTTGAAGGTCCACCACCTGTGCTGGCCATGTCGGACTCGCTGCTTGATTCTGGATCTTGAGGAGGCTCGACTGCGGGTTTCTTTCTGGGAGTAGGAGGGATTTCTTCCGGATGGTGTGGGGATTCCGTTGTGTCGTCCTGAGAGTCCTTTGCAGGACGCTTGCCTTGCTTCTTCTTTGCAAGGCTTTCTCGTGGGATTTGCTTCCTACTTCGTGTTGTCAATGACTCTATGTTGAGGTTGAGCTGAAGCCGAATGTACTGAGATTCTGCCGCTTCACTCCGCTCGCGTTCCAGGGTGGATATCGATAGGTTGATCAGGCCTAAATCCAGGGACAGGTTCTTAACCACTTGCTGAGGTTAAAAAAATGTAACTTGTTCGCTAGGTGCTAATCACTTTTCGAGAGGTGTACGATAGTTGACAGGTGGCCTGCTCTTCCAGAGAGGAGGTGAGAGCTGTATGAACTAAAGGAGGCTTCGGAGGTGTACTGGAGAAACTAAAGAGTAACCGTTCAACCCAGTATATTGAAAACTGTCTGTCGAAGTCTGTCCTTTCCATCGTGGAATAGGACGGTCTTTAAAGACACAAATCTGTTCATGTCTAGCATGAACGAAACTAAGCAAAGGTATCAAACGATACACTTTGGTAAAACAACATAAGTATCAAATCGAGTATCAAAACGATACTTAAAACAAAACATAAAACAAACTAAGTATCAAAACGATACTTCAAACAAACCAAGTATCAAAGCGATACTTAAAACAAAACATAAAACAAACTAAGTATCAAAACGATACTTCAAACAATCCAAGTATCAAAGCGATACTTAAAACAAAACATAAAACAAAATCCTTAACTAAGTACCAGTACCTGTTACATCTTGTACCTTAAACAAGTAATTATATGATAATAAAAAAAAAAAAAAAAAAAAACCTTTGGGACAGACACGCTTCGTCGCTCCTATTTTCCTGCCACATAGTTTGACAACACCACGGTCAACTATCGTGGCCCACCCCCTCTCCCCTCTGCCCCCTCGATGGTTCCTGCCTAGGGGCACTGTCAACTCCTCCATCCTCTCCCGCCATCACCTCGCCTGCCTTCTGTTCGCTTGCTGGGGGAGTTATCTGGGCTCGCCCAGTAGTCCTGGCTCGCTCTTGGGGGCTCGCTTAGTTTTGGCACGGTCGGCATCCCCTCTTCGTTTCCGGTCGGCGCTGGCAGTGGTGGACGTCTGTCTCCCCACTTGCACGATCCCCGTTGGGGAACGCCTCGGCTAGTAACTTCGGGGTCTGTCTCGCGGTGAGATGGGCCATACCCTCCTAGTCGGTCGGTTCAAGTCGGACAGCCTTCCTCCCCTTCCGTTCCTCCTACCTAACCCAGCCGGTGGGATCCTTTCCACTAAGTGACGCTATCTCTCGGAGAACAAGGGACTACATGAGAGACGCGGTAAAACGGCATGGGTTTGGTTTGCACGGTCGCACTTTTCTTGGGCCTCTGGCCCTGCCTCCATTTTCCACTTCGAACACGTCGGCTCGCACCCTACTGCCTCCCCTCCCTGGCTGGTACCCTACTACACCCCTTCGTTAGCTGGCACCTCACTGCTGGGCGGCATCCCCTCTGCCGAACATCTACTCGTTGGGTCCAGCACCGAGACCCTCCGTTTTCGACTAGCGGGTCGTGGTATTGCACTGCATCCGTGGCTCAGCTGGTTGGGGGCATCAGCCTTCGGGCTTTTTGCTGGCCGCTCGCTTCGGGGGCGGTTTTATATTCGGTACTTTGGCGGTTCGGTGGGCGGTTGTATACTTTCCTTTGTGGTAGTAGCAGTTTACGGGTGGAGTTTTTCCTATGTTTTCCTGCCTAGCTTGTTTGGTTTCCTTTCTGTTGGCTACCTGTAGTTAGTGGGAGGGGTGTCTTTCGAGGGAGGAATCTTCTTGGGCATTTGGCTGGCTTCTAGGCGAGACCTCAACGCGTTCAAGTCGTGAGGCCTGCGGGCCGGGCACCTGAGTTGGTCGTCCTTGGGGTGTGTGTGGTTAGGCCCATACCAGAGGGTCCTGGGGGTACGGGTTTTCTCTTGGTCCGGGGTGGAAGGGTTTTCTTTACGCCATAGCTAGCGCTGCATGCGGGATTCTTGTACCTTAAACAAGTAATTATATGACCATAAAAAAAAAAAAAAAAAAAAAAAAAAAACGGACCTTCGGGACAGACTCCTCACGCAACCACTTAAGTCTTTCCTATACTATTAAAAATCAACATACTCGCACGAGCACACAAACATCTCCCGCAACATACGTGAGAAACAGGTCCTGCTTGTATAAGTACAAGGAGACGAGAAGATATATCGATAGACGAGATCAGAAAGGATTGCATAGGCCTAGTGAGGTCTCAGAGCTATCGATATCCAATACGAAAATAGGTAAGACGTCGTTACCTGTTGAAGAACTAATCTACAAAGAGATAGGATCGTTACAATTGGTAGAAAATAACAGGATTTTATTACAGTTATGTTGTTTAAAGGTGTTCCATAACTACAGCATGCTCTAATACTAGGTCAAATACATTGTAGGTTTTATGAAATTAGTTACAAAATCTTAGCATTATTGCATGAAATCCTATATCTGGATAATCAATTTTATAGTTTCTAAGCCTCAGCAGTGTAGCTTCTGTAATATTCTCTACAACTTATACAACTTATATAGGGATTCAACTTTTCAAACTCTATAGAGGAATTAATCAAGGCTTTTTTTTTTTTTTTTTTTATGAATGGGACCTAGTTCTTATACTTCTTCATTCGCTCTTGGAAAAACAAGTTTTTGTTTTGTAATACATGTTTCAAGTGTGGAGCCTATAGAATTTAAAAAGTGTGGTATGATATACCTGTTGGATGGCATGAACCATATAAATGTTTAAAATACTATGGTATTTTTGGTATTTTTGTATCTATCAATCATTCCATGGAAATTTTAGTCTAATAAGGAAGAATAAGTATCATACTTTAGTAGTAACCGTGCCAAGGTACCCGCCACTTTGAAAGTCGCTACGCGCCCATCAAAGATGACGGCACTCCCAAGGAGTGCCGAACAGTTCAACGGGAGTAACACCTCAACGGGAGAAACCCTTTAACAACACAATCATACGATATTATCCATGACCTCACACCCTAGCCCATTCAATCCCCCTCACACAATGTCAAACGAACCGTATGCCGCGATAGAAATGAGAATCCTGCAAGCTATTTCAGAAATAGCTGATAATGAAAGTCCAAACATTGCTGCGACGGCGCGTAAGTTTGAGATTCCGGAGAAACGGCTTCGAGCACGGTGGAATGGGTGTCAATCACGACAACAACGCGAGTCACCCAATCGAAAGTTAACGGCGGATCAGGAATTGGGTCTCTGCCAGTTTCTAAATCGATTAGATGAGATCGGTATGCCTCCTCGGTACCAGCATATTGGTACATATGCAAACTCAATCCTGGCTTCAACGCACCTTGATTCCTCTGTACCACCGCCAGTGGTAAGCCATATGTGGACCCGCCGATTTTTGCAAAGACATCCAGAATACTACCAAAGAAAACAAAAGACTTTGGATGTTGCACGAAAACAGTCACACCATCCAGATGACCTTGAAGATTGGTTTCGCCGTTATCGTGAATTGAAGGAAGGGAAAGGAATCCTCGATGCGGATACCTATAATTTTGACGAAACTGGCTTCAGGATCGGTGTGGGACGTGATCAATGGGTAGTTACGCGGGAGCCAAAACGTCCACTTACCTTAGCGAGTTCGAGCAACAAGGAATTGGTAACTGTAATTGAGACTGTTAGTGGTGATGGTGAAGTACTACCGCCCATGATCATCGTCCCTGGTGCACTTCATATGGAGGATTGGTATACGCACACAGATATGCCAGGAGACTTTCTGGTAGGGGTTTCGGAGACAGGATATTCGAATGATGAGAGAGCCCTGAACTGGATCCATCATTTTGAAAAGTTCTCCGCCCTTCGCCAGACTGGAGCATGGAGGATGCTGGTTTTGGACGGGCATGATTCTCATTGCACACGAGAATTTATTTCGTTTTGTGACGAGAAGAACATTCTGCTCTTCTGTCTTCCTCCACATTGTACACATCTACTTCAACCTTTAGACGTTGTGCTTTTTCAACCCTATAAACATTACCACGCTGAAGCATTAGACTCTGCAACTAGGACTGGATGTTCGGAGTTTAATAAAGTGGAATTTCTTACTGCGCTCGAGTCAATCCGCTCACAAACCTTCAAAAATACATCAATCGTTTCTGCTTTCAGAAAAACAGGTTTAATTCCCTTTAACCCAACTGTCGTAATCGACAAACTATTGCCCCTTCCTCCCGCTGAGGACAATATTCAACCTTCTACCCCCCCACCTATGCTCGCAGAAGAAGATTATGCTACAACTCCGAAGACTCTCCGATTGCTTAAGCAGCACGCAAACTATCTCTCCTCAGAGATTGGTGACCTTTCTGCCTCATCCAACCAAGCTCTTCAGAAATATCTGAAAGGAAGCCTTGCTCAGGCACAGAGCAGGGCACTCGCACTGCAGGAATTGGAAAAGACTAAGGCCGCAGAGCTCGCCCGGGCAGCGCGACAACGACGTAGTCGACGGTCAATTCAAAAGGGGGGCATACTCTATGCCCACGAAGCGAGGGCCATGGTTCGACAAAAGGAGCAGGAATCTGTCGAGAAGCAGCTCCAAAGTGCACAACGAGTGCTCGATCTTGCCCAAAAAGCTTCCGATAACAAGCTCAAACGGCAGTGGAAAGAGATCTCTAAGCAGATGCACAAGGCTGTGAAGGATAAAAATCGTAAGCAAAAGTCACAAAAAGTTTTGAGGGGTGCAATTGGAAAAGTTATTGTAAATATTTCTCACAGTATGTAAAAATCTCCCGTTGAGGTGTTACTCCCGTTGAACTGTTCGGCACTCCTTGGGAGTGCCGTCATCTTTGATGGGCGCGTAGCGACTTTCAAATTGGCGGGTACCTTGGCACGGTTATTGTTTGACAAGTGCCATCCGAACGGCGCCGACGGAGGTCCGACCGCACTACCGCAGACGGCTATAAGCACTGTGGCTCAGCCTCCCTCTGCGGCTCAACACCATTCTGTGGCTCAACATCACCCTACAACTCAACATGACACTAGGAGTCTGGAGTCAACTATTCGGTTATTTGTGCTAACGTGCAATACCTTGCGTTTGAGGAACATTCTCGCAGAAGAAACAGTCGCAAAACGGAACCAGACGGCTAGATCTAAATAGACACAGAGCCGCAAGGTTGTGTTGAGCTGCAAAGTTACGTTGGGCTGTCGGGCACAGATTGCCCTCGAAATCGAACCTGCGAGCTTCTAGGGTTGTGGCGCTGAATCCACAATCTTGGCAACGAGTAGCAGACCCGAATTCTTCGTAGCCGATGAAACCCCAATCCCCGACCACCATCGCCTTAACGGGGGACTTCAAACCACGCCCATTCCCGACGAAACCAAAACCCCGCCAAATGATATTACACTTACATGGACCGCGAAACTAACCGACTAACCGAGCGACGAACAATAAACAAATGAAATGAACACTTACCCGCTCCCCACCCGGTCATCAGAAACGACCCATTCCCGCCCGCAGAGGCAGATGGAGACGCAGGGTAAGTGCCCACTTCGTGGGGACGTTGAATGGGTTTTTGGGCCGTTCACCGGGGAGCACAGCACTGTATGCGATGCCATGCTAACACGAAAACAGGTACCAAAGCATGCGACAATTGCCGCACGAGAAAGACGAAATGCGGTAATTCAAGGCCTGCATGTGGGATTTGCGCAAAGAGTGGGATTGAGTGTTTTTACCCCGGGAGTGGGAAAAGGGAGTTGGATTTGTGCTCCACCACCTCCCGTCATGATCACGGGATACGTGTGGGGAGTGGCTAGGGATGGGGGACATACAGGTACTAGTCAACGAGTCCGAAGAAGGGATAAACCCGTTAGAAAAGCTATTGTCTACGCGGGATTCGATTACCTTTCGGTCAAATGCTGCCGCGACGTTACGATCCAATGTCACCATGTCAACGGCGGGAACGGAGGCAGAAAATGGAGGAGGGGCAAGTAGCGGAATATTGTCAGATTGTCTTGCTCTCGGTCGTGGAGACGAGGTTCTTTCCAGAGTAGATAAGTTAGTGTCCTTTCCTAAGTGTGTTTCCTCAAGATTACCCCCCACTGACACATGTCGGGCCTAAGGAGCCACCACCCCTTCGTAGATCCTCTAGTGGGCGGTACGGACCCGGATAATCAAGAATCTCCACCACGCACACCTCACACCCACCTGCCCATGACATCCGGTCACCGACCAATGGTACTACGAAAGGGCCGTATCCCAAGTCAAACTTACGACCGTCTCAAGGACCTAATAACCTACCTTGTTCTACGAACCTGCGTCCTAGGTGCAATATTAGGTAACCACAAAGACTTCTTCACTACCACACTACTGGCAACGCTCGACGAAGGCAAGAAGGCATATGTGAACTTAACAAACCAACAGCACTCAATGGTACGGAATGAACTGACGCAGGGGTTTGTAGAGCATAGAGAACTGGCGGTTGAACGTCATATTATACGAGTCCCGGGGGTTGTTCGAGTGTCAGGCCGGGTGGTCGACGTATTACCCTCGAGACCGTCGAGGAGGAGGAGATGGGGGTCTGTGGAGTGGTGGGCTGTAGTTGGGATGCGGAGAGCGTGATTGCATTCTATGCTAGTGGGAGGGGTGGCCTGGAGGGGTGTTTTGGGGTTGTAAGGTAGGAAGTGGGGTTGTACAGAGTTTCTCCCACTTTGGCCTTGGCTCCTGAGCGGCGTGCATTTGTAAAGTATTGAACGAGCGTGTTATGAAAAACATGCAGATATCTTGTCATTGACAATCAGCAATTAGTGTCTGTAATTTATTTCCCTTTTTCTCATTTCAGTACTTCTTCCTCCAACCCCTAGCCGAGGCACCTCATGTGGACTGGCTTCACTTTACTGTATTTACCCTTATCAGGAAGTGTTCCCAAGCCGCGAATCCCTATTATTCCTTACGTCGTTCTGGTCCATTTTGCCCATTTTCCATTTCCCTTCTTTCACCTTTGCGAATACGGGAGTTACACCAAGATAACACCCCGAGATTATGATCCAAGGGTATACAGTAAAATGATATTCCCTGCAGCCCCAGACTCCCAGGTCTCCAGGCCCAACTCTCCTTGCCGACAATAATCAATTTCCAGAGAGAGAATGATGAAATCACGCCCCTCAGAGGGGGTGGGGTGAGGGTACCAAAGTCAGGTGTTGGATCTCTCTCCGTCCTGACCCCTCCAGCACCACCCCCTCTGCGGACATGCAGTAGCGTGAGGACACGAGAGCCTTTTTGCCGGCGGTTTTTTTCATAGTTTGGGAGTCCTCGGTGATGATTTTCCTAGTTGGCGAGTTTGTTCCGCGTGTATTTTTGGGAGGGCAATGGAGTCGCGGTACGATAGACCATGCACAATCCGTCAATGGTATTAGAATAGAAACCTCTACCACAATAGAGTGAGTTTGTGCGAATGGGATGGCTTAGGGAGTTGTGGGTATGATATGGCCACCATTGAACTCAAAATAACTATATCGGTGTAGGAGTTCCTGGCAATATTTGCCCGTCGTCCCCATTCGTTAAGGATGAATCCTTCAAGGACTTCTCTGCGACGCGGTCTAACATAAACCTTTGTGAACCGAAGAGAACATGGAAAACATGCCATTGCTGATATATCATGATAATTATGCACACTTATATTTTTTTTTGTTTTTTAGGGTAACCTAAGTCCCTTCCATGCTCACTTTGGTCCCCTGGGCTTATACTCGAGCATCAGGCATCGAATGGTGTCCTTTGGCGTTAGACTTGAGGGATTGGGCACAATCGGTCAGGGCGAATGTAGTAGCCTGCCTTGACACCGCACCCAATGAATAACTACGTTGTGATGCTTTAACTCAGACGCTTTATAGGTTTTCCAACCAATTCATTCATAATGTTTGATGCACTTATACACGCCAGGCTAGCAGCTTCCACTGCAGGCGCTTGTTCGTGGCAGTGCGGGATAGCATTTAAAGAGGTGTAGAATTTCCTACTGCTGGTACTGGTGCGGTGGGCAACAGGTGGGATGTTGCCGAAGCAAATCTGGGAGAGATTTGCCGGAATGTCCCAGGTACGGCATGCATGCGGTTCCATAAAAAAAACCCGCTTTTCTTGAGCCCTCAGGAATTCCGGTCATCGACTGACTCCATCTTTCATCATCCATCAATGTACAACATCCTAAGCAGCGAAGATCAGGAAATGTCACAATCTTTCAGTAATAATAACTCTTTTAACACGACAGTTAGCGTGTTGGGTAACTTTACTGCTACCAATGACCGATCTAACATCCTATCCTAGTTGTCCTTGCAAGATCCCAAGTTACGTCATCAGGACATCCGAGAACGGCGAGTCGAAAATTTGGGGGAATGGCTCTTACAGACAGCGGAATTTAGGAGCTGGTGCGTTGGTACCCGTAGTGGGGGAGACGGTTCCAATCGCAGCCCCATCCCGCTACGGAATCCCGGAGTAGGCAAGACTTACATCGCCACGAGCATGCTGCGCACCCCGTTGAAACAGCTAGTCGGCGGACTGGAGGAGATCCCCGAGGAGATATCACGGGCATACCAAGACCAAAAAAGTGGCATTGGCGGCCAGGAATCAGGGCCTTCCGATATTGTCAAGATGTTGCGGACAACCACATCCAAAGAGCACACATTCATTTGCACCGACACTGTGGGTGAGTGTGTGACAGGGCATCGAGTCAATCTTCTTAATTCGCGAAATTAAGTTCTCCAAAACTCTCCCGGCACTCGAATTTTGGCGGGTGGAAGACTGCATGTTGGACCTGAGATGGAAAAGCGTCTTGCGGGAAGAACGGCGAATATATCTACAAGTATCACTCCTAGAAACGGTGATATCATCAGCTATCTTCACACCAAGCTGGACGAGGACACAACCCCAGATGCGATGGACAATAGTCTGAAGCGGACATCCTGAAGAAAACCCAGAAGATATTTCCGAAGCTACCCCAAACTATTCGCTGACCGGTATATATCTAGATTCCTGCTGGTCTCACTAAATATCAATGCGATCCTGCAGGAAACCACAATCCGTCGCAGGCGACAAAAACTCAGCAAAATTACCAACGGGTTAGGAATCAAGTTAGGCGATGCTTACGGTGCAACGCTGGGGAGAAATCACGGCCCGGTATGGCCATTGCGATGTAGATCCCTCACTCGGAGCGACCCTTGAGGCCGATGGATTGTGTCATGCCCTTGCAGTCGAAATTGGGTCGCCCAATCTCGATGCTGATAATGTTCCTTCAATAGGGGCATTGCTAACCTGCTGCCAGGGAGGCTCCCGCAGTGCGGCTACTCCACTTTACCGTTCAAGAGTACCTCCGGGCTCATCCTGAGCTTTTTGGTATAGCTCACTCGACAATGGCAGTGACTTGCTTAAGTTATCTGAATTCACAGCAGGTCAAGGCCCCCCCGACCAACACCTCTCTCAATCTTCAAGACACACCCTTGCTCGAATACTTATTTCTATATAGAGGAGTCGATCCAAGAAAGGACCTTTTTGATCGCGCGAAATCGCTTGCGCTAAAGCTATTTTACGACTATAATAATCCCATATCCACTAAAATCCTCTTAGAAATGCAAGGACTATATTGCTACTTTGGTAATTCCAATAAACTTTCCCGGTTCAGTGATTTACACTATGCATCCTTCTTCTGGATCGTTGAGACTGTAACTTGTTTGGTCGAGGTGGAAGGATGTGAGATCAACCAGAGGGACTGCACAGGAAATACACCTTTCGCATGGGCCGCTCTGAATGGGCACGAGGGAGTGGTGAAAATACTACTGGAACGAGACGATGTCAACCCCGACAAACCAGATACGCTCCGCCGAACACCACTCTGGCAGGCTGCCTAGGACGGGCGCGGGGGAGTGGTGGAGATGCTACTCGGACGGGGCGATGTCGACCCCGATAAACCAGATATGCACGGCCAAACAGCACTCTGGTCGGTTACCAAGCGTGGTCATACAGAATTGTGTTGACGTTGCTATGGGTAGCGTCGTAGACGGGAAAGAGACTACGCAAGAAATGGAAGACTACCGAAGATCTTGGTAGAAGATATTCGGGAGCATGCACAACACCCCAGCAAGGGAGAAGGATGATTCTGAGTGAACCGGAAATAGATGGAATGCTAGAAGCAGAGGATAGAGGTTTCTGGTTGATGGAAATGGTTAGTTGGTTCTTTCCTTATGGGGGGGGTTGCAGTTAATAGGGGCATACGCTGTTTTTGGTGGAATGTTTTGGAAAGGAAAGGGTTCATGTGGTGATGGAGAGAATTTCCTTTGTGCTTCCTATTTAGATTAGTCTTTCCACCAATGTGGTGAGAAGAGGCATTATCGTTGTTATTTTCCTTAGATCAATATTATATTTTACGTTCACCGTTCTCTACCACCGCTGCGCACGATAGTTACGCTAAGAAATTGATAGTGCTGCTACAACCCCAAGCATCTGCCATCCCCAGCACAACCTAAGGATATAGAGGCATCACCTTTCCTCTCCCCCCACCACCCCCGAACACCCGCAACTTATGTGCCATTTCCACAAAGACCGCAACAACTCCATAAACACGTCTATCGCCACCATGGCCTCCCTCTTTTCATCCCAGACCAGCCTTCTTTACAGTTAAAACGCCACCCCGTGGTGCGATATGATAACTGCCGTCCCCTCCTCCCTCCCAGGGTAAGCCCGCCATGGAAGCTTGGCCTAAATGTTTTTCCTCTTAGCCGAAGGAAATCACACATCACGGAATGCTCACATTTGTCACATACCTGCGCACATCTCTACACATTTTCTTATGTTTTCCGCTTATGATTAGTCAATTTCTGTTCAAGTCTGTGGTCTGTATTTTGGCGTTGACGCAAGGCTACTTCTTGCTGTAGGTTCTCTTTGTATATTTGCCATTCACTTACCCACTTTTATTTCCTCCACAATTCCTTTTTTCCCTTTTCTCCCCTCTAAAGTGGATATGAGGGCTGTCTACAAGTGGAGAGAAAATATAAAATGCCAGTATTTTTGACAATTGTGAAAAGCGAGGTAAAAGCTCGCTATTGATTAAGGTATGATAGTGATTGGTTTCTACCATAGGTTAGGCATGGATTAATGAAGACCACACTTACGTGCCACTGCCTTCCGGGTGTGAGCTTGAAGGTGAGGTTGCTATTCACACCTTTTAGTCTTGCTCATCGAGGAAAATTGGTACATTAAGGGGTCTTTTAACCGCGAAACTAACCCCATCCTGCGAGTCCCCGCATCCCACCCCAACCCGCTGGAAGTGGCCGAAAACCCCAGGGTGCTTTGCAATATCCACTCACGAGCAAACTAGAAAGGATATCCCATACTCCCTTTGTCTCCTTCTGCCCACCGCAATTATTATTTTCCCACAAGGCATTCAGTCCGATGCTCCGGCCGGGGGTCAGGAACCTATATAACCTCCCCAGCCAGACAAGGATATGTTTCCATGTCCGGGGCATTAGTGTTCGGAACGTAACGCTGCTACGTCGCAAACAATTGATCCATACCCTAAATCACACCCGCAAGGTGCAACATCGGAAAACCGTATATCGCACTATAAAATGTGATGTTGGGTAGTGATTTATTTTACCACAGGAGTTTGGGCTACAGTTGGCGAATTTAGTCCCCCTACCGCAGTCGAATTTCAGACAGTCAATCTACATAGACCAGAGGATGGTTAGACAAAAGACCTGAACTTGAAGCTCTGGTAGGTAGCATATAAGGAGTATCCTGTGCACGAGAATGTATCGACGAGGAGCCGAGCTGGATCAATGATATTCTCATCAGCAATGCCCGGAATTAATTGTTTTTAAATGCCGGAGTTTATTTTCCTTTTCCCCCCTGTACACCATGCACACATCCTTCCGCCCCTTACATCTCCATTGTAGTCTAAAATATTCCTTCACTCTAGATGGCTAATAGCGTCCTGTGTTTACGGTAAGATACCACACCACATCCAATTCTATAATATTATCTTCCTCTATGTGAATTTCCCCCTCAAACCTTATGATGAAATGAGTGACTTTTCATGATGACACGTAGTCATAGAGAACTTATGGGAAGATTTATGCCATGCGGTGTATGGTATAAGTTATGACACCCAATTGCGCACAAACGGGGTGGGAAAACCAGAAAATGTGTTTGAAACAAAAAAAAGAGATGAGAAATGGAAAATTCAAGATTCCCCTGTCCGCACATAAGCACCGCACCCCCCGCCCCTCGTAAGCAACCGTTCCTTTCAATAGATCGCCACTCGTTACCCCCAACCCGACATTCCCTCTAGCTAGTTTTCCACTGCCCCGCACAGTTCCAGGCAGATCACGATGCTTCCCCGCCGACCTGGCAAAAGCAAGAGGGGTCACCCTTGTCAGACACTTGTGATCTGGTAGGTGCTGTGTGAAATGACGCTTAAATCAACACCATAAAAGCAGCCCCCGGAATCGGCAGGAGACAACGACAAATGATATAGTTCCCCGGGTCCTCGGTGGTTAGAAAGGGGTATTCAAGGTCGCTACAATCGCAAAGCAAAACCTTGTCCGCTGTGGCCATTGACGCCCTGCAGGGTCACATTTTATTCGCCCGTACAAGCTCAAGCGGAACAACATCCGCGGATCACATCGCGTGGGAATCCTGACACTGAACCCCCCCAGCCGCTATGAGTGATTCCCTATGATTTCGACAGCTCAGGTTCCTGGACTATTTATTTCCTTTTTTTCGCGCCAGTCTTGCACTCGTTCATTTAGTAGTTCATTTCCGTTCTAATTATTTCGCCCTTTTTTATAAGGCTTGACTTCTTAACTCACCGTGATGTACGCCTAACTTTCACGCCATATTTACGAGCTGATTCCCTTCGTGCCCGTAAGGGCCTCGTTGTGGGCATTTACAAACACCGTAGTCTCCGAGCCAGTTCAAACCGCGCTTTGTCACTCCCCTCTAGCATAGTTTGAATTACCCGGGGCATAGAAACTGAAATCTCTACTCAAACAAACCCAAACAAATATGGTCAATCCGCAGCACCTCTACCCCTTCCCACCATTAAAATTACCCCTAGCGACCCATATCAACGCTTATCCCTCCTCAAGCCCTCCTAGAAACGAGGAGCGTTCCGAGCAGCTGCTAGGTTCCACTGGCGGGGTGGGGTGGGGGGGGTGTACAGCTCCTCGCGGCTCCCCCGGGCAGTTACATCTCAAGATGTCCTTCTTTGGATGCAGACAGCAGGCCCTACAACTAGGCCAGGAGTGTGCGGGTGTGGTTGTGGAGCGGTATGGCCAGGGAAGACGAGAAACGGTGGAGGACAGTAGGGGCAATGGCTCAATCTATCATATATGACTCCCGAACCCATTGTTCTGACAGACCTGCCCTGTTAGATGCAAGGAGCCCAGGGTCAAAAGGAATTATCGACCGCCCCTAATATGAGCGGGCGTGACCCCTGGATACTTCTCGATACCCGGGGGGACGGTCTAAATATAAATTCGGGGCTTTTCATTGAAAAGTCCAGGTTAGACAGTGGTTTTCGGGCACTTTGAGGTTGAGCAAAGGATCTTGTCACTATTAGCAGTAGGCACCTCCGCCATTTCGGGCTAGTTTTTAAAAAGCTCTTATTCCATTCGAAATATGGGCAGAAGTTAAGGGCAGAGAGGGTTCTATTTCCAATAACAATTACCAGAATCTCCCAGACAACTCCCTCCCCCGAACATACACTCTCCAGCTCCGCCCTACCCAAAAGAAAAGTGCAACCACGATATACATACTATGCAAGTGCACCTCTGAAACGGCCGTGATCGGTTGTCTCTGGACTGGGTCAAACCTTCTAGCACGCTTTCGGCGGGATCACCAGGGCATCGCTGAGGAGAGACCCCTTTGACGTTTGGGAGATGCCCGGTTCCATACACTTATGGCTGGGGAGGGATTACCGGTAATTGTTAATCTAGAGCTTTTCCAGCGTTAGACCCAAACCGGTTTGAGACGATCCAGATACAAGATAAAACAGCTTGCATGGTTGCTAGTCTTATCTCTCCTTCCAGTTAGGACTTAGCGCGTTCAGGGTGTCATAGAAAATCACTTGCGCCCAAGATGGAACTGTTTCTGGTATCATAACAGGCGATAGCCCGTGGCGGGGAAAATCTTAACAGAAGTCTATATGCCGTACTCACCCCGCGACACACCGGGTAAACAGAGAGAGTAATTGACAAATGAGAATGGGTATCATAGTTACTTATGATCGCCACTAGCGAACTTCCCCCCCCACTATCATCACGAAAAAGCAGAGGTTAACAAAGAACAAAAAAGGGAGGGGAGAAGAGAGACCAATAGGAACAACGCTACACAACCCACATGTCCAAATCTTGAGCTCCCAGCTGAAAAAGAAAAGGAAAATTCGATAGGCATAATTGCACATCCCAAATTGACACGGCATCTACCATATAATAAGTACTCTGCTAGGCCCTTTGTGAGACATTTTATTTTATTTTTCCTAATAATTTGGCTCAAGGGCAGGGAAGACAAATAGGTCCGATACAACGCCAATGATCAATCCCCCGACAACACTCACCAAGTCCCTCCCCCTCTCTCTAACCGCTCCGTACACTCGCTAGACCTATAATACACTGGGCTGGACACTCCAACTATCATGCACTGAGAAAGGGAGATTACCCACCCCCGTTGGTTGAACCACCCCAACCATCGCAACTCACCTGGCACAGCATGGGCGGCCAAGGTGGAGTGACATTGTACCTCTGTTGTTCTCCCTTTCGACAGAGATAGGGTTCGTTAGTTAGAAGGCCAATATTCGATATAATGTCATAACATATCTGCACAGTGAACCACCCCCAGTCCCGGGACGAACGGCCCAGCGGGGAGATTGGCAGCGCAGGATTTCGTGTAGTACCATCCAAAAGCCAAGAGAGCAATCCGCCCCGCCGGCACAAATTTGCACTTCGAGTGTGGGAAATTGGTGGGTGGGATCTTCTCCACCGGATAGTCGTGATATCCTTCCCGCCAGTAACTGCAGGAATGAACGCCTAAATTCGGCATGACCACGGTGACAACTACTTCATCCACGAGGTGGAAAAGCGCCCACAGCTGCGCGAACAAAGGAGTCGCATTCTCAATGAAAATCCCAGGACGTTCCGGCAAATCAGGCCCGCCGCCCACCAACAAAGTCGCAGACGGAAAACCGTCTGGCAGAAATTGAGTGATTACCCATGATGGAGTAATACCTAGCATACAAAATTTAATATAACAAATCCTCCACCACCAACCCCTCCCGAAAAAAAAAAAAAAAAAAAAGGTCTTCCATACCACCCAATTTTAAGTTTTATCCCCCCATACCATTCATCCCTCCCATAACACTATTTTAATATATAATCTTAAGATTATCTATCATAATATTAATCTCATCTTACCTCTCAACTTAGAACCAGTTTGGTATGCACATATTTTGTTGTTATATTAAACTTGTGAAAATAACAAATTTCCTGATACTCCTAACAAGTTAACTTTGAGGAAACAGTTAATGTAGTAACCATATGACAGATACAACTTGACTGATTCTACCCATGTAAAATGTTAACAGATTGTCTGAATGTCAAGAAGTAAGAGAAATGACATTGTTACAAGAAGATTGTGAGATGACACATTTTAAAATACTTTAATTTTCCTCACTTCTTCAGATTAAGGGCTCCTGTTCGTATTTCCAATCTGTAAGAGAACGGATAGGGAAATACCTGTTATATATGATTTTTGTCCTGCCTTGTTTTAGGTATTGGAAAATATGCTTTAAAATGTAATTATAAAAACGTCTATATACCAAATCATCTTCAAATTTTGAAATAAAATAAAGTCTCTAGATAACCTTCAGATTATATGTTAAAATAGTAGTATGGGAGAGATATCATACAACTTAAAATTGAGCGGCATGGGAGGCCTATACCGAAAAGAAAAGAATAAAAAAAACCCAACTTAAATTAAATCATTCATAAATCACGAAAACCCCGCTCAGGGCAGACTCCCCCAGCACAATATACAACAATTTACCCCTTACACACCCATCCCATCCCCGCACCCGCCTCCGCAGTGACCAAAACGCAGACATGATACATCCCAGTCGTCATCCGGACATCACACACTTTTTGAAAACCTTCGCGGGTGGTTGTTTGTTCTGTTCTGTTCTGTTCTGTTCTGTGCTGTGATGTGATGTGATGTGCGGTCTTGTCCCGTTCCTTCTTCCGGGGGCGCTGCCGGTATAATGCCCGGCCGGCAGGGCACGCCGGAGGGAATCGACTTGCGACATTTTTCTCTCTCCCCAGAATTGCGGGCGAGGGTGTTTTTCTTCTTCTATAGTGCTGGTAAGGCTTCTTGGGATATCGTATGACGGGAATTGGAAAACAATTTGCCCCCGGGTAATGTGTGATGGTGATCTCACAGGAAGCTTTTTTGCCCTTATATTTTTTTCGCCAGGTGGGGATATCTCTTGGCTTATTTTTGGCCTTTTCGTTTTCCCCTTCTTCTACTTGTTCTACTGGGCCTTCCGGGTGGCTTCGCTATTAGCAGGCAGGAGGGGAGAGAGCAGGAGGTGCAACACATGACCAGACTAGAGAGCACCGGTACTTGTATACAAAAAGGGAAACTTCATTCTTCAAGACTATCCCCTCGTTCCATGAGGCACTTGTGAAAGAAGAAAAGCTCCTAGTGCGAGGTTGTGCACTAAATAATTAATTCTACAGACAGAAAAACAGGGGAGGCCACGATGGCTACCAAACACGGCAGCAGACAATGATAATCCGGAATAATAGCAAAAAAGTAACAAAGACGCCCGCTTTTTCCAGTTCCGTTTCCAATTCCAATTTGTAATCAGCATCTCTTTTCCTACCCATGCAGACAGGCTCGGGCTAGATTAACTATCGAACTTGACAAATCCCCACCTCATCCCCTCCCAAAACTCCTCTTCGGAAATGGCGCTCCACTCCCCCTTGACATCGTCATCCCCATACAACCCCGTAGCGCCATACGGTCCCTTAAGCGAGACATGCTCCACGGGTCCCCACCCCATCTCGCTAACCACCTTTGCACTTTTATAATTCCCGTGAACTAGGCGGGTCTTTGTGTCGAATAGAAACTTCCCCACGGAAATTTCTACGCCAAGATCCCTCTTCACGTCGAGAAGCTCCCGTGCGCCTTCAAGAAGCTTACTGAACTCCACAATGTTCTCGTCGACCGTTGAGAAACGACATACGCCGCTTCCGGCGATGCGCAGACGGACCGTTTCGTGCCAGGCGACAGAGTGACGCGAGAACAGTTCCGGACACGCGGTTGGGAGAGTAATGGCTAGGTCTTCGAGTTTGGGGCAGGAAGGTAAAAGTGCGCAAATGTGGATTTGCGGGTGAGATTCAACGGAGGAAGGGTGAGTGAAGCCCGAATCAGACAGGGGTTTGTATTCTAGGAGCTTTAGGGATGTGCGCGACGCTGAGACCAACGCTGCAAGGCCCTTGATAGTGATTGAGGTAGAGCTAGTAATGTGGATTTCCTGTAGGGACGTCGCGGTACGGGAAATAGTGATTAGGTCGTCGTCGGTAATTGGCAAAAGGTTCGAGTCCCCGAATATCTTTAACCTTGTGATCCGTGAGAAGTCCAAGGACGAAAGGATGTTATTATCTGTGCGGTTAACCTCAGCAGAAACAAGCGAGTCCTCCAGATCTACCGCCAAGAACTCGATACTCGTCAATTGAGGAAACGACATCAAGTTCTTCCAGTCCTCCTCCGTCCCGTAACGCAATGAAGTCCATGGAATCGCGGCTGTGTGTAGGCCGGTACAATTTCCGAGTATATCGAATATGTACCTACTCGTGTCGAAATGGTAGATCCCATTGAACCAGACTCTGCGGACGTGCTGCGCAATGTGCGGGTAGTCGCGGAGGAGGGATATGGTGGACTTGACGGAAGTGTACGGGTGTTGGTAGACTACCGGGAATACACCGGCGGCGGCAGAACTTCGGGTTTGCTCTTCGGTACTTTTGTATAGCCAGCTATTACGATGATTAGTGAGTTATTTGTGGTTGACGGCGGGTTAAGATCGGGTATCATACCGTTCACCACCCCTCCACTTCCGGACGTATATCTCCCTCATGGCATATCCCAACGCCCACTCGTGCCATCTTGAATTCACAAGGCGGAAGCTGTTGACCAGGTGCCAACGCAGCACGTCTGGGGTTGTTCGTCCACGGAGGTATATCTGTGTCTGTGTCCTCTGCAAAGTCCTCTGCGCCTGCGTAAGGCCATAAGTGTAGCTGGGGGTGTCGGTGGAGTTTAACTGTGCTGCAATGGAGAGAATGTCCGAAAGTATCTCGAAGGGGAGATCTTCGATTGATGGCATTATGGCGTAGATATCTATCGATGTATGGGGTGTAGAAGAGCAGTATGAGAAAGTATGAATAGGTTGGGATGTGGGGAGATAGTCGAGCTCAATCAAAGTAATCAGTCCTCCTATGGGATGCTCGGGGGTTTTATAGCTAGCTGCCACAAGCCACAAGCCCCTCCCTTTCCTCCCTACCAACTTTCCCCCTAGCACGGTGCATTGGACTTATGACCGACGAGTCGACGAATCCTTACTCCGTAAGTCACGATGCGTTCCTACAAAAACGTAATTAGCACGCTATAGTGCCCACCACCCCAAACCATCCACAGTCACTTGCCGCGGAAGACAGGGCAAGGCAGAAACTAAAATGGCGAGCCAAGAGTAAGTTAAAGGGTCGGTAATGATGGCATGCATTTTTGTTGAGCTTGACTAAAGCGTTACCCCTAACGGCGGGCCTAGGCGAGAGTGAGAGCCGTCGTCCGGGGCAGACAGGGGGCCTTCTATTCGCCCTCCTGACTTGTCTTGTCCGCACTTTGGCAATCCCTTAAGGTACAGTGCAAGAAGCTAGGCGTTGTGTCGTAGCTTACGGTCTGGTTCTCGCCACGATGGGTCTGATGCGAGGTCGTCGAGTGGAGTTTAGGCCCTGTCATGGTGGGCGAAAGGGGCCAATGGGTGATCTTTTCACTGGTTGTACCCGGTACCGTGCTCGAGTACGGTACTCGAGGACAGTACTCGTACAGTGCAGGTACCCTACCGCGCCTTGTCCGTCTTTCCACTCCAGCCTATGCCGGTCCGACTGGCTTTTCTCCCTTTCTTCCATGGATTAGATTCCGCTTTGGTTCTCCCTTCCATTCGCTTCCAACAGGGAACCAAAGGAATGATGTTGAAAAAATCGTCAACCATGGTGAGAATGACATAATACCTCTCCATCCACCTTGGCATTTATAATTCTTCCGGAACTGGATGCCACCTTTGCCTTCGCTCATTTGTATGGGAGAGGTGAAGACGGGGGAAAAAAGAAAAAACAGCCATTATGGTGCGTGCGTTCCGTTTGGACCATAAGTCACATAATCCCTGTCTAGGAGTGTGTGCTCCAGTTTGCTGCGGCATAACGCACGGCTTCCCCACAAAGTCGAGGGGGAGAGGGAAAAGAGGGTTCGTGGAAAGGCTGAGTGTCAGGAACGATGGGCTCTCTTTTTGCTGCCTCGGAAGGAATGAGGAAGGGTGATGGCGTTCTAGCTTTCCCAACCCATGTTTTTCTTTTTTTTTTTTTTGCGGGAACTTGATCACACATCATCCACCAGGACCCGTACCGAAATATTCGCCCCGAAGAATCAGATATACCGTGAATTCACGGGTTCAGTGGCTTGCCAAGTGTTAATTAGACAACGGAGAGCTCTGAGAAAAAAAGGAAAGGAAAAAAAAGAAAATAGGATTCACAACCTTTTGTCCAGCGAGTTTTTCTGCAAACTCTAGGAAACTACAATACAAGTAACTTGGCCGGCGAGACAGGGGTGGGTACTCAGGGCTGGAAGGGATGAGTAATGGGTGAGAAGGGAAGAGTGAAAAGGAAAATGAAAAGGGAAAAGAACAAAGGAAAAAAACAACAACTCAGATGCGCCCTTGCCCACTTCGATTCTAAGGAAACAAGAATCTCGTGATTATCTTTTATTTTATTTCACTTTCCACCTTTTCACTTCCCTGCTATGGGAGGGGGAAACCGTCTGAAGGAGTTTTTCCTCGAGCTCTCGAGTACAGCTTGCATACAATCCACGGCAATATCATGCCGGCACTCTACTCGAGTGCGGTACTCGTAGAGCATTAAGTATTCCCGGTAAGATAAGTCACGGCGGAGCAGAGAGTACTCAGGTGTGTCCATTAAAATCGGAAAGACCAATAAAATATCCCTGGGCAGAAAACAGTAAATATAGAAACCCCCAATTAGGATCCGTAGCCCGAGAACCAATACTAGTACTCGTAGTACAAGTAGTGTACGAGTATGTCGAGGGAGAGAGGAGAGTACAGTACTCGTATATCATACTCTAGTACGGGGGGCAGGATCCAATGAAACCCAGGACAAAACCTTGCGAGGCCAGAACAAACCGTATCCTCCTCTGCTTACTTTCACTCCACACATTTTTTTACCCCTTGGTTCGCCTTCTATTGGTCTCCTACTCCGCATTACCGGTATCATGTTACAGTATTTCTCCTGGTGCAACATACCTTATTTAAGAGGTCTATCTACATGGTTGAGCGTTCCAGATCACTTCACCTCCATTCTCCCGACCCATCTTGTCCTTGTTTTGCCGATTTTTACAGATATGCCCGAGTATGATACTTCTGGATGTATGATTGCCATTACTCCTAATTACTATATTGGAGGCGCGAGATAAAAGCTGAGGGTGAAACGTTTTTGTTGGCCTGCATGAAAAAAGGTTGCTGGCATGCGAGAGGGAGACCTGAGATTGGCTTGCGCTGCCCGAGTACGGTAAAGTATCGGTTCCGGTATAACCCTAAAGGGTGAGACGTGCGGTTTCCGCATCCTTCCAAATCTAGAGCACGCATCCGTTGGGAGGATAGTGATTAATCAGCAAAAAATAACCAGTAATTTCCACCCACCTCCCGGCCATGCTTTTCGCAATACATCAAGCTAACCCCCCCCTCACAACACACAACACAACACCACCACATCATCTCCAGAATTCAGATTAAAATGGAGGAAAAGAGTCTCACGATACCCACCAACCTTCCCAAACGTACCCCTCTTTTTGCCTACGATGGAAACCACGCTTAGACTAACCCCGCCTGCATTCACTTACGTACAAGCCTCCCCAATTCGGGCCCCCGTACCTTCTCATCCGCGCTGTACGAGTAAAAGGTACTGCGGAAAGCAAGCTCCGCTCGGAAGAGAGCATCGTGAGTTGTTGTTCCCTAGCATCCAAGCGCCAAAGAAACCCCAACACATGACCGGTTTGATAAGAAAATTTCCCACCTCACGCGTGGAGCTCCTGTGTGTGGGCGCACGAGTGAACCTAACGTGCTGCTGCATGGTGTGGTTAGGAGTAGTTAGCCGTGCTATTTTTGCGCAATAGCCTGGGCACGGTTCAATATGGTACGAGTACTCGTAGAGTGCGATGCCCAGAGAAAGCAGGAGTGTGGACAAAGCAAATGGGGTTGGCGAATGGCGCTATGGCGATCTCCACGTTCCCGCTTACTGCATTGGATGGTTTTGAAGTTCTCGGCTTTCGAGTTGGGGCGCTTGGGGGGGGGGAGTGGAGTGCTCGAGTAGGCAATAACAACTTCACAATGGGGAGTAAATTATCGGTGCTCGAGTATCATACTGACTGAGTCGCAAATTTATTTCTGACTCGTATCATAAGCGAAAATTTTCTCTAGAAGCCCTCCTGCGTCACGTGAAGTATGATAGTCTGCCGCCCTCTAGCCGTCCCGCAAGTGTAGGAAACTCCTGAAGCTTTGAAAACGCTTCAGTCTAGAACCTCCCGAACGAGGGGGCTGACATCACGGGTGTACAGTACTCGTACTGTGCCCCTGATGGGTAGCAACCAGATACGAGTACCTGCAACACGCCTGCGGGGAAAAAAACTCTATCCAAACATCACAGCCCAACCAATGCAGCTGTCAGAACAAAGAAAGACACCCCTTCTCCTCGTAGAGTAATTCTCGAGCCGTGGTCAATCCCCTGTGGCAACGCGGGAAGATTAACCTGGATACTTGTTCGAACGATACCTGTATTGTGCTCGTACTAGTACTGTACGAGTACCATAATCATCATCATCGTGGGAGAGGAAAAAAAGAAAACCTTCCATACCGCACAAAACAAACGTCATTGTAATCGCCTTTGCCAAAAAAAAAAAGCAAATACATGAATTCTCATCTCGTCTACTCGTAATCAGTCCGTCTCCTCCATCGAACCTGTCGCGATCGGTCCGACGAGAGCTAGACCAGATCGAAACATTCTTAGCATTCTTACCCTATTAATGCAGGAGCCAGCGTAGCACTGTAAAGTACTGTACGAGTACGAGTACAGTACCCGAGTGCGATACAGTACCGGCCGAGTGAAAATTGAAATTGAGTACCGGTATTGCACAGGTCGACCTCCGGAGCCAGTATTCCCACTCTACTCGAGTAGGGGAGAGTTAATTGTCGTAGGGAGGTGTCCGGCCAGAAAACGCTCAATTGCTGGCCGCATCGTGACTTTATCGTAATATTATCATACCAGTCCAACCATCCAAGGCCGAACACTTACCGGCAGCTCACCTATAGCTAGCTACAGTAAATTATATCCAAGTACCGGCAGTTTTCAGCACCCGCAGCATCGCGGGCGCTGCATTCCAGTGCCAACACTACTGCGGCACCATACCGGTGGGGAAGTTAAATCCCCTCCAGCCACACATCCCCTCGCGGTTCAGCTTCCTCACCTTCTCCATCATCGCTTCCATCTATGCTCACCCACCCTTGCTTTCTTCAACCTTGCGCTCCCAAGGAGTCGCAAAGCACACGACCGTACGAGTTTGACACACAAGTATCCCCGCCGCGAGGCCTTACATGTTGACCTGAATCTCGGGGGTTAGTGAAGTGGCCGTGGGCAGCGATGCGCGTGATCGGTATGATACAGTAAAGGTTCCAAGGCAGCACGAGGACTATACTTGTACCGCCCTCACCGCCTATTATCTGACAATGAGCCGCAAACTGTTTCCCTCCTGAATAACACCCCCCGACACTCGCATCTTTGATGTGAGCACAGGATCGCTCGCTCATTTTGCATCGTCTTCGCGCAGACGGTAAAACAGAATCCCGCAAATTATTCTCCTGTTAGAGATTGGAGAGCATGGCAAGCTGATGGAGGGGGGGTAGGGTGGTGCAGCCCCGCGGCGCCGTGAGTATGGTTGAGTATTTGTGGTGTCTAGCCCCCGCAATCCGAGGGGGGAGGGGCGGATTGATGAGATTGTTGCGAACACCGGGATTAGTGTTGGAGTGTACTCGTACAATTACATCTAGCCCCATCGGGAATCTAACTAATGAATGGAGGATGCAGATATGCTTTTCCCGATAAACCATCTCGCGCAAATGCATCTCACTCAGACTCTCCTGGCAAATATAATTGCCGCATCAAAACAGAGCTAGGATGTTAGCATCGCCCTGCAGTCCTCAGACCAGCGCAGACTCTCCCCGAATATAAGTTCCATACCTCTCGGGGAAATCAACAAATACATCGGACCGGCCAATCTCTACAACGGAACAAGACTATTGTATCATATCATAGCGCAAATTCTTTTCGTCCGGAAGTTGGCCGCCCTGTTGGGGGCCGACCCGAACGCAGCGAAACTTCTTTACCGACACGACGCACACCGGGGCTGACCACACCTCAACAAGTTCAAGCGGATGAGACATATGGCGTTGCGGGTAAGGTTGCGGGTGCTGTGACGGGGTCATTCACGAAGGATTTAGTTACCTAGGGACTGTCGTCCTTGCATGTTGTCACTAGCCCCCAGATTAAGAAGCTGAGAATTACCGGATAGTATGCATGCTATCTAGCCTTGGATGTACTAGTACTTGATTTAGGCGAACCAACATGAGTACTCGAGTACTCGTACTGGTACCGTATTGCAAGGCTAGCGAGCCGTCCAAGCAAGCTTGGGGCGTCGATCCTGTGAATAGCCTATGGTAAGGTACTGTACCTGGGTCAGGTTGTCGGGGAAAAATTGTTCAAGTTACCGTTGTGCTTTATTACCCTCTCCAACTACGAGTAGAATAATCACTGCATAGTGTAGATCAGCCACCCCACAACGCTCTTATGTATCCTTACCGCTCTGAGCACCCAAACCTCGCCGCTTCTGTGAGGAGAGGTTGTGCGGACGATAAGCTTCCGAGCGCACCTAATCTCTACCCCTGCCAATTCGCGGGAGATAAGACACGACATGCATGCATGCATTGTTGAAATTGTGCTGAGCTCAGGTACCGATTGTTACGGCACGGAATTGTTGAGCTGCATTTGAGCATTCCTCAGCGAGCTAAGATGCGACCGATGTGAAGGTGCGCTCTGAGCTGCAGTACCGTACCAGTGCCGCACAACACGGAGAACCAGGATGAGCCTCTACGAGTACTTGTACAAGGTACTCAAGTACCACCAACGACTGGTAAATTTCGGCTGCGCAGTGCCCGGCTTGATGTGATGAAACCCGCGTTCTCCGAGCTGTCCGGGTGTATTATATCCGTATTCGTATTGTATCCCAGAAGATTGAAGAAACGTGTCCTCGAGCTTGCTAGGGAGGTCGCGGCGCAGAATGTCAGATACCGCAGTTGGACCGCGTGCTAGGTACGTTAGCTCGAAACTTCCTTCCCCGGAAAGGGGACGAAAAGTGCAGAAAAGGGTTGAGTTTTTTTAGCACGTCTGAGAGACATAAAAGAAAACAAAAAGTGTTGAACCTTACCAATGGAGGCAACTCGAACGGCATAGCACACTGCTCGATTATATTTGATTCAGCACTAATTTGCTATGCCGGTGGGTTATGCCAATAGTAGAGCTGAGCTAGGGGTACGCATAAGAAATAGATTGCGATATCACCAGCGGCTGATAATGCTCGATGGCGGGCATAAGCGGGCATTACTGGATCCGAGAACTGTACTGATACTCGCCGGGCATCTAGATCGAATAGGGTACGATCATCTCATATAGAGACGCGAGGGCCAACAAACCTCTGGGTCAAGGTCTTCTAACATTCGGTGACTTTCCCTTCTCGGCAGGAGCCCAAGGGGACCTCCCGTGCCCAACCGTATCGTCCGGAGGACACGGAGACTCACAAAAGAGGATGCTGCGAAAATTCGAGTGATAGGTAATGACCCTCTTGCCCTCACCATACTTGAGTAAGTCGGTGGGGATGGACGACGCAGGGTCTCGATAAACGAACCTTGTGTTATAACCCAAGTTAAAATTCCGTGCATCGGGGAAGGGGCGAAAAGTGAGAAGAGCGTGCTAGACCTTGCCTGACGTGATAACTCCAAAATTATACAAGTATGATAGGAAATCTTGGAACAGCACCTTGTAACCAAGGGGGAAAATGATGGTTTTATGTGGTTACGGTATTTGCTGGTGTGATAAGATGCTCTAGCGAGGAGAGAGGGTGTGAGCGAAAAGAGGAAAGCGCAAAGAGCACGGAGTTTTAGGTTTCCCAGCTCCGGCAACTGACAACGGGGAATACACAATTCCCTCCGGTCTCTTTCTCGGGGAAGAACAAATCACCCGAGGCCTAGCGTATAGCTATTAGCAGCAATCGAGCCCATAAACACTCGTTTTACCTTCCTCTTCTGAGATTTTGGGGGGAGCGGTTGACATTGCATCATGAGACATCACCCGTGACGTTAGGGAATTCCTAACCGACTGGTGTATGGTAGATTCCTCTTGCCGGCGATGTGAAGTTCCGCCCGCGAAGCATCCTCCACATCGAGGGACGTAAGTCACATGAGCGGGTGGGTGCGTTGAATGGTTGGGCGGATGTCTTTGAGCTCATGATTGCAAAGCATTCCTTAGGGAGATAATGTGATCATCATTTCCTCCCTCGTACACTTTCTCGTTTCTCGTTAGTTGGGAAGATTTTATACCGAGTCTGATCAGGGGTCTAAGGGATTGGTAAACGTAGCTTAGCAGGCGGGGGATTGACTATATCTTCCGTCCGGAGAATAAGCGCTTTCTTGTATACAGCAGTGTTCCAACCGGTTGGGTGGTGTGGGGTGAGAAGGTTGAGTTTATGACTCCGGACAGGGTGAAATAACTGCCCAGAGCAGTGATGGGGTATGATACGCAGCTGGCTAGCAGTGTTTACCCATACCACAAGACACCAGGCCAATGGTCCTGACGTTTGGGAGACCTCCGGGACTTACTGTGTTCGCCTCGAGGAACACCGCTTTCATGGCGGTGGTGGTTTTTCTTTCGGGAGGGTAAACCCCCATATATCACAATAAACGGAATTAAATAAAAATGCCCAGTAGCTCTTCTAAGTATCATACTTTGATTGGTTTGTTGCAAAGTCGCTTCGAACGTTCCCCTTCGGGACCCGACATGATCCCTGAGTTGTGATGTCTTTCCAACCTTTTATGTCAGATTGGGACCGTTTTTTAACATCAACTACTTTAACATAAACTACCTCTCTTATCCATTCAGGTATCCATTGCATCATCCCAAGTCACTCGACTACGGAGTATGTTCACCAGCATCACGCTCACACTGGTCGGGCAGTGCATATACGTGGATGGGAATTGGGTTTGGGAGGTACGGTAGTCCGTCAAGATTTGCGAAATATACGACAAATTTGTGCGCTGAGTTAACTATCCTTCGGATATAGCGACTCAGTATCCTGGAAATCTGGTAAACGGGGTGCAACCTATCGTCGCACACTGAGGACGAGTGATGCAGGTTCACACTTTGTTATGCGGAAGTCTCTACACCGGAGCTCTTCTATTATGGTAGTTACAGAGGGTACCTCCTAAGTCCGGTTTGGGAGAGTGAAAATAGATCAAGCGCGGCGGTTGAGCTGTGAGCGTGCACGCCCCCCCTTAATCCTGAAGACTTACTCTGAGTCCATAATAACACTGGGGATACCCGGCTGGTATTATGGTTTCTTTCTACATATTTTACATAGGAGTTAATTGAACAAAGCTTATGATTTCTTCGAAATCAGTCAATCTTGTAATAGAGTTTTATTTCCTGATTATGCTTAGAAGATACTATTTGTCAGGACTTAGCCCTCTATAATAAATACATAAAATAAAAATCCACTGTAATATCTCATTTCCACATTCCTATTTTCCAGCTAAAAATATGCCATTCACACAACAGATGAAATTTCAACATTGTGTATACAATATCTAATTTATTTTAGAGGCATACTGTTAGGTATGAGAATGGGCAGAGCGGGATAATGACGTATTGTTAGCATATGGTGGAGAGATATCGTCGTCAGCCTGGAGGAGACTATGGATAAGGGGACTACCCCCTATTTGTAGCTAGTTCAGGGGATTTCCGAGAGGATGGAACAAAGACAGGAACACCGTGGGTCTGCAGTGGAAATACTCTCGGGTTAGGAGAGGTTTTCGGTTTGTGGATCAAGGGAGCATTTCTTAGTGAACTTTCATCAGCTACATCCTCCTAGCATTCAAGTTGTGGACTTTCCTCTACTATCGATCTTTGACCTTTATGCAAACTCATCAGAGACATATTGCTGATCGTTGTGATCAAACCGGAAGAGGTAAGAATGATAACCTCTGGTGAAGGCTAACAGAGGCTACTTCAAGGGTATCGACAAACTCGTCCGTCCTCCATTGTGGACCATCAGTTAGTGGTTTGCCATCACCTGAAAAGAACGCCACCCACCTCGCACGAGGATTCACAATACCATACACTTCAGTGGTATTATTTTTAACAAAAAAATGTTTAAGACTTTCAAGCTACAGTTATTAAAAGAACTATGGATAGTATAATACATGATAACTGTAGCATTTTAGAACCTCTCACTGCCAGATATTGAATCGCTTTCTTGATAATTTAGACATTATTAGTAAATAATAAATAATATTTAAATTTTATTAAAAGTATATACAATTCTGATACTGATAACAGGTAAAGAAAAATCCAAAGTATAGACAGTGCTACAGAGTAGCATACCATCTAGCCAGTAGTACTGGCATTGGCTTATCTTTCCTATTATGAGATACTAAACTGGCATCTGATATTATAAAAACTGTTAGTATAATATAAACAAGATTTAAATTCTATCAGGTACATACAAATCAGTACTGGATAACAGTTTTCCAAGTACCCTGGTGAAGGTCTACCTCTAAGGTGTGGCAAGTGCTATAGAATAGCACGCCATCCACCTTAGAGGTAGATTTCCTATTATCAAATATTGAATATATCTGATACTATAACCAATGTTAGCATAATATAAACAAGATTAAAATTCTAGCAGGTATCATACATACAGATCCATACTTGAGAACTGTCTTCCAAGTATGCTTGTATAGGTCAACCCCTAAGTTGTGGTGGGTACTATAGGGTAGCACACCACCCACCTTAGAGGTAGATTTCCTATTATCAAATATTGAATATATCTGATACTATAACCAATGTTAGCATAATATAAACAAGATTAAAATTCTAGCAGGTATCATACATACAGATCCATACTTGAGAACTGTCTTCCAAGTATGCTTGTGTAGGTCTACCCCTAAGTTGTGGTGGGTATTATAGGGTAGTACACCATCCACCTTAGAGGTAGATTTCCTGTTTATCAAATATTGAATATATCTGATACTATAACCAATGTTAGCATAATATAAACAAGATTAAAATTCTAGCAGGTATCATACATACAGATCCATACTTGAGAACTGTGTTCCAAGTATGCTTGTGTAGGTCTACCCCTAAGGTGTGGCAAGTGCTATAGAATAGCACGCCATCCACCTTAGAGGTAGCTTTCCTGTTACCAGATATTGAATATATCTGATAGTATAATCAATGTTAGTATAATATAAACAAGTTTTAGATTATTTTAGGTATATACAAACCCAACTCTTAGAACAGGTGTTCTAAGTGCCGTGGTGTATGTCAACACCTCAGGTGTGGCAAGTACTACAGAATAGCATGCCATCCACGATAAGAGGAGGAGGAGGATGAACGGCCAATATGTGAGGGAAGTGATCATATTGGAGCTGGTAATGAATGCGGTGATAGTAATGATCGTGGATGAGGAAAGAAGGAATAAATGAAAGAAGGAAATAAGCAAGGTGGGGGGAGAAATCCCTACCTAAATAAGTAGCAGAGTTCATTGTGCGCAGAAAGTGGGTCTTTGCCCGAACTCAAGATATTTCGCAGTCTCTCGCACTTCCATTCATCAAAGTCCTAAGTATATATCAATGGTTACGCCCCAAGCGATGCCGAGTGAGCGCCCACATGGCCGCCGCGCCCGTGACCGCCACCACCTCAGGCATATGTGGGACCACTCAAAGAGCCTCGAAATGCCTGGCTTGGGTGGAAATGGGCACGAGGAGGGGAAACCGTCTTCATCAACCCAATATTTCTCCCGGAGGTGTGTGTGTGGCATTTCCTTTGTTCGCTGTGATCTCATTCTTTGATATCCTTTGAATGGCTGAGGTGTTATAAGACGGCTGGCGGCGGCGGCGATGGAACAAAGGATGCGAAACTAAGAATAATGGGCGATTCTGGGCAGAATACCTTGCTCCGACCCCCCGAATTGGTACAATACTGGAACTAGATGTCTCATCGAGAGATCGAGAGATCTCTCAGGTTGCGGCCGGAAACTTGCTTACTTGGCTTCGAGAACCCCTTCCTAGCTTCATTGCTAATGCTAGAGTGGGCAGGAAAGAAATATCCCGATAGGTTCGTTCGAAGGAAGGCTGTCTCCTGCTCAGAGGCCAACGTTGAGGAATCGCGCAGCCAAAAGGTTCACTTATTTGGGTGCTGTGGAGGGCCGTAGCGCTTGACGATGGTGTGCTGTGGTAGTTGACAAATTCATCTCTGCAATCGATGTTACTTCAAACGTTTCTCCAAAACGATCATCGACCTGTGGATATCTCACTGAGGGAGGGCTGCAAGTAGTTCCAGGAGTTTGCTAACAGCCCCAGAGCCTCCCGGTGACCCAGACGAGGGGATGGTGAGTTACCGGTAGTAATCTTGGGGGTGGTATTCATATTATACTCCTATGCAAGGGACGAAAGTTGCTGACGATAATACGATCTAGCACCATAGCGCCTAGGTCCACATTACACCACCCGCCAACCATGCGAGATTCCGGATTCTAAACTCCAACCAGCTTGCCAGGCAGAGCAGGTCTGGCAAGGAACGTGGCCCGGGGCGACATGTTTGGACATTGTGAGAATATAGAATGGTCACAGGCACAGGTTAGGTGGCGTTGTGGGGAGTGCATGGCAAGATCAGTGCTTGTCGTAAAAGCAAGCGCAAAACTGTTTCGACAGATCCTGCTCTACTTCTCGGAGACTATTTAGAGATCGGAACCGTTTCTGAATAGAGTCCTTGCTCAACTAGACCTCCAAGAGCTAGGAAGAGTGTCGTGCGGCGCCTTTCTAAGCGGTCCATATACTGGAGCTTTTCAGCACAGTTCTGTCTTAGTGCCCCTGGAATGGACTCTTTGAGCTCGAAAACATAAGATTCGTGATTTCGGGCATGAAATAGGAGTGTTCGACAGACCAGTATCACGACATTTTTCATGCTGGCCTCAATTTCCTGAAGGTTTTAATATTCGCAGGGTACGTGTTCAATCCAACTAAGATACGACAGGAGGATAACTACTGGAACAATCCTGTATCAAGGGCATTCTAGCTCTAGCGATTCCGGGAGGCAACTGACCACCGAGAGCCCGCGAATCTGGGTGTCACAGCGGTGGGCAGTGGCCTCAAGCCTCACCACCGGCCCACCTAGTCTAAGATTCACAAACCCAGCCTAAATTCACTCTGAACGAGGCACGATTTACCCAGCCTAACCAGAACAAACCCCGGGCCACGCATGGAATCCAGGGATTTCCAGCCGGTGAAATAGTGGTAGCCGGAACCCGTGAACGAATAGGATTCACCCTCCACTCCCGCGACTCCAATCGACAATGCAAGAGGCTCTTCGGGTTCCCTAACGCCCTTGAGGGGGAAGATATCCGCAACGGTTCCGCCCTCCCCCTGCCGAGTCTCAGCTGGAGCGCCATCAGTATTTTGTCAGAATAATGCCCACGGACGGGATCATTCCCAGATGGCACAGCAATATTGATGCAGGAAGGCCCCTGGATCATTTACACCTCCCCCCCGCCAAGGGGTAACTTTCCGCAGCTCTAATTTCCTAAATCTCAGTCATTTATTACAGAACAGGGACGATATTTTTACAAATTTCGTACGAAATTGGACGGTGGTTATATGTGATATGGAGGCGGTGTGATCGTTCCTGAAGATTTCAATAGGAATTTCTAGGTGCAGAGATCTAACTAGCGGAAATATGTTCTAAGCGTTTACGGGGAGGTCAACTATATTGATGCAATTTCCAACTGACGGCTTAAACTGACTCGACCTGGTCTAGTCCAACCTAACGTGGACCCGGGCATATCCAGAAACACGTGACCTAGGAAATGCTTGGATCCATCATTTGGAAGAAATAATTCAAGTTAATGGCATCACGGTGCACACCTCCGTGGATCAGGTTCCTGGAAGATCCCGACAGGCACTGTACTGTACCATACCAAGTATGATAGTGCCCAACGATACAACACAACTCAGGCACGACAGCACCACCGGCGATAACTAATAATAACAAAACCCCCCCTATTCCATCTGACAAAGTGCTCAATAAGTACAATAGCACCGACAATCCAGAGGAATCCAAATACACTCAAATTTTACCAAATAATCCACATGCCTCTTCTCCTTCAGCACGAGATTTCGGGGGGGGGGGTTTCGGAAATAATCTCAGAATAAATATGCACTATACTCCATTACACTAAGTTTCAGGGCATGATTGTAAAAGGTTTGGCTAACAAACCAACAAAAACTAGGAGCGAGTACGATAAGAGGATTGTTCTCTGGGGCACTGAGGAGACCTACGGCGTGTTTCTCCTCGCATTGGAAAGAGTGCGTTTTTCAAGGGGATAGAAGAATGGGAATTGATCTTGAGCACCGGGGAGCAACAAGAAGGGAAGCACTAGGCTAACGTATGCCCCCCACGAAAAGGATTATCTATCATCCTCGATATAATATATCCCTTCCAACAAAAATTCCATATCTACATTCCCCAGCGGTAATCGCCACAACTCCTACATACACAAAACCGAGGCCCGGCCGGAATGGACAGCCCTGTCCTGCCACAGAACAATGCAAAACTTTGCATCCCGTCTACCATGCTCCGGGCGGCCACTACATCGTTCGGCTAATACTATGGAAAGTGGCCATGCGGGGATCTCAGGTGCTGAGCTCTTCCGGAGTTTCTCTTTCTCTCGTCCATATGGGGTGTAAGCTTGTTTTTTGAACTGATCACCGGTCCACCGATGTGCACCAAACCACCATAATGGGGACCTTGGGGGTGGGGAGCCAACGCAGGTGTGTGTGACCCTCTGAGCACATTTGGCCGTCGGGGGGATGATGTGAGGCGAGGGGCGTGGAATTGCAGGTTAATGTCTACTTTCAACCCCGAAGTCCTAGCGAGTGATATATAATGAATATGTTGCCCAAACCAGTCACCTCCGCAACCCGGTGGGTAGCGGTGAATTGTAAACCCGGCGGGGGTAATTCGGTTGTCGGGTTAACCGCCACGGCGGTTGGGCATATTATAAAAGCGGACCGTGGAAGAAATATTTTTCCCCCGCTGGTTGGTGCGCTGGCACTTTTTTGCTTCGGAGGCAGCTATTTTGTGAGCTGGAACTGGTATGCAGGGGGGCTCTACGCTTTTGTTGGGGGGTGGATAGGTGGTTTCGGGAATCCTATTCTATCGCAACCCTCTGTAGAATATTAGACGGAGTAGTCGGTTCGCCGGTCAAGTCGCAGAGTAAATATCTGCGGTGGAACACCTCGCCAACCATTGGGTGCCTGTACTGTTAGCGGCTGCGCGACATCCGATCCCCATCTTAACACAACTCACGGAGCTGAAAAAATCGATCCGCCACAAGCTACCTCTATCCAGAGCAAACGTGCTCGTAAGGAGCCATTCGGAGACGCACATTAGCGCAAAACATAAATTCCCTAGACGTGAGTGATCCTGATGGAAAAACCATATTTCGTAGAATTCGATTCGCCATTTCGGCATGAGGAAGTACCACAAGGTCACCAGAATCCGATATCTCATAATGCCCGATAGGATTGGGATCTGCTTTAGGTCCCCGCGGCACTTAATCCGGAATTCTTTAAGTTTGGAGGAAACCTATCGGGCAAAGTTCGTTCGATTTGGCGCTGCGAAATCGTGGTCCGGATGTCTGCCCATGCTCCGGTCGCGAGCCGCTCAAGGGCTGCAGTCAAGAAAATTCAATTCATCCATTGGTAACACCCATATTAACCCCAAATATCGATCCAGTGTATTAATCAGGAATAGCCTCCACCTCACCATATTTATGGTCACCCGACTCTGGGGAGGCGCTTATCCGTGTAACTGCTGACTTGGGAATGTTGCTCCAAGGCCCAACCAGTCTGTCTTGGCCAAATATCTCTTCGAGAACCCCCCGCGCGCGCAGTCCTAGAGTGCTATGGTAGGACTGCAATCCGCTGATAACACCAAGCACCTGTACCACCCGAACAGCCCGTTGAACCTGAATGTGCCACCACCGATCCTCGCTTTCCCGATTTCCACCCCAAATCCGACCCCCGCCCACCAACGACGACAGCCCAAAGCATAACACACCCCATTCCACCGGATTCTGCCAAGGCTGGGCAAATGATCACCCTAGTGTCAACTGGGTAATGCATGGTTGGCATCCTAACCCTAGCCGCCTTATTCCATTGGATCACCCGTGTGGACTCACCCCCCTCCTCCCCTCCTCCACCCATCAGAGCTTGATTCAACCTCTTCGAACAATCCCGATCCGATGAAGATCTTCCATGTACCGCACTCCACCGCAGCATCAAGCCACCAGCACCCACACTCAATCCTTGCCGGGAGTACCGGTACTACCTGTAGAGTGAGAAGCGGTAACTTGATATACCGATACTTTGTCCACCCCACGGATCTGAGACACCAATATGCTGGTACTGGAGCGGGAAAATAGACCCGAAAAGCCCCCTGTCGTCGTCAAATGCCCCTCTATCATAACCTAACCCTCCCTCTTCCCTGAATCAGAAAGACAGATGGGTTCCGCACTACCAATGCAAGGCCGGGATAAGGTCTTCCCTCTCCTATATGGGTTGTATGCGGCCATTTTCTCCACCGGGCCCTCGGTCTTGGTGGAAATAGAACATTTACCGCTTGCGGGATGCCTGTGGCAGTGGCGTAAAACCGCAGAATGAAAACCGTAATCCGTACCCTCCCCCACAATCGTATATCGCGTTAGCTAGAGTAGTGGATACCCAAATAATATCCGAATTCCCGAAGAAGAAGGAGTGTTTATATATGAATGAATAGTCGCTCGCCGTTCCCGACGGTCAACCTCATGCCCTCTATAACCGAGGCAAAGGACTTTATTATTCAACGGGCCTCCACCGCTGAAAGTGGAACAGGGAAGGAAATCTCGGCGATGTTATCCCAAACGACACACCGAACCTCTGGGCGATGTGAGAACTGTAAACCTGACCCCAATTCTGTCTCTTCCGTTAGCTGATTGTTGAAAGAAACATAGAATTGGTATCTGGCGAAACAAAAAAAAAATTAAAGTAAAAAGAGTCAAAAAAAATCCACAAACCTAATCGTCAACATTCCTGAACCTTATTAACACATGCATGTACACTATAACTGTTTTCCGATGGCCGAAGGCTCCTCTGAAAGTCGAAATTGCAATATGGTTCTGCCCCGAAACCGGTGTGGCAGGAAACTTTTCGTGGGAAATTATGGTCGAAATGTGGCCGGCCGGGCCAATATAAATAGAGTTCAGGGCACGAGTAATGAACTGAGGAGAGTGCGTGTTAGGCGACCTCCGCTCCGTGTCGCTGTCCCAATTACCCTCGCAAGTGTGGTAATAAGCGGTGCTGACCGCGTTGACTTTGTCGGGGGAACGTGGTATCCCAAGTGAGTGAGCGGGCCGGATATTGGCTGGGGCCGTAGGGATGACCAGCGTACCAGCAGTGTACGAGTATTAGTACAGTACTCGAGCACTCGAGTCCACCCTCCCTCGGAGTTCCACCCCCAACGGAAGACCCCACCTCAAGCACCATGGATATTCATACCGGTACTTTGCGCTCACTAGCCCGTGTGCATCACCGTCCCCTAAGAGGTGCGGCTAGTCGTCCATCCCACACAACATCCCTCACCCCCGCCCCCCAAACCCGAGACACACGGACAACTCTGCGAACCGGTGGGGCCAGCAATCCTAGATCGGCCCGGAAAAATATTTATCCGAATTGACGATGAACCAACCACGTTGCGTAGCGAGCGTCCCAGCCGCTCCAAGCACTACCTTCCCCCGCAGACGAGCCCGAGTGACGCCCCATGACCACCATAATACTAGCTTTGCACGGGCTTCAAGAAAAAAGCCGTATGGCGTTTTAACTCAACAAACTATGACATACCATTACCACCACTGTTCCGCCCCCCCGCCCCCCCGCCCCCCCACTCCACAACTTCCGCTCGCAACAGTCAGTCGGGCATCTCCCCGGCGCGTATATCGTAAGTCTTTACCACACTGTACGGTGACTGCGCTCCGCTGATCGGTTCTTGTTGGGAAGGTTTGAAAGATATCTGGAGCGCTTACCTGAAGATTACTATGCTGGGGAGTTGCGTGAGCTTTTCCCCCAAGCATGTCAGGTGGGTGGTTCAGAAATAATAGATACGGTGGGAGTCCTATGATATCTATGATGAGAGACCCACTTTGCGATCAGATATTGTATGTATGATGCTGCAGTGCTCGCGCACTCTCTCCTAATTTTTCCCGTTTTTGTTTTTAGGGGGGGGGTTCGGGGAGTCTCGGCTCCTCGCGAATGAGGTCAGGACTTCAGACCGAGGCTGGACTGGCATCATGGACACGACAGAGGAACAGCAAAATGGGTCTGTTGGTATTATAAAGGAAGCGAGATAGGACAAATATTGACATAGAGCACAAAAGAAAAAAATTAAAGCAAAAGGGAAAAAAACGGGTCAACAGATTACGATACCGGCACTGTGCACCATCTATCCACGATTCTATCCCCTTCCCCCCCCGCCAACCAGAAGCGAGGTTCGAAATAAAATGATATCCTGGGTGGCATACCAGAGCAGAGATCGCACTACCATACTGGCCACGATAGAAGCCGATTGATGGACCGCCGGGACCTTACCCTAGGCCCACTATATCGCTTGCTAGTCTTCCCGAGACCCGAACAATTTAGCCGACTCGGAAAATCCACCAACCCCCCACCTGCTAAAATTTCGAAATAAATCTCCACCCAGCCGCTACCATTCTGCTTGACACTTTTCTCTTTATTTTACCTGCCATGGATAGTTTCTCCTTCGTGAGTATTCCATTTCCCTTCTTCCCTCTTCAAATATTACAACTTGCAATCAGGAGTGAGGAGAGAGAAGGTGGAGGGAGGGTTTATCAACCAGGGAGATCGAGTCAATAAACAAAATGGCGGTAGCCAACTCGAAAAGCGAATCACACGAGGAGAATAAAAAGTTGCAAACCAATGTCATTTAGACTACCCAAACGAACAAGTCCTGGCTCAATTACCGTACCAAAATTAGCACCAGAGCTACAGATACTACTACAGACCCAGGATATGTCCCGGACCGGACTGATACCCGCACATACAGTGCCGTATCACGGCATGGCACAGCGTATATCGCCCGCAACATCGGCCTTCCTCGTGTGCGAGGACGTACGCTCTAACAAGAGGTTTATCCGGGAACCCCGCCGGAGCCCCCGGTTTTCTTTGCGCTCTGGCGCTGCAATACGTATGTACGTACAACATTGGGCTTGGTAAAAGATGGAAGGGAAGTACGAAAGGGAGAAAGGGAGCCTGAGAGGAAGAGCGAGGGAGGGAAGAAAGAAAAGGAATAGGAAAAGGCAAGACGGTTTTTTTTTTTCGAAAAAAAAACTGCCATGCTGCCTCCTGTCGGTGGCTTGCCCGCCTTTGAACCTGTCTAGGATGGTATGGGTATGTGTGGTTAAGGGAAAATAAAATAAAAGAGCAATACATAAGAGATAAGCCCTCCGTCTCCCGTTTAGACATAGAACTGCTGGAATCATAAATGGGCAAAAACGACATAACACAACATGCTCCACAACTCCCCGAAAAACAATCCCGCCTGCCAGTCGCCGCTGCCGAACCCCTCCGACCTCCCTCTTCGCCCACCACCCTACCAACATATGACTACAATAAGGGAAACATACTAACACGAAGGCATAGAAAGATAACCATACAAAAAAATTCTAATACAGATTACATGCAATAGACGCCGAGTAGGCGATAGGAAGTACAAGTACAAGACAAAAAAGCAGAGGACGCCAATCTATACATAAACCAGAAAACGCAGCAAGGGAAGTCATCTAGTGCTCTAGCGCTCTAGTACGGTAGTTGCGGAGATAGGAAGTCATACGTTCCCATGTGGATTGGGAAGTACTGCTGCTCGTTGGGGCCGGCGCTGCTAACGTCGTATATTGGTACTTGTGGGTATAGCGGTTGACCGGAACTATCGACTGGGACTTGTGGAGGTGGTTGTTGCTGTTGTTGCTGCGGCTGTTGATGCTGGTGTTGCTGCTGCTGGGGGTATCCTTCTTGCATGTACACGGGGACTTCATGGTACGGCGGGAGGCTTCTGGGCGTAAGGATTTGTGCGGGGGAATGGCTGTTGTGGTTGGATTGAAGGGTGTTACCCCAGAATCGGGAATCGTCGAAGGGGCTGCTGGAACCGGAAAATTCGACGCACTTATTCAGCATCTTTTCAAGTCCTACAGATACCTGGTGGATGATGTGTTGTTCCCCGGCTTGTTTCTCTTTCAATAGCTCGATCACCATACCGACCTGTGTCCATACCTGCGCCGGCGCGAGGGAGGAAAATCCAACGCCTTTCCATCGCGCAGTGACCTTGAGCAGAAAGACTGCTGCGAATGCGATCATTGTATCGATGTATAATGGGACTCCAATCAGCGAATCTCGGATTGATGACTCTTCTAAGACCACAGCAAGCACGGACGCCGCCGAGTTTATAGCGATATTCGCATACTCCTTCCTCAGGGGGCTCAGGTTATTGATGGTAGCAGTCGAGGCCCCACGTAACGATAACGAATTGAGCTGGAGTTTGGCAAAGTGGTAATGGAGGTCAACGCCCTTTGCTGGGTAGTCGCCCACAAAAGCGTTCGTTTCTATCAGATATTGATTAGCACGATGGACAACATAAATCCCACCTCCCTGCCAGCAAGAAATATCACACTGTGGGGCGGGGGGAGGGGGATTATGCATACGGAGGTCAGAAAACCTACGAAGTCGGGTACGCCATGTGTTACGCCAATTATCCAACTGCTCGTTGAATCCCGCCAACTGCGATAAACTCTCGTCTGAAATCTCACCCTCGGCCTCGCCCTCGAAACAATTATAAATCCGAGTCATGACGACAAATAATGAGACCTGACTGATGACTCTGTTGTCGCCCTCGATAGCAAGACTTGACTGCAGATACAACTCGTACTTGCGCATGGGCTCGTGATCATGAATTACCGGGGGGCGTCCATACGCGATTGAAAAATGGTGGTCACAAACATACAACAGATACCAAAGCCGAGCCCGTTCGAAGTGTTCGGGTGACCCTGCGAGGGCCTTTCGAAAAGATTGGTGGATTCCCATCTCGGTTGCGATCCGAACAGCATGACCCGACAGCTTCCACGAAAGCTCCGTAAGCCAGAAGGCTCCGATGCAGAGTGCGCGGATGTCATCCATCTGATGATAACGGTCGAACATGGATGAAGAAACAAGGCGGAGGAATTCCCGACAGAGTTTTGGAAAGAGATGGTGGTGTTGGGGAAGATGCAGTGACGATACGGTAAATATCGCAGCGGTTAACAAGCATGAAGAAGCCCGAGCAGCCTCCAAAGTGTTATGCGTCAGAGCGATATCAAAGAGATAGTGGTTGAGAGAATCCCTAAATCTGCAATGGAATTAGCTTTGATGAGAAAACCCGGGCGTTAAATATTCTCTGGAACAAGGAAAAATAATGAAAAAGATAACGAAACTATAGAGCCGAGTATCCTAGGCCACAAGGGCTTAAAGATATTTCTCTTGCTCTCTGTCCCCCCCCCCCCTTCTCACCCCCCTCTTTATTTAATTTCATGCTTGAGGTAGTATGAAAGAGTCGAAACATTTCTTCTCACATACAGGTTACATGGCAAAATATTTGCTACATTTGCAGGTTTGGTATTGAATTCTGACGGGAGAAACTCCCAAGTTAAATTGGACTATTGAAAGTGGGAGCCATACATTGTGAATAGTGCCTCCGCCTCAGCCTGTGTAATGAGCCCAGAGGAAACAAAGTCGCCGTCCGACTCGGAAGGGTGCTGTTGCCCAATGCGGAGGCTACTTCTAGGACCTTGAAGATTCGTCACCTCGTACAGCGACCCCATGGGATTTGAAACCAGAGAGTGTCCGTCATTCTCCTCCACCTTGACCTTTTCCAAATAACGATCTGGATATCTTACGTGCGATGCTGCGGCAGATATGCCCCGATCATATCTGCCGTCGTTGTACCTCTCAGAGGTTGGATATCGCTCCCTCTCGGTGGTTGAGGCGGCGGATGAAACTGGAGAATCCATGGTGTATGAATACGCCGTCAAAGGGCGCATGCCATTGATCTGTAGCAGGTCTTCAACGGCACGTTGGAGTTGCGTAGTATCATCGCGCATAAGGCGCTTCCACCTATTATCAACTCACAATCAGCTTCATATTCTCCAAGTAACATAATGGCCCCCCTCATGATCTCTCTCCCTCCTCTTTTCCCTTATTCCATCGTTCCTCCTCTTCCATCTCTCTTCTGTACCTCTCTCTTCTGTACCTCTCTTTTCCTTGCCCGACGATGGGTGATGATGATGGATGACGTACTCTACATCTTCATCCAGGATAGTCTGCAGACTCCTATTGACGACACATTCCAATTTCATTTTCTTGCATCTCACACAAGTTGATTCTCCCTCCTCGAAATCGCAGCGAATTTTCTGTTTCTTGCAGGCGGCGCAAGCCCTGACCTTTCGAGATATCGTTGGGACCCGCCCACTTCCATCCAGAATCGAAGGCAGAACATAACGACCGGGAGAACCGGAAGATGGTCTACCACTCTTGCGAGAGGGCCAATCGGCTCCAGAGCTGCCAGAATCATCAAAGCTCCTCTTGATCCCGCCAGGTTGAGGACTGTCTGCCATTCTCTTAGATGGTATGGTGGGTGGTTGATGAGTTAATTATCGGTTTGAAGTGGCGATCGCGGGGGAAAGATTGCTGACAAGAAGGATAGTATGAAAAAAAAAAAGGTTTGGCTCTAGTGGAATATCGTTGATCTCTGTGAACGAGGAAATGAAAAACGAAGCAATTGAATGAGGACGAAAGCGCTTGTTCTCTTGGTAAACGCGTTGCAGTTCCCGTGGAATGTGGGGAAGGCGGGAGGGGTTGAATGGGATTACGGTTCAAGCGGAGCTTGACGTAGAGGATAAGGGCGGATCGCTTGAAGATGAAAATGTGAAGGCGGAAGGCATGCGGGGAGACAAGTGGTGTCTATAAAGCTTTTCACTTTAGGAGAGTGTTTAGGTAGTGCCGGCATTCATTGTGAAGCTCCAAAATTGGAAAGGTTAGCTTTGGGAGGAGGGTGTGTAGGGAGGAGGAAGGCAACGGGCGAAGGAAGGGGGGGGGTCCGAATGCGTGATGATACTGGTAGAGTAGGGTAGGCGCAGGTGTAGTGGTCACTGGGGGTGCTTTGGTCCTCCTTCTCTGAATATTCCTCCATCCTTCTATGCCGCAACCCATGTATGGCCAACCGGAGAAACTAGCATCCTGGTTCTTTAGCGAACTCACATACATCCCCGCCCCGGGGGTTACAGCAAGCCCTCTCCCATCCCGTTTTGCTCGCGGAAACTCGGCCTTCCTGACCCACCCCGAACCGGCTCACATTGCCGCTGCATCGAGCACACGTCCTTGTGCTTCGTAAACACCTCGAACTTGTAGCAATGGAACAGCAGCAGCCACAAGCTGTCAGAAATCTGTATGGGAAAGAATCACCCCTTCTCAACCATCCCACCAGGGATAATAGATATCGAGAGGGGAGGAAAGCAAAAAAAAAAAAAAAAAAAAAAGTAATTACGGAAAAGGGAAAACAACATGAGAAAGGCGAGGAGGAAAAAAAAGAAACTACAAAATCATACCAGGAGGGGGGCAAAGAAGAAAAAAGAAATAAAAAAGTAGGAATAAAAAAGCCTGATGGATTAGCAGCAAGGATCAACTGTTTAACGGCAAGACCCGGTACCCTCACCCATGGTGATAACAAATATGCTACGAGTTGGACCAGAGAGAAAAAGAGGAAAGGAGGGAGGGAAAAAAGAAAGAAAGCAAAGAAAAAGAAAAGAAAAGAAAACGGTTTCTCCTTTAGCCGCAACCCGCCCTCCTTGACCCATGCAGCATCAATGATGCCTACTCTCCCCTCTCTCTTGCTTTCCCTTTCCTTACACGCTCATACACTCTCTAGCAAGGGACGGTAGTACCGTTCATACGTCTTCTTCCCTACAAATTCATGGGCTGCCTACCAGGTTCAGGGCCCTCCCCAAAATTTTACCCTATTGATGGGGGAGTCGTGTTCTGCGAAGGCTGATAGAAGGGCCTAACTTACGGCGTTACTACTTTTATACACTCTCCGCAGCAGTTCTTGCGGTGCTGTGCGAGTTCGTACGTGCTCCTGCTGCAGTACATCATACGGAAGCCCCATTCGAATATGATAGGGTAGAGCTGTCTATGTGCACGGTACCGTACCACAAACTCTAGGCTATGATACCCATTCTGCGATCTTCCAGCACTCTATTTTCTACAATGCGGTGCAAATTGTGTTTATCATATTTCGCGTTTATGCAGTTACCCGTATCGGGATCCTGTCTCTTCTCACATCTACACATTGGCATCAGGCAAGAGCTGGCCCTGACTCTAGCGTAGTGTACGCTTTTGAGCTGATGATACCCTGGAAACCATCCCTAATGAGCCAGGGCCGGGGTAGGGTCATGGTCAGGGCAGGGTCTGTTTCTGCACCTTTCTCCACAACCGTCCGTCGTGCCCTGGAGCGAATGTGAATGATTGAGCGCCAATCTCTGTGCTTCATCCGGTTTTCATTATTGCAGCAATTATCACCATCGCTATTTACTCGACGGCTCCAACCCTTCCGCTTCTTTTTCGAACCCTAATGCTTCTTCCTTGCTCGTTTCCTAACTACCGTATCAAACCCTCTCTCCCAGCCTCAATAGGAATAAATAGGGAAAGGCAGGAAATGGCAACAACACGTAAATTAATAATATTATCATACATCCCTCGCACACCACGACAACCACCGCACACTCACACACTCATTCACACACTCATCCATTCACTCATTCACTCATTCATTCACCCATTCACTCGCCCGCCCACCCAACCCCCCCCCCCCTCCGTGAAGAAAGTGAAAAGCCCCAAAATAATAATAATACAGCCACTTCCCCGGTATTTATAGGTTTATAGGTGTGAGGGCTTTCTACGCTCCGAACATGCACAACTAACGTGCGGTAGTACGTACGCTAGGCGTTCTTGTTTCACGATGACCGTTTTCTTCTAGAAAGGGAGAAATCCGAAACCAACCTGAGCCGTTGGATCCGGGTCCCTTTTGGGGTAGGAAGCGCAAGTGCTCCCTCCGTACTCCCGCGGTAGGCAGGATCAAAGGAGAAATAATGATACCACCTCCCTACAGGAAGAATACGGTATGGGAAGAGAGCGATGAAAGTCATGATCTATTATTCCGCCATTGTCTTGCCTTGGGCTCTAGTCGCTGTTCCGTCATCCGAGCACGCATCTTTCACGTTCCGACGAACTATCGCTTTAGCATGGTTCGGATGTTGTGGAAGATATTCGCTCCCGAGACAAATGTGATGGTGGTGATGGTGACAACAATACTGTGCAACCGTTGAAGATCCTTTACTCCAGTGGAGGAAGAATATGGGCTTTGCTTAATGACTTATCTGTAATACCGTACTTGCTGTTGTGCCTTGCCTAACTGTTCGGCTTTGGGCAGTAGCTTTCTTGTATCATATCATTGCCATTATGCTTCCACGATGCACCAGTATTAATCGCCTTAAATTAGACCACACTCCATGGGAGTTGTAGCGCCATATCTCTCTCTCCCACACCAAAGGTTGAAAACATGGGCGCAGTATTACCAGCAAAAAATTAACACACCTCACCTCAACAACCATTGATAATAATAATGAGGAGAGAAAGGGCAAAAAGGCTCAGGTTCGGTTTGGAGAATCCCCTTCGGGTTTCTCCCCCGACAGATGTTCTTTTTTTGTTTTTTTTCCTCTTTCCTTCTGACCGTCTAGCTTTTTTTATCATACTTCCCTCGTTCGCTTCAACCCCCCATCGGTTGTGTTGCTCTCTCCTTCCCCCCCCCCCCCACCTCTCTCCTTCCCAAGCTCTCGAGCCTCCTACCACGCTACGCTCACCACGCCATGCTACTGCCACACAACGCTCGACCCCCTCCTAGCGTGCGGTAGATCTGACATTGAAAAATGGGGGAATCGACAGCCACAGATTCGGCTACAGTTTACTTGTAAGAGTGTTCAGATAGAGGGACTAGCGCCGATAGGATCAAAGTGATGCATTTACAAGGCTCGAGACTCTTGCTTGATTGTGCATTTTTTTTGTTTAGGGGGGGGTGGGGAGGCGGTTGGAGGGGTTGACCGACGGATAGTCCGAATCGTTTTTTTCTCACTACCGCGACGGCAGGTCGGTAATAGGGAAAGCGGGGTGACGGGTATAATATATATTTTTTTTTCCAATGTTTACTCCGCAGTAATATATCCTCTCTCTCTCTCTCTCTCTTTCTACCACTACGGTATCGGTGCTCGCGCGACCGTGTTGAAACCGGACACCCTCATATCGTAGTGATCGCTGGGCCGATAAATTGATATCTCCGGCGCCAAGTTGAGTGATGCGATACTCACTATAATATTAAAATAATATTATACAGGTAATAGTCCATCGCAGAAAAATGGGTTGTGGCACACGGGGCCAAACAGGCACTTGTGAGGACTTTTGAAGCTCGTCCCGAGGCTGTGATTTATAAAAAAGTGCCAAGCACTTTCATGAGGGGGACTTCAAAGGGTGATATACTTCATAATGGAAACAGTAATTTCAATTGTTCGATTTCGGGTTATATTGATGCCATATGCGTTGGTCCGCGACGGGGCCACGGTAGCAGAACTCTTCTTTCTTCATCGTACTGTACAAGTAAGTGATTGTCAATTGTGTTGCCCTGCATGGGGGCTCGTTATTGGTCAGGCGATGACTAGAGTACTATACTCGAGTACAAACAAGTACTAGTACAAAGGTACTCGCGTGTGAGGGCGGCCGACTTCAACTCGACCGGGGGAGCAGACCAGAATTACCCAAACACTACAACCGCGCTAAGACTGCGCTATAATTTTTAAAGCACCTTGCAAAATTCGGGGTACTTGCTGCACAACTACTGTAATGATTCTAATACCCGTAACAGTGCGTGTCCTGCAGTTACCTTAGCTCACCTTAAATTTGAGCCGGTTCCTTTTCACACACACACAAGCACATCCTGCCCGTCATTATTTGGAGGATGGTAGGATGCGCCATATCGTGACAGCCATGATTAAGATCTCAGATTCAGTCGTTTCCTTTATGCTACGAGTACTCGTACCTTTCACGTTCATTGTGGTGTTCAACGAGTACGGTAGGGTACTTTTTTTTTTTTTTTTTTTTTTTTTTTTGCTTTTCATTTCTACCCCCCCCCACTACTACTAACCGTACGAGTATTGTAGTAACTAACTAATCCTCCACACTTTTTTGGTTGCCAACCCCCAAAGGGACGACGGTGCACGAGCACACTTGCGATTTCTTTCCCCTCCCCCCCTTCTCCCCCTCATTCCAGAAATCTCGCTCGAGTTACCGTAGAGGGACGGATCTAGATGGTGGTAACACAAAGGCTTCTTTGGGGCTCACCCACCCACCACCCCACCTGAACACGGGAGGTACGAGTACCGTACTCGTACTAGTACATATATAATTCATTACAAGTAACTTGTACTAGTACGAGTAGAGTAGATTCGCAGTAATGTGGCAAAACGGTTGGAGCAAGGCTGGTGGCAAACCTGCCAAAAGCATGGTTCATCTCATAACTTTTGTACTATTAAGGCTCTTTTTTTTTTTCTTCCAGTTTTTTCATGTCTCAGGGAAAAATGTATGATTGGGCGCTTGCCCGTTTTCTCTCAACTCTTTTTTTATTTTTCCATTTCCCCTTTCTTTTCTTTTTCCATACAAAAAAAAAAAATCCATTTCGCCAATTTTTCTCTTTTCCACCCCCCACCAAACCAAACCACCACAAGCTTAAAACCTTTTTTCGGTTTCTTGTGTTTCCTGTTCCTTGAAAAAAAAAAAAAAAAAAAAACTGCACGGGGCAACCGCAACAATAGGCTTCGGCTTCCGAAAAAAAAAAAAAAAATTCCCTTTTTTGGGAAAAAGGGATGAACCGGAAAATCGATTTTCCACGATTTTGTAGAAAAAAAAGAAAGAAAGAAAGAGGAGAAAGGGAAGGAAAAGGTCAAGGATCTATAAATTTCCCCCCTTCGGGACAGTCGTACGTTTTGATCATAAATAGCTCAGGGGGGGGGGAGGGGAGGGTGCACAAGCACAACACAACGCGCACACTCATAACCTTTTGTACTCGTACCAGACGCCCCATTCGAAGCGGAGGAATCGAATGGAAGAAGCCCATTCGCTGGCTCAAGGCGTCGGACCCGATGACGTTTGTGGCGCCGAGTGATGATGCGTGATCACGATCGCGAAAACGAGAGGGGAGTTTTTTTAGTTGGTGAAAAGGAAAGTAGAAGAAGGGGAAAAAAAAGAAAAGAAAAAAGAAAGAATAGATATGATCTGATCTATCTTGCTTACTTCTACCGTACCAATTGTTCGCCTTCCCACCCCCGCCCCTGGTTAAGGGTTTTCGGTGCCCGTTCTTTAAACTCGAGTACCGTACGGTAGTAGTCTACGAGTTACAAGTACAAGTATCATACTCGAGTATCATATCATACTCAGGTATACACACCTCCGCGACGTGGAAGCCTGTTGCTGCATGTCACCCTTAGCTCTCTCTGGCCGTGCACTAACCCACCATTTCTTCCGCGCATTACCCCTACTCGAGGACTGTAACGGTTCGGTACGGGGGGGAAACGAGACAAGAATTGTGATAATAATACAGTAGTAATAATTATTGGGGAATGGACTAAAGTGCCGTGCTGTTTTCTTGCACCTGCCAGGGTCAAGTTGAACCTTCTCTATTTAGTTACAGTACCTGGATGCAGTAGATTATCAGACCGACAAGTGCGATAGAGAAAATATCATACTCGTACAGTACGAGTACTTCCGGCTCCATCCCCTCCAATACTTTTTTCTTTTTTCTTTTCTTTTTTTCTTTTTCGCCCAGAAGAAATTCAGGGTTCAGTGCATGTCTCTCTCCTCCATCTTCTGGAATGCGAGGATGAGTAGAGCCCCGCCTATTTCTCATCCGTGAAACCCGACCAGAGGCGAGAGGGAACGACATCGGACCCTACGGTACTGCATCATTACATTTCACTTTCTACCTTTCATCCGAAACACTGACTGGATGTGTGGTAAGCAACCGAGCACACATAACGACAGCATGTGGAGCGAGTACTCGTACCGAGGCTGTCATTTTCTGGAACCCGCCAATTACTGTGATATATGATCACATATCGGGTGTTGGCAAATTTGAGTATTTCTTTTTCGGTCCCGGCGAATGTGTGCACCATTTCAAAACGTCCCCGTTGGATGGTACTGTATCGAAGGGAACGCTGAACCGTACCCTACCGTACTCTGCAGTACGGTACGATTCCATCCAAAGTGCCACTCACTCAATACTATACGTGAAAATTACCTCCTCCTCTTCCACCACCACCACCACCGCAACCACAACCACAACCACAACCACAACCACAACCACCACCCCTTTCATCAACGAGCTTAATCTTAAGGTACGGGGTATATACCGTCCGATATACGGACCACCGTACAGTACCGCACCAACGTTGGGATGAATTGTGGTTGGCCGGATGGTCTTTCCCCTGGGTGCTTTGCTAAGGGTTTGTAATCCTTAGGTGTACCGTATGGTAAGGGAGAGCGCAGTAGTCTAACGGTTTTATTTCCCACGCGTCCGCTGGAAGGGAGGAATGAAGGAATGAAGGAAGGAATGCTCGCCGGTGGACGAAAACCCGCTTGCTGTGGCTACTGCTGGAACATGGGCCGTCCCCGCATCTGTGTGATGTGATGAGTTGCCCGTTACCGTAACGGTCGAATACAAACAAGCTTTAGCCCGCTGGCTGGCTAGCTGGCCTGTTCGCGTTTAGCCAGGGTTGCCCGGGGGTGCGGTGAGTATTTCTCAACCGCCCTTTTCTGGGGACATTCGAGGGCGATTCTGGGGTCAAGTGAGATCTCATGGGGACTTTTCGGGATCGGCTAATGATAAATTTCCCCAGGTGTTTTCTTTCCCTCTCTTGCTTCCATGAGAATGAGGTATTATTGTGTCTCTCAGTACGGTTGTTTCAACCTTGATTTTTTTTGTTTTAGCGTTTTTCACTAGCTCGGAAGCCGCGGTAGGCGTTCGGAGGTTTTGACTACCCCCCCCCCCCGCAAACATTAACACCCCCAGATATTTCTATCATATCATACCAATTTGCCCGCTTCCGCACAGAATCGAGCTCGGAATCAAGTGTTCTGGAGTTGGGGAGAGGGGCAGACAAGACCCCGAGAGCTGGTTGAGGCTAGTAAACGCTAAGGAAGAGGAAAAGAAAAAAGGCAGAAAAACCCCCCCTCGAAAATTTGCGATTCAAAGAACCGCAGCCTTATGAAGGATCACAATGATATTCAAGGCTAAACCGCGCTTTTTATTATTATTATTATTATTGTTATTTGAGAAGAAGAATCATAAGATGAATTTTTAATTTGTATTTTGTGATATCAAAAAATCGTATTCCTCCCCCCCCCAAGAACTTACCCTGTTCTCCTCCCTCGGAGGAGATAATTGTTGGGACCAAAGCCGTTAGCTGTATCTGCATGTGGAAGCAGGCAACATGACATCGTATCACCCAAGTCAAGTAGTAACGTAACTTAGCCCCAATTCCGACGGCAAATTAAGCGTTGCGCTAAGCAAGCTACTCGTTCATATGATACCGTACTTCGCAGTATGCTACTCTATTCTCCTCTGGGGAGGTCGCAGTTTTATGTACATACATACATAACTGTACTGTACTGTACCTGTACAACCCTAGGGCTGAATCCGGGGTATCCGTGCTGTTGCGAACGTTTTTTTTTCTTCTTTTCTTCTTCTTCTTCTTCTTCTTCTTCTTCTTCTTCTTCTTCTTCCCCTCTCCCAAAAAGTCGATGAGCGGGAAAAAAAGAAAAGAAAGAAAGGAAAAAAAAAAAGGTATGCGGTGTATGCATGCATGCAGAGATCCTCACAATCTTTCTTCTTCAACTGGATAATGTTTTACCCACCTCCAACCGCCAAAAATGGATGGTTTCCCCCCCCCCCCCCTCCCCCCTCAGGCCATGATGTGAACAAAGTCCCGTAATAATAATAATAACAATAATAATAATACAAGTAATAATAATAATAATGATATATATATAAAAAAAAACCTGTGTCACCGATTTGTGTGTGCGTTTTTCCGGTAAAGGGAAGAAGAAATGGACAGGCATTCCTTGTCCGGCAGAAGGAGGAGGACGGATTCGCTCGTAACTTGTAGATAGGATGTATCGTAAGTTGAGTGCGAATATAAGACCCCCCCCCCTCTTCGAGAGTGAGTGGGTGAGTGAAGATACGTTGCCGGAGGAGGAAGAAGACTCTTCCTCTCTCTCTCCCCACATGTAACGAAGTATAATCTATCAAATTGTTGAGTTTGTTAAATAAAATAAAAATTATCTTTTTCCCTCTCTTCGTTCCTTACAAAGTTCCCTCCCTTTTAGTCACGACCTATCACTCCCAAACCAGGATCCGAGCTCATGCGGGTGGTACTTGTAACTCGTTGCTTGTGTAAACAAAGTTCGGAGGACACAACATTATTCATGTTTGTTTCAGATGATTATCCGTCAAGACCGAGGTGGGGGGGGGGGGGTGGTACAAGCATTTCCCACCAAAAAGATCAAGTCAACCCACCCCTTCCTTCTTTTCCTTCCTTCCTTCCTTCCTTCCTTCCTCCCTTCCTTGATATCCCACTTCCTGGATGGACGCCGACGCCCCCTCCCCCCATGCACTTCCAACGGTCGTGAGTAAATGTAAATTGAAGCCGCACGGTGATAATGCAGTGCGTGCTAGGGAGGGCCTTCTGCAACCGGCCGAAGGTTGGGGAGGGGGGGGGGATGTTCGCCAGGATAACGGATCAGAAAATTTAGTCCAAGAAGAAGAAGATGGTAGTAGTAGCATGATAGTAGTAATTGCAGTAGCAGAACCATGACAAATCGAACCATCTTTTTATTTTCATTTTTTTTTTCTTTTCCACCTTTTCTAGGACTGACTATGATACATCATTTTGCTGGGAAAACACGATACTCGATAGAGAAAGTGAATTTGTTCCCACCAGATAATTATAACACGAGGAAACCCTCCCCTCCCCCCGCCCGGTTCCTATTGTCTCACTTTGCCCAATAGACGTTTGACTGCCGATAGGCTATACTTTGTCGTTTACAGGATTAAGCTCTTTGGTGGCTGTGACTTCAGGGGCGGTTGATAGTGTGCGTGTGTGGGTAGGCCCAAAACGTACCACATACAGTAGGGAAACCTCTTTTGGGCTTGGGAAGGGGGAAGGGGAAGGGGAAAGGTACGAGTAGAGAAGTTGAAGGGAGCGACCTGTGATCCTGGCGGTTCCCCCCCCTCATTTGAGTAAAAAAAAAAATGTCAATGAACGGTTAATCTAGGTTTAACCAGTAAAAAAATAAAGATTTAAAAAAAAAAGTGATCCCAGTTTATGTCATTTTGCGAAATCAAAAAAAAAAAAAAAAAAAAAAAAAAAACATCTTCCACCTCCTGGCACTTTGTACTTTAGAATCGTTTCCAAATACCGAAGGGTTGAGTGTGTGTGTGTGGGTGCAGGGGGAGTATCATAAGTCGAGTTATGATACTCTAGTTCTATTTGCGGGGAATTCTTTCTTTCTTTTTTCTTCTTTTTTCCCTTCTTCATGGGAATTTATGGAACATTCCATATGAAATCTCCGGTACGAGAACTGTACGAGCACTGGAAAATATATCATTCTCACACCTTTTTGGACGGGAGATGCTTGGTGTGCAGTAAGTAAGTAAGTAAGTAACCCGTACGAGTACCGTACAGGTATGTGAACTAAAGTCATTATTTATTATAACTTGCATCCTACCAGGGTATGGGGGGGATGGGAAGGGTTTGAAAAGAAGATCATTTGGATTTGGATGTAAATGGTTGATCGGATTAATTAATTTACTTTTGTTAGAGTATCACACCCACTTTTCCTGTTTAAAAAAAAAAAAAAAAAAAAAAAAATATTATTATTACTTGTTAAAGGAGCATTTACCATGAAACAGAAGACAGCCTAGTTTTCAACCGCCTAGTTTTCTCCTACTTCTCTTTTTTTTTCTCTCTTTTTTCTTTTTTTTTCTTTTCGCCCCGCGAGCAAGGTCCATCGGAGCATCCTCGAGGGCTCGTCGTTGGAGAGAGAGAGAGAGAGGGGGAGGGAGAGACGGAGTAACCTAACCAAATATGTGGCCGAAGCGGGGGGGGAGGGAAATCTATCTATTATTTGCAACCATCCCCCCACCCATAAATCACCTCATTGTTGGAGAGCATCCATCAGCCGGTAAGGAAGAGCTCACTTTGGAAGTTGATATCCGGCTAGTTGGATAGAATGCCTCGGCTCTTTTACGAAAAAAGTTTCATGAGTTATACAGGAATTTGGATTTCCATAACGGTCCAATAGACGGGTAACTTGACATGTGGCTAAGGAAGCCTTTTTTCCTTCATATATAAACTGTATTTTGTGGCTTATAGCTCGAAGAGATTCCTAGCTAGTGTCGTAGGGGGGAAAAAAACTATTCTCCGAACCGTTATCACACAAGCCGGAATGCTCGGAGTATGTGTTTTGGTCTAGTGGGAATCGACAGATACTGGAGGAGGAGAAAGCAATCCAAGAGCTCCTCAAGAAGCCCTTCTTCCGAACCATTCCAAACACAGATGTCTCTCTCCAAGACCGGTATCCAAGACTTTAAGGCTTGTGACCAGCGGTTGTAATGCTAGCGCTCCCTCCTCCCTCCCTCCCTCCCTCCCTGGGAGCTTCTATAGTATAGTATCATAGGTGGGTGAGGAGGGGAGGGGTGCGGGGAAGGCGAAAATGGTGGGAGGGAAGGGTTATTTGGATTGAATTAGCTTTTCATCATACAAGTAAAACCCCTCGGAACACTTTGCCACCTTAGCCCTGACGTTTCGTATCCCCCTTGCAAAAGGAAAAAAAGAGAGGGGGATAATAATACTTGCGCAAGCATAACAATAAGGAGTAAAGTATTTATTCATTTTTTAATCCCTTCTTGCATTTAAACATTTTAGCAATGTATAGCAGTAACACCGCATCCCCGGCGGCGGGGGACCCTACCATGTCGGAAGGCAGTGGTTTCATTTGATTCAGCTGTCTTTTTTTTTTTTTTCCTACCTCGTCTACTTGATACATTGCGATCCACGTTTTTTTACTCGTGCAACCTTATACTTGTACTTGTATACTTGTACTTGTACTAGTGCACTCAGCAACAAGGAGGGGGGGTGAAAAAGTCATTATCTGGGGGGACTCTTTAATTAGTTCTCTCTCTTTTTTTTTTTTGAATAGAAATGTGCTTCACTAGACCATTGGTGGATTATCCCATCCTCCGGCGGTCATTGTCTCAGCTAACGCCGACGCACGCCCATTGGGCAAGGTCCGGGCATGAAGATGATGAGATTTTTATGAAAATCTTATATCCTAGGTTTTTTTTTTCTTTTACCAAATAACACTAACTACCGCGCAACCTATCGCGTAGCTAAGCTTATTGGCCTCGAACGCAATGTTCACCCTGCCCCCCCCCCCGGCATCCTACTATCTTACCTATCATATCATCCTTCTTTCCTCTTCTCATAATAGGCGTCAACCGAGTGATTACCTGTGAAAAGCGTTTTTCGTTCAAAGATGGGCTCGGATGGAATCTTCCCCTAAATGGTGAGCATGATTATTATTATTATTTCCCCGGAAACGCTCAGGGACTAGGCCCGCCGCCAGTGTGTGTGTGTGTGTCTGATAGATACTCGTAGAAGGAGGGGGGGGGGAGGGGGAATTCTCGCTCTCCGGCTTTCGGACGGGCTCCATGAAAAACAACTACCGTAGGCTATTAAGAAAGAGAGAGAGAGAGAGAGAGCCCTTTTGTTGGCGCTTGGATATTCTTGGCCCCTCAAAATCTTTCCCGGCGTGCTGGTACAAGTAAGTAGTGTATTGTTCACAATCTCGAGGGAGGGGACGGCAGATAATTGGAGGAGGGGATAGAGAGATGTAAGCAAAGTGTTAAAATTGATGTAGCTTGCTTTACCGAAATTGATATTTTGGTAACTTTCCCTTTTATTAAATTCGAAACTGCCAACTTTTATTCGCGGGGAACACGGATATGGGGTGTCAAGGCGGCATAATATCTGGTTGGTAACAAGAGAGAGAGAGGGAGAAAAAGCAAAATAAATCGATACATGGAACGATTTTTTCTTTCTTTTTTTCTTTCGTCTTCTTCCTTTTTGTCAGAATTTCCAATCAGATAGCCCTTTGAACAGCCTCGATCTCTTGGGCATTCTTTCTTTCTTTTTTCTTGGTAGGGAGGGGGTTCCTTCATCTGTGCTTAGAAGTACGGTACTAGTACAGTGAGTTAAGTCTGACTTTTGTCACGTCCTGCCGTTGTTGCTCCATCGGAGAATAATGTGTCACCAAGTGCGAACTAAGGTGGCTTGGGTGTTCACCCACGCATTACTGTAAGTTAAGCGAAGAGGCGCTGGGAACCTCGTCCCGTCAACTTCAACAACTCCACCAACCCTTTCCCCTCTGGGGGGATACCGGTACCGGTACTTTCGTGGGGCCGCGCAATCTCTCTCGAGTGATCACGTATGACCATGGCGATCGCCAGGGCGGCTGCTCGTTCCTCACCGCACGCTCAGACCTTCTGCTAGTCCTGAACTTCCGAAGGCCTTCGGAGGAATTATAGATCGCTCATCGCAGGATGTGTTCTAAATTGTCAAGTACAGCCCGAAAAAGAATATGACGGATCTTCCCATTCGTAAAAATACGCTAGACGAATCAGGGAGGGAGGCTAAGGGGAGCGAATAAGGGTCATCCCCGACAGCTTTGGCCACACAGGGCTCCTGCCTTACCGCAACCTATCATGTAGAGTTCCTTGGGGATTTTTTTTTGGGGGGTGTTCTAGGGTTAGAAGCGGGGGTGAAGAAGCAGCTGCTTATTTCAATGGCGACCAAAGAGTGAGAATGATGAGAGTGAGAGTGAGCCAAAATGGTCGGTCGGCTGCTTGATCTGCTTGTTGCAGGGGCTCAATCAGCAAGGCCCCTCCCCCTCACGCACGAATCCGAAGGGACCCAATTCGACCTGACAAAATCTCCGGTCAAATGAAAACTGGCGGCGGGATATGATAGCACCAGGGATATCACACTTTGTATGGCGCATCGGGCTTTGTGCTCCCTCACCGCCATAACATCCTCTGTTTCTGGGGATCGAGTCGGAGAATACAAATCACGTGTTGACCACCACCGAACGTTTCACAGCTGAACGCCGTAGACGGCCGAAATCTCTCAGGATAAGCGTGAACATTAACTATTTACTCTTTGTCTGCTCCAGAGCTCCGGTGTGCTGTTTTTCGGGAAAAAGTAAAAAAAATCTTGGGAATCTAAAAATCAAACACTCAGACCGTTATGGTTAAAGGCTAGGTGTGGTCATTAGTCGATACGGCAAACTTGTCGCACTTGAATAGTACAACGGCCGTTTTTCGGGAGGATTAGCTGGGCAATCGCAAGGAAGGAAAAAATCCCAATGCGATCTCAAGGAGACTACGGTACTGAATAAACCGAGCTCCTCACCTTATACTCGAGTAGTATAAAGCGTGTGTGTTAGGTACTGTAACTTAGGCTTATCGGGACATATCCGTGACTTTCGAGCCGGGCTTCCTACCGTAGTTTTATGGAAGCCATGGTTGTGTGATGGTGATCCAAGGCACCTGGATGGCAACTTGGTGAGGGGAGCTGGCTAAATCGCTAGCTCCCATCTATCGTTCTTGCAAAAGCATGATACTACAATTATGGTACTGTACCCCCGATAAAGTTAATCAATAGATAACTTGGGTTAGCCCGCTAAATGATCCCTACCTTGAGCGAGTACGAAAAATACTAGTACAAGTATCTCCCCTAACACTAGTACAGTACCCGTACCCTTTAGAGTTTGGTTGGGAGGAAATACCCCTGCTTAGACATCGCGTGGTGGGCGCTGTCAACATTTCAGCGGTGTCTCTTGTTCTTTTTTTCCTTTTTTTCTTCCCTTTCCTTTCTTATATTTTTCTTTCCTTTTTCTCGCTTCCATTTCTTTTTTTCATTTCTATTTTTCCTTTTCCTGTTCGCTCGCGCGTTGCATTCGAGGGGTTACAGCACCCGAGCACTTTGCGGTACCGTGCAAGCCGAAAGCCCAAAGAAAATTGCAGAGGGGAAGCCGGGTGCATCGGGATGTGGGGGTAGACTAAGGAAGATGAGGGGTGGAGGGAGGGAGGGTGGGGACGTGATGTCGGGCCCGAGCTCCATGATTATCACAAAATCTGATTGTGCGTGGAATTTCCGGAGGAACCCTGCGCCCGGGAACGTTAGCACTGTATCATACGTTTGCTCGAGTAACCAGCTGGCTGTTAGAATGTCTTGCAGATTCCGAAACGAATATTAAAAAGCGAGAACGAGATGTGCTGAAATTAGTAAGACATGCTTTTGAGATCTAAATCTGTCCGTCCTTTTTTAATGATATATCCCTTGCCTAACCCTAATACCGGTATCACAAATCCGACACATAACGTGCTAATGTTCTGAGGCACAGCATGCACCTCTAGACTGGAAGTCGGTTCAACCTAGGCGGAATAGGGAATCATATTTGGTCACTCGCCGGTGGCGCTCCAGACAGCTAGACTTACCAATGGAGGCATATTCTGCGGCTCCCCGGGATGGAATGCCCCGGGTGCCGTTAGGACGCGGTGCTGTGCTACTACGAGAAGACAAGGAATGACGAGGCGATGAAGGGTTATGGCATAGTATTGGCCCAACGCTCGATGTAACTGGGGAAGCCATGTGATAGTGTTCGGGTGCCTGTTCTTCCATAGAGCTCCTTCCACACCTCTTTCACCGCAGGGGTGACATGTCAGAACTTGTTGGCACGGATGCAGCCCAATGGCGCCCGGCAAGAGTTGTGGGAGAGTTTGGACAAAGGGTTCTGAAGACCTGCGTCGGTGTGCGGTGATCTCGTATCATGTTGGTGTGACTGCCGAAGCTCTAGAACAAGATATCGGGGTCCCGGATAGAATGATGCATATGCCGTCGTCTGAGTGGTGGATTGTGTGATTCAGGGTTTGGGAGTGGAGTGTGGGCGCAATGGGTTGATGGAATACCGTAGCTAAGGTGAAGAAGGCGAAAAGCTGGGTTCCGGGGAGGGACAGTATTGGAAATTTCGTACTTTTCTGGTCATTGAAGCAAGGTGAATGATGGGGAGGTCCACAAGTGGTGTGGCATCCTGTGCTCTTTCCCCGGGCTATGCACTTGGGCAAAACCAGAGCCTTACTACAGACTTTGGCAAACTAACCTAGGATTCGAAACCTCGCGATGCATACTTGGGCCCAGGATTTCCTGCATCGTTTTTAGGCAGGATTTGGGTGCGTGTGTGAGCCCACAATTGGCTTTTGGTCTCTTACCGACACATTCGGTCACATTTTGGCCCACGCACTTCTTCCCAGGGTGATTTTGAATTCCAAACTGCTTACTGAAAATGGCGACTGGCACGAGATGTTCTCGACCAGAGAGTTCCTCAAATATGGCGTCGTTAACCTGTACGATATTTGGGAGAGTCTGCACGTTTTTGAAATATATCGATTTGGGCGCAACAGCAATTACACAATTGGAGAAAGCTAAGGTCTAGATTATTTATTTCGGATTTCTCTAAAAACCACCGGTTTGTCAATCATTGAGCATGAGAATTTCTTTCTCCCTCTCAACGGGGGGGTAGGTACTGGGCCGGAGGAGAGCTCTGAGAAATTCTAGTACCGGCGACCTTCCAAAAGTCGATGGACTGTATGGGATGATTCTGCCGCTCTGCCGGGGTCACATGTGTTGCGCGCGGGGGTCTCTATTACCCATGTGAGTTCACTTCATCCATTCCCTTTAAAAGTTGAGATCAAGACAAAATATCATAGGACTAATTTAAAGGACAATCTATATTCTAGTGGACTATGACTAAATTTCAAAGAGTTATGCATTGGAAGAAATCATATGGAACTCGCCATCGCTGATCCGACACAACGGTCTTTACGCTCAAATGGCTCATGGCATTTGAGTTCAACCTACTTTATCTCCTTTCTCTATTACTAAAAGGAATTTCAGAGGAACTGGAAGCGCAGCCTACCCAATTCCTGAGCGCCCGATACCCCGACATCTGCTCGCCCCAACAACTAAAGGATCTTCTTAGTTGCTCAGGGTGGCCGATTGGCTGATGATACGCTCGGCGCAAAGGTTCTCTATGGCCTTCCATTCGGGAAGCAATCTCTGCGCGGTCTGTATCTCAACGCAGAAACCTTTGGTAAACCATCGGCTGACGTGTACCATAACTCACAGTCAAGATATTCCACCAACTTTAGGATACCACCAATGACGTTGGCGCTTGTAATAGACAGTCGGCACCTCTCGGCTTGTTTGGTCAATCAGGATTCAAACGATGGAGATTAACTGGGGTATCTGGGTTTGCAGCAATTTGCGGGAGAGAGCAAGTTTGTTAGAAGGCACGAGGAGCTATTTGGAGAGAGTGGCAATTATTCCACTGTGACACATTGAGAGAAATCTACATACCCTATTATGTCCGTGAATAGAAACGTCAGATAGATTACTTGGACGCATCAACTTTTACTCGTATTGGCCCCACATACCGGCCCGTGTTAAGATGACGTTGTTCATTCCATTCGCATACACCCTTTGGCGGCCAATCTGAGGCGGTTGTATATATCAAGAGGTGTCACGAGCCGTGGAAAATCCAGGAACATCCGCATGTGTACTACATCCAGTTACAGATGAAACCCCTGGAAGCTTCTCGCTTAAGTCAGCTCTAGAGTTTTGCGCTGTCATTACAGATCTCCATGGTTGGGGGCGAAGATGGGAGGGAATACTAGACCGGAAAAGCAAGGAAGCAATCCTCGGGAATGATAGTAACCAGCGGGAATGGTTTCGTGCGATCCGACACTCCCCACATCTTCCGCAGCATATTTTGCACGTGGGTGACGGCGAATAGCTGACCTGTAGCAAAAGCATTATATATTCGGTGCATTGTGAGGCTATAGGGGTGCTTCATTGGAGTTTCGTCGACCATTACCTCGGCGAGCCGTCCAGAAATGGGGTATATAGCCGCAATAACTTGATAGTGGTTTCTTCTTCTGGTGCGGTGGAGGCGCAGTCGGTTCATGCGCGGACGTCAAAAATTCCCTACATAGGTAAGGTGGCGCTGGAATTTTTCTCCCGGACATTCTGGAAGGGGTGCCGAACCGGGAACGCTGAAGGGCGCTCGTGGATTGGGGATTTGTAAGGCGACCCGTCAACCTTATCCGATTGAGCCACGACTTTTCCGATTCGAGTGAGAGCCGATGAGTTGCATCTTACACCCGTATCAGGAATTCGAAACAAGCCGGTGAGAGGTTACCCATGCCTCTTCTGCTATACCCCATTCACCGCTTGGAAGGGGAGGTCCAGATAAGAAGTGTTAGGGCAACGAGGTTGTACGGGTGTGGAACGCTCCTCTCGTTTTCTCTTAAGAATGCCCGCGTAATTTTAGTGGCTGTACCTTTCTTTATCGATACCGCACTGTCTGCTGTGACATGGAAAAGTGGGGAATCATAGTTGCAGCTGAACACAATGATGATACCGTCGCCGGCCCCTTAGAGGCAATAATATGATATCCCATTCGTGAGGAACTTCCCGAGCTTCCCGAACTTACGCGACGCCTCGTTATGGTCCCAACTTTAGAATCAGATCCCGGATCTGATTCCCACCTTTCAGCCCCCGCGTGATTTATGGATGGCCAAACACGTTCACAACTCCCACAAGTACTTGTACAGCCAACAGGCAGCCCACTCGCAGCCCGGAACTCCCGAGACACGGCGATCGCTTCAAAAGAAGAGCTCCTCACCGACAGTTGCTGTGCGATAAAGTGCCGAGGACCTCTACCGATCCCGGGTTCACCGGGGAATCCAGGGAACGCCTTATCCCTATCGGGTATTTTTTTTTCGTTTCTTATTTCGCGTCGGATGGGAAGGATTGGTTTGTCCGGATACTCTAGGATGCACAACCCCCGCCAAAAGGAAATGTCTGCCAACGCCGTGGCTTGATGAATATTATTTCGCGAAGTGGATATAGAGTGCCAGTGCTGGACAACAAGTGAAATTCATGCGTTTCTTGTCCTTCAGTTGAATATTACACGCATTCTGCGCGCCCCGGGGGGGTGCCCAGCCCTGTTTATGACGTTTGTATCGTACGGTATCATCTTGGAAGCGGTGAGGCGGTGGGACGCCCGCTATCGTACCGGTAATGCTTGAGGAGGTGTTCGGAATCTAGGAAGGGAAAAATAATGAGTGGAGACCGAAAAAAAGGGGGGGGGGTCGTGGCCTTCATGTGAAAAATTGTGGGATGTGGACAGCCGATCGAGGGCGTGAAAAAAAGTCTCATTGTCTAGAGATTGGGTTGGGCCGCCTTCAACAGAGCCTCAATAAAATCCTACGAGCTTGAACCCGGGAGCACAAGAATACACCTAAATTACCGGTAGCAGTCCGTGTCATAGAGATCGTAATCCAGTATTGTTTAAAATTACGGTATGGGTGTAAGGCACATACTGGTACTTGTTTGATTGGGTGCTGTTTCTTGTCAGGTTGAGTCGGGCGTGATGTGGTTTCTTCATAGCTCATAGCACTTTTGAGACAATAGTTCTCTACGGTATCATATGTAATCTAGTATAATACTCGTACAGTACTCGTACTGTAGACTACGGGCCTTTCTACTCGTAGTTTCTAATATGAACACCGAACAGAAACCAAGAGGCTTGCTCTTTTGCTCATGGGCCAGACTTCTCAACCACTCGTAATTTAGTTTTCGGCAGTTTTTCCCGTTCAATAATAAATCTTAATACTCGGAGCTGTCGCGGGGCCGATAGAATACAGTATCACCATCATGTGAGTCTGACAGGTAAAAGTGGCGTGTAGCAACCAGCCAATAAGGTATAAATTTGGTGTGTGCTCTCGTTGCAATTTGCTGCTTTAAAGCTGGGCCTGTCATCTCTCGGCCCCACTAACAGACCTAGAAGTCGGCGAAAACGCTGATTTGAATCAGTAGGGTACTGTACCGGTATTACATGACATTGTTGATTCCGTTTCTTGGGGCGATGATAACACTCGGCAATTATTGATGTCTCCACCTTTGTGCGATGGCGGCTTCATGGGGCCCCAGAACTTGGCGGGAAGTTCCGTGGTCTAACCTGACCACCCCCGGGTCCGTAATCCAAGTTCCGAAGGCCTCTACTGTACGAGTAGAACGGAATCTCGGTCGCCCGGCTACCCTCACGGCCGTGGACCCCTTGCTGTTGCACCGCCGATCGATGGCGATTCGCCTGTCCTCGATATTGCACACCTCTTTCCGAAATTGACCAACTTGGAACCCGAATATTGCCCTCAAGCCTTGTTGAATTTTCTTTTCTCACTCTATCGACGTGCGGATGGCGATCCAGTAAATCACTCAATGGAGCTGTTCTACTCCTTGGAATGGTTGTTGGGACCCCTTTTGCGTAGAAGTTGCCACACAAATACCGCGCTAGGGATGCTCCGGCACTATGGCACCCGATGTCTATCGCCATGCGGGGCCGGTGGAGCAGGGTTTAGTCCGTGGCCTGACGCGGCCCTGATGGGAGACTCTGTTTGAATCCGGGAATGAGTATCTGGAAATACGGATAGTGTTACACAACCGCCCTACCGGCAGAAACAACGGTGTCTCGTTTTTTGATACTTCATGCCGGATACGAGTATCTTGGGAACCATGCTAGGCTTTAGCCTCACTTATTCGTGAGGCTATGGGGCGGTGGTTGGGGTGGTTCATCCCACCTTCACCTTCAACATTAGACCTCAAACTCCGAGTGATACATGGAGTACCTGGACCGAAGATCTCAGCACGCGACCAGTATCCTCGATTCCTGGAAGGTCCATAAACTTGATAAGAGGAGTCTATCTTTGGGAGCTTCAAGCTGCAGAGAAACAAGCTTGGACTGCCCTGTGACCTAATGTTGCCGGGTACCCTAGCGTACATAGATCACGCCAATTAGGGATTGAAAGAGCACAACTTCGTAGCCTTTTAGATCTATTGCCGTAATAACTCGAATAATCGTACCATATGATATGTGTTACCTTATCTTCATTCTACTGTGAACCACCTAACCAAAGGTATCTTTTTACCGAATGGGAAACTCCCTCCAGCTCAGGGGCCCTCAAAAGAAAAATTCTCCAACCTACCGGTACCGGTATGTATCACAGTCCAAAATTTCCTCCTCTAGAAAAGGGGCGAAAAACACAAACACCTTCCGAGACACTGGAAAGGGGGGAACCACCGGAACTTACTAGGAGAGGCAACTCCAATGCTCTGGCGCAGGGTCCCATCATTCGAGTTCTTTCGGTAGCGCCACGGATTTTTGTCAACTTCATTTCGAGTGCTATCATGTGAAGCGGTTTATTTGGGGACCAAAAACCGGACCGAGCAACTGGATAATTGAATTCACGGGATAAGTGAACGAGATGAATTTTTTCCCCCCATATCAATTAATGACCCAGCCAACCTCCCTGATTCTCTATTCTAACTTGCCATGAAAAAAATATTCCTCTATTTCCGCAAATTATCTGTGTCAGCCGACCATCCCCGAAATCCGATTTCAGCTGATTATCAGTTGTATGGTCCCGTAGCACACCGCATCCGGTTTCCTTGCCTCCCTCGGTGGAGAAGGCTTTGGAACATTGAGTGCTGAGACACACGGGCCGACCCATCATGCAGGTCTTGTGATTTCACTTCTGTTGGGAGCGTGGGACTTTCCTCTTCCCATCCTTCCTAGTATCTGTCGTTTGTGACCGGGTGTGTTACAATTGTGAGATGCTTTGATAGATTAGATGAGATGGATGAGGGATACGGTGGCGTGACAGTGAGAATTATCTGTGATAACGTGCGGTGTAATTCTGAGCGCTGTTTCTTCGAGCATTGATTACAGCCTTTTAAAATATAGTGGAGTACTAAACTTGCTTATGATAGAAGAGCAATCAGCGGGAATGTCGCGCTTGGAACCGCGGGGAAGGAATGCCAGTGTGGAGCCATGTCATGTTCCGTGGCAGCTTTTAATTCAGTCGAGTGTCGAATTTCTCTGTACAGGAATGCCACATTTTCATGAGTTCCTGCATGTAGGCTGCACGGTGGGGTCACACAGAATATGGAGTGTTTTTGTGCGGGGCATTGTGGCTCCAGAAGAAGTAAGATCGATTGAAGGGAGCATAGGTTGAGAGATATATTATTGGCTTTTTTTATATCTTTTAGTGATGAATTTGTATGACTGATATGTTGACTATAGAAGCCGGGAGAAAGGAAAAGAGATTAGACAAGGAATTGAAGACCACCGAACATATTGATAGATGCTGTTCAGAAGGAGTCACAGAAGCAAGTGGAAAGCAGGAAGCAAGGGATAGAGGTTTCTGGTTGGCGGAAATGGTTAGCTGGGTATTTCCTTATGGGAGATTGCAGAGAATGGTTTCTTTTGTTTTGGTAAAGAGTTGCGGAGGGAGAAGACTCATGTGGCGATGAGGGGAATTTCATTTGTGCTTTCTATTGAGTTTAGTCTTTTCCACTGATGTGGGGTTTGCTGGGAGAGACGTCGTTTTTTCTTGCTTGGATCAATATCATTGAAGTTCACCATTTTTCCCTGCTGCGCACGAAAGTATTTCTAAGATGATGCCCAAAACATCCGCAGATACCTGGGGATAAGGACATTGATAGATGCCAATTCCCAGGATAGTGCATCCGGGAGTTCCCCAAAACTTGTGGGATAGAAGAATGATCAAGAGTGACGGGGAAAACGTAGGGGAATGCGGACCGGACGAGACCGCCATTTCTGGTCGGCCAGATCTGGTGTTGGAGGTGACAGTTTTCATCAATGACGAGCCCCGACGGAGTGAGACATACTCTCCTACTGCTGTGCTCTGGAGCGCAGGTTGCCATAGTTGACTGTTAGTTTGAGCTAGGTGCTGTAGTGGGCTGGGGATCCGCCGGGGACAATGGGGAATAGCAAGAAACTAGAATGAATGGCGGGTTTGAGTCAATGACTGGCTAGCTGTTTAAATGGAGCTTGCTAGGGACTCTTGTGTGGAGAAGAAATGAATAGAGTCTTCAACCTCTCTTTCGCTCCTATTCTGGTGCTCTGTCCCCTCAAACGAGGTTCAGAATGATGTCATATGCCTAATCACATAGTCAGAAAGGTTGGGGTAGGCGCACTTTTGCTACCGCGCTATCGGAACAATCGCTCACGGGTTGATATTCAAACTGGTAAATGCAGAAGGGAAATCCTGTTTGAGCTGTGGGAAGCACCTCTTGCGTTGGTGATGAATGTGAATATTTCCTTAAGAGCCGGGAGTGTCTGAAAGTTTCATTGCTCTGGACAATCGCAAGTTTTAGGAAAGGGTCCAAGGGTATATCTTTTCTTATTACCGGGGACGGCGGAGGAATGGAGATGAATGTGGGGTCCTATGGGGGCATCAAGATACCTCAACTGCGGCCGATATACGCTTGTGCCTTCCACATTTCTGACAGTACTGCCAAAGAGATCTTCCATCATTGGAAAAAAGCAACATTCTACTAGAACCGGTACAGCTCTGACTAAGGGTGTACGTGGTGCGTGGCGAAGGTTCCTATCTACGCATTGGAATGGTACGACAGCACTGGAATAGGTTTTACACTTTCGCCACTCGGATATGAGACTTTGCACCCGATCTCTCGTGGGGCTGGATATAGCAAACGTTCTGATCTTTCCATGGAGAAAGCATATGGTGGGAATATGGTCTTAGAATTTGGAAATCTGAGTACTTCAAATAAGTTAATGTTGAGCAGCTATTTACTGGGGTAATTCCTTAGATATTGGCACCTTTCCTGCCCTGACTGCTGGCGACCATTCTAGTACTTCTGGAAGCACCCGAGCGGCAAGTAGATGTAGCGAAGAATGTATCCAGGAACCATTAAAAGTCCCTTTCGGGCAGAGCACTGAGGGCGAGTTGAAAGTTAAAACCAGATAGTGCCAGGTGGCAGGATTTCCCTCCTTGGAGTAACGGACAGCAAATTATACCGTATGATAAGGTTCCGATCGGTTGAGCACTGCTAACCTTATGTTTAGGAATTGTCGCGGCCGGGGAAATCCATACAGTAAGAGAAGTTGTTAGAGATTCAGCCGCTAATAAGCAAACTATCTCCGCAGACGCCCAGCATGGAATTGAGACTTTAGAGTCTCTTACGCTTAAGCAAAGACTCAGACTAGTCGTATATTGTCAAAAGGTCTGGTACACGGGCCGGGGGTGTTCAGCCAGTTTAGCGGGCACAGGTTAACGGCTTAAGCGCTTTAATAGCGCTCAGTCGCCAGATCAACTGGGTTCAGTTCAGCTAGTAGAGTGACTTAATGCTTATTGTGGCTTACAACAATGTCAAGGGAAGTCTTGCCTAGCGGCAATGGTAATGGCGCTAGAAATGGGGGGGGGTGCGGTGCGGTGGCAATCACTGCCAGCCTAGACCCCACAAGAGCCTGATGGTTTTAACTTGCATTTTTCATATAAAGAGAGAAATCTCACGATGGATACTCAGTTGCAGACGGTTTACACCGAGCCGGCAAGGGCGAAGCACAGGATTTGCCGAAAGTTACTCTCCAAACCACTATATAAACAGGTCAGTACCGTTGATTTTAGTTTTCTTGTTGATAATACTGGTAAGATTCAGAACCCTGCCCCATGAGGCCGACGTGGCCGAGGAAGGCCCGGGGGTATGATACCTGGGACAACTGAGCTCATCATCTTAAGAAAAGCCCCAGAGACTTTAGAAACTAATTATTGAGCAATTAAGACAATTCAGACCGATTTCCCATCTCAGACTTTTAGTGAACGTGGACCAGGGTTTGCAGGCAGATATACAGTCAGACCGGGCAAAGCTCAAAGTGAAACCGACATGGGTTTTGCAGACCGGGCTTTATGGATGCCTGGTGGAGTCGGCTAGCTTTCTGCATATGCTATCTGATTAGTCAATATTTTGAAGATGCCAGCAGGTATATACGCAGGTATTCGCTTAGATCCCAGCAATATCTGAATATATCCTCCGCTGGATCAGCTCCGAGACACTAATAAAAGTAAAAGTAAAATATATATTCCCACCGTTTCCAAGTATTGAGAATAGCGTGGATGCTGGGTAATATCCTAGAGTATTGATAAATCACGCACACATTAACAAACATTATTCGGTTATGGCATCATGCTATTTTCCCTACCCCGTCAGTGTCAGTCCAAACTCAGAATATCCAACCATATTCCTTATAGGTTCTCCTCCACTACATCCTTCTCCGATCACTCTTCATAATCATTATTCCATCGCAAACAGTTTCTTCTCTGCTTGGTCCTGATCCCTAGGTTGGATACAAGTATCTAGGAGAGAGTGTAGGTGTATGGTATCGTATCATACACGACGAATATCCACCAAGTCGTGCATAGAGCGGTTATTTAATTTTTAGGGTATATGGAATAGTGATGAAGATAACCTATCAAATATAGGCGTAGAAGGTCTTGACGCGTATGTTCGTGTTCCACTCGATCCATGCCAATGCATACACATGCCCTAAAAGCTCCTCTAATTATCGCAATCATCCTAAATCACTCGGAAGCCTGGAGATATCTGTGTTGTAGTGTGGCAGTGGGTGTCAGGGGCTTCCTGATAACCTCAAACGAGGAGCAGTCTGGACTTATGCGAGGAGATGGAGTGGTTTGGAAGTCGTTTGGAGCGTTACAGATTGGAAAGGATGGAACCCCCAGATATGGTGGATATCTGCGAGGTTGGCTTTTGTGTAAATTTAGTATATATCATAGTTACCATCCACTTTCGTGATAGGTGGAAGAGAGAGAAAAAACAGTTATTCATTATCATCCTATTATACCCATTGTATCTAAAACTCTACATCAAAACTCTTCATTAAATTCTCTATTTACTTCGATTTGTGTGGTAATAAGCGCCGATATACTGGAAGAGAAGCGTAGTATTTTGGAAACCTGAACTCGGATGAACTTGAGTAACTCTTGGAGAAGAAGCAAAAGGGGAAGGCCTAATACTTGAACATATATAGGGAACATCAATGATCTCATCTATCAACAGATGAAACATGTTTCTTGTCTTCAGCCGTTAACACATCATTCACTCACACCAGGATACTCCTCGATCCCAAAGGGTATAAAGATACTCAACCTATACGACTTAGTTACCCAATAGTCAAGACCCAATGAACACAGCCATATTATGGAAAGGAATGCAACCCTATGTGGGGGGGTTGTAAGCGGGGGGTAAAGGGGAAGGGGTTTATGAACGGGGAGGACAATATAATATTATTCAAAAATTTGTAGTCCCTTCCAGATTCGCTCAACGCAGGCATGTGGCGGTGCTTGCCGCTCTCGGATACCCGCCCAATGAGAATTTCAAAGGTTCGGCTCAAGAACGGTGATACTCTCCGATCCCCTCTTCTCGTCCGACAACCCCACTCAACCATCGGTGTCTGTAGGAGAAGGGCAAAGCCGTTCAGGAGCCAATTGAAGTGATAATTCGACAATTGAGATAATTTTTCTCCTCTTCTCTCTCTTGCTTCTGTCTCTCTTTACATGATCCGTCTTCCCCTCCTACCCAGCTGTTTTTTAGGGGTCCGGCCCTACTTTTGCTCGGCACAAAGAGCTTCCTCTCCTCCTCTTCTGTCCCTTTGTCGGCTGTCAAACTTGTTTTCTAATATGGTCAAGCACTTCGGGGCCTGTACGAGACCTCGAGTTTTCAAATCTATGGGCTCTGCAATTACAAACATTATTGAACCAAAAACCTGTTTATTAAAGAGGAGGGAAAGAATAAGAAACAAGTTTTTTTTTACAATAAGGGTTGTGGTTGCGGGACCTGTAGAATTTGAAAATTTGAGCTGTGGTACAGGTTTTGACGTGCTTGAACCACCCAGAATGAAGGAGAAGACTTCCGGAATTGGAAAGGAGAAATTATTGGACTGTGGAAGGTTTATTAGAGTGTTGCAAAACTCTTGCCTCATAACATATCCGGGGGGAGACTCGGTCATACAAGAGTTCATCCAGCGGTTGCAGACGAGAAAGGTCCACCACGATCACCTCACAACAGGTCATCCTTCGCAAGTTAACAAGCGAGGAGGATTAGAGGAAGCTAGGAAACCTCTTGCTAAGGGGTTTCGACTAATATGGGGTGCTTTGGACCGAGGATATCTGGAGAATTTGTGGGGAAGTATGCCATCTAGAATTTGCCCAGTCAATTTCACCAAATGGTTGGTGTGCGTAGTAGTGATCATTTTTTTGAAATATTTTTACATATATAACTACTATGACACTTGTAGTTAATCTTCTCACTTATCATTATATAGTCTCTATACGGGGTTGGGGTGGGGAAGATATTGTTGCGGAGGCGAGTATGGGCGGACTTTTCATGTTTCGGAAATATTTTTGTCACCCTACTGTATTTAGCTGGGTTCTTTCCCACTATTAATCCATAGTATCTTACATACAGCCATGAATCTCTCCCCTGCAAATCAGTAAAATTGTTTCCACCTCAACCTTTCCACCATCTCTCTATAAAGGAGGTGGGCAACAGCAGACTTTACTAACTATACTGTCGTGAATGACTTCATTGCTTTCAGTTCCATCAACACAGAGAATGTGTGGTACACACAGACGTCTACTCGTATTATAGATAAGAGTACCATAGATCCAGCTTGGCTTTTCTTTAGCAGCATCCTCCTGTACACTATGCTGTTATACTTCCAAAACCTCGTGTCTGGGTCTCATTTCAAACCATCCCCTGATCTTAGCAGGTAGACTATCCAAAATGCGCTTGTCATAAGGAAATTTGATTTCTCAACACTTCCCGCAACCTGAACTCGGAACTCCTGTGTGGCAAAAGACACCATTACCATGCATGGGATTCAATACTTTGTGACATGATGCCGTTTTCCGGTGTCGCAACTTAACTTACAGCTGAAATTCATAATACGGTATTGGTTTTTTCACAATGCAGTAAAGTTCGGTACTATTCGAACACTAATGACTTAGGACATGGCAAGATCCTCCCTAATTGGTGAGGGGGACCATATGGACTCGCCGGTGAGGAATTTGAACACTAGAGTGGATGCCTACACTATAGAAGTGAATTAAAACAAAATGGTAATTATTAGAAGGAGATCACGGCCTGACTAAAGCGGATATTGAACAGCTCTGTGCGGCCTTCGATTCCTCATGACAAGTCGAGTTAGAATGAGTCATAAACTCGAGGAGCTCGCTAAGTACCTATGAATGGAGGTAGGGATATCGGGCGTCCGAGCCCCCACGAGCCGCTAAAAGAAGCGGGGGCTGTGGCAACGGTTGTTGAGACCGGTTTGGAGAAGTAAGTTGTTAAGGCGAATCTGGGTGGATTGGAGAAAATGTACGTGTGTAAGGTGGGATAGTTCGCTGAACCTTACTTCATGCGGGTGATTGCACCTAAGACAATTAATGTAGGGTTTGGCTTCATGGGGGAGTTTTTGGGGTTCTTACGGTACCAATGGATTAATTTCAGAGATAAGAAGGTCTTTGGGATATTGATTTTTCTCGATGGGCAGGATTGGAAATTGTGGACGACCTACCATCCTCACCTTTAAGCTCACACTGGGGAACAGTACCATATAAGAATGATCTTAATTAAACCGTGTGTGTAATTGGTTAAAGGACAGCCATTACATCGGCTTTTGCGCATGTTAGAAATACTTGCACTTTATGTTCCTTTTTCCATAATATCTGAACATCCCTCACGTCTATACTTTAGAGGGAAGGGGGAAAAAAGACCACAATAAACGTAAGTATGGTGGAATTTAGGCGGCACAGGATGATCTGGAGACCCTAGATTACAAACAGAAGCTGATGGATCCTGACGCGACTGCATGAGAAAATCCGTTCGGAGGTTCCGGCGGGTATGTGTCAGATTTGTGTATTCCTAACATGTATGGTTTCCTCGGACGGAAGGAAAAAGTTAAAGCTGATATTCTACGGCAGGAATCCAGTATCCCCGTCCAGTTCTCAAACCGTGAAGATGTCTTAATATCACTTAGGTGACAATACCAACTCCCTCAATATCAACTCTTTGGACACGGCTGTTACAGATAACTTTACTCGTGCCGATGACCAATCTAATACTCCAGCCTGTCTATCCCCACTAGAACCCAGGTTACGGCATCCGGAATTCAAGACCGCAAGGTCGACAATGTAGGCGAATGGTTCTTACAAGCAGAGGAATTTAGAAGCTGGCACGCCGGTAGTGAGGGCGGTGAATCCAATAACCTGGTTTGTATTGCCATAGAGATCTGGGGGTTGGCAAAAACTTTAAAACTTTCAACAAGGGTTACCGACAGCGGTCTGGACACGTAGTCAGATTGTACGCTAGACAATTTTGTGCAATATAGAGATCGTATTGGAATATTCTGGGCGGAGAAATATTCTCTCGAAGGAAAAATGTAGGAAACGAGAAAGAACAAAAGAACGATTGACCCAAACGCAGGTAAAGGAGGAGAGAGAGACAAATTGGATGACGAACGAAAACAACTAATAAAGGGAAAGCAGGCTGCCTCTTATCCTTCTCTGGATCATCGAGATCCTTTCCCGCGTACTTCAAGAGTATGCGGTGTGCTTCATCACGTTCAACTTCACCACCTCCCATTTTGCTGTTCCGGCCGAAGGTGGGAAGATTTGACCGAGGGTAAGTTCTTTCTGAGGGTATGAGTATGGCCGCGGATATGACAGTCCATGGACCCCTACATGATAGGGGTACCGTCATCAAAAAGGATTTGTCGCAAGTGTTGTCGAGAGTAATGTTTGATGTCGTTTGATGTGTACGATAAGACCAATTGTTGGTCAAACATAGAGGTGTGCTCAAGAGGTTGTATGTGTATTGAGGGCTAAGGTTTGCTTAGGCAGGATTGGCAGAACCCCCCGGTCTGCGTATTTAGGTCAGGGTTGTTGATTTGTGCCGGTGAGATGAAAATCAAGATGAACAACCTAAGAATTATGAATCTGATTAACTCTATTTTAATGAGCGGATATGTGGTGAGCAGCCAAAAATATCTCTGTTCAAGATAGATGACAAGGGAGAACAAGGAGAAAAAGGAGAAAAAGGGCAAGTGCTGATAAGCCATATATGTTAGCTCGTCAATGGTAGACGGATTGTGAGACCAGGCCAAAGGATAAAATGTGGCCGTCGTATGCCTTTACCTTTTCCTTTGCCCCCTAAAGCGAGCAGTCATCGATTAGAATGCTGGGAGACATGCTAGAATATGTTGTGAGTAGGAGGTGCCTTGGGAAATAGCACAAGGTTGTAGACACTAGAAGGTCATTGGTGGATGGGGCTAACACCTTGTAGATATTATGAAGATGCTACGGGCTACCTCCTCCTCAAAGCGCTCATTGATATGCATCGATGCTATGGACGAATGTGCAGCTAGATATTAGGCCATAATTTTTGGTTCCTTAAACGAGATCCTAGAAAGGTCTCCAGCTACTCAGATGTCCGCAGCTACTAGGCCACCTATTCAGGCTGAAATCGGGGATCCGCATTCTATAGGGTGCGGGATCTGTCCATCAATCCTGGGGGGCGGGATGATATCGTTGGATATCTTCGTAGCAGGGGAGCGAGGACGCAACCCCCGATGAGATGTGCGGTAATCTGGAAGCTGAGATCTTTAATAAAGTTCCTGGATATATTTCCGATAAATAAGCAGAAGCAACGGCGATGGGGAAGTTACGTCGAATTACCCACTTACAAATAGATTGATAGATTCCTACTGTCATAAGAAGTTGAATAATTGAACCTCGCGCTAGGATGTTGGAGTTGCCTTTGCTAGTAAGGTGCCGTATCATATCATACTTTTTTACCATTTTTGTCTTAAGCACGGGTTGAGGGAATCGGTTTTTTTTTTGCGGTTGTTTTCTCACCACTCTATCCAAGAGATGAAATTCTGGACGTCTTAGCGCGAGGTTAAATGATTCAATTTCTTACGGTAGCCCTGCGGAACACCGATGTGATCTTATCATACAAGAAATGACAATACAGGACATCGTAGGTGACAAAAGCACAACTCGAGGACAAATGGGTTGGAGTTCGGGAATGCCTAGGGTGCAACCCTGGATCGGATAGAGGGTTAGGGCGGAGATTAATCGAGAGTGGATATCTTAAGCCGAGTTGTCACTGAAGCCCGAAATTCGCCATGCTAACACCGTGGATAACTTCCACCTAGGTGAGGCCGCCCGAACCGAACCGCCCAATGCTGCATCAAAGGGTTTGATGAAATCTGAGACCAAGCTGATTCTGCATTTGGTGCTTACGTTTATTCACTCCCAACAATCTACGCACGTGCAATCTCCCTTCACACAAAAACCCATCACCGAGTCGCTACATCGAAGGAAAATCGACATCGCTTAAGGAATCCTCCGCATAATCAGGGACGCTGTTGAAACTCACAGTTTCTCGTGTTTGCTGACCTCGACTGAGAGTTTCACATCTTAGCACGCCTCGTGAAACCTAAATATTACCTTGATGCGAGTGACTTAAGGTAGGTATCTCCCCCGTCTAGAAAAGTAGGTATTAATAACTACCAGACCTCACCTCTCTGTTCCGGACGACTATTTAAGGTTAGTCATGCTTGTTGAGCTTCTTGGATGTCCAGTCGTCTGGATGCGTGGTGATGGCCACGCTCAGGTCATGCTAGGGTTTTGCTCGGGCTGATCATGCACGCTCACCCTTGATCATAATCTCCTACGCCATGTCGGGTTGTATAGATGGGGCTCTTACGCTGGGAAAATATACCACAACGTCTATATTTCCTGATCACTTCCGAACGCGTGGTCTGGGGCTGCCGCATCGGGGGAGAGACAGCAAGGATGCTGTCGGTCGATTAAAGGCAAACGGAAGACCTGCGATACAGAAGCAGTTAGAAATGAGTCCATTTATACATGCACAGGAAGCGGGGGGTACCCGGCACCTAGTCGGTTTTTTGGCTTAAAGGAATACAGATAATTGATGGCTGTCATAGTTGTCGAAACCAACCCAAGATTTAAGTTGGTTGATAGTTAGGGTATTCCACTCTCTGTTAACATACTCTTATGGAGGTGGAGAAAGGCTAATCACGGTCCTCTAGACTTGAGCATAAGCGACTATACTCAATCAGGATCTACCAATTTGATCGATCATTCGATAATGAGGTCCTCTCAATCAGATCATGCTCGGGCAGAACCCCCATGACCTGCTCGATCATGATCGAGCCCATCACTAGTGGCTGCTTAGTAAAGCAGCCATCCTGGATGGTTACTTTACCAGGGCATGGTTGGTTGATAGTCTTCGTCATTTTGGCCATTATCTCGAGATCATGAGCTAGAACTCTAGTATGCCAGTATGTCGAAATCTTTCAAACTTCCGACACAATTCTAACAAGCGGGCAGCCAATAAGCAGGAATCCTGTCGCATAATTGTTGGTAACTATGCTGTCATAACAAACACGGCCGACTTGGCAGGGACTCCATGTATCGACGGTGTGCGAAGAGACTATCCATCTGTGGTACTCGAGTCTGGATGGTCAGAGTCCGACACTCAATTGGCGAATGACAACCACCATTGGCTAGAGGGGACTGGTGGCGCGTCATTGTCGTGATTTTGTGTAAATCCTTTGCTCCAAATCGGAGCACAGAGGTCAAAGTCACTTTGTTCGTATGTCGGGCTATGCCAAATGGCCAACCCTGCCGGCATCCGTAGTTAAGGATATCAAGCTGACAGTATGACAGGTGATAGTGAACAACCTGGGCTTGCATCATCGGATAATATCTTCGAAAAGCTGCCGCTAGAAAGCGAAATTGATAGAGATTTGCGGGAATTCCGCAACCTTGCCTCTCAGCGAAGAACACAAATTCACCAGGAATGTCTTCTATTAGGTATTAAAGAACTTTCTGATCCTGCATTTGAGATCAAATTGCCATTCCGGTTTGTTTTCGATACCTCACTCAAGCGGCTCAGTTTTGAGCCCAGAGATGGTGAAAGTAATTGGGTGCACATGAGGCACAAGAAACTTGCAGAACTCCAGAATAAGTTGAAGGACGTCTATGAAAGTCCGCAGAATACCGGCTTCTGGCTCTATGGAACCCGAGGTTATGGAAAATCACACCTTCTGACAGCCCTTGTCTGTTATTTGTCTGCGGCAGGGGAAAGATTTTGTATACATTCCTGATTTCCGGGAGAGCGTTAAAGATCCGGTCCCTTATATTAAGGCTGAATGCTATTTGCTGAGAGGGGTAATAACTAGTGGGAGAGGATAACGGTTCTCGATACGATGGAAATGATATATCACTATTTCCAAAGTTTGTGGAATGTAATATTTGTTATTAGCCAGTTAAATGCAATGGTATGCTTGAGGGAGGACAATCCGCAGCTGAAGGAGCTAAAGGGACAAGTAGAGGTGTGATTGCAAAGGTACCGGATGAGACACAAGTGTATTCTGAGCAGTGTTCGCAAGCGGCCAGTCATTTAGAAAGAAATGGGCTAACTGGAGCCAGGATGATAACAAAGGACAGTGAAGCGAAAATGCGGTGACTAAATGCGCTGTGAAAACTCTGCACAACTAAAAGCAGGGAAGTTCACTAAGGTCGCTCTACAACTCGCTCTATTCAACGACTGTCTCTCTTCACGACTCCACAAAGACTCTCCAATTGCCTTCCGTGCTCCCATTGACTTCCGTGCTCCCGTGCTAACAAAAGAAATACAGGAACAAAGACTCCCGGCGGTCTATTACTCCCTTACCGCTCATATCCTTCTCCATCGGAAGCACTTTTCCAAGAGCCGACCTGGCTAGACTGTCGGCCGCAGCCCGGCATCCGGTCTCGTCTGACCCGACCTGGCAAGACTATAGATGTTGTAATTCTTGTTCGAAGTTGTACTTCTTGCTTGATTGGACCTCTACTGGGAGGGTATAGGGCTCTATTTTTCATACAGGAGAGCGCGCCACACTGATACATGACAAGTACTTGGCACAAGGGAAAAGAAAATCAACGACAACGATACTACACAACGTAGTAAAGAGAAAGGAAACGCGAGCGAGAAAACCAAAAATGTATCATGCTCGAGTATGTGTTGAAAATCCGGAAGTCGCCGGTATCTGCCCGGTTCTGGTTTCTCTTCTTTTATTTTTCCCCCCAAATCTGATTTCCTCTCTAATCCACTCCCAGGTTAATGTTGTGGATTACATTTTTCCTGATTTGTTGTCCTCAACCTGTACGCTCAGGTACTATGATACTTCTCTCAAAACTAGCTGCTGCAGTATGGTTGCCGCGACTGCAATATTTTGTTTTGTTTTCCTGCAGTGCTCCCTCACATAATCAAGCGAATAATATTGCTGGATGTTTGTGATAATCCTAGTTCTTCAATAAGACCACCCATTTACCCGGGAAATGTCGTTTCCACTGTGGGATCCCTCTGCCTTCAAACCGATAAATAGCCATCCAGCCAAGCGTTCCCCCCAACGTGGTGTAGAATTAGGTACTAGCCTTCATTCCACTCACGTGGCAACTATAAGACCTGTCTTGGCGTATAGTGCTTTCCGTGCGGAAAGAGTGCGATACTGAGCCTTGGTCATTTCTACTACGCATTTGTACTAGTTTTAGGTCAGTCTAATAGCAATCGGATCTACGAGAAATATGTATGAGCTTTGCCAAAAGCCTTATATTGAAACTAATTCTCAAAAGAGATCCCTGTTAGGCATAAAGAAAATGCACAGACCTCTCGGTAAGGTAACTGCGCACAGATCCTCATTTATCGAAGCCTAACATCCCCCTACGGCACTGCACTGGGGCCCGCACGTCCTTAGTGAGATTTCGAAGACTTGCGTCCCATGACTATAATGTCATCTCAATGAAGCCCGCTTCAAAACACCATATACGTCGCTGCCGTCAGTCCGACTGGAAGCTGTTTACAGGATATATAAGAGGGCACCTCTGGGTACCTCTGAGAACGCTCCGCGCTCCCTATTTTCCTGACCATAACTTTCTTACGCATTCTCAACACCATCGCGTCTGGTGTGACTCCTCACTTTTGCCCGCCTACCCCCCTCTTGCTTAGGCTTCAAGTCTCTGCCTCGTGCTCCAATGTCCGACATTGGTTCCGCCCACCCCTTTAGGGCGAGCTCAGCTCAGCCCCTCCACCCCGCGGTTTACGCGATCCCGGCCCTCCTACAGTCCCTACAACCTGTTCTTGGAGACGCCTTCTCCTCCGTCCCCCCTCTTATCTCGTTGGACCTTCGCGACCTCAGCGAAGGCGAAGCTGTTCTCATCCCTCTCCTGGTTGCCACCCTCAATGGACTCGCTACCACCAACGAACGGATCGACCTCCTCGCCACTAGAGTTCAGGGTTTGACTGACGGTGTCTCCGCTGCTCAGACCTCCTCGCTTTCATCCCTAGCCCCTATTGAGTCAGCTCTGCGTGACCTGTCAGAAAGGCTTTCCCATCCACTACCCCCACGTCAGCAGGCTCCGGCGCCTCCGGCTCCGCCCCCTACCCGTAAAGGGAAGGAAGTCCCTCCCCCGGTCCCACCACTCCAGTCCAACACGGCACAACTTCCAGCCATCCCACACCCCCAACAGGCCCCCTCCCGCACACCTCTTTATCAGGTTGGTGCGATTGTGGACGGGTACGACCTTGACACCCCGCGCTATGACACCATTACAGGTAAGAACTATGGCAATCCCGAAGCCTATGCGGTCAAATACCCCAACTCGTGGGAGGCCCGGACCTTCCGAGATTGCAAATACCCTTCCCTCTCTGAATGGACCCCTGGCAACATGGATCCAACCTACCTACGCCCTCATCGCTCATTCGCCCTGGCTGCCGCTGCTGGGGGCCGGAAGAAGTCCAAGGTGCCGAAACTGAAACCACCTTCTGCTGTGCAAGTCGCATCTGGCACCACGGCCCCTCCTGTTAAAGAGGCTCCCATCCTGCCACTAGCACAACGTCGTTTCTTCGCCCCTCGCTCGTCCCCTGCCCTCCACCCCGATGCCGAAAGAATTTCCACGACCCTCCCCGACATCGCTGCCTCGGTTCCCCGCGAAGCCAACTGCCCTCTGCCTCTCTCCTTGTCTGCCCGGGTCAACGACAGAGGCTCTGTCACACTCACCGTCCTCGACCCCTACACTCCTGCTACGTCCTACGTCCTGTACTATCAAGGTCTCTCCAATCGCCTCAACCAACTCTCTCCGGTAGGTGACAATGCCTACCTATTACCGAAGACGGGGCCGAAGGTCCCGTCGAGGATATATTTTCTTAGCAGTAAATCAGAAGGGCACGGTATGCTAATGAGCAAAAAATCTTTTTTGTTAGGGTTAGGAGTTAAGTAGATTTACTTTAGAGACAGGAGAGTAGGCACAGAAAAACAGGTCTAATCTACACAGTCAACACGACAACACTAGTAGGTTACAGCAAGACCCTCAACAGGAAAGTAGCAAGTAATAGGGTTAGGGTGAGGAGTTAAGTAGATTGAAGTTAGAGACAGGACCAGAGTCGCAGCCAGCACGAACACCAAAACCAGCGATAGCACTGCAGAGCAACACAAGACAACCAAGCAAAAATACCAGAAGTACAAGCCCGAATCCCAGCACTAGCAGAACCATCACTATAACAGTTCAGGAGGATGAGCACGAAGCCCTCACCAGGCACGAGAGCGTCAAGTAACAAGCAAGAGCATATTACTATCAGCACGAGAGGCAATGAACCAAGTTCAATACCAATTCAAGCGAGACACCAGTAAAACAATTGTTCCGCAGGTGGTAATCGCGATCAGTTGGACTAAATCCATACTGATAGTTATCGAGATCAAAGGTACAAGGCCCACAATGATGGCAATCGGGATCAAAGGTACAAGGCCCACAATGATGGCCAACCAAAATAGAACAAACAGAAAAAACACAGCATAGAGAAGTGCATAATATGAAATGTACGAGACAGAGTAGAAATGAGCAGAAGAACTGTAGCAAGAAACGGGTTACAATCATAAGTGAGTAAGAGAACAGTACTACACAAGAGTAATCAATCAAAAGATGAAAGAAATATAAGCGGTGGAAATAAAAAAGTAGTTCTTAGTAAAAGAATAACAGTTATGAAACTAACAAAATAGGAGAGTAAATAGTTGAAAGTTCAAAGAGCACTTAAATATGAAAATAAACAAGGCACAACATATTGGAAGAGAAAAGCGTTTTGTAAATGTTGTATGTGGGAAGTGAGTAGAGTGGAAGTTGCAGCAAAGTAAAGACCGAAAAAATCAAACGAGCAAAGTAGAAAGAGTTGAAATAAAGGAAAGCAAAGTAATAAGGAGAAACAAGTATGTTGAAGTAAGCCAGGTATAGTAAGTAGTATATTAATTGTTGCTCAGGATGACCGAGAACATAGTCTATGAGACATAGACTGTGTCCAGAAGTTGAGAAGTGTTCTTGCCTTGGTCCATAGTTGTTGGTTTAGTAGAAAGTCCATCATGGTATAGTTGATATCAGGACCAAGAATGGTAAGATCAAGGCGGTATATTTCCATCTCAGCACTGGTCAGAAGTTGATCAGGAAAGGGCATACACTGAGTATGACCCCTAGTAAATCTTCTACCACAGCAGCATTTCTTACCCCAACCAAAAATACCTCGTCTCCACGCTAGAAAGATTGATTGATCGGCTGGTGGTACTTGCAGCACAACATCGAAGTTGGAATGAGGAACCCGGTCACAAACAGAGGCAACTTTAAAGAGGATTGGTGGTTTAGGCCCAAACTCCAGAATACGATTATGCTTCCATTGCTGAAGCTTAACTAACATTTCTTGTCGAAATTGAGGCACTGGGTTGTGGGGTATATGGGATCGGACCTTATCGAAAAAGGCTGGTGGATTCAGGAACTGTAGTAGTAGACTACCACTAGTGGGGATATGGAGGAGAAAACGGGATGAGGGATACCAGCGGAGAAATTCCAGAATAGAACGCACTGGATTGTTGATATGGGATCCAAGGAGATGTAAATAAAAGCGAGTAAAGAGTTGACAGGAACGGTCGTTAAATGAAAGGAGTCCAAGAAGGTTACCGGTAAGATGATGGCGCTTTGCTCTTCCTCCAGCAATCCAATCCAAGCAGCTATGATATTGGGCGCGAAGAGTTTTCCACATATTGCTTTCTGGATCACGGAGGTAATGTGCATACATTAGGGGTAAGGAATACTCCAGAGTGGGTGACAAGATACTTTTGAAGGTGTTGTATCGGATTCGTGGAGCCCAAGTGTCAGAGTACCATTGCAGCCCATGTAAGACTTTCGTTACCCTTTGCTGTATTGTGGCCGCTTGACCTTCAAAATCGATACCTTGTCATGTGATGATAACTCCTAAATACTTGTAGGATTCTACCTTTGGAATGGTCTCATTTTGTAGGACTATTTGTGACCAGCTTGAAGGATGTCGGGGATGGCCTGTAAAAAGATGTCCACACTTGGAAATGTTAAACGTCATAGCGTGATTATGAGCCCAGTTGTCAGCAGTGGCGACAAGATCCTGTGCCTGGCTGGCAGTTGGAGCGATAATAACACCATCATCGGCAAAGAAAAGAGCTGATGGAGTATGCAGATTGGAGTTCTTATTGAGAACCACAAGTAGACTATTAATGAAGCGATTGAATAGGATTGGTGAGAGTGGAGAGCCTTGCAATATTCCACGGGTTCTTCTTTGTAATGGAGAGAGGCATCCATTAACAACAACGGAAAATTTCATATCCTTGTACATCAGCTGATATATCAGTTGTAGTACTAGTAGGTTCATTCCCTGCTGTTGTAACTCTTTGCGTAAATGCTGCCAACAAACTTTGTCAAATGCTGAAGCAAAGTCAAGAAAAATAACATGGGATCTATGGCCACTATGGATTTGATGATCGAGTGTGAGCACATTGGTGAGTGTCGAGTAGCCAGAGCGAAATCCCGCTTGGGTGGGGGAAAATGACATGTTACCAGAATGGGTAACAATGGGCAAAATAAGTGACTCGAATATTTTGCGGAAAGAGCAAACCAGACTGATTGGATGCGAGTTTTGTACCGTATGAGGCTTTGTAGTATCCTTAACTAGAGGATAAATTGTTGCTTCATTCCATCGACATGGAGTTTCACCAGTTTTCAAGCAGGCAAGAAACAGGTCGCACAGCAGTTTGGGAAATGTTGTATCAAGCAGGTGTTTAAGCATGATAATAGTAATACCATCGTGAGCACAAGAGGTGTTGGAGGACATTTTTCTTATTTGAAAAGTGACCTTTTCAGGTGTGAAAACATCAAGAAGGCCTGAGGAAAGCAAGACATCCACATCAGGACAGGATGATTGACCTGAATCTGATATAGTTGTAATCTCTGCAACAGCAGTGCGGGAGCCTTTGCAGTTTCCTGCATGAACATCATTGGATACTGCAATTGACAAGGGAGAAGTAGCGGTATCGATTTCGTTAAAAGTACGTCCGTAATAGTCTATGCAATCCTCCATCGGTGTAGTTGTATTTGATGAACTAGTTAAAGGACTGCGTGATGCTGAGGAGCGTTGAGCTCGTTTTAGGAGTTGGATACTTGATGTTAACTTCAGACTATGAGCCAGGTGATGGGCCGCAATGTCCTCCTTGCCTCGGCACTGTTCTGGTACATAGGTTCCCAAAACTGTATCACCTCTAGCTTGAATAATAGAGCAAAGCAGAAGATCCAATGAATTGATATCATAGGCTTCCATGCCTGCATACGAGTTGTACAGATGCTGCATCGATTTCCAAGCACTTTGGTAATCTTCCAACACTTGAGGCTGTTGTAGACGTTGTACCTGAAATCGTAGCGGGAATTGCTTGCCATAGACTTGGTGGTCAGGTGGTTTGTTGAGCTCTGAAGACTTGTCCCTCGGAGTATATTGGACATCGAGTAGATACTTTTGATCAGTGTGAAGAGAAATCTTTGACGTAGGAATTTGGGAAAGCTGAAGTTGAGCGAGGTATGCGGTATTGGCAAAAACGTGATCAGGGAGAGAATCGACAGTTTTGTGGCTGGTTATATTAGAGATATGAGCCATATGGTGCTTAACAGCCCATTCTTGAAAAAGAAGAGATCTTCGGAAAACGTTTCTTTGTAATTCCTTGCTGGTAATGAAACTATCGCAACGGAAACGAGTATTAAGATCACCGAGCAAAATATCTATGTTTCCCATTCGTTGAAGGTCATCCTTTAAAATCTGATCCGTCAAAGAATATGGTGGATAATAGACTGCAGTGAACTTCAGGAATGGAAGTGTAACAGTAATAGAATGTGAAGAAGATGAAGTATTCTGAATAACCGCTCTCAAATGTGGCTGTACAAGAAGGTAAATACCTCCATGTTGACGGCCATTATCAGGTCTATTTTGTTTAGATCGGTAAGAAACAGTGGACGAAAGTACAAGAGGGTGGGAAAGTCGTAATTCGTGATGCTGGTACCAATGCTCAGCAAGAAAAAGGAAATCGTAGGACTGTTCGAGGAGCCTTATGGCTTGTGTAAACTTCCCATCTGGAAGGGAGTTTACATTAATGTATCCAATTCGATACATTATTGGATAAATTGTTTCCGCGACGTTGGTTTCAATACCAACATTGGTTTCTTATTACTCTCCATATTTGTACCATTCCTATGGATCATATTAGTAGTATCCTAATATGTAGTCTGCAAGATTTAAAGAGGAATCATTCATACATTGCAATGCAATTGGCATCACTTGCATTGTAGTTTGGAATATGGTACTTGTTTACTCCACTGCTGATCCTGTATTTGCTTTTATGTTCAACTCCTGATAACTTAGTTGGATACTTGGAGTTCTGTCTCTCTTCCTCGGCTTGACGAATGGTGCTAGAGGGCTCAACTTTAATACCATCTCGTTGAAGTTGAGTTCGGAGTCGCGCTCCGATATCACGATTTTCTGCCCAACTCAGGATATTCTTTCGGGTTAACATTTGTGAGGTTGATGAAATTGATGATACCAGACGGTTGATAAGATTCGATCGTAGCACTTGATGCTTGGATTCTGGCGGTATCTTGTCTTTCCAATCGAAGCTTGCTGGATCAAGTGGATCGAAGTTTGAACAGATGCGAAAGTTAGAATGGTAAATAATACGATTCTCGAATTTCTGCAGGTGGTTCGAATCAACCAACACTTCCAAGACACGGTCCTCAATCCATGAAAGATTGCGAATATGGCGTAGCTGTATTGAGGTTGGTTTCTGAGCCAAGAGTCTCTTTACCTCCCCAATTGGAGAATGTGGTACTTTTGCTAAATAAATAGCAGCAGTGGCTACGACCTGTTTCGACCTAAGAAAGGAAGGGTTCATTTTCTTATTTTCTTTATCTCCTTGGATATCTGCTCTCAGAGCAATGTCTACAGCCCGTTCTGTATTGTCAAATTTTGGCATGCTAGTCTGGATTGGTGGCTTTTGCAAAATTGAACTATAGGTAATACAAGTATCGCTTAACATCTCTGTTGGAGAATGATTTTGTATATCAGTGAGGCCTGAATCTTCAGGTTGCATGATACTAAATGTGAAGTAAGAATTTGTCAGCACATTCGAAGCATGGTAGGCATCATACCATATGTCTGATTGACTATTACTTTGCCATATATTTGATGCAGAAACTGACGGAGCACTCTACAGTAACATATTAGTCAATCCATAAAGTACTTCATAATTACAAGCAATTTCCTTATAATTTGATCATGATTGAAATTTTACAACTTTACTACTTCTAGATGTGTAACGGATGCAGGAGATGTCATCATAGTTACACTTACCTCACTGTCTGAAACAACTGTTTTCTGTGCATGCTTTGCCTTGCTTTCCATCTTGGCTAAACGCTCACCAAGCTGCTTTACCTGAGATTGCAAATCCTCATGTAACTTGATTTCTCTTGTCAGACTTTGACTGAGTCTTTCAACAGTTTTCGCCATATCTTGTTTCATAGGTATCCCTATTTGATTATGTAAATATCCAGTTAGCTTCCTTTCCACTTTCCAGTACAAGTAATACGGATATATCATAAATATAGGTAGGGTAGAATGAAAGAAGTGATAAATGATATCAATATACCGGATAGGGGTAATGTGGGAAATGTTTCACCATCATCACTTAAGGATATAACTTCATGATCAGATTCCTAATAACCACAATTCAGATTAGTATGACTTTTAATGAAGAACTGTTATGCTATTCCAAAAGTTACCTCTGATACATCGCCCGTATGCTGAACTCGGCTATGCTTGATGGATTTCCAATTATCATTTTGGGACTTAAGAGAAACTTGTGATAAGGTTCGTTTAAGAGCTAAGGGTAAGATCTCTATGTCAATTGAAGTTACAGAATTTTATCCAAACTTTTTTGAAAATTCCACAAATATAGGTAACGGAAAATACGACAATGCTCAAGTAAAAGCACGTACCAGTTTGAGGTTCTCTAACAGTAATAGCTTTGTCAGACTCTATCTTTGCTTGGGACTCGCAAAGATTAATGAACTCGGTAACACCAATAGACCTGCGACAAGGACCTCCAGAGCGGCAAAGGAAACTGCGATAGCGACTCCCACTGCTGTCAGCTTTTTCTGCACAGTCCTTCTTGAACGTTCCACGTAGACGGTTCTGATATCGACAATTAGGGCAGGAGAGCTTCTTGTTCCATTCGGCATGCAAATCTTCAGCCACCAAACGCTTGCCATTTTCTGATCGAGGTAAAACCAGTGGCATCGTTGGTATGCTAGTTGAACTATAGTGAAATGAGGATGTAATTATTACTCACGATCCTATAATACACATGATCAGGGATATTCCTTTCCATACAAGTCTTTTGGTAAAAAAGTGGGGTCGGAATTGAATGAAGTAAAGTTAACCAGGTAGATATTATCAGTGATAAACTTACTTGTATGTGGAAAAGCTAGCAAAAGATATACCAATCCTTTAGATAAAAGATTAAAAGAATATTTGAATATAACTTCAAACCTGTAGCTGAGTTAGTATTTTGTAACTTCTAAAAGTGAAAAAACTTTAAAAAAAAAGAAATACGTATTTATTGAGAGGAGAAAAAGTACAAATAATATAATACTAATGAGTAGACTACAAAGATAAAACATAAAGAGAAGAATACGTTTAAGGCGTATACCTACAAAATGTAGTAAGTTAAGAAGTTAGAAGATTATTAGCTTTACTACAATTTAGCATGCTTTCTGAGGATTGTTCTATACTATTCAGGAATTAATCTTACCGGTACATCATTGACTGACTGTATGCTATGTACGATAGGGAAGAGACAGCGGGGCGGAGTCCCAGCTATAGTATCAGGTATGTATGTGAAGGTAGTACTAACTTGGTACCGGTACGTGAGAGGACTGGTATTGTTGAGTTCAGTGAGATTGTAATTATCTGTAGTATATAATAGATTACTATTAGTCTCAGAAATCACATGAATGTGATGTATGAAGAATATATAAGAAAAAGCCTGCCCCCACTTACCGATTTTCTTCCTAATCCTTAATTTTCCTCCATTCCATCAACTTCCCACAATCCTTCTACCGACTGCTGAGTAATCACACGTGACAGCAAGGTCAAACCGGCGGTTTGACCTTTTGATAGGTAGAATACCACAAAGATGTTGAGAGCTGTCCGCAAGTACTGACTAAAGTTTCCAGATTTCAGAACGTAACGGGCAATAATAAGGCTATGAAGTTACGGTATCATACCGTGAATTATCCTATACTTATCACTTGCTATAACTAGGTCAGTACTATATTGTGAGGATAGTTGCCGTAACGGGTAGGATACTAGCCTGACAAAAATACCGGAATAGGCTCTGGGTTAAAAGAAACGAAATTGATTTTGAGGTTGGTTTCGCCTTTAAGGCAACCTTCAGCTATATACCTATACGTGCGACGTAAGTATAACCTGACCAACACTGGCCATAACAGGTTGTGTCAAGGTCAAACCCAAGGTTTGACCTCTTTTAAAGCATGCTTACTAATAAAAACTAGAGTAAAAATTGCGGAGAAGTTGTGAGGTGGAAAATAGTGGTGAAGGAGGAAAGGCAAGAATAAGTGGGAACTGAGAGCTCTTTATACTTGTGAGATTCTGTCCTAGTTATTACTACGCAAGACAAGTATCAATATATTAATCAGACATGCCGGGTAGTGTACCTTAATTTTAATTAGCAAGTCATACAGCAATGCCGGCGGGCAGACCTCATCATGGCAGTCGGCGGAAGACATCCCCGCATGAAAGCCTTCAAATGCCTACTCGCCATACCTTACGCGATGGCAGTGTTTCACCAGTCGGATACTTCGATGGCCTTAACCAAAATCAAGCACAATGTTCAATGGAAATGCTACAACAGGAGTACCAGAAACACCTTTTAGAGTTTCAAGAAGGTATTATAATAAAAGCAACTTGATTATTATAAGTATTGTAATGAAAATAGATTCACTAATGAAATTTAATCATTATAGATAGCGGAATGAGAGACGCTCAATCTCCAGCGGCGGATAACGAGGACACGTTAGACTTGATGGAAGTAGGAGAGAGAGGTGTTGGCGTACGAAGTGAGGGAAAGGAGCAGATGCAGTTTCAACAAATACAAGTATTTTGGAGTAAGCGAAACTGGACAACAGCCTTCGAAAGGTACCATTTATATGATGGTAGCACAAGACTCGGACTTACGGAGTGGAACCGACTACTGAATTGGATTTGGTTAACTCTGTCCGATAAGCACATGTCAGAGCTACAATTCCTGTTACACAGATTCAGAACTACACAGCGGATGATTGGAGATATTACCCACTCACCAGTAACTGGATCACCACGCTCGACGTTTCAACAGGACTTGATCTGTGACTACCATCGGGTTGTCAGATCTCTCAGTACTCAAGATATTAGTGGTATTACACAAAGATTCTACCTAACAGATTTGTATCGTTCCCATGGTGCCTATGTCGATCAGTTTCGTAAATCCGGCCTAGTACTGCAAACTGCACGTCAACGAGTCAATAGCATGCTTATGAAAGTTTTCAATAACGAGTTGAATATTGAAGTTAATCTCCAAACGATCACGAATCAGTTAAAAGAAGGGAGGCATTGGAACGAGCTACTTTACTCTCGTGAGACACAGCACTTTGGATGTGGCATGCTCCTCCTACTTCCAATCTGTGACCATTCTGAGGTCGTCCGGAAATGCGCCGATCCTATTTGGTCCTTCCTTGTACAACAGCTACCTAACTTATCGCCACGTACAATTAATCTTACTACCGCAATACAACCAATCGTGCAAGCAATACAGAGAAAGGGTATTGGAAATGTGAACGTACCACTACTGGGATATGAGTTACGATCAGCAACGGTATTGCATGATGTCAGAACAAAAGAGTTCAATAACTGCCTTGCCAGTTATCCTGATCTGAATATCCGGAAAGCGATGAGTACCATTCGGCATCAAGGTCAAACCGAAGATCCTGATAGGATTCCCGCCTTGGTGGAGGACGAGTACTTGAGTAATCAAAAAAAGCGCAAATCTGAGAAAGGTGCCAAAATGTCTTCACCGCGACAAAAATTACAAAATGCTCCTATCCAAAGTAAGAAGAGGGAAGGTATGAATACCAATTTTCTGATAAAGAACACGGTATCCGGAATGCATTAAGCTCATCTGGGTTCATTGGATATAGTGGCACAGGATAGCTCCAATTTACACGACACGGTCAGCCAGATACGAACATCAAAAAATTTGTCGTCAACGCAGAAGCAAATTGAAGATATTACAAAACAGAATAGTATCAAGAGAAGGAAAATTGACTCTATTCAGGCAGCTCATGATCAGCAATTATCTGATCTTTCTCTAATGCCTCCACCAGCTCGAAATACTCATGAAATCCCTACGATGTCGAATGTTGCAACAGCTGTTAATGTATCTGACAATATTCAACAAGATACAAATTTTCGCAACAAACCTGCCAATTCTCATCATATATCAAGACGGGAGGAAAGCCGCATTATTGTCTCTAAATCACGTGGGAGCCTACCTTACCAACCTAATCCTCCACCCACTACGGTATCACAGCTCTTTCAGATACCTTCGTCAAATTTGATCTCGTCAATAACCTTACCACCAATCCAAGAATTTGTTCGTGCCAGTACAACCGGAATACCACTGTATACCAGTAACACAACCATATTTGCCAGTGATATACCAGCACCTGTTATAGAATGTGCATCCAATTTTGACTCATCTGGAGAACCTTCTTCCATTACCGAGTTGTCCCCATCACCTCAACCAGAACTATCCTCTGAAGATGAGAGGATTCTCCATGGTCTGCAAGAGAACTGCGATGATGCTATCACTTCATGTCTGACTTCTACTAATAATGATTCCAACAATAATCGGTAATATTTTTCCTCACAGCAGTTCAACATTATCTATTTTCAACTTACTGTCAAGATAACAAATTAGTTAACTAATAGTAATAGACATGAGGATGCCGAACGGGAGTGCAGAGTCACTGACCTGCAAGAAGCAGCATCTGAAATACAGCCAATTCAGATCACGGAAACTGCTACCACACAACTTGATATCGATACCAGTATTAGTAAAGGGCAACAAAGTCTTTATTCAACAGTTGAGGTTCCTCGATCTTTATCTCCCCTCTCACCTGTTGCTCAGTCCTCCATACCCTTGTTATCTTCCTCAGACTCAACCTTCGATCACGTACCAAGTAGCATACAATTGATTGACCAAGGAGTGGATTTCAATCAGGTCGATCTGGATGGACTACTAGCGGAGTTGACAGAAGATGAGGAGTTGGTTACAAATCTCTAGTCACTATACCCGACTAGTAGATATATTTTGTAAGTTAGAATATTATTTCTTTTTCTCTCTTCTGCTATGGCTTGCTACAGTCAATTATGTTTTCAATAGTTAAGTTAACAGCATACCCTAAATGATAAATGGTACCAATAAAGCTAAACTCTCTTGAATTTCCTTAGGGTACTACCTATATTAGGTGGTAAACACTTTCAACAGAAAGCAATTATTAATTTTGGTATTTTCGAGATAGCTTATTGGGTAAAAGCGATATGTTGATAGCAAATTGTATTGTACTTGTTGTAAAGTTTTCAAAATTGGGATTTGCCATTTTCCTTTACCATGCTTTTTAAATTCAAATTTTATTTCTTATGAAATCTATAATCTTACAAATATTTTCACAACCGATCAAAAGTTTTGATAGTTTTTGGAGGCCATTATTGATTATATGGATAAAGAATTTCAATTGTTTATGACATAGCGTGATAATAAAACTAAAGATCAAGACTAAAACAGAGAGAAATTGTAAACTTTTTCAGCTTAAGAAAAAGGTTAATCTCTCCTTATACTTTGAATAAATTAGTCAAGATGGTAGCACTATCGAATATCTCATACCATAGTACTAAATTAGGATAGGAAAAGAACTTTATATATTACGTACTTAAGGTGTAGTGCATAATGAAGTGGAAGACAGAACCCTACTGACTGTATGTTGTTTCTTACATACAGTGGTACACAATTCTAACTACCTACTTAGGTACAACTAAAACACAAGTTTCAAGTGAAAGTCTCGCAACAAAGATATCACGCAAACAAGTTGCTATGATTTGGTTATATTCCACCGTATCTTCCACCTCCTCTTGTGCAGTAGACAAACGAGTTCTGTTCAAGCTATAGCGAAGCGCGTAAAGCATGAGAAGTCCAATTTCCCTTTTAGTCAAAGGTTGCTTCGCATCTGTCGGATCTTGGGTAACCACATCAATGGTCCAGTGCTTGAAAATATGAAGTTGCTTCAAGTTCTTATCTCATGTTAGTATGATTATGTAAGTATCGTTTATTTGAGTTTATTGCTTACCGTCAGGGTTTGCTTTAACCAGACTGCATGATCTGGTGTAAAAATCCAGTTGAACAAGCAGGCAGACTTGGTGTCCAGAGAGCAAACGAGAAGATAATAGGTATCAACCGTTTCCACTGGGAGAACAACGTGGTGAACCTCGGTAAACATGTATTCAGACTTTAAAACACCTTGTAGTGCTAGTCGGAATGATTTGCTCCTTGAATCACCGAGGAGAGTAGTTGCTTCTGGTAGAGAAAGGGCCAGCCAGCCATAAATTGCACCGTTATCCCAGAGGCGTGAAAGGTACGAGATAACTGGTGGAGTAAGAGGCAAAGTGGAAAAGAGGCTGGCGAACTGAACTAAGGGAACAGTAATAGGATCAGTTCCAAAATCTGGACGTGAAACCATTGTAAGTGTGACAGGCTCCGGTGCAGTCGACGATAATACCCACGCGACAAGATTTAAGGCCCGGACTTTGGGAAACGGATAGGTGATTGTAGGGAAAGCATAGAGCGGAATCCGAAAGGTGTCAAAAAAGGTACCCCGAATTGCACCCTACAGGCTCACTGCCTGTCTTCCTTCCTCTACATTGTCATTGTAACAGGATGGCTAGGTCGGCTGGGCTTCCAAGGTACACACGGCTTGGTGGACGGGGTTCAAGACTGACAGGAGTGTAGATCGGGCAGGGACAAGGCCACGGACAAGACGGGGAACAGCATGGCCGATCGTACCGCGGACGGTAGGAGGCTTGCGGAACAAGGGTGACTGAACACGAGAGGACAGAATAACGAGAGGACTGGACCAAAGGGAGTGGTTGAATAGACTGACGTACAGGAAGAGATAACAGGTTGCGTGAAGAGGAAAGAGAAGGGGAAAGGAAGAAAAATATCTAAGAGGAGGAGAGAGAGGAGAAAAGTAACCCAACAGGTAGGAAAACAAGGAGGCATGATGTTGCCCTAACGGACACACGCATTCAGGGCAACAAGAGCCTGTTCATCACCAAACGTAAGTCTGACATCGGACTCGTGATATTGACCCCCTCTGGATAATAGGGAAAAGAATAAAAGAAAGCAACAGAAAAGAAATGCGAGAGTGAAAAGTAAGGAGAGGCAGAAGAGAAGGAAGAAAAGAAAGTAAAAGTACATGTACCGTGACAGTCATAGAGCAGCTCGCGGGACCCAGAAATGTAAAGCGCATTTCGGAAGATTTCCATGGCTCTCAAGTCCTCACCATGTCCAAGAAAAAGTCTGATAATTTCTTGAATTGAGTAGGCGGGGGATTTAGAGCCAAATAGCAGGTTGACAACAACTCCAGACATACTCTTGGAATAGGTACGCCACAAATCAATTGCCGCGAGTTGATTTCCCACGATATCGGAATGGTGACTAGACAAGTTGTTTTGCTTCACGAAGTTGACAATACCTTTTTCAAGGACAGCAAGAATAGGTATCCACACAATACCGCAGTTGGTCACCCACTCCCACAAGGCTTTACCATAGCCTATGTTGTCTTTCAGCCTCTGTAGCTTGCAGCCCAATGTGTTTTCCCCCCCTAGCGTTTGATAAAATTTCTCCCATTTCGTTCCCTTCAATTTCTGGAGGCCAATGTTGGGATCTTCTTGAATCATGTGGCGGGTAAACGCATACTCAAGGGTAAGGTGAAGAGTAATGTAGGACATGATTAGGCGTAGTCTGGCTTCAAGGGCCTAGTATTCATATCCTGTAACATACTGATGTGCCCGTAAAGCTATTTGAACAATTCCCGCTAACGCATCCTTGCCCGATGGAGGGCTACCACTCGCCAACATACCAGGAACTAGCATAGCCAATTTTGGGACAGATGCTTGTGGAGTCTTCTTATGTTGAGATACAACTGAAATTAACTGTAATGCCTCCAATATGGTATCTGGATGGGCCACAACTCCAGTCATCCTTTCGATATACTCATATGTCGACTGCTCTATCTCGAACTTGGTGTAGGGGGAACGATCTCGCCATGACTCAATCAAACACAGGTTGTGTTGACGAATATCCTTGAAGCTATCTTTGGCTTCTTCCGCATGCATATCGGCTAGAACAGATTCTGGGAGAGAGTCCCTCCTCTCAGATTCTCTCATCCTCTTCAACGGAATAGAGACATTTTCTCCAGGATCTTCAGCTGTCCGCTTTTGGGAGGAAGTGCTTACGTCACGCTTCACATGAGCATGACCTTTCGCAGCACTATTTTCTAGTTCATGTCAGCTACTACGAATTTCGTGCAGGTAAGGTACGTATCACATGACATTTATAAAGTGTATATGGACTGGGCTCTTGAGAACTTACCATCTCTATCGATCATTTCTACATCTCTAATACTTGCACCATCCCTCTGGATAGCAACTGCTTGCCTTATCTCTGGCATATGTTCTGTACCAGTTGCTCTAGACTCTGCAGAGTCGTTATTAACTTCTATATAGTATAATCAAAATTAGTTATAGTTTAAGCTATCTGTTATGAGCACACTCAGAAACGAATGCTTACCGATAGCCAAGGCATGAGAAGCTCCCTCAGACGGACTGATCTCTGGATTGTACTGCAAAGTCGGTGGACGGGTTGCAGCATCAACTAATTTGAAGCCATACTTTGAAACAATCTGTTCGGTAACCTGTGCAGACCAGCGTTGAAGAATGCCATCGACAAACAGTTGCGACTAAATTTCTTCTGTTTAGTAGATACTTGAAAGTCTTGCAACCTAGTATTACTTACCATCACGTCACCAGCAATAATATCCAGCTGCTCGTTTGCTAAGAAAGCTTTGAACTGTAGCAACACGTCTTCACTATTTCGAGAATTCTTGCATAAGAAGTATGCATAGGTATAAGAGGGAATCTAGAGGTAGATAGAAAAGGACATGGGATTATAGAAAGCATACCATGATTGATGCACACTTGAGTTCGTAACAAGGAGGAAGTATGATGTGAAGGGAAGGAAGATACCAGGGAGGATGATCCTGCTCAATAGGGGGGGACTACAAGATATTATATAGAACTTTTTGGAAGAGGGTTAAGATCAATAGTACTAGGGTCAAGAAGGTAAGGTAAATATGACAAGGCTTAATGAGTCAGGCAAGAGCGGACACAGCAAGGTCAGCGGCTATCTAGCAGGTATTTTGTAGCGCAAGGGTAAGGAAATGTGATATATACTACTTTGGAGGTCAAAGCCTAATATATTAATTAAATTGAAAGTGAACATAAAGGAAAAAGCAACATAGTAGTATAGATAACCTCCCTGGCCAGCGGGATATTGACCGTATGTTGACAGCTGGTTAGGCGGAGACAACCGGTATAGATTTACAGTTGTCTAGGCCAATCGGGATTCTTTTCGTGTAGACGGAGATTTGTCTAGCAAGGCTCGGAAGCAACTTGTTTCGTTTAAGACTACTAAGAGTGCAAGAAAGTAGGATAGAATCGTAAGAACAATATTATATTGTTAAGGTCTCTTCTCCGTTACTTGATAATGTCTAAAGCTTTGGGAGACACTTCGATATTTATATTCCGCGTCTGAGTGTTCGCGGGCTACATCTATCTAGCATACAAAATATGTACCTCTTAAAATCTAATGCGCAACGTCAAGTTCTCCATAATGGTGCGAACACCGGGAGACCCTGAAAACGATCACACCATCTTCAGTCATTACTATTTCTTGCCTGGGAGACATACTTGTCACCAGTAGTAATTATCCGATCCTCAGAGTCTATGAACCTGTAACCGAGTTCTCAAGTTGAACTCTGTTGGCTCCAATAGTTCTTTTCGTTACCAAGAGGATCAGTCTTAGTACGAGGCTGCATCTGTAGACATGCCGAAGTCGATGTTTTCTAGTTGTGATAACTCAACAACTAACTGATAGAATTCATTCTGATGACTCTCTTCTCATAGAGGAGAGGCCATTCTATTGAATAGTCTCATAATTCCTCGGTCGGCAACTCCTGATTGTTCTATGTAGAGGGGGTGGACCTTCGTGTTGTGTTGGTTGTAAATCCCGCAACTGCGGTACACCTCTTATCATAGTTGCAACACTCCTCGAAGCTCGCTGGCTTCTTTGGTAGTGTTTCCAGGAGCTCTAGACTCTTTCTAATCGTCGAAGGGTGGATGTGAATGCATTGGTTCGTTATCCCGAACCTTCTAACATTCATCTCATGACCTTGTGCGACAACGTCCCGTTACTTACGGCCTATGTTAAAGATGTCACATCTTTGAAGCCTAGTAACACCCTGAGTAGTTGACGGATTGACTTCGTTCCACTTCTCAGGTCTTGCCAGAGGTCCCCTCCTGTATATCCTGCGAACAGCTTTCGGTCGGACGGACGGCAGCGACGTATACGGTGTTATTCTGACAGCTTTAATTCTGTGACCATATAGTCACAGGACGCAACAAAGGTTGATGTGTATGATGACGCGCGGGCCCCGTAAGGGGGCCGGAGGGGGGTGTTGGAGACTAAGATTCTCGAACTCGGGTAAAGTTACCCTACCTAGGGTACTCCTAGGTTATCGGAATCGGGTACTCCTAACATGAGCTCCCTCCTCTAGGGCTTCACCTCGAATGCCCTTCGGTACAAAATTAAACATTAAATTTTTAAATATTAAATAATAAAATTTTTAAACATTAATCATCTAAGGACCCGATGAAAGCAGGGTAAAAAACTTTCCACGTTTGCTTGGCCACGGTAAGAAAACCTTATCTTCATCGTCCTTCCTCTGCCCGTCGTGGCATTTCCGGGTTATCGCGATGAAATTCCTCCACCAATTCTCTCGCATTGTCCATCCCCGTCGCAGGTTCCCAAGTGTTCTCATCTTCGGAACAGCCATGCCATTTAACGAAGTACCATAGCTCGCGCATCTGTTGATAGCGGCCACGGACTCTTTTCCTGTAAGAGCGTATTTCGCTTCTTACAATCTTTTCTATCTCCCATTGTAGGTCGCCTTCGATATCTTCGGGTTCCCTGGGAGGTTGTTGTCGGTCTACTCGTACCGACTCTCTGTAGGGTTCTAACAGAGAAACATGGAATACTGGGTGTATATTCCAACGATCCGATATATTGAGTTTGAATGCCCGGCTTCCTCGTTTTTCCAGAATCACGAAGGGTCCATAAAGTTTTGGGCTTAACTTTTTGGACTTCCGGGCGGGTGCGAATATTCTTTGCGTTTAACATTACTTTATCGCCGGGTTTGAACTCTGGTTGTTGCTTGGCCTTTCTATCATAATACTTGGCCATAGCTTCTCGTGTCTGTTCGAGTAATTGCCGTGCTTGCTCATGAATCGTTTTTATCCAGTTTGCGTAAAGGGTCGCTCCTGGATTATGCGCTTCACGCTCCTTCATCCATTCCTTTTGAGGATGGAACCCATAGTTTGCATAGAATGGGGTCATTCCGTGTGCATTGGTTGCCGAGTTGTTGTAAGCATGTTCGGCTAAGGGTAGGAGCTGATACCAGTCGTCCTGATCGTAATTGACAAAACTTCGTAAGTAACCTTCCAGCACTTGGTTGGTTCGTTCAGTTTGTCCGTCCGTTTGTGGATGGTATGCAGTTGACATCCTCCTTTTTATATCCAATGCTTTACACAATGATTCCCAAAATTCTCCTGCAAACTTCGGATCCATATCCGAGATAATCTCTGATGGTAAGCCGTGTAGCTTCCATATTTCCTTCGTGAAGGCGGTAGCGACATCTTTCGCAGTCGCTGTTCCCTCTAGTCTGATGAAATGGGCCATCTTGGTGAACCGATCAACCACTACCATTATTTGGGTACATCCTTGACTTTGCGGTAACTGCGTTATAAAGTCCACGGATATGGATGCCCAAGCTGCATATGGTATTGATAGTGGTTCAAGTAGACCAAACTTCGCGTGACGTGGTGACTTGTTGTGTTGACAGTCGTCACATGACCGTACATAATCGTTTACCCAATTTGCCAAGCCTTTCCAATAAAAGTCTCGCATGATGATTTCGAGAGTTTTTTCTTGTCCGAAGTGTCCTGCAATTTTTGCGTCGTGATACCCTTCGGCTATTGTAGTATAAAGGCCTTGGTTGATTGGTACGAATAGTCTTTGCTTATAGTAAAGCAAGTCATCGGTTAGGGTCCAATCCTTTGGAAAAGGTTTGTTGTTGTCTCGGAGTTTTTCCAACTCTTTTCTTCGCTTCAGCCATTCCTTATCACCCGGGATGGCCTTTTGAATCTGCTCCAGAAATTCGGGATTGAATTTCTTTAATTCTTTCCGGGGTAGTATGGTACTAGTCATGAGGGTTCGTTCGGGTATTTCGGATATGTCATACCAGTGTTTATTCTGATCCTTTGACGCAAGGAGCTGGCTGACTACTGGTTCAATCTCTTGGATAGTCATAGCTCTTGTCGCAATATCTGTGCTGCCAAACCCCGCCGTACCTCTTTCAGTTTCGTCCAGGTTATCTATTTCCATCATATCAGCGGTATTAATCTTTTCTATCACTAGTTGGACGATACGATCCCCTTCTTTGATGTGACAGTCCGCATCTCGGTGGTTGAATAGTAGAACTTTGAGTTCTCCGGTGTAATCCGCGTCAATTACTCCGGCACCTGTTGAAATCCCGCTTTTAACGGCTAACCCACTTCTGGGAGCAATTCTTCCATATGTTCCAACCGGTAGTCCCACTGCTATTCCGGTTCCGACTACTAACTGTCCCCTTGCTAGGACTATATCTTCTTGCAGGGCGTAGAGATCATGGCCTGCTGCCATTCTTGAGCCCTTGGTTGGAAGCCTTGCTCTTGTGTCTAACCTTTTGACCCGAATAACGGAATTGGGATCATTCCATTTGGGTTCCTCTTGGATGTCATCTGCACATATATCGCCTTCAGGGTTTCCTGCAAGTAAGCAGATTCGAATTTCCCTCATCTTAGTTCTCGTAACTGAACTGATTTGGAAATGTTCCAGCTTCAACATCGCTTGTTCGCGATGTGCAGCTCCCTCCTCCGGACGGTACTCCGGCCGTGGACTCAGTGTATCCGGTTTTCCTCCTCTGGTGCCCGGGCGGTAGACAATTTTGAAATTGTAATCTGCGAGCTTTTATGCCCAGCCGATCTGGCGACCGCTCCAGACCTTTAAGGTGAGGAAATATTGGAGGTTTTGGTGAATGGTGTAGACAGTAACTGGCTTTTCGATTCCAACCAAGTATTGCCGCCATTCTTTGAATGCTTCTAGGATCGCCAATAGTTCTTTATCGTGGATCTCGTAGTTCCGCTCAGCTGAGTTTAGTTTGTGGGAATGAAACGCCACTGGATGGAGTCGTTTCTCCACAAACTGCGATAAGACGCATCTTAAAGCGAAGTCGCTAGCGTCTGTTTCCACCACCGATTCTCTTTCGGGAAAGAAATGGTGTAGAATGGGGGCAGAAGTGAATCTTCTCTTAAGTTCTTGAAAAGCTGCCTCTTGTTCCGGGCCCCACCGGAACTTTTTCGGATCGCCCTACAATGTCTCCGTGATCGGAGCACAGATTTTAGAGAAGTTTTCTATAAAGCGTCGGTAAAAATTCGCAAATCCTTGGAATATCTGGACTTCCTTAACCGACTTGGGTGGCTTCCAATCTAATGCGGAGTTCACCTTTCGGGTGCTCATAGACACCCCATCAACGGCTACTATATAGCCTAAAAATTCCACCTCTTTTACATGGAAGAAGGATTTCTTAATTGAAATCGCGAGCTGGAAATCCGCTAATTTTTGCAGAACCTTTTTTACCAACTTGACATGTTCTTTCTCGGTCTTTGAATAGATGAGAATATCGTCGAGGTAGCAGACAACGCCTTGGTCTAGGTGTTCTGGGAGAACTTTGTTCATCATATCTTGGAATGTTGCCGGAGCATTAGCTAGTCCGAAAGGCATTACGTTGTACTCGTAGTGGCCATATCTTGTTCGGAAGGCTGTTTTCCATTTGTCCCCTTCTTTTATCCGAATCAAGTTATAACCATCTTTTAAATCAATCTTTGAAAAGATGGTTGCACCTGCCACTCGATCACGTTGTTCCGACATTAGTGGTAACGGGTACTTGTTTAAGATGGTGATCTTATTTAAGTTCCGGTAATCCACTACCAAACGTAGTCGGCCATCAGCCTTCGGTGTGAAAAGGATTGGTGCACCGAATGGCGACTGACTTCGTTTAATTTTTCCTTGTCGGATCATTTCTTTAAGATATTCGCGTAGGAGTTTTAGTTGTTTTTCGGATAGTGGATAGATGGGGACCCAAGATGGTTTTGCTCCGTCAATTAATTTGATTTCGTGATCAAATGTTCTCCTTGGTGGTAGCTTTGCCGAAGTTTGTGGTAGGAAGAGTTTCTTGAATCCCCAGTAGTGTTTGGGGAGTGAGTCGAAGTTAACTTCATTCGGATCTTCGACAGTTCCGATTCTTCCAATTTGAATCGCATTCTCATCCCATGCTACCGATTCGTCGTATTCGAATATATCTGCAATTCCTTCATCTTCTTCTTCCACACAAGTAGTTTTACATTTAGGGTCTTTGAATTCCCTGTTATCGGGATCCCCAATGTTCGATAGGGGGTGTTCTGAATGCCACCACCCAAATGGGAGAATCATCCCATAGTCTCCGGCTGCTGCGATTTCGCACGCAACTTCAGACAAGTGTTTATTGCGTCTAATTTCAAGCCATAGTGGACGCGTATAAAATTTTCCTCCTGACGGAGATGGTACTCCGTCGAAGCCTTGAATAGTGACCGGATTCGGTCTTTCTGTGAACGGAATTTTCAATTCCTTAACGAGGTCTTTGTTGATTAGGAACACGTTGGATCCTGAATCTAATAGAACACGGATTTTGTATCTTTGTCTGTTTGGATTTAAAACATGGATATGAGCATATCCCTCGGGACAGTCATATCACGTAGGTTTTGGCGCATCAAACGCGCGTCTCTTTGGATGAGGGGTCGAACCGTCGTCTTTTCGTTTCGACATGTCTGAGGTTTGATAACAACTAGGATGTTTGTTACCGCGCCCGCGCAGTTTCGACCATACAGGTCTCCTCAGACAAACTGGTTTCCTATTAATAAAGAAAATTCCAAATCCCTACTCGGCGTTTCACCAATACACTTAATAGTGCACGACCAGTTCTTAGGCTGGATGCCTCTCCTTTCTCTCATACTTAGGGCCTTGGTGGTAACGAGGTTGATTTCTTGCGAAACCTATTGTTCCTCTCCAATTCCTTTTCCCTTAAGGATTGGGTTGATCTTCCAGCCAGGAACAGCTGTGTGTGCAACATAGAGGTATCCCCGGTGCTGTCCTGCTGGTACAACTTCCCGGATACGTGTCCTGCAACTCCACATATGTTTTCTGGGGTTAAGATCCCGACACGTGATATGGTCGTCCGTATCATCCTTCACCAATCCTAGTAACTAACTCGGAGTGGAAAACGCTTGTGGGTAAGGTTTGCGGAATAAATAGCATACGGGGGAGACTAACTAGTTTATTCGCTGCTCTTGTCCGCGTGCTTGAACCATCCCCTCTTTCCAATATAACTCAGCTTCAGGACTGATAGGTTCGGGAATGTGGGGTTGCGCAATCTTTCAGGCCGATTTCATCGTCATGAATTCGGCAACACTTCTGACTGGAGGTCTCTTACCCATAACCCTACTTAATATGCCTGCTTGCTGGTATGGATGGGATGCCTGGTCAAGGTGTTATTTTGGTTCCCGCTGACCCTGGCGGACTACCCAGACGATAATACCGCTGGTGCTTGGTTCCGTTCACTAACTTCACCCCAGCCCCGGGGCGTTCCCAATTTCGATTCCGGTTTCGTAACCTAACGAACCCCGACTACCCAAACGCCGTCGCCGTTGGTGCCACATGAGTTGACCTTAGTCATTTCCTCATCTTCACCTAGTTCCCAAAGTTTGTTTCCTCTACGTGTTTGGGAGGCGGAAATATTGCGGGGACAGTGTACCGTAGCTACCGTTCTGGCCCTATGTCTAATAGGGAGAGTAGGTCGCTCTGCCCTCGTAGTAGACACCTTAATTTGTCCCCAGCATGTTTTATAGTCGTGGTTTTTCTTTCCACAACGAGTGCATATGCCGTCTTTATTTCGTTCGTCGATGACGGACTGGGGAATTCCTTCATGGGCTTTTTTGAAGTTGGTATGCGTTTGTTTATTGACTCCGCCGGGTCTTTTCGCCGGTTTATCGGGTTCCGGTTCCCTTCTTCGCTTTTTGGAAGGACCACCGCATTTGATTTGGGGCTTCTCCTTCTTAAACCTGGGCTTTTCAGGTTTCCTGTCTTCAGAAGAAGTTTTTACGGGTTTTGGCCTATCCCGTAACAGGTGGTCTCGTTCCTTTAGTTCCTCCTCTTCTCGGCTGCCTTCCTGAGTGCTGCTTCCCATTCTGCATTGGTATCGAAGGTCTTTAGGGACAGGCGTAAACGTATGCTGGCTGGTAACTTCTTTTCCATCGCCAGACGCCATGCGGGGCCAGTTATTTTGGCCATGGTATTAAGGTTGGTCATGATTTGGACGTAGTTTTGAATATTATCTTTATATTCAACTTTCTCCATATCACGGACTGCCTTTCGTCCTTCTTCGATTGATGCAAATCGTTCTGTGAACTCGTGGTTGAAGAGTGTCCAGGTTGCCAGGCCGGCATCTTGCTCCACTCCATGGAGCCCATCGATAGCCCTACGATACCACATTGCTACCGGGTTGACTAACTCCCCTTTGGTTCTTCCTAGTGCAAAGATGACCCTTTCTTGGTCACTATCCCAAGTTCTAGGATTTCTTTCGAAGTAGTCCACACATTGTAGTAACCAATAGCGAACGCATTGTGAAGGTTTCGCTTCGAAAAATGGGGGTGCATTAGCCGGTCGTTTAGTGGTTAATGCAAAGGCTTCTGCCAGTACATCGGCTGTTCCACGTTGTTCGGGGGTCAATCCGCGGCTAAATCTGGATGGGCCTCCACCACGTCTTCCTCCGTTTCCTCCTTCATCATCACTCCCATCATTATCTGGGTCACCCCTTGGTGCCGCGGGGCTGGGAGGTTCTCCCTCTCTGTGCTTTCTCTTATCTCGGGAAGGCCCCTCTGGAGGTTGAGTCTCCTCTCTTGCTTCTGCCCAACTTTCAGGGACCGATTCCAACGCTACTTGTCGACCCGTTGGTCGATTTTGTGAAAGCTCCGTTACCCGCTCTGTCAGCATTGCGAGAGTATCCATGATACGAGTTTGGTCTCGCTGTATTGTTCTGGTGAAGTCACTGTAGTTATTAGCCTCGCGTTCTTGTCTTTCGGCGAGGTTAGATATCATGGCTCGGAGCGTCATGTTTTGTTGGAATTGGTTATCCTTGAATGCCTGGAAATCACGTTCCAGGGTGAGGTCTCTTTCTAGGGCTTCTCGTTGCAATTGAGAGGTAACTCCCTCGTGATGCTCATACCGAGCATCTTGCTGCGCTAACTTAGCAGCAATCTCCTTTGCCAACTGGGTCTGGATATCCCGAACGTTGGCTTCTACCAAGACACACTGCTGCAATACGAGTGTCATCTCATTGTCATGCAGATCCTGTCCTTCCAATAAGTGTTTTTGGACTTTGATTAATCCTCTTGCATTTTCCTGAGAATCTGCAGGGAGGGTTTCAAATGCAATATTGGCGGTATCGATACTGGTGGTAATGTCTTGACGGATCTGCCCAATAACCACTCCTAACCGAGCCGCGAGTCTTGCGAGATCGACGGCGTAGGTATTTGGTCGTGGTGTGGTAGATCTGGAATGAGGAGATGTTGCTCTCGATGTCGGCGCAATGCTAGGGGTCCTTCCACCTCTTCGTGGATTTCGAAGGGCTGGATTGAGAGAGGTAGGATTGCTGAAGGCACTGGGGCTATTGTCCCCTGAGGTATCCATCGGTTCCCCTGGACCGATTTGCTTTGGAGGCTGCGACATCTCTTTTTCTCTTTGTGCTCGTACTCGAGCTAACCAAGCCGGAGTGTTGGAGGCAATGGTTTTATGGATAGAGGGCTAGACACTTGCTGTCTCGCCGTATCGTGCGGTGAGGAGGTGATGTGAATCGTGGTTCACTCGTAGGTAGAGAGCCTTGGTAACAAGGAGATCTAACAATATACTGTTAGGCGGAGACAACCGGTATAGATTTACGGTTGTCTAGGCCAATCGGGATTCTTTTCGTGTAGACGGAGATTTATCAAGGAAGGCTCGGAAGCAACTCGTTTCGTTTATGACTACTAAGAGTGCAAGAAAGTAGGATAGAATCGTAAGAACAATATTATATTGTTAAGGTCTCTTCTCCGTTGCTTGATAATGTCTAAAGCTTTGGGAGGCACTTCGATATTTATATTCCGCGTCTGAGTGTTCACGGGCTACATCCATCTAGCATACAAAATATGTACCTCTTAAAATCTAATACGCAACGTCGAGTTCTCCATAATGGTGCGAACACCGGGAGACCATGAAAACCATCACACCATCTTCAGTAATTACTATTTCTTGCCCGGGAGACATACTTGTCACTAGTAGTAATTATCCGATCCTCAGAGTCTATGGACCTGTAGCCGAGTTCTCAAGTCGAACTCTGTTGGCTCCAATAGTTCTTTTCGTTACCAAGAGGATCAGTCTTAGTACGAGGCTGCATCTGTAGACATGCCGAAGTCGATGTTTTCTAGTTGTGATAACTCAACAACTAACTGATAGAATTCATTCTGATGACTCTCTTCTCATAGAGGAGAGGCCATTCTATTGAATAGTCTCATAATTCCTCGGTCGGCAACTCCTGATTGTTCTATGTAGAGGGAGTGGACCTTCGTGTTGTGTTGGTTGTAAATCCCGCAACTGCGGTACACCTCTTATCATAGTTGCAACACTCCTCGAAGCTCGCTGGCTTCTTTGGTAGTGTTTCCAGGAGCTCTAGACTCTTTCTAATCGTCGAAGGGTAGATGTGAATGCATTGGTTCGTTATCCCGAACCTTCTAACATTCATCTCATGACCTTGTGCGACAACGTCCCGTTACTTACGGCCTGTGTCCAAGATGTCATATCTTTGAAGCCTTGTAACTCTCTGAGTAGTTGACGGATTGACTTCGTTCTACTTCCTAGGTCTAGCCAGAGGTCCCCTCCTGTATATCCTGCGAACGGCTTTCGGTCGGACGGACGGCAGCGACGTATACGGTGTTATTCTGACACCTTCAATTCTGTGACCATATAGTCACAGGACGCAACAAAGGTTGATGTGTATGATGACGCGCGGGCCCCGTAAGGGGGCCGGAGGGGGGTGTTGGAGATCAAGATTCTCGAACTCGGGTAAAGTTACCCTACCTAGGGTACTCCTAGGTTATCGGAATCGGGTACTCCTAACAATCACTAAGGAAGGACCCCAGCTGAGGAAGAAATCTTCTTAGAGAAAACGGGTCACTACTTCAACACCCCTGTATCTTGAAGGTATTCCACATATACCAATAGTTGAGGTCAAGGAACTGCTCAAAGCAGCACCAATTCGAATTCAGCTACGCCATATACGAAACATTTCCTGGATTGAAGGTCGTATTGTTGAATTACTGGTAGATACCAACCACTTACTTCATATAAGGAACCACTTAGAGAATCATTCCAAGTACAAGGTTAACAGATCATTTGATCCTCTTAAGCCTAGTTCTTTTAACTGGGAAGGTAACCCATTACCAGAATCTCAGGAGGCAGTCCTAAAAAGGAACTTTGTTGAAAGACTTGCAGCTTCAATTGCTTCTAGCATAAATCATGCAACCCGTCAGCATGTAATGAGTTGGTCACAAAATCGCGGTCTCGGAACTCAGTTGAAGGATCAATTGAATAAGCGTGGTATTCAGATTTCTCAGTCTCCTATCAACAATATTGTTGTAACGCCTGCAGTCAATACTACCTGTCATGAAGCGTCTCAGAATTCATCCTTTACCTCCCCAGAGACTATTGCATATCAGACAACGTCATCACGCAAGAGGCGGCTCTCATTAACAGCTGACTTTACCCCGTAATACTCCTCACCTCTGTCATATATTAAAATTCTATGATCTAATTAACATATTATAGGTTGAATTCATCCTCTCGAAAGTCCAAAAAACAATTGGTATTAAAGCCAAGTCCCGTCCTAATCGATTCTGATTAATGTATCACATTGGATATCTCAACACAAACTCCCTGGATAACAGGACGTTTGAACAGGCAATCAGCCTTCTCGAAACATCCTTCGACTTTCTCTTTATTGCTGTGCATTGGTATCAGCATCACGCTACACGTCTCGCTCATCCCCTGGTCCACAGCTCTACCGTTCGCCGTAACTCAAAGATCAACACACGACCACAGGGCCGCCATCACGGCGGTATTTACCTTCTTGTTAAACCTTATCTCCGCTCTGTTATACAGCAAACTATCTGCACACATGACTCGATAACCGTTGCTCTACCACGCCTCCGATTTGCTGCAGTCTACTACCCTCCATATTCCCTTCAACTAGCCGATATTCAGTGTGATCTGGATAAGATTGGGTCTGTTGACTTCATTGTCGGTGATATAAATACCAGATTCCACTGTGATTCACCTCTCTTTCAGAGTACTGCTCCTGTATTACAACCTCGATCTATACTCTTTCAGACCTGGTCTATCGATCAGCACATGTTTCATCTCTCTGATACGGCAAATCATAATACTGTCGATAGAATTCCTGATCATACTTTTGCAAAAGAGGAAATCCGCAATCTCATTCAGCTCAACCTGATAGCTACAAATTCTATTGGCTTTCGAACTGATCACCAATACCTACTGCATCTTCAGGTACACAAAAACACCAACTCGATTGATGTTGATTCCGACCAGCCGTCCGGTCCACCAACTTTCCCATTACCTGAAACTCCAACACGATTTCATATACAATGTCTTCGAAACTCTAAGACTGCAGCTAAATATAGGAAGGCTTGGTGTCTTATGGATTCTCTATCTTTATCCTACAAAGGAGCTGAGACCTTTAATGTTGATATGCTTGACCTCCTCCTGTGCTCTTCATTGCAGGCAATTGCAGAAGTCGTACTTGGAACCTACCAACCAAATGAGTCACGCAAACGGCCAGATCTGGTTAGCAAGAAACCTGTTTGTAACCATGATATGCAGTCCAGTATTCAACTACTCCATCGTGCCCAACATGCCTCTGCTGCTACAACACCTATAATTAGCTCTACTACAACTAGTACTCCTATTGAAGAATGTACTAATCACTATGGAACTATCTTCAATCGATCACCAAACTCGCCTTCTCAAGTTACACCATCTTCCCTCCAGAATATTGACCTCTTGGCAAGCAGTCTATGTTCCACATCCGAACCTTCCATCCATCAGCATGTTGATCACATTCAACTACACTCTATTGTTCCAGACGATGATACTGTTCTAGCATCTGGTCTGGTTGCTAAACTTGCTCCAGATGCAATCCAAGCCCAAATCCAACAAATGTCAACCAGCACTTCAGCTGGTATGGATGGTATAACAATTACAATGCTACAGCATCTACTTGATACCACATTTCCCCAGGTATTCAGTACCCTCTACCTAGCCTGTATAAGGTTAGGAACAACTCCTACTCGTTGGAACCCCAGTGTCATCTATCCACTTTCTAAAGATCCGGCCAAACCATATACCGCTAGCAATTCACGACCAATTAGTCTGATCTGTATCTGCCGCAAGATATTCGAATCAATCCTTCATCCTTTTGTCCGTGCGTGTGGTGATATGACCTATTCACCAGTTCAAGCAGGTTTTCGATCTGGATACTCAACGTTAACCAATGCGCTTACCCTGCATCACCTGATTGAGGAACGAATGGCACCCCATGTAGTCTTCCTCGACTTTGCCTCCGCATACAACAAGGTTAGCTGGACCTTTTTGGAAGTTGAATTACGCAAACAAGGAATAAATTCCTTGATATTACAACTGATATATCAACTGATGTTTCACGATATGTCCTTCTCGATTGTTGTTAATGGTTGCCTATCCCAACGTCAACCTAGGACTATTGGCCTCCTGCAAGGATCACCTCTATCCCCTATTCTTTTCAATAGATTTGTCAACAGCCTTCTCGTATCTCTTAACTACTCCAGTCTAGCGAGGCTACCCAGTGCTCTGTCCTTTGCCGACGATGGAGTGGTAATGTCACCAACAGCTCGTGGTGTACAAAGTCATCTTAACACCTGTGACAAGTGGGCTAATAATCATGGCATGTCATTTAACATCGCCAAATGTGGCTACCTCTTTACTGGCAAAGGAAAGGAGACTTGAATCTTGGATGACCTCTATCTTAACAACCTACCTATTCCGCGAGTCACATCCTACAAGTATCTCGGTGTTTTATTCAATGAGACTGGAATTGACTTTACGGCTCAGGCACAGATGTTATCAACAAAGGTATTGAAGCATATTGGTGCTCTTACCTGGTATTCAGATACATGGACTCCCCGAATTCAATACAACATCTTTAAGTCAATTGTGTCACCCACAATGGAATATTCCTCACCACCCCTCTACGTTGCTTTCCTGCGTGACCGACAGTCTCAAAGTTGGAAGGTAATTGAGAATACATATTCGAAATGTATTACCTGGATTGCTGGCGGTCGTGCCAACAGACCTCATGTCACCTGCAACCTCCTAGGCCTTCTCCCTTGCCAACAACGTGCTCAATACCTCCTTGGTCGCTTCTATCTACACCTCCTTTCCATGAATCAACAAAATCCACTCTCAGCTATTCTCCAACACTATCAGTGGTATCCAAAATCATCAAGAATCCAGAAAATTCCTCGACAGTCTTACCTTATCTACTACTTTCTCAATCCACCTTCCTGCTTCGTACCGTTACTCTCACCAATTCCAAATATGATTCCTCTACCACTGGGTGTTCGAGGAGAGTTAGACAAGAAGCTCCGTGCCGAAAAGCATCAACAGATTCTTGAAATCAGACCAAATCCACCCAAGTTACTTACAATCACCTCCCTAAGCAAGCGGATTCCAGATCTAGATTGCGACAGAGTACTTAATGCACCTCCTACCGATCAACAACGATTCTTTGCCTGGCGACGTGGTGTATTTGGTTGGGGCCATAAGTGTCCCTGCGGTGAACTGTTTACCCGAGGTCATGCCAACTGCATGCCATTCACAGGAAATCTCTTGACTGTACAGGAGCAAGTACTCTATACTCTAGATCAACAGATCTTGGGTGACGATATCAAGTACACCGTCATGGACTTTTTACTCAACCAAGGAATATGGGACCGTGCACGCATCCTTCTCAATTTCTGGCAATCCTCAATGGCCAATATACTGAGACCTAATCCTGAACCTCCTCCCATAACCTGAGATTACTACCCGTTATCAATTCATTCTATATTACTTCTAAGATCACCCTTATCCGGTTTCCTTCATCATCAATCCTCTCCTCTTCAACCTACCTGGCACTTCACATTTCTCTTTCTTATACTGTCTCTTTTTTTTTTCCTCACTTTATTTCCTATATCTTCTCTTACTTCCATACTTTCTACTATTACTTTCTACTTTCTGATTTTTCCTTCCAACTCTACTCAGTCCTTATACTTCTTCAAGTTCTTTATCACTTTCATCACTTATCATTTTCTTCTGCTTTACTTGCAAGATGCATTTTCTTTATCTTACTACATTTTCTTCCACTTTACTTACAATATGCATTTCCTTTATCTTACTACATTTTCTTCCACTTTACTCACAATATGCATTTGCTTTATCTTAATACATTTTCTTCTAAAGGTTCTCGTTCTTATTTGACTTGGCCATGTAGTGAGGCCTTGTATCCAACATCTCAAGCGTCCTGGTTAAGCTGTTCACAGATGGACTGGAATGCATCTTTGATTATTCCTTCTATGCCTCTTGTGACTTATGAGTACTGGTACTTTTGTACCTCTACTGGGACTGCAACTATCGTGCAGTTAGTACCCCTTTGGTACTACTGCCCCACTTCTAGTATGGTATCTCCTATCTCTCTGTGGCTTGTATCATCGTTATACTCTTGTTACTACCTGCTTTACTGCTGCTGATGTAGCCTTACCTACTGGTATTTTCGTGCTGGCTGTGTAGATTAGACCTGTTTTTCTGTGCCTACTCTCCTGTCTCTAAAAGTCAATCTACTTAACTCCTAACCCTAAGCCCTGGCCCCCCTCCTCTCTCAATTGGTATTGCACCGTCTTAGGAAGGTCAGAACCTATTTCAGCCTCCTGCCACCTTGCCCGAGGAGCACCACTACCGGTGCACTAACCCCCACTTTGGGGCCTGATATTGCGTTAGCTTTGTGGCATCTGGGACTGTTCTGAGTATTTCTGGCAGGTATTGTTTGGTTTCTTTTGTGCCTTGAGGTTGAGATTTCCCAGGAAATTTTTACTTGTAGCTTCCCGCTTGTGTTGCATTGGGTTTCTCTTAGAACTGTATTCCCTTGCGTTGTAAGGATAGGCTTGATTCAGGGTGAGATGTGCAGTTGTCTCCATAACAGAGGGACCTCCTGAGCTCTTGGCCTTTGCCCCAGATAGAGGTGGGATGTGTGCTTTACAGTTTTGTTTACGCCATAGCTTATGCTGCATGAGAGTTCTTGTACCTTAACAATAAATACATGATATAAAAGAACACAAAAAGTCAGTTTCTGAGGGGTGTCCTCTTACTCAGTAGACAATGTATCCTGTACCTTTACCCTGCCTGCCTTACTACTACTAATAAAATTATACTGTACTACTAAGTCCCTTAAGTAGTTCTAATATAATTCAATTTCCATGAAATCTGTTTAATTTGCTTACCTGAAACAAAAACATCAAATTCAATCTTCTTGTATCCAAGAATCTAGTTTTCCACATTGTACATGACAATCTTGCATTTATATCTTGTTTCTTCTGGAATTCTCTTCATAGAATACATATATTTATAATTCAATGTCCTTAAAGTCTGTTGAATTTGACAACCAAAAACAAACACATCAAATTATATCTGCTTGTGCCCAAGAATTGATTCGTGCTTTTAATATATTGTTTCCCACATTTGTCCATGACGAGCTTGTGTTAATATCCTACTTCTCCTGGAATTCTCTCCATAAAACACATATATCCATTCCTGTATTACATGCTTCTAATACGTAACCTAGTTACCCCTATCCTACTACCCATACCTCTCATTTAAGTTTTCATGGCACTTTCCCAGTAAGTTGACTGGCACACTCAGCAAGGATTGTATGGCGCATATTGGGCATTGTGGTAGTCAATTGCTATATTCAAAGAATTAAGCTAATCCTATTACTACTTACCAGTAGGTAAAGTATTAGCCCATCCCTGAGCTATGTGTTCTCCAGTATCTCCCTATTTGATATGCGATTAGGCAACTTGTACCCTAAGAATATGCTTGCTGAAACTATAATACCGATTCCATTTCCCCCTTGATTATTATGAATTGGGAATTGATGTAGATCTTAACTCTTTTTATATATTATGTTTCTTTTATCATGAGTGGCTTTAATGTCCAATTTTATTTCAACACTGTATACAAAAAGTGACTATATGTTGACCCAATACCCAATCAACTAACCTCAATCCTTTCACTTTCACGTTCAATTCGAAGGTAGGCTAGTACAATAGCAGGTAACATTATGTGACGTAGCATTCATATACAATTTAGAAGATTGTAGAATACGCGGTCCAAATAACTAACTGCACTTGTCACGGCCACCTGTCTACAATTATATAGTGGTGGCTGATAGCATTTGATTGAAGAGGGCTGAAGAAGGATGTTGTGCCAGCGGAAGGGTTTGGGGTTTCTGTTAGAATTTGTGGCACTAGATTTCTTTTGTTATATATAAAGGGGTGTGTCCCTCCATAATTTTCTTTCCTTACGCAACCTGGTATTTTCCTATCTACACTTGTACCTAGGAATCACAACTCTCTCTCTTGACTTCGCGTCACCCGAACTTCAGACTCCGAACCCCTGGTACAAACACGTTTTGTTTGTATACCCGCACTTGTCCCTCGCCTCGTCTCCTGTGGTGTGCCTTGGACTATCAGTTCTGTAGCACGAAGGTCTTCCCCGTTACAGCACTCCACATGGAGGAATGATCCCATGGTAAGTCTCTTTATTTTGTCCTGTAAGGTCTTTAATTCTCAGTAAGTCCTTACTATTTGGGAGAAGTCTTTGAGTTCCTCATTGCTAACTTAGTGTTGCTTGTGACACTTATGGTTCTGCAATTACAACTACTGTTATTTTCTCTTTTTCCTTCACGTTTGCTATCTTTGATTTATAACTCTCGTTTACTACTTTAAATAGCTTCACCAACAAGGAGAAGAGTTCACTTAAAGAACCTCAATCTGTTGGTAATAATGGAGTTGACTAAGTACGATCTGGAAGCCAGAATGTATTAGTTTATAATTGAAATGATGACATACAAGGTATCAGAAAACTCTGTTTGATGATATAGGACAGGTACCAATTCCATTATTTATAATACTATATGTGATACTTAATCTCCTCTTCTATCCTTTTCAATAAGGGAAAATAGGAAATCTCCTAAAATGGAGAAAAGAATGTACACTTAAAGCAGGAAAGTGATTATTATCCATATTTATGCATATATTTTATTCTAAATACTGGAATTAATCATATCTATATTTAAAAGAGACAGATTGACAATAAGTAGGATATCCATGAAGTAAATCTCCAACTATACTACTGAAATTACTCTACAATGGACTCTCTCCTACTTGTAGACTTTATAAACTTAACTTTTCATTTCTAAACTACTACTAATATTCTCACATCTAGTCTGTATTACTACAAGGTAGCAGCAACTATAACCATTTATCTTTGATATTAAGTGGAGAACCTGTATCATAAACTGTTATGTAAAATATAACCGGCACTACAATAAACTTTTCTGCAATACAATAATCTACGGTATTAGAACTGGAAACTGGAGAATCATTGAGGTTAGAAATAAATATTAAAAGAGTAATTATGGAAGTAAGTAATTGATAGCGACTTGATAGAAAATGCTAAAAGAACTGTAATAGAAGCATAATTGAAACTGTTACTAAAACCTGTAGATTGGTGAACAAAGTAAGCAACAACCTTGAGTAGATCAAGATTCTAACCATGCAGAGTAGCATTTTATCATTATTATCCATCAGTATTATTCTTGATTCCTACTACTGTATTCACAAGCATCCTCCTTCTTTTGACCATAAGGGGAAAGAGGTCTACCAATTTTTACTACATTATTTTTTATATTTTATTCCGCTCTATGTCCACCTTCAACCTCCGAGCATATACCTCTTCCACCACCTACAAGCTACCCACTACCCTCTACTCTTATCCTCTCTACTTCTCCTACTTTCTATTTTCCTCCAATCTATTTCCATCTTAACTCTTCTTTTAATTACTATCCATATCCCTCTACAAATATCTTCGCACAACCAATTTCTTCTATAATCTTCTCCTACTCCTCCATCCTCTTTTTTTTTTCCTTTTTTTCTTTTTTCCTTCTTTTCTTCTCTACCCATACCTCCTTTCATCCACTATCTACTTCCGTCCTCCCTTTACCCATTCTCTATCCACTGCTCTCATCTGCTCCTCTTCCTACTTTCCCTTTCCTCTAGCCTATTTCTACTCTATACTTCTTTCTACCTCTTAGCTAAATTCCTTTACCAATACCTAAATCCCATCAACTTTTCCTACATCTCCCTAGACCACCTTTCTCTTCTCACTCATGTCTTATTTTCCTATCTCTTCTTTTTACCTTCTATTTTAATACCTCCTTCATCACTTATTTATCACCTACTACTCTAATCATTTCTCTTTCCTCACTCTACTATTCTCTCCTGCTCAACCTATACCTATGTTACCTTTTGACTCTCCCTTCCTCATACTCGTCTCCTGTCTCTTCCTCTTTCTCCTTTTCGGTATCTTCCTTCTGCTTTTCTTTATATTCAATCTGCCCCACCTATCCTCTACCTACTGCCTACTCCTATTCTCCCATCTTCCTCTACTACCTATACTCTATTCTATATCTTTTCACATTGCAACCTTGCCCTCTATCCTGTACCCTAATTTCTTATTCTCCACTACCCAACTTACTCTCTCTCTCCTTCCTTTCATCTTCCATCTTCTGCTCTCCTGTCCTCCATCATCTTCCACTCTTCTATAACTATAACTACACCTACTAATTTCTTCCAACCACCACTCAGCTAACAACAACCACATTTCCTTTATCCTTCCTTTACCTCTCATTTCCCTATCTCTACCTCCCCCTGTGTCTCCTCTGCCTCTCCCTCTGACATTTTATTTACTACCTCGCCTTCATACCCAGTCCACTTTCCTTCTACTTCTTATCTTCTACCCAGTTCCCTTCTCTAACCTCCTTCCTACAACATCTACCCATTTTCTCCTCTGCATCCTACCTTTAATCTCCCTTCTCTATCTTCTAGTGTATCACTTTACTCTCTATTTTCTTCTACTAAACATCTAACTCCTCTGTCTCTCCTTTCTCTCTTCCTCTTTCTTCCTCCTACACACTTCTTTTCTTCTTTACTCTTTTCTCTACTACTTCCTAATTCCCCTTCTCTAGTATACATCTCATATTCTTGATCCTTCTATTCACTCTACATTCTCTCCCACTGCCTCATCCTATATCTTCATCCTTCCTCTCTCTCCCCTTTCTACTATATCTACTACCAACTGAATTTTCGCTTCTCTATCCAATAACTTCCTTCTCCTTTGCCTCCACAATCCTATCCATTACCATCTCTGCCTCTCCATTATTCATATTTCATACATAATTATCTATCATCTTACATTTTCTGTCTTTCCTCTCTTCTCCTCTCTCTTGCTCAACATGACCATTTTGCCTACGCGGTTACCTCTACCTTCTCCCAACTATATACCTCATGTTCTCTCTACTCTGCCCTATTTTCTCCTTCCACCAGTCCTCTTGTACTCCTCACACCCCTCTGTTTTCCTCTCTGCCAAATTTGTACCACTAGCTTCACTGCAACACCTCCAGATAAGAACCTGAAAATATTGATTTTGGCATATTATAAGACATGTTAAGAAGACAAAGGTGAGCTGTCCATATCCCTTACTTTATCCAGCATGTTGCATGATGATCAGCTTGGAATAGATATAAAGTTCATATATAATATATAACAGATACCAAATGGCTACCTGTTATATAAGGAAGTAAATACTTGTCTTATATATTTCAAGTATGTGGTGGTTTCTTCTATGTTCTATGCTGCCCCAGATCTTTACTCCAATACCTTACTGATCTGTACCACATATTTAATAACAAATAGGATTATTCCAAGTTGCTAGATTTCACTGCAACTTTTCTTCATATTTATTCACTGCTTGTTACTACTCTAAGCCCTGTTTAATGGTCATCTTTTTACTAATCCAGGTATTTTTCAATTCCATCCATATTCTTTACTAGACGAAGTCTAAAATCCTTCCACTTGTCAATGCTAGTTCCTCGGTCCTACTCCCTATATATCTTGCAACCAATATGCTTATGGCTAAGCTAATTCAATCACCACAAATTAATTAATACTTATATTAGTATTCTTTGCAAGGTAAAAAGATCTTCCCGTTAGCCTGCTGTTTCGCTTTGTCTCTCTTTTTTTTACGCTCTGTTTTGTTCATATTCTTCTTGTTCTTTTTACTTGTCACTTTCCTATATCTCTTTACACTTTCCTCCTGTACTTGCTTCTTATTCTTTCATTGCCTTATGTTCTAGTTTCCATTATGTTTGAATTGTTACCAGGAAATAGCATTATCTGTACTGTATTTCTTTACCATGTATTGTTCAATACTGAGGGCTCCTACTACTCCTCAACTCCCTATCATACACTTTACTCTCGGCCGCTCTACTCCTATAACCGGGAGTAGATGGAGTACAAGTAAGTGAAGCACTACAAAGTAGTGTGGGATGAGGCATTTTCGGCCCCGGAGGTACAAGCATTTGCTCTATTCTCCAGCTCTAACGAGAGTTTAAATTGTACAACTGTGGGCAATCAGGGGGACAACTCTTGTTCAGAGTATATATGAACCTACATTTGGGGAAAATGGGGGATTGGCTCTTTTTCAGAGGATAACTGAGTATCCTTTGAGGCAAACTGGGGGACAAACTCTTTTTCAGAGTATAAATGAATGCAATTTTGGGGAAAACTGAGGGATAAACTCTTTTTCAGAGTCTAAATGAAAACAAAACCTTTTTTTTCTTCCTTATTTTGTTTTTTTTTGTTCTCTTTTATTATTTTATTTACTTTTTTTTTTTTTTTTTTTCACTTTGTGTTCTACGTTTTTCATATTGGTTTTATTGTTATATTCTTTTTATATTTTTCAATTTAATTTAGAGCAGAGGCTAACGGGAAGATTTATTAGAAAAACCCAATTAGGATATAAATTAAAAATCAAAAATAAAGGCAGTAATTACTCTCCTTAAACGGCCTGATCCATAAGTGAGGCGCGACGTGGTATGGCTTGCTATTGGAGTTAAAATCAAGGAGCTTTTGCAGCCAAGTCTCACCGCGCCTTGCTGAGGGTTCCCATGGTTCCTCCTGCTTCATAATAGTTTGTCTTTCTGGCAACTTTTTCCTCATTACTCTCTGCTACAATTTTTTACCAAGTAGAAATGGAAAGATTACACTGACATTCAGACTTTTCACTTGGTAAAAATAGGAAGGTTACGCTCACCTTCCACATTTTCTACCATGTAAAAACAGGAAGGTTACGCTCATCTTCCAGTTTTTCACCACGTAAAAACAGGAAGGTTATGCTCGCCTTCCAACTTTTCTAACATATAACAATTTGGAAGGTTATGCTCACCTTCCAATTTTTCACCACTTAAAATTAGGAAGGTTACGCTCTCTTTCCAACTTTTCTACCATAAAAAAATTGGAAGGTTATGCTCACCTTCCAATTTTTCACCATATAAAAATATGAAGGTTACGCTCACCTTCCACTTTTTCAGCACGTAAAAATTGGAAGGTTATGCTCACCTTCCAATTTTTCACCATATAAAAATACGAAGGTTATGCTCACCTTCCACTTTTTCAGCACGTAAAAATAGGAAAGTTATACTCACCTTCCAACCTTTGTATCAAGTATAAAATAGGATGCTTACACTCAACTTTAAATCTTTCTGACTAGTAAAAATGTGAAGGTTGTGCTTTGCTTTCTATTGATTACAATGGAAAAGTTTGAAGATTATGCTGACCTTCCAATCTTTTTCTATATGGAAATTGATTGTTACACCACACAACCTGCCGCTTCAGAATCAAAAATTGGAAGGTTAGCGTAACCTTCCAATTTTTCTTGTATCAAAAAGATAGTTTACACTTTCCTCTTAAACTTATACCTAAGAACAGTTCTTGAAAGTTGTGTATATGTTCTTGTCTGATTTTTTAAGCAATATCTTTACTTTGATATTTTGCAAGATAATAGCTATAATTTCTTCTGCAGGGGCTAATTTCCTCTTGATTTATTTATTTTCTGCTTTTCCTTCTTCCTATAATAACTTCGATTCCCTCTCTCTCTTTTATCACCGATTTAGTTTATTACTTTGTAAATTATTCTTTCAAGATATTCTCATCTCTTGTTATACTAGATTGATAGTTACTATCGATTTTAGTTAATGTCATTTAATGATTCATTTTATTTGATGGTCTCAACTGGTACGCCACTATTGCTGCTACCTAAATAAGTACTCATTGCTGGGTTTGTGTGGTGAAACGAGTAATGATTATCACTGTTCTTACCATCTACTTAAGTAAATTGCTGCAAAGAATCTTGGTTAGATTTAGCTGTGTTAGGAGTACCCGATTCCGATAACCTAGGAGTACCTTAGGTAGGGTAACTTTACCCGAGTTCGAGAATCTTAGTCTCCAACACCCCCCTCCGGCCCCCTTACGGGGCCCGCGCGTCATCATACACATCAACCTTAGTTGCGTCCTGTGACTATATGGTCACAGAATTAAAGGTGTTAGAATAACACCGTATACGTCGCTGCCGTCCGTCCGACCGAAAGCTGTTCACAGGATATACAAGAGGGGACCTCTGGCAAGACCTGAGAAGTGGAACGAAGTCAATCCGTCAACTACTCAGGGAGTTACTAGGCTTCAAAGATGAGACATCTTTGACATGGGCCGTAAGTAACGGGACGTTTTCGCACAAGGTCTTGACATGAATGTTAGAAGGTTCGGGATAACGAACCAATGCATTCACATCCACCCTTCGACGATTAGAAAGAGTCTAGAGCTCCTGGAAACACTACCAAAGAAGCCAGCGAGCTACGAGGAGTGTTGCAACTATGATCAGAGGTGTACCGCAGTTGCGGGATTTACAACCAACACAACACGAAGGTCCACCCCCTCTACATAGAACAATCAGGAGTTGCCGACCGAGGAATTATGAGACTATTCAATAGAATGGCCTCTCCTCTATGAGAAGAGAGTCATCAGAATGAATTCTATCAATTAATTGTTGAGTTATCACAACTAGAAGTCATCGACTTCGGCATGTCTACAGATGCAGTCTCGTACTAAGACTGATCCTCTTGGTAACGAAAAGAACTATTGGAGCCAACAGATTTCGACTTGAGAACTCGGCAACAGGTCCATAGACTCTGAGGATCGGATAATTACTACTGGTGACAAGTATGTCTCCCTGTAACGAGACTCCACTGAGTACTATTACAAGTAGCCAAACCTACACCCATACCGGAGTCAAGAGACTACCGCGGTAGGTCTGGCGGTAGACTTAGGTCTACCAGGTGGAGGTACCGGTGGTTAGGTACCTCAGTCGGGCATGCTAGGCCATACCAAAGGTACATAGGTCCTAGTAATGGTTGGGGGTTACCCTACTCTGTAGGGTAACCCAAGTAGTCAATTTGGGAGTTACCCTGAATTACTTGACGGTGAGTCCAGGTAGAGTTACCCTACCTTTGGACTAGAGTTACCCTGCCATGGGCTAAGGGCCCGGGTTACCCTGCTATGGAGCCAAGTTACCCTACCTTGAACGTAACTTGTTACGCAGGACTTCGGGGGAAGTGACTAGATTGTTTGTCACGCGAAACTACATAGGGTGTTCGAATCTCAGGTTGTACGGATCACCCCCGCACAACCAGTTGAGCTCCGAACAAGCTGTAACTTGGAGGTGTGGTTGCTAACACCCCCCTCCGGCCCCGTTATAAGTCCCTAGCGTCATGGGCTACAGCCTGAAGAGTTGCGGTAAGTCTAGCAGAAGTCTCCAAGTGGAGATGTTGCAGTAACTCCGTATGCGCTCACGCCGTCCGTCCGACCGGAAGCGGTCCGCAGGATATATGAGGGGGAAGAGGAGAACCTGGAGAATAGCCTCCAGGTGGTTTCGTGTAAAACGGACCAAAACTGACGGAGTAATACTGCTTTGAAGTCAAGCGTAGTATGTGAGGTTACCGGAGGCCAGTAGGCGAGGTAACCGAAGTCCGTTGCCCCGAAAGAGTAATAGTATTGGAGAATCGTTAAGGACTCTAAGACACTAGTCTAAGGTCACGATAAGACTCACTTCTAGGAGGGTTGACTGTGGGTAGCGCCTATTGGTAGTCAACCTCCGAAGGGGTCTATCGGGGGAGCTACGTGGCTATCTTCCGGAATGATATGGAAATGAGTAGAACCGGATAGATGTTCAGGAGCCGCGAATGCCTGCAGAAGACTAAGTGTATATGGGTAGAGAGTTCCATAGTTGGTATAGTATCCGCACAGGCATGACAGCTCGCCACTGGCATGACCACGATATGAAGAGTTTTTACTCCTGCGGTTGCATTGGAGATGCAGCGGCTAAAACACTTCCATCGGGCAGATGTTAGAACACCACCGAGTGGTCTAGTTCGCTACGGAGGATCGTTGGTCCGACCCGTAGAGGTTGGCTAGACAGCCCACGGGAGTTGGGTGCTCGCGAACGCGGAGTAGTGATGGGGAGTAACTGGCAGCATACCAAACCTACTTAAGTATATGCGAGTTCTCCTCTACTCTGGCAATCAACTACCTCTCGAGATCAGGACTTAATTGAGTAAAGCTGTGGCTTAACGATATTAAGTTTTACCGTTTATTTTTTCAACTCTACTGTTGATTATCTTTATCTTTACTTCTGAAAGAATACTTCGGTGCGGTCGCAACCTCGGGATCCATCTTCCCAGAGGGAGCCCCCGTTACACTCCCGGGTAAGAAATAGTAATTACTGAAGATGGTGTGATGGTTTTCACGGTCTCCCGGTATTCGCACCATTATGGAGAACTCGACGTTGCGCATTAGATTTTAAGAGGTACATATTTTGTATGCTAGATAGATGTAGCCCGTGAACACTCAGACGCCGAATATAAATATTGAAGTGCCTCCCAAAGCTTTATACATTATCAAGCAACGGAGAAGAGACCTTAACAATATAATATTGTTCTATCCTACTTTCTTGCACTCTTAGTAGTCATAAACGAAACGAGTTGCTTCCGAGCCTTCCTTGACAAATCTCCGTCTACACGAAAAGAATCCCGATTGGCCTAGACAACTGTAAATCTATACCGGTTGTCTCCGCCTAACAGTGATGTTTAAATCTCGTTTATCTGGAACAGTTATTAGATTAACTTGTTTGTAATTTGCAGATAAGGAACATATACCTTGTCTTAAGACAGAAATATAGGTTAATTTACCATTAGGCCTGACTGGTAACGGAGAAGGGCCCGGGTTGACAGCAGTGGTATCCACATTCAAGAGTTGTAAGGTGGGCGAAGAAGTGTCCAGACTCCTACTACAATTTGTATTGGTATTCGGTTTGTTTAATATTTGTTGCGTAGTTGCCGAAGAGTTGGTATCATGGTTGGAAGTAGGATGAATGTCAGTTAACTGGCATTTCAAGTCCAGAATGTCCTGCCGAGCTTGGTGAAGCTCTTTGCAAAGAATCAATATCTCATCCCACAACTCCTTTCTTGCCTTTTCTTCAGTCTTTTTATCTATATTAAATTGTACATATTAGTCAGAGTAAGATGATAGTTTAACTATATTGTAACCTAAAATATGAAGCAGATATTTATGCAGATAACAAAAACAATACCTTTATTTTCAACAGGTGATTAACTTACATTCAGTATCAGCACTGATAAAATCATTCCATTCTATTATCGAAGACGGGGCCGAAGGTCCCGTCGAGGATATATTTACTTAGCAGTAAATCAGAAGGGCACGGTATGCTAATGAGCAAAAATCTTTTTTGTGTGTGTAAATAATGTAGGGAAGCGCGATAGGGTTAGGAGTTAAGTAGATTGACATTAGAGACAGGAGAGTAGGCACAGAAAAACAGGTCTAGTCTACACAGCCAGCACGAAAGCACTTAGTAGGCACAGCTATATCAACCACAGCAAAGAAGCAAGTAACAAGAGTACAAGCAAAAGATTTAAGGGTTAGGGTTAGGGTTAGGACACACTACACTGAGCGTGAAGTGCAGCTTTTCGCGGGGCGAAAGAAAGGCGGGAGCAAGAAAGCGTTTGTTGAAAGGCGAGGAGCGTAGACAAGTGTTCGCGACGATGAGGGAAGGAACAGGATTGCTTGTTTCGTCTTTTCTTAAAGACTCTTCAGTACGCTGAGCGAGCGAGCAGTATTTATCGATCGTCCCTCGGGGATCTCGGAACACTTATCTCCGCTCCACGGAGCCAGAGTATAGGTCCTCGCCGCTGGTGGTGTGCGGCGATGGTGTGAGATTGGGTGGGGGCGAGTGGTGTGCCATATATGTTTGCGTTGGCGACCTCGTATTCCTGCGGAGGCCGCAAGTTGGATCGCATATATCCCTATGCACTCTGGAAGCCGGAAGGATGTCCAGAATAGGTAACCGATCACACGCGAACGTGGTGGTTTCCTAATCGGTCATTGCATAATGCATTATGTATCATGCATGCATCTCTGCAAGCATAACCGCGGGTGTGTTTCCGGATTCAGTAATCAAACACGGGATGGAAAATCTTACCTGTTTAGGAAATGTATTACGACTTCCTATTTCGGAAAGGGGACCGGACTTCCTATTACGGAAGTCACGTGCACCAAGCCTCTCAGCCTCAGTCCAAGCCACCGCCACGTAACGCCACATCACGTGCCTACTAGCCACCGCCACAACGCCACAGCGCCACATTCGCCGCGCCACCATAACCTGGTTAAGCGTTAGGGTAAGGAATTAAGTAAATTTGAATCTAGAGACAGGACCAAGATCACAGCCAGCACGAACACCCAGACAAACGGTAGAATAAGGAAGGCACAACAGGATAGCAAGACCAACACTAAAAGCACAAGCCCAGCTCCAAGTACCGACAGAACCACCGTAACAACAGCCCGTGAGGATGAGAACAATACTCACATCAAGTAAGCGAGAGGTTAGTAATATGCAGCAGCATACTACTAACCGGAGTGCACAATATGAACAATGTTTACAAAAGTACAAGTCGAGTCCAGTTGTATAAGGCCCATACCGGAGGCTATCAAAATCAGTTGTACAATGCCCAAACTGAAGGCACGCAAGACCAAAGGTACGAGGCCCACAATGGAGGCCGACATAACTTAAGATAAAAGAGAAACATAAAATATGAAACGAAATGAGGAGAGGTAATAACACATACTGAAAATTGTAATAGATGAGGAAAGAAAGTGCGGAGAATAGAAATTAACAACAAATAGAAGAGCAAGTAAAGCAATGAGTAGAATAGATGAATCTATTCCGAGCAAGTAGAAAAGGTCACAAGGAAGAAGAAACAGTAAAAAGAGCATTGAGTGGAGAGGTAAAGAAGATAAAAATTCCAGGAAACATAAAAGAAAATTCAGGAATGAAAAACATGGTTCAAATAAAAGGAGCCAAAAAGGAAGAAGGAAGCAATAAACTAAAAACTGAAGATAGGGGAGAAACTTTTATCAAAATAAGTAGAATAAAGATACTAAGAAAAAGGTAAATAAGATGGTAAGTTAAGAGAAAGGTAGGAGAGATAAAATTGTAGTAGAAGAAAGGAGATTAACAAGAACAACAATGTAAATATCTCGAGGTTGGGATTATACAGAACGAGAAGATAGCTTAGCAGCCATACTCTTATTCCAAAAGTCTAGAAGATTGTGTGCCTTTGTCCAAAGCTGTTGATTGAGCAGAAAGTCCATGATAGTATACTTTACGTTGGAACTAAGAAGGTAGCAATCCATCTCAAAGATCTCCTTTTCAAGGTCTGTAAGAATTTCATCAGGATAGACCATACATCCGGTATGGCCTCTGGTAAACCTTTCACCACAGGTGCAAACCTTTCCCCAACCAAAGACACCGCGCCTCCAAGCCAAAAATCTTGCTTGATCAGGGGCAGGAGCCTGTAGAACGACATCACAGTCGAGATAGGAGACCCGGTCACAAAGGGAGATAATTTTCAACAGATTAGGAGGCCTGGTTCCAAATTCGATAATGCGGTTATGCTTGATACGTTGTAGTTCACTTAAGATATCCTGGCGGAATATGGGAAAAGGTTTCCGCATAAGTGTAGTGAATAAGTTCTGGACGATAGATGGAGGATTGAGAAACTGTAGAACCAGGCTACCAGAAGATGGAGGACGTAGAAGGAAGTGAGACTTCGGATACCAGTTAAGGAAATCAAGGATCTGGCGTATAGGGTTATCTGGATATGAGGCGATAAGGTGTAAATAAAACCTAGTGAATAAATGGGAGGCACGATCCTGAAAAGGAAGAAGACCAAGGAGATTGGAGGTAACATGTGGGCGTTTAGCATGACTACCAGAGATCCACGATAAGCAGTTGTAGTATGTCTTTTTAAGTCCTGCCCAAGCATCGGTCCTGGGATTTCGTTGGTAATTGGCGTAGAGAAGAGGTAAGGAGTACTCTAAGGTTGGTGCAATTATGGTCTTGAAGATATTGTAGCGAATTCAGGGTGCCCAGGTTTCCGAGTGCCATTGAAGTCCGTTGAGAATCTTGCCAACACGTTGCTGTAGCATTTTGGATTGAGCAGGAAAATTAATACCAAGAGGACAGAAAATGATGCCGAGGTACTGATAGCCTTGCACTTTAGGATCCAGCTCATTTTGAAGTACTATTTCAGCCCAAGCTCCAGGATGTCGTACATTACCGGTAATGAGATGTCCACACTTAGCAATATTAAAGCTCATAGCACGGTCCAAAGCCCACTTCTCAGCTGTAGTAACAAGTGTTTGTGCTTGACTAGCAGTAGGTGAAATAATAACACCGTCATCAGCAAAGAAAAGAGCTGCAGGTGAGGGGCCATTGGAATTGGCGTTCAGCTGATTAGAAGACTGTTGATAAAGCGGTTAAACAGGACTGGTGATAGCGGAGAACCTTGTAATAGCCCTTGAGTACGGGTTTGAGGAGAAGAAAGGCAACCATTAACAACAACAGAAAATCTCATATCGTTATACATTAACTGATAAATCAGCTGCAGTACAAGCGGATTAATTTGTTGATCCTCCAGTTCTGTTCGTAGGTATTTCCAGGTGACGCGATCGAAGGCAGAAGCGAAGTCCAGGAAAACAATATGTGAGGCACGACCAGTTTGGATTTGGTGATCAAGAGTGAGGACATTGGTTAATGTTGAATAACCAGTCCGAAATTCAGCCTGTGTAGCAGAATAGGAAATGTCTCCAGAGTTAGAAACAATTGGTGATAAAAGTGATTCGAAGATCTTGCGAAAGGAACAAATTAGGCTGATTGGTCTTGAGTTGGCTGCTGTGTGAGGTCTGGTAGAATCCTTAATAAGGGGATAAAGAATAGCTTCATTCCACCGATTTGGGTCTGACCAGCTCTTAGACAGGCAACAAACAGCTGGCAAAGCATGGTGGGAAAACTGGTATCCGAGAGGTGTTTTAGCATGATGATAGCAATGCCATCATGACCGCATGAGGTACTGGAAGACAATCTCTGAATTTTAAGCTTAACCTGATCGGGAGTAAAGACATCAAGCAATCCTGAAGCACGTAAGATTTCCTCTGTTGGTCTGGGTGTATTGGTAAAGGGTGGTGGAGTCCGACATGTCGTGATTTGATAACCTGTACCTTGGTTAGTACTGTTTTGTAGAATTGCATGGTATGTGTGGAAGTATTTGGAAGTTGAGACCATTAAAAATACTGCCGAAATGGGTGATACATTCATCCATTGGTGTATGATTAGAAGACATGCTAACAAATGGTTTCTGTGTAACAGCGGACCTCTGGGCTCTCTTAAGTAATTGAATGCTGGCTGGAATATCTAGGTTGTGAGACAAGTGCTGTGCACAAAGATCCTTCTTCTTCCTCTCCTGGTGTGGTAGGTAGGTACCTAAAACGGAATCGCCTAAGGTTTGAACAAGAGTGTAAAGTATTGAATCGAGATGATCAATATCAAAAGCTTCTGACCCTCTGAAAGAAGTGCAGATGTTCTCCAATGATACCCAGGTCTCGCGATATGCCTCCTGAATATCAGGTTGTCGTAGGCGCTGTACCCGAAATCGTGTCGGTAGTCTCTCGCTAATAATGTGTTTATCCAAGCCAGTATTTTGAGAACTAGTAGATTGAGTGGTATTGCATTTTAGGCTTAGAAGAAATTTATGATCGGTTGGAAAGGAGATCGTTGGTGTTGAGATTAAGGATAACTTAATCTTCGATACGAGTGTTGTTCGAACAAAGACATGATCTGGAAGACAATCGACAGTCCGATGACTAGTGCTATCTGATAGGTGAACCATCTGCTGATTGATAGCCCAAGTTTGGAAAAGAAGAGACCGGGGAGAAGGAATTCTAAGTTCTCGTTTGGAGGAAGTATAATTGTTGCATTGAAAACGTGTATTTAGATCACCTAGCACAAGATCGACTGCACCAATTTGATGCAAGTCATCTTTTATCATCTGGTCGGTAAGTGAATAGGGTGGATAATAGACGGCAGCAAATCGTAGGAATGGTAGTGAAACAGTTATCGAGTCGTGGGAACAGTGTACCTTTTGATAATTGGACGAAGATGAGGCTGGACAAGAAGGTAAATGCCACCATGCTGGCGGCCTTTGAATTGGTTGGTGTTGGAAGTTCGTCGAGAAATCGTGGAAGAGTGAACAAGAGGATGAGTAAGTCGTGATTCGTGATGCTGGTACCAATGTTCCGCAACAAAAAGGAAGTCAAATGAATGCTCGAGAAGGCGTACAGCCTGTGCAAACTTCTTATCTGGCAAGGAGTTTGCATTGATGAAACCAATACGATACATTAATTTGTATCTTTGGTATCGCGAGTTGGCTTTAAAACCAACATTTTTCTCTTATCAGATTCTCTTAAACTTGAATGAAACAAACTAGTTAGTACTTTGTAGTTCTTGAAATAAAGTATCTGAGTAAGGCCAAGTACCTCTCATCCAAATCCTTAAATATCTGCTTTTCCTTACTCTCTTTTCCCTTGACTTCCTTGGTGGAGACTTGGAATTGATTGCGCCAGTCATATACTGGCCTTAACTCTTGCTCATGCCCTGACGAAGTGTTCTCTTTGTCCATTTCATGCTGCCCTATTATCTTTATTCCCTCTCTTACTAACTGATCAGTAAGGAGTTTACCCAATCCACGATTTGTAGCCCAATCTAAAATATGTTGCTGTGTTGTACTTCGGCTACTGCTTCCGATAGATGAAGTTAGGCGCATCACAAAGTTCCTTCTCAATACAGTCTCCTTAGACTCTGGTGTCAAACTAGACTCCCAATTGAAGCACTCGGGTTGCAGGGGGTCGAAGGTTTTATGAATGTTGTACTTTGAATGCTTCAGAATCCTATTCCTTGTCTGCTCAATATGATTCGAATCCACTAACAGCTCCAAAATGCGACCTTCAATCCAGGAAATATTTCTTAAATACCGTTGTTGAATATTAATCGGAGGCCCAGCAAGCTCTTTCTTAACATCACCGATAGGCATATGTTGCATGCCAATTAGGTAAATTGCTGATGCTCGACTTTTAACCTTATTGATATGCTTGAGAGCTGGTTTAGTTTCAAATGCCGGCATGGTTCGGGCTTTCTTCAGCATTTGCTGCTTGGCAGTAGAGTCTGGGGGAGATAAGCGATGATCTGAAGGACTTGCTGGGTCTGCCGTGACAAGACTGTACAACCGCTTCTTTCCTTTCTCGGACCTTTTCGTTTCCTGTAAATTGTGGGATTTCGACTGGACTTTCGCAGTTGTGTTTTTATCATGATTCAACGTAGGAAATTCATCTGAAAGTCTGGTATTTCCTTGCTTCTTAGGCCGGCCCTGAATGATATCAACATCCTAAATTTCCTTTTAAAAATTAAAATTTGTACTGTACTTACTTGAGGGTTGTTAGGACCTGCACGGTCTTCTTCCACTGGTTTCAATAAGATACTATCTATGCACTTTTGCATCTTATTAACTCTCTCTTCTCAGGATTGTCGTTGTTGAATCTCCTTATCGAGTCTGAACTGGAGGTTTACCATCTCCTGGTATACAATTTGAGTATTGGTTGTTTCTATATCTGGACAAAAAGTAGTTATATTAACATGAATTCTTATCAATAACTAACTTGTTTTGGAGAATACAGAGGTTATATGAACAGTAAATAATCATAACTTTAAAAGTATTTCATTATACTTTTACTAACCTTCTTGTTCGGAGTCTGTATCCTTAATACTCTCAACTTCGAAATCCGGTGATGACGTGTTGATTTCAAAAAATTCGGTTTTCTGATAAATATTTTAATATATCGTTAGTTTATAAGACATCGACCTCTTACAGTATAGAAGTATAAACACTTTTGTATATTTTACATGATATAATGTCAGAATTTTCAAATAGTATGACATACCTTTTCGGACTTCCCGCGTGGACAAGGAGTATCTGGGGGGCTTGAATAAGACATAACATCTCCAGTATCTACCTGATAATCAGGTATTTCATGTCTTTCATCTAGTATAATCGCACAACATATTAGTTTTATGAATTCTTATATAAATGTAATGTGATAGAAATAGTAAGACAGAAGGTAAAGGAAGTCCAAAGTAAAATGATAGTGGTAGATAAGTAAGATACGATAAATTAAACTTACTTAGATGAGGTACAGGATGACAGGATTCCTTACTATAATCCTTGGCTTTAAATTGATTACAGAGTTGTAAAAAATCTGTAACACTGAAGGATTTATGGCACTTTGAGTTTGCACGGCAAACAAAGCGACGGTAACAGTGGCCCTCAGCATCTGCCTTACCTGCACAATCCTTGTTGAAAGCACCTTTACCATGGTGGTCAGTTTGACAATTGGGACATTGGAGTAAATTATTAAAGCTTGAATGAAATGCTTCTGCTTTCTCTCTCCGACCATCCTCCGAGCGTGTAGACACTCTACTAGATTTGCCCATTGAGATAACGTTGTACTTGACCGAAGAAGAGGTGAGGTGATGGTATGTATTGTTATTGTATAAAGGCACAAGTCGAATAAGTAGCTGCTTAGTACAATTGGTCGTAGTATTTTTAGTAAAACGCAAGAACTATTTCCTTCCAATATTTAAGTTAGTCTTTATAGGATGTATAAGAGAAGTGAAAAATTAACAATCACTTCGATGGGTAGCAATCTATTATTAGTACTTACCACTTGTATATCTGTAAACTATAAAGATGTCAGATATTCTGATTACCGTCCAGTAAGATAGTTAAACAGGGTAAAAATCAATAACAGGAATGAATAAATAAATATAAATAATCTTACTTACGTTATCTATAATGTTAACATATTAGGGATTCAGAGTACTAGGTGAAAACAACCATACTTTGCCATTTATTATTCAAATTAGACGACATTCTAGGTTAAACTTCAACATTGATATCTGATATATGTCTCTCTTCTAAGAAGGATCCAAACATATCTTTCAATATTAAGTAGTCAGAAGAGAAAGATTATTCCAAATACCTTCTGCAAACATCCAACAGTTGAATGCTGTAAAGCAATGAGATTCCAGGTTATTGTAGATAATTTTGGAATGTAATTCCAGCTCGGAGAAGAGTGAAAGCTCGAATAGTACACCTCGAAATTGAGTACAAGAAATGATTCAGAACAGTAACGTGTTTAAAATAAGTGTGGTCGAGCGAGTAGAAGGCAAAGGTCAAACCTGAGGTTTGACCTTTATTGTAGGTAAATATGAACTAAGCAGATGGGGAATAGTATAGATTGAGTGGAACGGTGGAAATTCAACTGCTAGAATATACGTGAAAAAAGAGTGGAGTAAGAGGAGGACGGAGAGATATATATACCTTTATTAGTGAAGCTGATTCTTATTATCATACTTAGGCTGTAGGGGGATGTCTTTTCATACATTATGACTTGCACATAAACAAGCGTAATTTAGTATATAAGGTAAGATTTATTTAAGTAATTAAAATACCGAGTTGTGAGAGTAATATGGGAGTATTAAAATCAGGTGATCCGGATACATAAATACCTTCTAACAGTACATTGAGTTTAAGGAATCCACGACTAGAATGCAAGTGCAAAGTGTAGCAAATAAGAAAATATTGATTAAATTAAAAGACAAGATAATGTAACATACTAGTTGTTGTAAGTCTAAAATTACGGGTAATACAGTACATGATCCGTGTATAAGTATAAACTCTCAATCTGTAACGAAATATGAAGTACCTGTTAGGTAAACTTTCATCTGCCATCAAGGAAAGAGATGCTATATGGTAGACAAAGGTACATAACATACCGGCACTTGTAAAGATAAAATTACAGCTAATGTTGTATATACTAGGTGTATGAGTATATATCCGCAAACTGAGATGCTATATGAAGTAGCTAGTAGGTAAACCTTTATCTGCTATCAAGGAATAATAGGCTCAGTGATAGGCTAAGGAACATAACATACCGGCACTTGTAAAGCTGAAATTAGAACTAATATAGTACATGTACAATATACTAGTATACACTTGCGTACAACTTCCATATCAGAAGTGACTATTAGGTAAAGTATCTGTAGCCATTGAGGAATGATATTCGCCGTAGTATACTAAGGAACATAACATGCCGGCACTTGTAAAGCTGAAATTAGAACTAAGATAGTACATGCACAGTATACTAGTACACACTTGTGTACCACTTCCGTATATGAAGCGGCAATTAGGTGAAGTAACTTTAGCCATGGAGGGATGATATGCTCCGTAGCAGACTAAGGATCATAACATGCCGGCACTTGTAAAGCTGAAATTAGAACTAAGATAGTTCATGCACAGTATTCTATTATACACTTGCATCCCACTTCCGTATATGAAGGGGCTATTAGGTAAAGTATCTATAGCCATCGAGGAATGATATGCTCCTTAGTATACTAAGGAACATAACATGCCGGCACTTGTAAAGCAGAAATTAGAACTAAGATAGTACATGCACAGTATACTAGTATACACTTGCGTACCACTTCCGTATATAAAGCGGCTATTAGGTCAAGTATCTTTAGCCATCAAGGAATGATATGCTCCGTAGTATACTAAGGAACATAACATTTCGGAACTTGTAAAGCTGAAATTAGAACTAAGATAGTACATGCACAGTATACTAGTATACACTTGCGTACCACTTCCGTATATGAAGCGGCTATTAGGCAAAGTATCTTTAGCCATCGAGGGATGATATGCTCCGTAGTATACTAAGGAACATAACATGCCGGCACTTGTAAAGCTGAAATTAGAACTAAGATAGTACATGCACAGTATACTAGTACACACTTGCGTACCACTTCCGGATATGAAGCGGCTATTAGGCAAAGTATCTTTAGCCATCGAGGGATGATATGCTCCGTAGTATACTAAGGAACATAACATGCCGGCACTTGTAACGCTGAAATTAGAACTAAGATAGTACATGCACAGTATACTAGTATACACTTGCGTACCACTTCCGTATATGAAGTGGCTATTAGATAAAGTATCTTTCGCCATCGAGGAATGATATGCTCCGTAGTATACTAAGGAACTTAACATGCCGGCACTTGTAAAGCTGAAATTAGAACTAAGATAGTACATGCACAGTATACTAGTATACACTTGCGTACCACTTCCGTATATGAAGCGGCTATTAGGTAAAGTATCTTTAGCCATCGAGCAATGATATGCTCCGTAGCCTACTAAGGATCATAAAATGCCGGCACTTGTAAAGCTGAAATTAAAACAAATATAGTACATGTACAATATACTAGTATGTACTAGCATACAACTTCCAAATCGGAAGTGACTATTAGGTAAAGTATCTTTAGCCATCGAGGAATAATATGCTCCGTAGTATACTAAGGAACATAACATGCCGGCACTTGTAAAGCTGAAATTAGAACTAAGATAGTACTTGCGCAGTATACTAGTATACACTTGCGTACCACTTCCGTATATGAAGTGACTATTAGATAAAGTATCTTTAGCCATCGAGCAATGATATGCTCCGTTGTATACTAAGGAACAGCTATGTCTTTAAACGTTTTCCTGACATATTCTGTTCCTTGATACTAAGGTAATTACTAAAAATTGTTTTTTCAGTAACACTCCCTTATATGTACACCTCCAGAATAGATAAGAGGCTGCTCCTTTATCCTTATACTCTGTATTTCCTGACGATATCTCCTGGCTTTACTCATACGATATGAACTCACATCCTGTCTGAATATTCTTATCACTAGGTAACGTACTGCATGCTATTACTGGTACAATCGCTTGCCATGTTTTCAACATTATTCTTTCTGTTATCCTCATCTCCTTTGAAATTATATTAAATCTTTCCCGATATACCGGTACCTATTATACGTGCATCTTTAACATATGGACTAGAACACATTGTCCACTCTAGATTGCCTATAACATTCGTTGTAACTGATTAGTACACGGATATTGAGGTACGTATATCTTGTTACCTTTGTTAATTTCCTTCATACTTTTTCAAATTTCTATTATCAATTTCACTAGTACCATTGAATGTAATAATATTTACTTACTATTATATGCCTGTGATTTAGATTTCAATAAAAGTTGTGATATATTACAACTACAGCCATTTAGAGTTCTGAAATCAGGTATGTCTTATAGTATAATTCTTCCAACCTGTTGAAATCTTTCTAACACGTCTATTAAGAATCACTCTGTTTGTACTCGGTATATATATATATATACAAGATACCTATATTCTGACCCAAAATAAATTCTGATACGGCCTATCTCTAGTTATCAGATAATTGGCTGTTAAATATTAAATAGCCTACAGTAAAAAGGCCTTCCAAACGGTATGACCACCTACTCAAAAAGGTGTTAACAAATCTAGAACTAATAAAATACAGTAAGAAAAGTATGACAAGCAGATTGAGCAAACGGGGAAATGGAGTTGGCAATACACGTGACTACCAGCATGATGATATCCGAAGTTCAACTTATTCACCGAGAATATCAATGAAAGCTCCACATCCTAGTACTGCTCGGAACACCATTCGCTTGCCTGATGGATCAATCTCACCTCATGGATACTTTGATGGACTGGATTCAGATCAAGCACGACGTTCTATGGATCTAATCCAGGAAGAGTATAACCTCTTCCTTCACAAGCCATCATCGCACGTACAAGGTACTGGGGCAAGTTTTATGCTGGATCCTGTAAAGGGAAAAGACAGAACTGGAAAGTCTAGTTTAGGTAAGTGCTATTTTTCGCTCTATATAAAACTGTTAAAGGTTGTCTAAAATACGTGCAAGAATCAGTTACCTCTGAAGACAAGGGGCCAGGAACTGATGATAAGGGGCTTAAAAGTTTTATGCAACTACGAGAATATTGGACTGAGCGTGGCTGGGCTTCTGCCTTTGGCTTATGTCAAAAATATGATTCTGATTCTAATCTAGCTCCAATAGTTTGGAACAAGATCTTGACTTGGCTTTGGAACTCAATGGAGGAAACCCAAATGTCCGAGCTCCATGCTATTATTAACCGTTTACGTTATGAAACCGTTAGTTTACCAGATCTTAATTATTCCATCACAACCGGTCAAAAGAGAAGTACACAACAACAAGAGTTAATTCACGATTATCACAAAGTAGTACGGTCAGTGACTACACAGGATGTGAGTTGTGTAATGCAAAGGCTTGTACTTGCACAACTGCATTGCTCTCATAGGGCCTATGTTACAGAATATCGTAACAAAGGATATGTCCTGCAGACTGCACGTCAGAGGGTCAATACTATGTTGTTTAACATATTCAACAAGGAAATGCATACACGGGTAAGCTTACAAACTATTAACAATCACATTAAAGAAGGAAGACATTGGAATGAGTTATTGGAGGGGACTTTTACGAAACGATGTGGATATGGCCTACTTCTTCTTCTACCGGTACGAGGATATAGCGAGATTGCGCGGAAAACGGCAGACCCAGTTTGGTCTTTTTTGGTACATCACTTTAATAGCATTTCACCAAGACTTTGCAATCTTGCACGCGCACTTGATCCTATCGCACGATCAATTGAAACGAGGGGTATTGGATATGTCGATGTTCCTCTCATTGGATATGAGCTACGAGAGGCAGCCAATCTACACTAGCTATCTGACGACCAATTCCGTGCCTGCTTGAAATTATATCCAGACCTTGCAATTCTTCAAGTGCAGAGAATTATTGCAACTAATGGGAGAGTTGAAGAGCCCGATACGATTCTAGAGTTAGTTGAAAATGATTCAGAGGAGAGGAAGCGAGAGGAAATTGTTGCCTTTGAGGAGCGTGCTGCTGAATTACAAAAGATTATCGATAGGGATATGGATGCTATGGAAAGAGAGGGCAATATACAGGACATAAATTCTCAAACAACCTCGACCAATGATGAGCTGTTACCATCTGTCGAACAACCCTGTGGTACTAGTCCTCTACAATCTGTTACGGTATGTTTGATATTTCTAAATCTTGACTACATTCCCCTATATTCTATTCAAGTTTAACTACGCTCAGGTTCGATATACTCACCATATTATTCTGAATAGGCGTTGGCTCCAGCATTGAACAAAGATAGTCACGAGGCATCTACTCCGGTATTTAATGGCCTATTTCTATCACCTTATAGGCCTCAGAATAAGATAATTAATAGTTATTAAACTATTGTCTTAGGAGTCTTTACATATCTTATATCATACAACTTGTACCAGAATTGAAAGCAAGAGCATCAGCAGTCCCCCGATCCTTGATTCTTCTAAACCAATGAGTATAGAACATATAGGTAATTGTATTTTACCTTTCCTAGTTACGCATCCAATATTGTCAAATAAAATAGCTAACGTAAAATATGATTTGATAGACTCGAACTCGGATACGATACATTTAATAGAGGTAGCCAATTCACCCAGTTCTCTCGTCATACAAGGTGAACCTACACTAGCTTCGCCACGTTCGGAAATTAGCAATAAGAGTCCAGTTCCCGAGACACCTCCCTACAAACTTCAAGATTTGCCATCACCAAACTAGATCAGCATTATCTAGTATTCAGAACAGGTTCGCTTACCAGTTAAATTGCTACTCTCTTAATTTCTTATCACTAATAATAAAACTGTAAATGTAGAGTATAATTAAAGGTTGTCTTAGGAAATGTCAAAAGACATATGATGGCTTGATTTAAAAAGGATTGTACTTAGATTTCCACTATTGGTTTAACTTGGAAGTGATATAAGATTAAAGGTTGTACACAATTTGTTGAGTTGGAGAAGGATCAATAGTGTTATAAAAGTTATATAATGACAAGATATTAACAGATAAAGTTAGATGGATTAAGAAAACTTGAACAGGATATCATGCTGGAATCAAAGAGTAAACTAGAGAGATGGTTCAATAAAAGAGTTATGAAAGTGTAGCAGATTCTTATATGCTAATAGGATTTTCAAGTTTATCCCTAGTATACGATTAATGAAACTATATATTCGCAATTACTTTGTATATTCTTATTTACCAAAAGGTATCCAATAACATGCAAATCTACAGGACCATCATAATTGAAACAATACTCTGAATTAAGAGTACCATATATATTGATGCTGATAATAAAAAAGTGGAAAAACCATATATTCTCAATAGATATTATCTGGATACTACAGTTTGTAAGTACTAAAGAAATGGCTTTCATAATTGAAATCCTGGAGTAAAAGAGGAGTATTGTATTATAAGAAGATAGAGGATATTACATATCATGACATAATAATTTATATCTAAACATGTTGAAGGTGCAAGTTGTTATTGACATCAGATATTACGTGAGGGTTCTATCATTCTTTTATAAGCAGCACATTATAAACTGAAAATATTGAAAGGTTGTGGAATTAAATGGTAGGATGACATGTAAGTAGAAAATAACAAAACTATAGCAAGTGTATAGTACCTCCCTCGAAGAATGGATAGTATGTTGTATAATGATATAACATGTCAAATATCTTAAAAATTATTCTTAACAAAATAATGATAAATAGGAAGAACAGACATCAGAGTTGATTAAATTTGAATATTAATGTAAAAAGATAGAGTGCAATATAATAGTTTGATAGCAAGTAAAAAGTACAGAATAAAGGAAAAAGTAATTGGCTAGAAAAGAGCATTTAGAAATCGTTTATGTTAACATGATCAAGAGAGTAGGATATAATAGCTTTTAATTAATTACATATAATAAGTAAGGATCTTGAATAGGAAGAATATAATATAATAGCACTTTGTTGCATTGTAATAAGTTAAGAGTAAATATAACCATAAGATATAAACATATGAGGTCAATCCAAGTGATGGACATTTTAGAAAAAGTCAAAGTACATAGGAAGTGTCGATGGTTTAGAGACAGTTGACTTACAAACCAAGTGTAGACTTTTGAGAGGAAGGTGAAGTACATAAAAAGTTTTGACATATACGAAGGAGTAAAAGTACATACAAGGTGTTGACTTTTTCGAAAATGTCAACGCAAATGGAGGTTGTTGACTTTTTCAAGAATGTCGATGGGCTTCGAGGTTGTTGACTTTTTCAAAAATGTCGACGCACATAGAGGGTGTCGACTTTTTCAAAAATGTCGACGCACATAGAAGGTGTCGACTTTTTCAAAAATGTCGACGCGCATAGAGGGTGTCGACTTTTTCAAAAATGTCGATGTGCATAGAGGTTGTCAACTTTTTCAAAAATGTCGACGTGCATAGACAGTGTCGACTTTTTCAAAAAAGTCGACGCGCATAGAGGTTGTCGACTTTTTCAAAAATGTCGATACGCTTAGAGGTTTTCGACTTTTTCAAAAATGTCGACGCCCTTAGAGATTGTCGACTCTTTTCGAAAATATTGACGCACATAGAGGGTGTCAACTTTTTCAAAAATGTCAACGCGCATAGAGGTTGTCGACGTTTTCAAAAATGTCGATGTGCTTAGATGGTGTCGACTTTTTCAAAAAATCTCGACGCGCATAGAGGTTGTCGACTTTTTCAAAAATGTTAACGCACATAGAGGTATTCGACTTTTTCAAAAATGTCGACACGTATAGACGATGTCTACTTTTTCAAAAATGTTGACGTGCAAAGAGTGTGTCGACTTTTTCAAAAATGTTAACCCATATAAAAAGAGTCAACTTTTTCTCACTAGTGGACAATAATTACTAACTTTAACCTTGTGTGAAAAGTCAATATTCCTCTAATATGATGCTATTTTCTGTACAGTCCACATCTATATCAACCTTCAACCTTTCCAAAAACAGGTTATGCCTATACATCGTGTTGACTTTTTATAAAAAGTTTACTTCCATAGAAAACTTCAACTATGTACCAAATGTTGCTTTTCATATAAAGTGTCGACTATTGTTCATAAGTAGATGTTTAAACGAACAGTTAACTCTCTGTAAAAAATTCTCCTGAGAACATGATGTTAATATCTGTACTTATTTTTTACTTTCACTAAAAATTCTCCCTCTAGCATCCAAAGCGTTAGCTGATTATTAATAAGTAATTTCTATTGAATGCCTTTACTCTTTATAAAATATCACTATCTCCAGTACGTATTAACCTATTTCAACTCTAGTAAGTACCCTAACAGGGTATGGTATATCATACTAGAGGCACTTAGGTATCAGTAAAGGGTAGAAGTTATCCAACTGTACAGTGTAATCAAAGTAGTTAATTTAGAAGTTAAACTGAATTGTGTAGCGGTGAATTTAGGTAGAGCTATACTACCTTGAGCCTTGAGTTACACTTTCTTGTACCACTAGTTATTCTGTTCTACAGTCAGTTATCCTATCTTATATACAACTAGTTAAGTGGGAGGTTGGAAGAAAATATTAGATTTTTTAACTAGTACAACTACATTGAAGTTAATGATTTCGGGTTCTGTAAATCACTTTTGCACAGCCAGTTAAGTCCATAACCAATGGTAACTTGCAGGTGAAGCAGCTAACATATCTCTTCAAATGTGTTATAAGCCTCTAGCATCTTAGACTAAAGTTATGAGAAATACAGTAAATATATTAAAGGTGAAAAAATGGAGAAGCTGCGGAAACACCTAATACATTATTGTTGTCACATCAAGGGACAGCTCTCTATAGGATACATGAGTTAGAGATTTTTTTTTTTTTTTTTTATCATATTATATTCATTTTTTAAGGTACAAGAACCTGCATGCAGAGCTAGCTATGGCAAAAACAAAACCTGTAAACACGCGCGTCGCTCCTCCGCCTGAGGCAAAAACCAAGAACCCCAAGCCCCTCTGGTATGGAGCCAACCACACATCTCACCCCGAGTCAAGCCCCTCCTACAGCCCAGACGAACTAAGCCCCAAAAGAAACCCAAAACAGGAAAAGCAGGAAGCCTAAGGAATCATCCTCACGGAAATTTCAGCCCGAAGGCATAAAAGAAAGCCTAACTCATACCCACCGGGTAGTGCCCATAGCACTGCCGGCCGCCAAAAGGCTAACCCTAGATCGGGCCCAAGAGAGGACTAGGTGCACCGATTAATGGCACAACCCCCACCGAGGGGGAAAACTTGACGAGGATGAATCCTGACCGACCGGAGATAGTGCAATACCAATCGGAGGGAAGGAGGCTAGGGCTGAGGCCCCCCAGAGAGAGGTAGCAGTCAGGTGCCAGCTCAGGGGAGCAGTAGGGTGCTAGCCAAGGAGGGTGGCAGTAGGATGGCGGCCGAAGAGGGAGGCAGTAGGATACCAGCCGAACGTGCGGAGGAAGGAAGAGGAAGGGGTTAGGGTTAGGGTTAGGACACACTACACTGAGCGTGAAGTGCAGCTTTTCGCGGGGCGAAGAGAAAGGCAGGAGCAGGAAGAGTTTGTTGAAAGGCGAGGAGCGTAGACAAGTGTTCGCAACGATGAAGGTAGGAACGGGATTGCTTGTTTCGTCTTTTCTTAAAGACTCTTCAGTACGCTGGGCGACCGAGCAGTATTTATCGATCGTCCCTCGGGGGTATCGGAACACTTATCTCCGCTCCTCGGAGCGATGGCGATAAGTCCGTGCCGTAGTGGAGGGTGGCAACGGTGTGAGATAGGGCGATGGGCGAATGGTGTGCCAATATTACGTGCGTCGGCGACCTCGTATTCCAAGCGAGGTGTGGGTGACGCGGTGAATAATCCCTGTGCACTCCGGAACCCGGAAGGATGTCCTAAATAGGTAACCGAGCGCACGCGAACGTGGTGGTTTCCTAAATGGTCATTGCATGATGCATCATGCATCATGCATGCATCTCTGCATGCATGACCCCGGGTGTGTTTCCGGGTTAGGGTTAGGAGTTAAGTAGATTGACTTAGAGACAGGAGAGCAGACACAGAAAGGCAGGTCTAATCTACACAGTCAACACGAAAGTACCAGCAGGTAAGGCAACATCAACAGTAGTGAAGAAGCAAGCAACAAGAGTACAAGAACAACCCAAGCTACAGTGAGATAAGAGACACCATACCAGCAGCACAACAGTAGTACCAAAGGGGTACTTACTGCTATAGAGTAGTGGTCCCAGTGCCAGTACAAAAGTGCCAGCATTTGTGAGTTACAGGAGGCACTGAAGGAATCAACAAAGAGTGATTCTAGTCCATCCATGAACTACACAACTAGGATGCGTGAGATGCGTGATACAAGGCCTCACCACATGGCCAAGTCAAACAAGGAGTAGAACTTTTAGAAGAAAAAGTAGAAAGACAAAGGAAATGCATATCACGAGTAAAGTAGAAGAAAATCAGATGTGATGAAGGTGATAAAGAAGAAGTATAAGAATGGAGTAGAGATGGGATGCATAATAAAGCAGTAGAAAATCAGAGAATAAAGAGTAAAAGTAAGAGAAAATACAGTAAAAAAACAGAGGAAAAGAGAGAGAGAAAGAACAGGAAAGCAGGATAAGAGATACAAGGTAGGATAACTGTTAAAGATAGGTGACCGATGAAGAAGGAGAAGTCGAGTTCTGGACGTTTTATAATAATAATACATGGTGGATGGTAAGATCAGGTTATAGGAGGAGGTTGAGGATCGGGTTTGAGTATATTAGCCATCGAGGTATGCCAGAAGTCGAGAAGGATGTGTGCACGGTCCCATATTCCTTGGTTGAGTAAAAAGTCCATGATGGTGTACTTGATATCGTCACCCAAGATCTGCTGATCCAGAGTATAGAGTACTTGCTCCTGTACAGTCAAGAGATTTCCGGTGAATGGCATGCATTTGGCATGACCTCGGGTAAACAGCTCACCGCAGGGACACTTGCGGCCCCAACCAAATACTCCCCGTCGCCAGGCAAAGAATTGTTGTTGATCGGTAGCAGGTGCATCAAGTACTCGGTCGCAATCTAGATCTGGAATCCGCGTACTCAGGGAGGTAATTGTAAGCAACTTGGGTGGCTTTGGTCCGATTTCGAGAATCTGTTGATGCTTTTCTGCACGGAGTTTCTTGTCTAACTCTCCTCGAACACCCGGTGGTAGAGGAATCAAATTTGCAATTGGTGAGAGTAAGGGTATAAAGCAGGAGGGTGGATTGAGAAAGTGGTAGATAAGGTAAGACTGTCGAGGAATCTTCTGGATCCTTGATGATTTAGGATACCACTGATAGTGTTGGAGAATTGCTGAGAGTGGATTTTGTTGATTCATGGTAAGCAGGTGTAGATAGAAGCGACCAAGGAGGTATTGAGCACGTTGTTGGCAAGGGAGAAGGCCTAGGAGGTTACAGGTGACATGAGGTCTGTTGGCACGACCGCCAGCAACCCAGGTAATACATTTCGAATATGTATTCTTAATAACCTTCCAACTTTGAGACTGTCGGTCACACAGGAAAGCAGCGTAGAGGAGTGGTAAGGAATATTCCATCGTGGGTGACACAATTGACTTAAAGATGTTGTATCGAATTCGGGGAGTCCATGTATCTGAATACCAGGTAAGAGCACCAATATGCTTCAATACCTTTGTTGATAACATCTGTGCCTGAGCCGTAAAGTCAATTCCAGTCTCATTGAATAAAACACCCAGATACTTGTAGGATGTGACTCGCGGAATAGGTAGGTTGTCAAGATAGAGGTCATCCAAGATCCAAGTCTCCTTTCCTTTACCAGTAAAGAGGTAGCCACATTTGGCAATGTTAAATGACATGCCATGATTATTAGCCCACTTGTCACAGGTGTTAAGATGACTTTGTACACCACGAGCTGTTGGTGACATTACCACTCCATCGTCGGCAAAGAACAGAGCACTGGGTAGCCTCGCTAGACTGGAGTAGTTGAGAGATACGAGAAGGCTGTTGACAAATCTATTGAAAAGAATAGGGGATAGAGGTGATCCTTGCAGGAGTCCAATAGTCCTAGGTTGACGTTGGGATAGACAACCATTAACAACAATAGAGAAGGACATATTGTGATACATCAGTTGATATATCAGTTGTAATATCAAGGGATTTATTCCTTGTTTGCGTAATTCAACTTCCAAAAAGGTCCAGCTAACCTTGTCGTATGCGGAGGCAAAGTCGAGGAAGACCACATGGGGTGCCATTCGTTCCTCAATCAGGTGATGCAGGGTAAGAGCATTGGTTAAGGTCGAGTATCCAGATCGGAATCCTGCTTGAACAGGTGAATAGGTCATATCACCAGACCCACGTACGGAAGGAAGAAGGATTGATTCGAATATCTTTCGGAAGATACAGATCAGACTGATTGGTCGTGTATTGCCAGCGGTATATGGTTTGCCAGGATCTTTAGAAAGTGGATAGATGACACTGTGGTTCCAACGTGTGGGAGTTGTTCCTGACCTTATACAGGCTAGGTAGAGGGTACTGAGTATCTGGGGAAATGTGGTATCAAGTAGATGGCGTAGCATTGTAACTGTTATACCATCCATACCACCTGAAGTGCTGGTTGACATTTGCTGAATTTGGGCTTGGATTGCATCAGGAGAAAGTTTAGCGACAAGACCAGATGCTAAAACAGTATCATCGTCTGGAACCATAGAGTGTAGTTGCGTGTGATCCACGTGGTGATTAATGGAAGAGTCGGATGTGGAAGATGGACTACTTGCCATGAAGTCCATATTCTGGTGGGAAGGTGGTGTAACTTGAGAAGACTGGTTTGGTGATCGATTGAAGATATTTCGATAGTGATTAGTACATTCTTCAATAGGAGTACTAGTTGGAGAAGAGCTAATTATAGGGCTTGTAGCAGCAGAAGCACGTTGGGCCCGATGGAGAAGTTGAATACTGGACTGCATATCATGGTTCCCAGCAAGTTTCTTGCTAACCAGATCTGGCCGTTTACGGGACTCATTTGGTTGGTAGGTTCCAAGTACCATTTCTGCAATTGCTTGCAATGAAGAGCACAGGAGGTGGTCAAGCATATCAACATCAAAGTTCTCAGAACCTTTATAGGATAAAGATAGAGAATCCATAAGACACCAAGCTTTCCTATATTTAGCTGCAGTCTTAGGGTGTCGAAGACGTTGTATATGAAATCGTGTTGGAGTTTCAGGTAATGGTAATGTCGGTGAAGCGGAAGTCTGGTCGGAATCAATATCAATAGAGTTGGTGTTTTTGTGTACCTGAAGATGCAGTAGGTATTGGTGATCAGTTCGAAAGCCAATAGAATTCGTAGCTATCAGGTTGAGCTGAATGAGATTGCGGATTTCCTCTTTTGCAAAAGTATGATCAGGAATTCTATCGACAGTATTATGATTTGCCGTATCAGAGAGATGAAACATGTGCTGATCGATAGCCCAGGTCTGAAAGAGAATAGATCGAGGTTGTAATGCAGGAGCAGTAGTCTGGAAGAGAGGTGAATCACAGTGGAATCTGGTATTTATATCACCGACAAGGAAGTCAACGGACCCAATCGTATCCAGATCACGCTGAATATCCGCTAGTTGAAGGGAATATGGTGGGTAGTAGACTCCAGCAAATCGGAGGCCTGGTAGAGCAACGGTTATCGAGTCATGTGTGCAGATGGTTTGCTGTATAACAGAGCGTAGATAAGGTTTAACAAGAAGGTAAATACCGCCGTGATGGCGGCCTTGAGGTCGTGTATTGATCTTTGAGTTACGGCGAACGGTAGAGCTGTGGACAAGAGGATGAGCGAGACGTGTAGCGTGATGCTGATACCAATGCTCAGCAATAAAGAGAAAGTCGAAGGATGTTTCGAGAAGGCTGATTGCCTGTTCAAACTTCCTGTTATCCAGGGAGTTTGTATTGAGATATCCAATGTGATACATTAATCAGAATCGATTAGGACGGGACTTGGCTTTAATACCAATTGTTTTTTGGACTTTCGAGAGGATGAATTCAACCTATAATATCTTAATTAGGTCAGAGAATTTTAATATATGACAGAGGTGAGGAGTAATACGGTGTAAAATCAGCTGTTAATGAGAGCCGCCTCTTTCGTGATAACGTTGTCTGATATGCAATAGTATCTGGGGAGGTAAAGGATGAATTTTGAGAGGCTTCATGACAGGTAGTATTGACTGTACGCGTTACAGCAATATTGTTGATAGGAGACTGAGAAATCTGAATACCACGCTTATTCAATTGATCCTTCAACTGGGTTCCGAGACCGCGATTTTGTGACCAACTCATTACATGCTGACGGGTTGTATGATTTGTGCTTGAAGCAATTGAAGCTGCCAGTCTTTCCACAAAGTTCCTCTTCAGGACTGCCTCTTGGGATTCTGGTAATGAGTTACCTTCCCAGTTAAAAGAACTAGGCTTAAGAGGATCAAATGATCTGTTAACCTTGTACTTGGAATGATTCTCTAAGCGGTTCCTTATATGAAGTAAGTGGTTGGTATCTACCAGTAATTCAACAATACGACGATCAATCCAGGAAATGTTTCGTATATGGCGTAACTGGATTCGAATTGGTGCTGCTTTGAGTAGTTCTTTGATCTCAACTATTGGTATATGTGGAATACCTTCAAGATACAGGGGTGTTGAAGTAGTGCTCCGTTTTCTCTGAAAAGCTTTCGTTCTATGCTGGCCTCCTTCCTCAGTGATATTTATATCTCCTTTATCTGGTACAGGTATTAGATTAACTTGTTTGTAATGTGCAGATAAGGAACATATACCTTGTCTTAAGACAGAACTATAGGTTAATTTAGCATGAGGCTTGATTGGTAATGGAGAAGGGTTTGGGTTGACAGCAGTGGTATCCACGTGTAAGAGTCTTATGGTGGGTGAAGAAGTGGCCAGACTCCTACTACAATTTGTGTTGGTATTCGGTTCGTTTAAAATTTGTTGCGTAGTTTCTGAAGAGTTGGTACCATGGTTGGACATAGGATGAATGTCCGATAACTGGCATTTCAAGTCCAGAATGTCCTGCCGAGCCTGGTGAAGCTCATTGCAAAGAATAAATATCTCATCCCACAACTCCTTTTTTGCCTTTTCTTCAGCCTTTTTATCTATATCAAATTGTACATATTAGTCAGAGTAAGATGATAGTTTAACTATATTGTAACCTAAAACACGAAGCAGATATTTATGCAGGTAACAAAAACAAACCATTGATTTTCAACGAGTGATTAACTTACATTCAGCATCAGCACTGATAAAATCATTCCATTCTGTATGTGTGATTCCAGGAGATATATTAGGTGTGCCTTGGTCTGCAATCTGTTATAAGACAAATATTAAACTTAGTAAAACAATCATGTGAAAAATATATATAAATATATATGCTCCAATTTATAAGAAGTATCTTGTAGAAGAACATCAGATTTTGGGGATATACCGAGATGCTATGTTGTATCTGTTGAGTTACAACTCTGTTATTCAGAATAGGTATATCTTTACTATGTAGCCTTCTACTAGGCGGTCGAATTTGTTCCGGTTGATTTTCTATCAACAATTGTCAGTAATGATACCCCACCAATATGTTAAGATTATTAACATTGGACTGATTAACCATATAATAATATAATAACTGAAAGCAAGCAGGGATGATAAGTATGATTAAATTTACATACCTGAGGCTACAACAGTAGGAGTACTGAGCAGAGAGCTCGTTTCCATTACAGGTCTACAAATTTGTAGAAACTCTGTAACACCAATTGACTTTTTACAACTTGATGTAATACGACAAACAAAGCGCCGATATCGTCTTCCATGCTCATCCTTCTTACCAGCACAATCCTTTATGAAGGCACCACGTAGAGTGTCAGAGGCCCCGCATCCTGGACAGGATAATTGCTTGTTGAAGAGTAAATGCAAGGATTCTGCCTCCGCACGCTGACCATTTTCCTCGCGTGTATTTTCCTTCTGTATCCGATTCATTTTAGTTATTGATTTGATGGTTTATAGCCTATCAAGTGTGTATAATCTCTGATGGTCAGGTTAGTATTATTGTATATATATATGTTATTAATATCAATGTCATAATAAATACAAGTAGTAGCCAAGGGTGAAACCTCGGGTTTCACTACCTCCATTATGTAGATTACTGAACAGCATACAGAAGCCAGAGGAGAAAGTACTTACAGTATCATACGTTCTCTCCGATCGCCACTTATAGAGCTAGTAGCTACTACAACTAATTATAGTAGAGAAACGAGGCTCTAATATAAAAGGAAGGTCGATACGGCCCTAGCCTAAAAGCTATTATTAGGCAGGACAACTGCGGCTTATATATCATGACGTCAGTAACATTGTCAAAAGATCTATAAGAATCTACCTACCCCGTCCTTTATGCTAATATCACCTACGCCTCTAATATCCTCTATTGAGATACAATCCGACCGTTCGTGGTTGTCTGCAAGTTGCATTGAGTTACTTGCTACGAGGAAGAAAATAAGGAGCGCTTCGTACTGGGCAGATACCGGTAATGCTTACCCCGACGTATATATATCAATTGCTATTTCTAATCTATTGACAATAAGTTTTAGTGCCGTTCTGATAAAATCTAAAGGACCAGAGGGTACGGCAGAAGGTGAAACCCGAGGTTTCACCTTTGAGAGTGTGTCCAAGAACGTCAACTAAGTGCTTTCGATTTGACCTTACCGTTCCTAAAAAATCTCAACTACCCCGCTTCAGAGTCAAAGGTGAAACCCGGGGTTTCACCTTTACCGGTGGGTACGACAACGGCAACTAAGTACTTGTGATTTGACCTTGCCGTTCATATAAAATCTCAACTACCCGGCTGCAGAGCCAAAGGTGAAACCCGGGGTTTCACCTTTACCAGTAGGTACGAGAACGGCAACAAAGGACTTTTAATTTTATCTTATCGTATTGGTAGGAACCGTTGGTTTCTGGTACCACAGTAGGTAATATTCCGCTCCTGTTTGCTTTCACCGTTCGGGTATTACCTTTACTATTAGTTAGCAATCTCATTTGTTCAAGATATTCTGAAATATAGAAGCTATCAATACTTACAAAACTGTAGTTGAACGTACGATACTCTTAGATAAGAGTCAAAGTTGGATATATACCGGGGAAAGAGAGAAACGACAGGTGTAGGGGAGAGGACCGCTTCTTATACACGATTCTAAAGCGGTGATTATTACATTACGTTGGTCTTCCAAGTACGTACTGTGCTATTATACCTCGAACATTAGGATGAAAAAACTGATACAAAGTTGATGTCAAGAAATACGCACAAGCACTGGTATTATTCACTTGTTAGGCATATAGAAAATGCACAGACCTCTCGGTAGGGTAACTGCGCACAGACCCTCATTTATCGAGAGCCTAACACCCCCCTCCGGCCCCGCTCTGGGGCCCGCACGTCCTTAGGGAGATTTCGAAGAGTTGCGTCCCATGACTATAATGTCACCTCAATGAAGCCCACTTCATAACACCATATACGTCGCTGCCGTCCGTCCGACCGTAAGCTGTTCGCAGGATATATAAGAGGGCACCTCTGGGTACCTCTGAGAAGTGGAACGGAGCAAATCCGTCGGAGGCGCATTGAGTTATTAGGCTTCAAAGTTAGGCACCCTGACTATGGGCCGTAAGTAACGGGACGTTTTCGGTTCGAAAATCCGCAACTACTCCTACAGTGCCCCGGAGGCCATAGGGGATAGTTTTGACACCAATACCTATCTGAAGGCCGCTGTATGTTGGTTGGTCCTGGAGACAGGATCCCTCGAAGAGGTGATTCTCTTTGAGGCGAGGCGGACCGAGGGGAAGCTGCTCAGACTCAGAAGACCTAATAGGCGGTAGACTTAAGAGTGTTGGCACACCGTCTACGTAGCCTGCATTATGCATAGGTACCCGACGCATACGCTGGCCACTTAGGGTTAGGGTTAGGGTTAGGGTTAGGGTTAGGGTTAGGGTTAGGGTTAGGGTTAGGGTTAGGGTTAGGGTTAGGGTTAGGGTTAGGGTTAGGGTTAGGGTTAGGGTTAGGGTTAGGGTTAGGGTTAGGGTTAGGGTTAGGG